>CM065686.1:50867346-50939846 GCA_017654935.2 Phymorhynchus buccinoides
ATGAATGTCTCTTGAATGTCTTTCAATCCCTTCACCTCTCTATGTTGACGGTTTGTAGGTAAAGGCAAAACAAAAATGAGCTATGGTCGCATTTTATTTTATCTCCAACCAATAATTTCATGCATGAATGTTTGCATTCTTTTGATTCAAGTGATAGTCTGTTCACACTGGTGTTCAAAAGGGACAACAGGATTAAAAGCATACCTGTTTACAAAAACAACAACCCAAAAAACCCAAGTCTCTGGACAACTGTGGACAGGTCACAACCATTTTTATCCGACTTGGTTGGAGAGTGTGAGGCGGTTTGTACCTTATCACTACGGGGAAGAGGGTTCAACCTGCCGATCTGTGCTTCATTTGATGAAGTTCTACTAAAGCTTAACCCTTTCACCGCCAGCCATATTTCAGCCAAACATTTCCATTAAATTTACCTGGGTAGAGAACAAAATCCATCTGCAGTATTGGGGATTCTTCTGTGACAGATATAAAATAAGATCTATCCTTACTTCCCAAAACTAAGACAATAGGGTCTTTGGATAATAGACCCCAACTTGATGTCTTTTAGTGACATGGGTGTTAAATCACTGTGGTGCAAAAATGCGACTTTGGCGGTGAAAGGGTTAAGCGGGAAGCTAAACGTTGTTACTTTCTAAATTAAGAATTTAGGAAGTAGGGGACGGGGTAAAAAGCATGGGTTAAGAAGCCCACCCCAATTATCTCATGAAATGTTTTCAATCACTTTTTGCCCATGAGACGAGCGTTTCGTCTCATGGGCAAATTTGACTTTTCTTTATTTCATGAGATAATTGGGGTGGGCTTCTTACCCGCCCATGCGCTTTTTACCCCGTCTTCCCCTAACAACGGTTTCCCACTTAAGCTTTTTCATCTTAAGGGCTGGTTCTCCCCCTTTTTTTTATCTCCCCGCTCACCCCCAGACCTACCTACCTTCTTAAAGACCCACCGGGTCCGTGAGTGAAAATCACGGGTTTCACGTGTTTCCCTCTCTCGCTACTGGTAAGAAGTCTTATTTTGACCAAGTGTGGCTCCCAAGCAAATTTCCTCATGCACGAAAACGAGACATCACTTTAAAGATACACTGACCCACCACGATTAAGTCCCTTGTTTTTGTCTCGGTAGCTGTGACCCACATACAGATGTTCCCAACTTCGAATTGAGGCTGCTCTTTAAAATGATGTTTCGGTTTGAATTTGGGGGCATTTGTATGGGTGTGAGACCTGGTCAAAACAAGATTTATTTTCAGCTATAAGAGGGAAAACACGTGAAACACGGGTTTCACGTGTTTCTCTCTCTCGCTGGTAAAGGGTCTGTGTACACGTTAACATTATTCATGAGATATTTCTATTTCCCCATGGCAACACAGTAATAGCTCACTCTTAAAGGTCTGCGTACACGTTAACACTATTCACAAGATAGTTATATTTCCCCATGGCAACATAGTGAGCTGTATGTCATATTAAGAGTGGGCTATCACTGTGTTGCCATGGGGAAATAGAAATATATCGTGAATAATGTTAACGTGTACACAGACCTTAATATGACTTACAGCTCACTGTGTTGCCATGGGGAAATATAAATATCTTGTGAATAGTGTTAACGTGTACACAGACCTTACGAAATCTTATTTTGACCAAGTGTGCCTCCCATACAAATTTCCTCATGCACGAAAACGAGACATCACTTTAAAGACCCACCAGATCACGTGTCAAAATCACGGGTTTCACGTGTTTTCCCTCTTATAGCTGGTAAGAAATTTTGTTTTGACCAGGTTTGACTCCCATACAAATGCCCCCAAATTGAAAACGAAACATCAGTTTAAAGAGCAGCCTCAATTTTTAAGTTGGGGGCATTTGTATGTGGGTCACAGCTACCCAGACAAAAACCCAAATGACTTAATCGTGGTGGTTCAGTGTGTCTTTAAAGAGCAGCCTCGATCGTACAAATGAGGAAAGTCTGTATGTGGGCCACACCGACCCAGAAAAAACCCCAAGGGACTTAATCGTGGTGGGTCAGTGGATCTTTAAGAGTCTGCCTAAACCTCTGCCCCCATCCTATACCTGTTCGTTGTTCTGGATACCCTATTTCCATGCTTTATTTGTCTGTTCGTTCCACCATTTCACACTGCCCTGCGTCTTTTCAACTCCTCTGTTCTTTTTCTCTTTAGCCCCTTTCTAATGACATTCATTTTATTTCATGGAGTCGGGCGACAGAAGCTTTGACTTTGTAACGACTTCAGTTGCGAGAGCCTTAGTAGTGCACTCCTTAGTGTCTTTTGGGATTGACTGGCGAAAGAAAGAAGAAGAAAAAAGAAGAAGAAAAAAGGCAAAGTCTTCAAGGCTCACTCGCCGCTTTGCATGGCAAAAGAAGAATAACAACAAACAAACGGAAACATTCAAAATGGCTTATCTCTCCGGCATCTCCGCCAAGGAGGAATCGCCGTTTTGACGGTTTGATTTCTAGGAAACCAGAGCAAAGTGAGTGTTCCGATCCTTGAAAAGGCTGTCTTTCTAGTGATCTCGACGTGTTTCTTGCAAAAACTCATCCGTCAGGGTGTCCCTTTAAAATAACAAACAAATAATATGAACATTACACGCGGAAACTCACGTGCAATCCCATCCGCTTATTTCTTATAAACGTGTATGGGGTTTATGTGCAGAACTTGCGGATTGCGGATGTAATGTAATATACAAGCCCTAAGTTGCAGCAAAATGCCTATGTATACAGGTAAATATCTGTATTGTTAAAAAGTCAGAAATGTATTGGTGTTGCACTGCCTCTGGGCATTGCCTCTAGAATCGTTCCCACCATCTTTATAGCTATTAATGTCCCATATGCAGACCGGAGGACGTTAAACAGATTTTCAACCAGTCAAAAGCCTAAATGTCACAAAGAGTGAGTTCTTCGTAGCCTACCAAACTTGCAAAGAAAGAAGCCAACTTTCTTAAAGGTGAAAAGGTGGGAAGTGTTAAGTATGGTAACAGAGGCAGTGAGTGAGTTCACAATGATCCCCACCTGTAGTGTAGGTGAAAGGGTGGGAGTAAACAAAACCACACTTCGCCAAAGCTCACTTTGCCAATGCTCACTTCGCCAAACCACACTTCGCCAAACCACACTTCGCCAAATCATTAGCCCGGCATAACACTTCGCCAAACCACACTTCGCCACAAACCTAGGTTAGGGATAGGGTTAGGGATAGGTTAGGGATAGGTTAGGGATAGGTTAGGGATAGGTTAGGGATAGGTTAGGGATAGGTTAGGGATAGGTTAGGGATAGGTTAGGGATAGGTTAGGGATAGGTTAGGGATAGGGTTAGGGAAAGTAAGAAAATAACAGAAAGTCACAGGAAACCATTTTGGGCGAACAGTGCTAGAACAGTCCCGTCAAACAAAAATTCAAGACAGTGATTACTTGTGAACACTTTGTCACCCAAACCAGTCATTTCTTGGCGAACTGAGCAGAGTGGTTTTTGGCGAAATGTTACTTTTCGTGCACTAGTATAGCGGCCTTGGGGAGGGGTTATCGGTGCCGAGAGTGAACATCAAAGGTTTGGCGAAGTGGGCTTTGGCGAAGTGTGGCGCACCCGAAAAATCGGCTTCAGTCAGCTGCGGGTTTGAAGACAGTTTAGCGTCGGGGGAAGGTTCCCAAAGACAAAATCAATCCCTTTTGGTTGCAGACACAATCAATCCCTTTTGGTTGCAGACAAAATCAATCCCTTTTGGTTGCAGACAAAATCAATCCCTTTTGGTTGCAGACAGGTTGCAGACACAATCAATCCCTTTTGGTTGCAGACAAAATCAATCCCTTTTGGTTGCAGACAAAATCAATCCCTTTTGGTTGCAGACAAAATCAATCCCTTTTGGTTGCTGACAAAATCAATCCCTTTTGGTTGCAGACAAAATCAATCCCTTTTGGCTGCAGACACAATCAATCCCTTTTGGTTGCAGACAAAATCAATCCCTTTTGGCTGCAGACAAAATCAATCCCTTTTGGTATCAGCAGAGCCAGTGCAAATGCCTCCTCGTTTGACAGTCATAGTTTTCAACGAAAGACTAGTAAGCTGTCAGCTTATAATTCTATATGAGTTTTTGTTCAAATCAATTGATAATCATTATTCCCTATCAATACTGTTTACTGACATAAAGTTTCAAAATCATGTTGTGTCTATATGGCAATCCCGATTGTATCAAAAAATAGATTGCGTCATTCGTTGAGAACAACCTCATGCATAGTTATTTTCTTTAAAAATAAAACTCTCTGTGTGTGTGTGTGTGTGTGTGTGTGTGTGTGTGTGTGTGTGTGTGTGTGTGTGTGTGTGTGTGTGTGTGTGTGTGTGTGTGTGTGTGTGTGTGTGTGTGTGTGTGTGTGTGTGTGCACGCGCATGTGTGTGTGCTTACGTAAGATTGATTACAGGCAGACAGTTCAACAAACATACACAGACATACACAGACAGGCACGCACAAGACAAAAAGATAAACTCGTTGAAGATTACGAAAAAAAACCCAACCCTCAACATTTTCGGTGTTTGACACACCCATGTCAAACAAATAACCTTTATCTCCCTTTAATCCAAATTACCGGCTATTTGTTTTGTCTGTGTATTACACCCATTCCTTTCGTCCCACCCTCAACTAATCAACGTACCTACCGATCTTCACATTTTCGTTTACTGTTAAAGGAACACCCTGGCGGATGCGTTTTTGCAAGAAACACGTTGAGATCACCAGGAAAACACCCTTTACAGAGATCGCAACACTACCTTTGCTCTGTTTTCCTAGACATCTAACCGCCAAATCGGCGTTTCCTCCTTGGCGGAGGTGCTGAAAGTCAAATTCTTTCAGTGAAAGAGAAGACATGTGCCTTCTCGTTTGTAATGGCCGCCTGAATCGCTTAGACCAAATCACGAAATTTCCACAATACAAGCCTTTTTATTTACAATTTACCAAAAGGCGTTAGCTCCAATTGTCTTTTTACTGCACTACAAAGAAGAAAAAGCTTCAAGCACTCTGACTGTCCTCCACCCACCCCGTCCAAAATGGCTTCTGTCTCCGTCAACTCCGACAAGGAGGAATCGCCGTTTTGATGGTTTGATTTATAGGAAACCAGAGCAAAGTGAGTGTTCCGATCCTTGAAAAGGCTGTCTTTCTGGTGATCTCGACGTGTTTCTTTCAAAAACTCATCCGTCAGGGTGGCCCTTTAAAGTAAGGCTATGTCAGACCAAATTATTGACGTAGGCTAGAACACCAAGGCTACATCATAATGTTATGCTCTGCATAATTATGCGGGGGTTGTCTTTAGCTATGACAAGCGCCTAGCATAGCATCGTCAGTCCCCCAAATCCTCCGAAGTCGGAGTGTGGCTGCTCGCGTGGCGGGGCAATCAAAAATCGGTCACGCACGTAATGTTCTCATCCCTAGCTGGTGCATTTGTACCATAGTGTTCAAGTGCTTCGGCTTTTGGGATGATTGTTTTGGCCAGGGTACGACAGCAACAACAACAACAACAACAATATTTCAAGGAATAATAACGAGTCAATCATTATTTTATTTTACTCATTTATCATACAGACCCACCACAAGCGCTGGCTTTACCATTACGTTTATTCTCGGGGGTTTATGTAGGCCTACATTCACTGAACATTTTCTTATATTTTGTAAGCTGTTGCTCTCTAACAGTATTGTTCATCATTGGAATAACTTACCAACTAACATCAAACTGGCACCTAATATTAACACTTTTGAAATTATTCGGGACCAAGATCCTAATAATATGATAAGCGCTTTCAATTGTTTTGATGATTAAAAATGAAAGTCCATTAAAAAAAATTGCATAAATTAATTCATTCATTCATAAAGGCGAGCTTGGCACATTCTTTTTTAAGAACGATGCTTTGCTTGTCTCACTTTGGTTCTGACCCACGCACTGCTAGGTGAATGGTATCGTAATCAACTTTGGTGGAGGGGAGTTAATTAGAAAAAGAGAGTAATTACCCTTTGTTCAATTTCGTCATCTCCTCTCTTGGCCTCACTATTTCATTCTAAGGCTAGTTTAGCTTAGGTTTGTGCAATCCTTGGGAAACTTAATCAAATTAGACAGTCAAGAAAGGGCGTAAAAGGGCGTAAAAGGGCCAAGAGGCCCGCTTCTAGCCCTATTACACTACTATTACGACTACTGCTGTTTTTGGTTGTTCTTGTTTGTATGTTTATTAATGTTACTTTTTTTCTTTCTTCCAGCCGAGCTTCATTTCGTATGCATAGTTTTCCTCTTGCTGCGCCCACGCAAAGAACTATTTTATTGACCCAAGTGAACGCGGCATGCAGAAAATGCAACTTGTGCCCTACCTATTCGCCCCCGTCCTTTGGCGCCCCTTCTCTCCTTCGCCTCCCCTATCCCCCCCGCCCCTCCCCGCCCTTCCCCGTATCCCACTCCACTCCCTTGTACGTGGTAGCCTCCAGCCCTTCCCTTCTCGGCGCAACAACCTCTCAAAAGCCATGCCTTTTTTTCACATCAGCAAAAAGGCACTTTCAGTATGTTGAAGGTATCATGGTGTCATGAAATAGGGTTAAAATTGTATGATTGCACAAGTTAGATATTAACCGTTTTTGTGTGTGCTCTGGTTTGATTTGTTACCAAAGGCTTATGATTCGGTATTAATTTGTTGACAAGTGCTTTTGATTTCGTTTGGTGTCTTTCTGACTGGATTTCGGATCATAACGCACACATTAATATTAACGGACTGAAGCAAATGAAATGAACAATCGAGCAAATTGGAAGTGTTTCTACCTTTTTTAACATCAGTTTTTCTAAGTAGAAAGAAAATATTTACATTTGGAAAAAGTTCGTTATTTCATTTTCTCCCTTTCTTGAGGTTTAACGAAACCCACCAATTTCGTAAAAAAAAAAATAATTAGGTACACCATCTCTGACACACGATAATACTCCTTCCTGTGATGGAACAGAATCTAAATATTTATGCAGCATGGGAATGAAAGTATGCAGGCACGATCATTATTGGTGTCAATGCATTTTCATTTATGCATAAGAAAACTATTTAAAGGCGTATCTAAAGAAGTAGGCATTTGTTGACAACCAATATAGTGTTAAGTTCAAAAATAAAATCTCCCCTGCCTTTGAGTCTTACCATAGGGAATAAAACTCATATTTTTCTTCGAGAATTTGTGTAAATTATTCGCCATATCAATCAACCCCATATGGATTATAAATTTAAAAAAAATAAAACTTTGTTTCCCCATTTCCATGTAGCCACCAATACGCTTAACATGCGAACTAGCTAAAAAAACACATATACATGAAACAAATAATCAAGGACTAAAACTCCAAGCTGATTTCTTGAGCAGATTATGTCTACAGGGACACAAATGCCTTTCCCAAACTGTCCTCTCCCATGCACAGAGATAGATTTTAAATCTCCCAAATTTAGCCCCATTTCAATGCATTTCAGCAACACGTTACAGCTCCCAAGATAACCCGCATCTTCTGCGCTTCTGCACTTCGCTTCGTTCTTTGGAGGGCTTTTTAGTATTGTGCAATAAACTCATCTAAACACGGGGAGGATGAAAGAGATGATAAAGGGCCCCAGAGTGTGGTATAAATGACTTGAACGATGGTGTCGACGTTGCTGATACAGATGCTAAAAGGATTTCAACCCTCGAATAAACTCTGTAACTTTAAAGACCCACCAGATCCATGCGTGGAAATCACGGGTTTCGCGTGTTTCCCTCACTCGCTGGTAAGAAAACTTATTTTGACCAAGTGTGGCTCTCATACAAATCCCCCCATGCATGAAAACGAGACATCACTTTAAAGAGCAGCCTCGATCGTGTATGGGGGAAGTCTGTATGTGGGTCACACCGACCCAGAACAAAACAAGGGACTTAATCTTGCTGGGTCAGTAGGCCTTTAAAGACCCACCAGATCACGTGTCAAAATCACGGGTTTCGCGCGTGTTTTCCCTCTTATAGCTGGTACGAAATCTTGTTTTGACCAGGTTTGACTCCCTTACAAATGCCCCCAAATTGAAAACGAAACATCCTTTTAAAGAGCAGCTTCAATTTGAAGTTGGGGGCATTTTTATGTGGGTCACAGCTACCCAGAAAAAAACCAAGGGACTTAATCGTGGTGGGTCAGTGTGTCTTTAAGGGAAGGCGTGTAGCAGCATGTAAACTCATAGTGTATGGGATCGCAATAGTTCCAAAAGGATGAAACAACCGGGTTTTTTTTTCAAACGTTGCATTGTATTTGGCAAAGCAGCCATCTTCAGTGGCTTTCGTATAAAGAGTCTCCCCCCGTGGGGATACCGGGGGTCTTTGTAAAAAATAGCTCCCCCACCTTGTGGAAGTTCTGTGCTTGTAATTTCCTCTAATCTGTCACTCTCTTTGACTTCTGCCTTTTCCCTCTGCTTACTGTCATCTACTATCTTTCTGCCTTAGCGGTCCATTCTCCTGCCTTTTTTTCAATAAACACTTTCAAAAAGATTTCCTCCAGCCGAAGTCTGACTTGCTGGGCCTAATTTATTTCTTACTTAGGCGCATAACGGCAGCATGAGCATGGGATTCTTGGAAATCAATAAACCTTGAAACCTTGTGATTTAATTAGCGCTTCTGGTCACCCCAAAGGAGATCACTCTACTGGCTAATATTTCTTTAAATGGCTACTGTATGCCAATACTTTTACCGTTGTAAAATAAAGGTTCAATTCAATTCAATTCAATTCAATTCTTTTGTCAACAGAAGGCTAAATTCGTTTCTCCTTTTTTGCCGCGCGCAGATGATAGAGAGAGAGAGAGAGAGAGAGAGAGAGAGAGAGAGAGAGAGAGAGAGAGAGAGAGAGAGAGAGAGAGAGAGAGAGAGAGAGAGAGAGAGAGAGAGAGAGAGAGAGAGAGAGAGAGAGAGAGAGAGTTATATTCACAATTCACACAATTCACAAAGTTTACTGATCCAGGGCTTCTGCCCATGTCAGAGGGGATGGGGTTACAAAGGGAAAAGCAACAATGACAACAAATCATCAGCACAAAGAACAGAGAGAGAGAGAGAGAGAGAGAGAGAGAGAGAGAGAGAGAGAGAGAGAGAGAGAGAGAGAGAGAGAGAGAGAGAGAGAGAGAGAGAGAGAGAGAGAGAGAGAGAGAGCTCTTGTTGCTAAGAAACTGCCTTCAAATGAAGCGCCACCTGGTGTCAAGGGCTAAGGACCATGACTCCACCTAAACAGCTCATTGCAAGAATATTAATGAAACAGCAAAACAACAAGTTAACGAGGTGGCATAATGACATACATGCTGATACGAACATGTATGTGATCTAGTCTCCACTTTTTTAGAGTATTTAAAACAAAATTACATTTGATATTATTATTCTCTTGACTTACAAAAAAAACCCAAAAAACTAAAAAAACTTTTTTTATTTTTTTCGTTTGTTTTTCTGTTAAGAAGAAAGCAACCAAGAAAATTATGACGTCTTGAAAACTCGCGAGAAAATAGAAGAAAAGAAAGCACATCTAAAAACTAAATTCTGTATAATCGATGTGTAGGTCAACGCTGTAGAGAGACTGCACAATTCCACAGTTTACCACTTTAGTCTTTTATTGCTCCTGAACTGTTGCCCCTTTTTTGTAAGGCCCCGAGCCGAAGGTTCGGGGAGCTATTGTTTTTGTCTGGTCCGTCCGGTGTCCGTCCGGCGTGCCTCCGTCCGTCCGGCTATTCGTCCGTTTTTCTCAAAAACTATTCAGTCTATCATCATCAAATTGGGTATACTAGTTTGCCAAGATGCAAGCTATCCACTGATGTATTTAGGTTTACATTAAGGTCAAGGTCGCGCCAGTTACGGGGTTCAAACCCCGAAACACATAACCGCTAATATCTCGCGAAGTTTTGCATGTATTTTAATGCAGTTTTTCTTCACAACATTTCTTGATGAATGGTCTATAACACAGTTGTCATGATTTTTTTTGTGCGCGCGTGTGCGCATGATCGCGCGCGCTCAAATCACGGGTTCGAACCCCAAGGCTATATATAAAAAAAACTATTCAGTTACGTGCTGTTTTGATGCGTTTTTATGTAGTTACGTGCTGTTTTGATGCGTTTTTATGTATGTGTACAGCCGACACATTCCGATTTCGGAGTAGCTCGGCGATGCTGCGAGGGGACTTTGCAGCTGCTCGGCGTAGCACTTGTTATCATTATATTTCTTTCTCATTCTTTTGACTTTTATTTCCCACACAATAAAGGCAGTCCCCAAACGGAATAAAGGCGATAATGGACTGCAAGGTGTGATTTCAATGACTTTTACACAGTGACATTGCTGTTAATGTCAATGGTAAAGAAAACCAGGGTCCACATATAATTTTGTAAAGAGACAAACCCCGATTTAACCCTTTCGCCGCCAGCCATTTTTCAGCCCAAACATACCATTAATCTTGTCAGGGAAGAGGGACAAAAATGAATCTGCAATATTGGGAATTCCCCTGTGATATGTATAACATTAAGGCCTATCCTTGCCTCCCCAAAATAGGAAAATAGGGTCTTCTGATAACATGCCCTGATTTGATGCCTTTTAGTGACATGGGAGTTAAACCATTGAGGTGCATAAATACAACATTGGCGGTGAATGGGTTAAGAGAATTGCATACCGCCTCCACCCTCCCTCCTCAGACTGTCTGGTTAAGTCGAGAGAACCAGGTTGGATTTTGTTTTTCTTAACTGCAGTTTTACTTTTTGAAAAGAACATATTCAAATATTGACAACTTTCCTGACCTTTCACCTGTATGCTTGAAACTTCCGGTTTTACGAAAGCATCTGTGAACTGTGACATTGGTTGCAGGTCAACTCGTTCTTCTACCAACTCGTCCCTCATCCGCATCTCTCTTGTCTGTTTGTTTGACCGTCTGTCGGGGACGAGTTGGCGAAGGGACGATTTGACCGGTCACCTTTTTTGTATTGAGTCATGCTAACCACGTGTGTCCTCGAGCTGTCGACCTTTCTTTTTTGTTGTTGTTTGAGTGATTATTTTAACCCTTTCGCCCTAATTTCATACCTGTCAGTGACATGGGTGTTAAACGATTGTGGTGCATAAATGCGACATTGGCGGTGAAAGGGTTAATTGGAACGGAAGTGGGAAGCATATTCTTAATTTTAGTAACACTAATGGCAGCCACCATACGGCGTCCCAGGAAATCCGTGAATATTCAAAGGTGGAAAGGGCTTGAGAAAAATAGGACAATCTAAGACAATCATTAGGAAACTCGTCAGTTTGTATGCTAAGGAGTCCGTGGACCTCAAAGACCCACCAGATCATGTTTCAAAATAACGGGTTTCACGTGTTTTCCTCTTATAGCTGGTAAGAAATCTTGTTTTGACCAGGTTTGACTCCCATACAAATGTCCCCAAACTGAAAACGAAAGATAATTTTAAAGAGTAGCCTCAATTGGAAGTTGGGGAAATTTGTATGTGGGTCACAGCTACCCAGAAAAAAACCAAGGGACTTAATCGTGGTGCGTCAGTGTGTCTTTAATACACTCATGTCATCTTTGCCTTCGTAAATATCGTGGGGTGGGTGTGGTGGTGGTGGGGGTGGGTGTTGTGAATAAAATATACCCCCAAAAAGGCACCAAAAAGATCTGCTCAATAAAAGTTAAGAAGCCCTTCTTCAGAAGTGGAGTTATTTGTGTTGACTCGTTGCTCCAAAACTAATGAAATGAATGTAATGTAAACGAAAGACTCGTGTTTCATAATGATCGAATTAGACATCTTGATGGCTATCAAATGATTTAGTTGAGCTGTCTTCGAATTTTTCGGGTGTTTTTTTTTGTTGCCAATTTTTTTTTTAGCTGGTCCTTGACTTTTGTTGAGTAGCGTAGCGTTTTTTATTCTTGCTTTTGCTCTTTCACGTCACACTTACACCCGTTTCTAGAACAAAAAGGGTGCCGGGGTGGGGCGAGAAATGGCGCGTGAGAAAGATGTGTGTGTGTGTGGTGGGAAGCGTTACATCGACGATCACGCACGATTGTCATAAACTAGTTTTCATATATCTCAAGGGCCAGCCGCACGTTCACTAAAATCGCACGACTGTACGATACGATTCGATCACGTGGGTCTCCGAGGTCAAAATGTGATTCACGAGACCACGTGATCGAATCGTATCGTACAGTCGTGCGCTTTTAGTGGACGTGTGGCTGGCTCTGTAAAGGTAGAAGTTTGACATCAGTTTTCGGGAACTAACCGCGTTCGGCTATTTTGGAGATGCGAGATACTAATGGCACAAAAGTGTTGCAAAAATTATATTCATAACAGTTATTTTGCTGACTGAGCATGCGATATGTGTGAAAAAGGTTGGTTGGTACTACATGTACATTTGTACAGTTTTGTTGTTTCTAAGATAAACAAGTGCCTACTCTTTCTTTATTTATTTCTACCCTTAAACTCCCAGACATGTAAATGATGATGATTTGATTTGTAGTCTGTGTAACTCGGCAAGAGAAGACGAAGTGCATTTTTTGTTCTGCTGTCCGGTCTTGAATGATCTTAGAATGAAATTCATAAAGCCAAAGTTCTAGTCTGATCCATGCAACGTTCGAATGATTCTATTGCTGGCATCAAAACATTTAAAAAAACTCCCTGTTGATTTAGCTTTGTACATCTACGAAGCTAGCAAGAGAATTCATAATGCATGCGCTATGAAATGCATGCACTATTTCAATTATGATGTGTTTGCTTGTTGTTGGCTTCTTCCTTCTTATTCTTATACAAATTTGTTTTATGTGAACTTCATCAGTATGGGGCTATGGCCTTGACCTGATTAAACATTCGTAACCAAACATTCGTAAATACCCTTAAACTCCGGGCTTGCTCCTGCACTACACACAGATAGAGAGACGGAGAGACACAGACAGACACAGGCGGACACACATAAACACATACGTGCGTGTGTGTGCACACATGCATACACACACACACACAATACACACATACACACACACACACGAGTGTATATACAGACACACAGAAAAAAAGCCATATACATACAAAGACACACAAACACACGTACGTAGAGAGAGAGAGAGAGAGAGAGAGAGAGAGAGAGAGAGAGAGAGAGAGAGAGAGAGAGAGAGAGAGAGAGAGAGAGAGAGAGAGAGAAACAGAGAGAGACAGACAGAGACAGACAGAGAGACCACAGATACACACATACGCACAAAATAAGAGACGCGACTAAACAAAGAAACAAACAGAAACGTTCCAAGACAAAGGTTAAGCAAAAAACAAAGAACAAGCAAAACATACGAACAAGAATCACCCCTCCCCGGTCGGTTTATTTTTAATTTTTATTTTTTTACGAATAAATGCAGCCAATACACGAATAGTCGAAGGTAGCAAGCAGCAACAGTAGGTCTACTGGATAGTAGCAGCCTTCCCATAAAACATACACTGAAAGCCGAAAGAAACGCAAGTTGTTCGACTTGTAGAAAACTTTGCCAACGTTTATGCGTACCGGTATTGTGAAGAAAGAAAAAAGAGGTTCTCACGAGTCACCAAAGTGTCTGGCATGTATCACTTGAAAATCACGTGCATGGCTTAATAATGGCGCCCGCTTTGCTGCTGTGAAGTCGCCAAGGAGGAATCGCCGATTTGACGGTCTGATTTCTAGGACACCAGAGCAAAGTGAGTGTTGCAATCTCTGTGGAGGGTATTTTCCTGGTGATCTGGACGTGTTTCTTTCAAAAACTCATCCGTCAGGATGGCCCTTCAACACTCACTGGCAATAAAACCCGATGCTCGTACGCTCCCAGATAGCCCGCGTTTCATCAGAAGAAAGATGCTGAGACTGAACCCTACTGATCGGGAAAGAGCGATCGGATGACTGCTAGTGGGAAACCGACCAAGCGTCGTCGCTAATGCTTTTGGAGTGGTAATATCCACGATCTGTGATCTATTGGGCTCGGTTTCAACCACTGGAATCACTCGGGATGGAGCTAGAAGCGGGAGACCTCGTATAGCAACTGTGAGTCAGGACAGGCAGATATACTGCCAGCGCCGGCGCCAACAGTCTTTCCTGGCAACTCAAATGAACAATGTGTGGTACAAGACTCATTGTACAGATTTTCTGCGAAATCAATCGAATCAAATTTGTTCGGACGAATTTGTTTTAAAAAAACCAGCAACAAACTAGAGTACTTGCGTAAACTGACCGAGTCGCGACACACGCTTGCACCCCTAACCCTAACCCTAATCTTAACCTAAACCCTTAACCGCTAACCCGATGTTGCTCAAATTCGACCGTGTCCAAGCTTTTGACCCCTAGTATCCACCTGTAAATGTTCATGTTGATACATCCAAGCGTTCTCGAGTTATTGCTGTCCCAGACAAACAGACAGACAAACAGACAGACAGAGACAGACAGACAAACAAACCTTTTTGTGTGTGTTGAAACACACTGATAACTCTATGTGAGGCCATTTTACACCGAAATATGAATTTTGAGCAAATTTGAACACGGACGGACGGACGGACGGACGAACAAACTGAAAACAATACCAGTCTCGCTTCGCGACTAGTAAAAAACAAAGCCATTAAAATTATGATTCCTTTACTCGCGTTTCGTTTGGCTTTCAGTATAGCATAGTGACAGGTCTTCTTCCCCCGATTAGCGGACTAAGGAGCCCGCGGGTTGAGTCGAATTAAACCCTGTTTGCTCTGGCGATAATCTTTCAAGGGCCTGTCAAGTTGGTCTCCCTCAAAACGGTTCCCTCTAATCCGCTGTTCCCCCTTCTATAGCCTATACGGGCATAAAGAGCCCCCCCTAGCGTCTGCTGACAATGGTGTCGCAGGGACCGAGTCGCTTCAGGAATGTCTTACGGGCCTGCTACACTACATACGATTCGGATCTCAATGCGATGCGATTGTGACGATGCGAGTCATGATTCGCGTGAGACACTTCCATCTGAAAACAATTATTTTGTGTTCTTCTTACTGTTTGTGTTTTTTTCCCCCCCGATTGTTTATGTATTACATTATGAAAACATATTTGAACATTAAGATAGCGCTTCATTACTCTGCTTGGCTGTCCGTCACTATTATTGTCTGTGTACTTTTTGTTTGTGGCTCAAGCCACAAACCTATAACTCACTTTGTCGGTCGGTCTGTCGGTCGGTCCAAAATTGTCGCACTTCAAATCGAGGCTACACTTCAAATTGAGGCCGCTCTTTAAAATGATGTATTTTAAAAGCGTACAAAATAATAAACATACGTAATACAGACACTACAACAGACACGACGAGTATGCGGTGCTTCTTTCGATGAGTATAAGTAGGATACATAGTTTTAAATGTTTTCCAAAAGATATAAAAAGTTACGAAATGGTGCAGAGATAACATTCTGGTTTACAGATTAAAATTATTGAAAAGCCAGGGGAGGTGACTCATGATTGGAGTGGTGAAAATAGACCGCGTGCCACAAACAATTGCGATTTCGCGCTTGTTTTTCTTTAAGATAGGAATTTATATACGTTTTCTTGTTGCCCTATCTAATGATCATTGTTGATTTTCAGTTGTGACTTTCAGAAATAAAATGCTATTTAAACCAAAACAATTCTGCTGTTTTCGCTCACTATTCTCAAGTAGACTCAACACATGAATTTCACGCGAGTCAAGACTCGCATCGTCAAAATCGCATCGCATTGATAAGGAATCGTATGTAGTGTGGCAGACTTTTGCTACTTTCTTTCTACGTATATGTCTGTAGCTGCTCTTTTCTGGGTGACACTGGCATCTGGCCGCGTTGGTGCCTCTTTTGTTTGTTTATTGTCCGTCACCATAGGTGAAGGACTTTGCGGAGAGAGAGGGGGTTTTTTGGCTCTTTTTTTTTGGTGTTTTTTTTTCCTGTCTGTCCCAAGGATATCTCCCGAACCGCTTGACCGAATCGCGTCAAATTTTGTGTGCTGATTCTTTATTTTGTGGTGTAGTGTGGTGTGGTGTTGTGCTGTGCTGCGGTGTGTGTGTGTGTGTGTGTGTGTGTGTGTGTGTGTGTGTGTGTGTGTGTGTGTGTGTGTGTGTGTGTCTGTCTCTGTCTCTCTCTCTCTCTCTCTCTCTCTCTCTCTCTCTCTCTCTCTCTCTCTCTCTCTCTCTCCCTCCCCCTCCCCCTCTCTCTCTCTGTTTGATGGGTGGGAGGGGAGAATGGGAAGAGAGGGGAATGGAGGTATATAGGTGGCAGAGATGATTGGCAAGCTTGGATGAAGTTAAGCGGGGAACGTGTGGGCTGGGGGAAGAAGAAGAAGAAAGGAGGGGGGGGGGGGAGTAGGGGAAGGGGGGGGGGTCATTAGAAAGTGTCAGTGTCCAACGTAACATGGCCTTTGAAAGGGACCTTGTCCAACATAACACAGCATAAGAAAGGCTGGTAAAAACTATATTTCCTTCCTTAACCATTGTCAGGTATTGTTCTATCTGGGGACTGGGTATTATAGTGTTAACAAATTGAAGAGTCTTTTTTTTACCAGCCGCGAACGTAGTGAGCGAAGCTGGTAATGTTTTCAGTGGATTCTGAAGCCGACTGACTATCTATCTATCTATCTATCTATCTATATTTCTATCTATCTATCTACCTATTGGGATAAAAAGTAAATAAGGCTGCACATTATTTTCTTCTTTTTTTCTTATTATTTTCTTCTATTCAGAAAAAAACACACAACTGAAACAGACTGCAACGTCACTGGAACATACAACAAACAAACAACTACACGACAAGTGTAAAGTGACGTTATTTTATTCACAAGAGACAAAACAAAACTACTGGATATTTCGGCGAACGCGCCTTTATCAACGCAGACAAACAATTAAACAGCAAACAGCAAATATAGCAAAAGGAGCAAAAAGCAGGCAACAGAAGGAGCAAAAACCACCAAGATCAAAATACAAACAATACTTCCCCTCTACAGTACAACGCGTAAATGATACAACACAGTTGAAACCAAAGAGCAAGGCTGTGAACACAAATCAGGGGGAGGGTAAATAAAAAAAAAAAAAAAAAAAAAAAAAAAGGTTTTGAAGTGAGAGAAGTTGGGGACAGTGGTGAGTATGCAATTTTCAGACCACAGAACAAATTGTAAAGTTAAAGTAAACTGAGTTTGTTTCTGAGGTTCACAAATACAGACATTGAACACAAAAAAGTTTTATCAAAGCAAATTACCTATCAATCTACCAATCTATCTATCTATCTATCTATCTATCTATCTATCTATCTATCTATCTGTCTATCTATCTATCTATCTATCTATATGAACACGATAACGTTTGCACGGATGGACCTAGTACGCTCAAATTGTGCATGCGGGTAGGTACTAACGATATCTAGGCCAAGTGCAAAAATGAAGGTCAAGGGTCAAAGGTCAAGGTCACTGGTGCCGAAAATGCTGCCGAGCACCTGGCACGATAACGATTGAACGGAGGGTCCCAGGACGCTCAAATGTTGCATGCAGATAGGTACTAAGAATATCTCGGCCAAATTAAAAACATAATGTCATAGGTCAAAGGTCAAGGTCACTGGAGCCGAAAATGCTGCCAAGCACCTGGCATGATAACGGAGGAACCTAGGACGCTCATATTTTGCATGCGGATTGGTACTAAAGATATCTAGGCCACGTTAAAAAATGAAGGTCATATGTTAAAGGTCAAGGTTACTGAGCACATGGCACGATAACGTTTGAACACAGGGACCTAGGACATTCAAAGTTTGCTTTCGGATGGGTACCAAGAATATGTAGACCAATTTCGAAAATGAAGTTCATAGGGCAAAGTTCAAGGTCACTGGACCCAAAAATGCTGCCGTGCGGCTGGTGGTCTAGCGTCTGAACGCTCTAGTTTTTAAGAAAACATTTTTTGTACTATAAGCAGCTGTTAAAGCCCTCCTCTGATTGGTTGACTTACTTACGGTAGTTTTGAATTTGATTGCAAGCGGAGTAAATGTGGTGCTGAGGTTACATTAGGAACAAAAAACAAAAAACAAATAAACAAACAAATGAACGGTGTGGTTGTAAATGTAAATGATAATATTGAAGGCCACAATGATCAAACTTCCAAAACTAAATTTAATTTGACAAACATATTAAGAGCAGTATCAGTTTTGTATGAAACAATAACAAAATCTCCTTATTTGATCTACTCCGATGTTATTATTTTTAATGACATATAATATCAAATTATCAAGAATCAATCGTCCAATTCGCAATACGGCAAATACGCAATTCTCTCGGAACATGATGTTGTCTTCCATCTTAATATATCATAGACTGCATCTAAATTTAAATAAAGATATAACATAAACATCTGGTAAGGTTGTTAATGTAATGTTATCTTCCAAAAACAGTCTTAATATTTCTTAGAAATAAAATAAACACTTATAACCAGGGCCGGACCAAATTATCTGTAAGTGGGTGGGGGTGGGGGTCTGCCGGGGGTTCTATGGAGCTGCTTTGGTCGTGGGTTAACCCTTCCCGTACCCCGTGGGTGTGTTTGCACCCATATTTTTACTTTTTGCTTCATATTTTCAAAACCGTTCATTGAATCTTGCTGAAATTTTACGTTTTGCTTCATCTTTTCAAAACCGTTCATTGAATCTTGCTGAAATGTTATGACTTTGTCAATGACAGATTCGAGCATGTTCACCCCAAACATCAAGCATTTGTGTGGAAAAACAATTGAGTAAATAAACAACAAATTCGTCGTTTAACCCTTTCACCGCCAAAGTCGCATTTTAGCACCACAATGATTTAACACCTATGTCATTAAAAGGCATCAAATTGGGGTCTATTATCCAAAGACCCTATTGTGTTAGTTTTGGGAAGTAAGGATCGACCTTATTTTATATATGCCACAGAAGAATCCCCAATACTGCAGATGGATTTTGTTCTCTACCCAGGTAAACTTAATTGAAATTTTGGGCTGAAATATGGCTGGCGGTGAAAGGGTTAAGGGGTAGTGCCCTTCTGGAGGCCCAGGGGGCAAAACACACAGAGAAGTTTACAATTTAGTGATTATTAAGGCAACAAATCGAACCATTTTCTTACTGTTTCCCTTGTATAAGATACATGCTTGGAGCAGAGGGGGGGTTCGGAAACCAGGAACCCCCCCCCCCCCCCCCTGGATCCGGCCCACAGTACACAAATTCCCCTCATTCTGGCTCCTTTTAGTTTTCCACAGAGATATATTTGTTTCAAGTTATTTATTTTAACAGAGGCAAATATTTTTTATCATTGACTGTGGTTAGGGATAGGAAAAGACCTTACAAGTGGTATACCACCATAAAACAATGCAAGCCTAATGGATACAACGCTTTAACCCTTTCACTGCCAAAGTCGCATTTTAGCACCACAGTGATTTAACACCTATGTCACTAAAAGGCATCAAATTGGGGTCTATTATCCAAAGACCCTATTGTCTTAGTTTGGGGAAGTAAGGATACACATTATTTTGCATACGTCACAGAAGAATCACCAATACTGAAGATGGATTTAGTTCTCTACCCAGGTAAATCTGATGGAAGTTTGGGCTGAAATATGGCTGGCGGTGAAAGGGTTAAACTGGTGGTTTATGCTGGTGATGAGGGTTAACAAAAGGCATGAACTGAAAGGAGCTGAGACAAGCTACTGTGGGCCCTGTATAACTGTACAATAGCATTCTACCCATCGTGATCTCTGGACGGTTATGCACAAGCATTTTGATTGTTGTACTTCTAGTTAGAAGTATGTTGCTGGTTAAATGTTGACCTTTAGCAAACAATTTAAAAACATATTTTAATATCGGCAAATTTTCACCCGCGCTACGCAGCTTTCATCAGGCCATCAAACTGAGACAAAACTAGATTTTGATGCTTTTTTGTTGTTGTTGTGTGAAGACTACACATAAAACAACCCATCCAAATCTTCTGTGTCGACTTAGATTGGGAATGAGTGACCTAAATCATGACCTCTTCAGCAGGCATATTACTAATAACTCTGAATGTGAATGCGGATTCGAAAGAGAAGATGCTGCCCACTTTCTGACTAACTGTCCACTCTTTCAAAACTGGCGTGCCCAGACAATTGATCTTCTTCCTGATGATGTAAAGAACAATGCCCAGGCACTTCGGTTTGGGAGAGCCGACAAAAATGTCCATGAAAATGTTCAAATTCTTCAGATGGTTGGAAAGTATATCTGTGATACCAACCGTTTTTCAAACGAATAAATGCATTTTTGTCCATGACTACGTAAATAAACTTGTCCCTGATTATTAATTATTATGAGACATGGTTGAACTTAAAATTTGACTAATTGTGTACAATTGTTTGCCCCTGTTTTTCTCTTTTGATTACGCTTTTTCGTTTACATTTATTCTTACACGTGTGTTTGTAAATGTTGTACCTTTGTACGTTTACTTTGTCCATAGTATCTATTGCCTTCTTTGTTAAATGCTTTTTCCCCTTGATGATTCTTGTTAATTAATTATGCAGCTGTTCTTTTGTAATTTATAAATGTGTTGAGTACGCCCATAAGCCTTACCTTGTTGTACTCTTGCGCTGAGATATGTTTGTATCTGCATGAAATTGTGTTAAAGAAAAGTTGTTTAAACCAAATCTTACTAGTTTGAGAATAAAAATCTGTTTAAACCGTCTTTGTTTACTGTTTATCTTTTACTGTTATATGCCACCACATAATATATTTCAAATTTTTTTCTTGGAAAATACATTGTGTGACTTGACTTCTGACGTGTGACCTCAGGTTCCCCTAACACAACACTATTACCACAGAAATGGATTAGCACTACGATTAAACCGACACGCTAACCACAAGCTACTTTAAAAAAAAAATCAAAGCACACAGGGTCTCAACCCTCGTTCTTCCTTAGCCCCACCTCCCATCCCTCCGTAACCACCACCACCACCACCCTCCCCACCCTACCCATCCCCGAAATGAACATCTGTCACAAGCTCCCTTTGCAGACTGTTTATGATACAGATAACAACTTTCTTTCTTTTTTAACGCCGTAGGGTTAGGTAAACAGAGGTTCTGAGGATGGGGGGGGGGGAGCCAGAGGAGTGGTGTGACGACCTCTGGGGGCAGGGGAACAGACGGTTCGGCGGTCCCCCGGCCCTTTGATGTGACGCTGCGGTTATGTAGTGTGGAGGAGCTCTGGCTGGACCCTGGCAGAGAGCAAAAGTCTAGGCGTGTACTCACGAGCGCGTCTTAGACAGTCAGTCAACACGGGTAGTTACGTATGCAAATTAGACTTAGCCTCTAAAACGATTGGCTGTTTAGCCTAATGTGCGTACTACTACCCGTGTTGACTGTCTAAGACTCACTCATGATGACGCGCCCTGCTGTCTTTTTTTTTTTTTTTTTTTTTTTTGGAGGGGGGTGCATGGCCAAGTAAATCCCATGCCTGCCCTTCTACCCTACTGCTGTAGCTAGGTAGCTCTGTTGTTGGGAGATAGAAAAAAACACTTTACGGAGATCGCAACACTCACTTTGCTCTGGTTTCCTAGCAACCAAAGCGTCAAATCGGCGATTCCTCCTTGGCGGAAGTGCTGGAAGTCAAATTATTTCATCCAAAGAGAAGGCGTGTGGCGTCTCTTTTCTAATGGCCGCCAATTCGTTTGCATGAAATGTTCGCAATGCAAGCCTTTTATTTTAAATGTTATACAGGTTATCTAAAGGAGTTTCGCTCACAACAAAAGAAATAGCTCTCTTTTTTTTTACTGCGCTACAAAAAAAGAAAACGCTTCAACCACAGTGAGTGACCTCCACTCACCCCATCCAAAATGGCTACTCTCTTCAGCATTTCCGCCAAGGAGGATTCGCTGTTTTGACGGTTTAATTTCTAGGAAACCAGAGCAAAGTGAGTGTTCCGATCCTTGAAAATGCTGTCTTTCTGGTGATCTCGACGTGTTTCTTGCAAAAATTCATCCGTAAGGGTCCACCTTTAAAGAATATTCCGCAGGAGGTCTGTGACCTCAGTGTAGCACTTTTCATACAATTTTTCAAATCTGTATTCTTTTCGTTGCGAAAATAACACATTCATTATTATTTTGTTTTTATTATCATGTCTTTGATTGAAGATATTATATAATTTTTGAGTGTATATATGGAATTATGGTGACATGTGTGTATGCGCTATACCAAAGTACGGAATGTTAATTGCTGCTTGCATCAATACAAACCATCAAAATCCAAAAGAATTTAATAAAACAATGTTTCTCACTAATACCTTTAAAATGAGATGCTACTTGATAATGTTACGTGTCTAAAGTAATGAGTAGTGGTCCGTCATTTTGAACGTCCGCCATCTTGGATTCCAGAAACACAGCAATTTGGTATCCCATGTGGATATCTTCTAAACATGCCAAATGACAATTTCATAACGTTTATTTGCTTCTAACACGTAAAGTTGACCAACTTCATGTCTGTGATAGCAACACGTTTCACCTCTCAGACTAAACGTATGCCTCGATAGAAGTTGGGTTATAAGCAAAGATAGAAATAGTTCGGATTATTTGCCCTTGAGATAGACATATGTATCCTTAAGAGGTACTATATGAATAAGTGTCCCCTACCACACACACACACACACACGCACAAAACAAAACCAACAACATGTTTGATGTTAATTATTGACAGCTGTAAGTACATACCACAAGATGTTAACCAAAATTTGTTTTACAAGATTCCTCATAAAGATTCACGCTAGATTAAAATCTTCCCTTCTGACAAACTCACAAACTCCATGCCACAGAGAAAAGGGGGTGGGATGGGGGTGGGGAAAGGGGCGTGGAGAGGCAAGCACTGACTATTTCCTAACAGTCATAAATAGCTTGCGGGTCATCGACGATAGAGAGAGTGCTACTACACGGTGCGGTGAAGCAGAAATGTTACCGCCCACCGGTGACATTCACCCCGGTAATTATGGTAATTGCACGCGCGCCGGCGTGTGAATATACGGTGGAAAGTGTCATATTGATCTTGGCACCTACTTGTCACCCTTGAAGGTAGCTAGCATATGACTTGCACTTGATGTCTCAGTTAAGGCAGAAAGGGGAGCATAAAGGGAAGAAACAGAAACTGTTTCTTTCATGTCCAGCTTTCTATTTTAGTTTTAACTGTCGCAATGAGAGACTTAGTGCGATTTTTCTCACGCCAGAGGGCATGACGCTCGTGTGGGGCTAATCCTCTCTATATTATTAGTTGGGGATAAAGAAAGAGAGAGAGACAGTGAGTGGTCCTACCATCACTCTCTCTCTCTCACTACGCCCAAGTAAGAAAATCGCGTGATAAGCCCCTAGTGCATTGACTGCCCTCTGGCGTGAAAAATATCGCCATAGGTTGACCATTGTCTTTTTCTCTTCATCGTATAGAGTCCTATTATCAACGAGAGTGCTCTCTTTTTGTGTGCATGTATCTCAGTCCCGGAATGTTTTTTTAGTCCCCGAGCCGAAGGTTCGGGGAAACTATTGTTTCTGTCTGGTCCGTCCGTCCGGCTATTCGTCCGTTTTTCTCAAAAACTATTCTATCTATCATCATCAAATTTGGTATACTAGTTGGCCAAGATGCAGGCTATCCACTGATGTATTTAGTTTTACATTAAGGTCAAGGTCGCGCCAGTTACGGGGTTCAAACCCCGAAACACATAATCGCTAATATCTCGCGAAGTTTTGCATGTATTTCAATGCAGTTTTTTTCACAACATTTCTTGATGAATGGTGTGCGCATGATCGCGCGCGCTCAAATCACGGGTCCGAACCCCAAGGCTATATATAAAAAACTATTCAGTTACGTGCTGTTTTATGCGTTTTTATGTAGTTACGTGCTGTTTTTATGCGTTTTTATGTATGTGTACAGCCCACACATTCCGATTTCGGAGTAGCTCGGCGATGCTGCGAGGGGACTTTGCAGCCGCTCGGCGTTGTACTCGTTTATATTTGTTTTTAGCCTCAGTTAACTCCAAAAGCCACACGTTGTTGCATTCCAAGAACCCGAAGCCACAAGTTTTAGCGCTGTAAACACCGGTTATGGTATTGATGAGTGCGTCTTTGACAGTCAACATGGGTAGTACTTTGTAAATTAGGCTAAATAGTCCATCGTTTTGTGAGTTTATTCTAATTTACCCACAACTACCCGTGTTGACTGTCTAAGATGTCCTCATGATTACACGCTCGGAAGCCACCGGTTTTTGCACCCTCAAAACCCGTTTTCCGGCTTGTTCCGAAATTTTGGCACCCCTTCATAAATTTTGTCCCGGGGGCGTCGTCGAGCGGCAGACATGGCCTCCGTTATTCTTCACCCTCTAATATTTCACAATTGAACTAAAAAGCATTAAAACGCTACACTCACACAAGCACATGAAGATGAAATGAACATTAAACACGGCGAATAAAAACAAATTTTTGTCTATTAAAAATACTTTGACAAGGTGAATGAAGACAACACACTAGACTTAACAATGGCCGTAGTGAATATTTCGTGCAATGAAATATTCACTACCATGAATCATTGCATGGAATCACTTCGAATTTTGTGTAGAAGTGTACCACCCAAAGGACGCAAAGAGGACTGGGGCTGAGATGTTAAGATGTGTGTGTGGGGGGGGGGGGGGCGGAGGGGTTAAGGGGGGGGGGGGGGAGTGGGCAAAGAAGATGTTTGCCGCTCGGCAACACACTTGTTTGTTTCTTTTTTTGTTGAAGCCAGTCATGTCAGAGAAGAGATCGCGACGTAATGGTTTGCTGTCCTGTACTCGACCTTAGTCAGTTTTTGTCCTTTGACCCAACTGGTGCGCGGACAAAAGCCCACCAAACAAAAGCCCACCGGATATAAGCCCACCAGACAAAAGCCCACCGGAAAACGGACAAAAGCCCACATTGTTTCTCTCCAGACATTGTCTCTGTCTATGTCTCTGTCTCTGTCTATCTGCCTCCCTGTGTTTCTGTGTCACTCTAGCTAGACATTGCCCCTGTCTCTCTACGAGTATCTGTCTTTGTCTCTTTCTGTCTCTGTCTCTGTCTCTCTGTGTCTGCCTCTCTCTCTCTCTCTCTCTCTCTCTCTCTCTCTCTCTCTCTCTCTCTCTCTCTCTCTCTCTCTCTCTCCTCTCTCCAGTGTCTTTCTCTCTTTCACGGCTTGGGGGGGGGGGGGGGGGGGGGGGGGATACATACATATCATCTTTATCCTTGTCTGTCTGTCAGTCTGTCGTCTGTCTCTCCTAACTCTCTCACACTCTATCTGCCTCTGTCTTTCTGTCTCTTTTTCTTGTAAATACTACCTTCCCCCTCTCTCTCTCTCTCTCTCTCTCTCTCTCTCTCTCTCTCTCTCCTCTCTCTCTCTCTCTCTCTCTCTCTCTCTCTCTCTCTCTCTCTCTCTCTCAGAGAGATAGATACAGAGACAAAATCTGGAGAGACTTTCTGTCTCTGTCTCTGTCTCTGTCTCTCTCTCTCTCTCTCTCTCTCTCTCTCTCTCTCTCTCTCTCTCTCTCTCTCTCTCTCTCTCTCTCTCTCTTTCCCCATCCGTATCCCCCTCTGTGCCTCTCCCCCCCCCCCATCCTCCCTCCCTTTTCTTCTCATTTCTGCATGTACATATATTATTTAGCTTTCTTGTTTGATTTACTTTATTTTTCCCCAGGGCTGGGTGGAAAAAAGCATGTAACTTGCTTATCTCATGTTCCCTGGTTAAATAAAATTTCGTTTTCGTTTTCGTTTTCGTTTTCTCTCACTCACCCCAGTGTCTGTCTCTGTGCGAGTCTCTATCTCTTTGTCTCTCTGTCAACCAGACTTTGTCTCTGTCTCTTTCTTTCTTTTTGTATCTCCGACTAGTGTCGCAGTTTGTCTTGGTGTTTTCTTAATTGTGTGTTGTATATTTTTTTTTGCTTTTCATTTTGTTTGTTTTTACTCTGTCCCAAGGATATTTCGCGAACCGCCTGACAGAATCGCTTCAAATTTGCTGTTGTTTGTTTATTTGTTTCTCTGTCCCAAGGATATCCTGCTAACCGCATGGCAAAATTGCTTCCAATTTTAAGTGGTGATGTACTACCTACAGTAGAAGACATGGGTGCATAAATGATTGCTGTTCTGACCTTAACCTTGAAGCTTGACATTGGAAACATCAAAAACTTTTGAGTGCCACATCTTTCCCTTCGTTGAAGTTACATTGTCCAAACTTGGAATGTGGGTGCATTGGCTTATTAATGCCGATTATTGGGTACTGATCAAGGTCAAGAACGTAGACCTCGGACCTATCCATGGAGGGATTGGGGTCGGATGTGCCTGAGTATGACATCATGCAAATGACTGAGTAGATGTAGCTTATATAGCATCATAATAATATTATGGAAGCCATTTTTGTGCTCCATGTTTTTCTGAAGCATGATTTCTTTAAATTGTAATGTTTTGTTGGTTGTACTGTTGCTTATAGTGCCTGATATGCGACAAAAGATGGTAAACTTGTTATACCATTCTACTTATCATCAAATGTAGTTTTTTTCTTTGTTCAATCTATGATCTATGATGTTTGTTTGTGGGGGGTTTCCTGCCTGCCCCAAACATATCTTGCAAACCGCTTGACAGAATCGCTTCAAGTTTTTGGTGTTGGTGTATCACCTAGACTAGAAGACCCCCGGACTTACATTATTGGAGTGCTGATATTGACCTTGAAGTTTGAAGTTAAAAACCGAAATTTCTTTATTTGCAATACATATTTCATGTTTGAGCTGTAACTCGTGAACCAGTCGACAGAATCACTTCAAATATTGTGAGGGTGTGTATCACGCTGCAGAGATAGTCCCATAGAAAAGTTGATAACCATGGTGACCTTGATCTTCGTGTTTGACCTTGAAAACCAAAATTTTCTTCTTGTGACCATTTCTTTGGCATCTGTTGAAACTTGATACGTAGGTGCAGTGGCTTACGGTCAATCCAAATATTGGGTATCGAAGAAAGTGAAGGTCCAGGATGTAGGCCTTGGGTATGTCAAATTAATGTTTTAACCACATCATTCACAATTGTGCGCTTACAGGCTTCAAAACTGGCAGGTAGGTACATTGATTTGAGGTCATGTGTGATACAAAGTATTGATTACCTTGACCTTGAGTTTTGACCTCCTCTTTTTTGCAGAGGCTGGAGTTCGAACACTTTTGGCCTTTGGAAAGCAGTGGCAGACGCTTGAAGCCTCGTGACAACGCATCCCATATGAGCGCGTATCTATCCTACAAGGCCGATATACGTATGTCCCAAAAGAGCGCATCTCAATCATAATTCTTTAATTTCAAAATCTACGAGAAAACACAGCACATAAAAGAATTCCATTTCATGAAATCAACACACATAATTATGCGCTTTTTCTTTAACGCCTAACGCATTGACGTGAGTGTGCATGATTCCCCTTTCCATTAAATTCCCTAACCCTAACCCTAACTCTAACCCTAACCCTAACTCTAACCCTAATCCTAACTCTAACCCTAACCCTAACCCAAGAAAGAGTGTTTGCATTGACGTGAGTGTGTTATTTCCCTAACGTGGTGATGTGTTCAATCGTGGACACGCGCGCTTATGGGATACGAGAATCTGCTACTATCTGCTAATAGACTAGAAAACACGCGCTCATATGGGCCATCAAAAACGCGTCTATATGGGCTATAAAACGCGCTCATATGGGCGCGCTCATATGGGCTATGCGCTGTTTCGGGAAGCTCCCGGCAAAGGATACGTCTGCCGCTCGGCTACACACGTGTTTTGTTTATTTGTTTTTTTATGCTTGTTCATTTGTTTGTTCGCTTACAGTTTTGTTGTTGTTTGTTCATTTTTTTTGTTACCCTCCCGTGTCATTAATCATCAATTTTATTTAATTGTCACAAACCATTCAAGGTAGCTTTTTTGGGGGATAGTGAGGCTACATTTTACCAGAATGAAATAGCATAGTACCTTGATTTGTCTCCCATTTTTGTTTAATGATTTGCTTATCGGGTGACAGACAGACATGTATTTAGCGATACTCTAGAGCAATCAGCTGAATTGTAAACAAATTAATGTTATCTTCGACCTCTCGATGGAGATTGCACGGGTGTAAGCTTATTAGTCATTCTTAAATAACTCAAAACGTTAATTGTTTCACTTTTTGTTTTTAAAAATGACGAGTCAAAACTCGCGGAATAGGTCAAAGGCGCCAATGGACACAGCTTTCGGATACTGCTGTCCAGTGATAGTAAAGTATTGTCTGTGGAGACTGGTTGAACCTTCTCAAAGCATTAGACTTTTTATTTTATTTTTGATGAAAATGGGGCGGATGACTATGATGATGATGGTACTGTAGAATTCCTTGTTGGTCTGAGACTACATGACAGGGCTGTACTCTACGCGTCCTTTCATAATGATATCTCAGCGTTAAGCAGGCCCAAGAAGTATACAAACACATGCAGCGTTGGTCATGAAATTAGAGCAACACACTCAGAATCGCATCCGTCAAGTGGATGAAGCTCGACTGTGTGGTTTCAGTCTTCCTATTGAGCCGATAGCACACTCACTCTGGGTAGAAGTCGGTCCAGGACCAGAGAAAAAACAACAACCCTCACCTCTGATGGGATTCCGATCCGAGACCTCACAGCAACTAGTCCGCCATGCTAACCACTACGTCACAGCCACTGTTTAAAAATAAAGTGTGCCTTAAATCATTTTGACATGTTCACTGAAAGTAATCAAAGATTAATTAAACAAGAATCTTAATGAAATACAACATAGGTTGACATAGGAACAACGAAAGCAGCATATGATTTATTCGTTGATTGCTGTGTTTTGACACAGGACACTTTTGTTCGTTTTCTACATATTAGATAAGTCGGTATGCATCTCTGTTCTCAAGAGTTTGTTCCATGATATTGCTCGTCTCGTGACTGTTCAGTTCTACCAGTTCATGTTTCTAATGCTAGTGGACTACATACAAGTAAGAACAGAGAGCCACATTACATGTTTTATGCAGGCAAGTGACGAACACAAGGTCATGCTCATAATAGGAGTTATGAAACTGGAGCTGGAACTCTCGTTTCTCATTTTTCATGTTAGTGTTTCCATCCGTGCCAGTTTAGTTTTTTTGGTGGATATTTTTTCCTTTCATTTAATGTTGCTTTCTTTTATTGAAGTATTGAGTTAGCATTAGTCTCCATCCATTTTATAAGTTTAGCCTCATTTGATTTTCTTCGTTTTTCTGTATATGTGTTGACTGTATACAAAAAGGGATTCAGAGCCGAGTTTAAGGGCAGCACAAATATAGCCAAAGCCACATTGAGTTCTCCAGGCACAGGAATACCCGCCGCAGCTAACAACCCACAGAGTCCAATAGGAAACCAGCACAGAAAATCTGAAACAGCCACGGAAATCAAGCGACGAGCTATGGTGATATCATTTGAGGCTTTAGTAGTGATTTGCTTAAAAGAATTCCTCTGTACTGCCATGTAAATGACTGCCTGACCAACAGAAATCATCAGGAAGAGGACGAAATTGAAGACAATGAAAACGAGTAAAGAATACAATCTACCTTTGAAGCTTCGGGCAGATACCGAAAGGGGAATGCATATACCTGTCTGGCTGTAAAATTCCCAGTGCCTTGCTATGGGCAATACGGGAACAGAAGCAAGAAACAGACCTATTATCCAAACCAGCATGCAAACTACCGTTGCTGATGACTTTGACAAACGCAGGGTGCTGAAAGGAAAACAGATGACTACAAAGCGATCCAAGGTGATGAACCAAATGATCAAAGCTGACACCTCGCTGGACAACAAAGATAAAAACCCAGCCATTTTGCAACTCACGCTGCTTTTCCATGAGTAATCATGGTGAAGATATGCCCCCCTGAACTGTTCATCAGCTATGCCGATAATTGCCAGGTAGACACCCATAAGAAAATCAGACACTGCGAGATTAGACACCTGCACGTTGAAGGCAGGGGAGGAAATCACGTTCCTCATGACCAAGCGTACAGCCAGACAGAAGACATTGCCCATGATGGACAGGCTGCATATCAGCCAGAGAAACACACGGTACGTTTCTGACTGCAGCAGATCTTCACAAGATGAAACCTCATCTCGCTGGGTAAAGCAGAAGGCATCGTCAAAATGACTGGGGAGGATTTTCTCACAACACAATCTGTAATTCTGCGTTGAAATTATGTGTAAATGGTGCAGAGTTTGAAACACGTTCGCTGGGAATGTCCTAACAGGACTTCCCTTTAGATATAACTCCTTTAGTCGTGGCGTGAATCTGAACCCATCAGGACTGATGCAATAAATATGACTAAAGGTTAGATTCAGTTTCTGCAAGTTAACAAAATTGAACAGAACCTTAGAGTCAAACATAGAAAGAGAAGAATACGACAGGTCTAACCATGTTAATTTGCTTTGCCATGTGACAGAGTATGAATTTGCTTGGACAGAGGTTAGAGGATTATCATGTAAGAGTAATATTTGCAAATTTTCTAACTTCACAAACGAAGTCATGTTGACATGTTGCAATTTATTACCAGATAGGTCTAAATGTTTCAAATTGAACAGCTGTACATCGGATACATAAGACAGAGAACATTGGGCGAGATTCAAACGAACAAGAAAGTGAAGAGACTGAACATCGGTCAAAGTGATCCCAGAACCTGCCGCATCCAGTGAACGGATCCCAGGAAAGAGTAACACAGAGAAAGGGCTGAAACAGAGGAAAGTATGACCTTGACACATACAGGGAATTGGGCATGAGAGGTCACACAACAGTTCGTCATCTTGGTGTGGGCAGTGAGGCCATCCATCACACAAGTAGTCAGCACTAACACAGACAGTGGAAGCTCTGCACTTGAAGAGACCCTGACAGGTCAAGAGGTCACAGTTGTTTTCGTCGTAATGCTCCAGGCAGTCGTACATTCCATTGCACCGAGTGTAGACAGGCAGGCAGTCGTTGAACTTGTCAGGACAACGATAATGAGTGCTGGGACACGACTCATTGGCCTGCATTGGTGTAGACACAAACATCATCTGGCCACTGTCAAAGTTAACCAGAGCTGGTGACTGGAAGTAAGGGGATCTAGTAAAAAATTCAAACCTGTCATGTGCACAGTTGACTTCATCAGATTCGTCCTGACAATGAGTTTCTTGATCACACACGTTGTCATAAGACACGCATTGGTCATTAGAACAGGTGAACATTCGCACACAAGATGGGTGCTTGCAAAACGATTCGTCACTGAAATCTTTACAGTCACGCCTAAAGTCACACACGAAGGTATGCAAGAAAAACGTGATAGCATCGTGACATGTGAACATTGGTACTGAAACACCACTCCGGTGTCTGAAAGGAGTTGCACCTTGTTTCAACTCTGATGTATTAGAAAACAGGCATGGCTTGTTTGGTTCATCACATACATTTAGAGAACCACATAGCAAAACCTCGTGAGTTAAATAACCAGCTGTACACATTGTTAAGGAGTATTGAACTTTGAGTGGTAAAAGCTCAAAGCTACCAAACACTATAGTGGTTGGAGAGAATGTTGTGTTTTCTTCCGTTTTGTTGACATCCAATTCACAAATTAGATTAAAATGGGTATACACTGTCTCAGTACACCCAAACATTAGATAATGCACACCGGAACTAACCAGACATATATCTTGTCCTGATAAATATGCTTCCTCTAAAAGAAGAGAATGATACAGGACTGTACTGTCTTCAGATATTATATTATTTTTGTACATTGTAGGTGACAGTGCATTGCCATAATGCAACCCAGTGCGTGTTGGTTCTAAAATATTCACATAGGGCCTGGTCCAATTGTGGACAACACCCTGCCAATTATACTCACATTTTGGTACACTTAGTCTGCCTCCCATAGAATGACAATACTCATGGGCTCTTAAATGCGGAATTTCTGCATCACTGGTAAACCTGAGAAACGTATCAAAGCTGATAAGTTTGTAACAATGGTTGCACAAAGGCAGCATGTCTTGACACTCTGAGTTGCTGAAAGGACAGTGTTCTGTTTCGTCCTGACCATCTTCACACTGTACCCACAAATTACAATCCAAATGGTATCGAAAACTGCTGTAGTATCCTACAGAGCAGTTGAACAATCCACTGGGAAGGTTCCGGGGCATTTCATTTAAGGGGTGGAAGGAAAAGAAAATCTGGAAAGAGCCAACAGTTTCTGAACGTATTTTGCAGCTAACTGTCATATTGAACGCTTTGTGAGAGTACGCTTTTTCAGAAGGATGAAAGCCCAACATATTCCAAACATGATGTATTGTTTCGTTGATATTACGTATAGTGACAGTTAGGTCAGGGAAGACTACAAAGTATTTTAGCATTCGTACACTGAACATTAAACCAAAGCCAATTGGAATTACTACAGATGTATTTGCTTTGTATGAACATGTTTTACAGAGTGTACCATTCATCTTTTGCATTGTGACAAAACCAGAATCTGGTGAAGTCATTACTACAATAAACCCTGGCCATGATTTTTCACTGGAGTTGTGCTTGTTGATCTCTAGATTCTTTTTTTCTTCAAATGACAGGTCCGCACAGAGTGAATTGTAAATAATAGATGCAAAGAAATATTTTCAATCGTTTCAATTTTTTCTCAAAACATTCAATGCAACAATGATATAAACAAGTACAATTTTCTTATAATAACAAAGCAAACTATGCAGTACATGTCATGTATATACAATCGATCTGCATTTGCATAGGCCTAAATAAGGTTTTTTAAAAGCCCAACAGGTCGTTTTGGCTAGGGCGCGTCGACGTATCTCCCCCATCCCCTCTCTCTCTCTCTCTCTCTCTCTCTCTCTCTCTCTCTCTCTCTCTCTCTCTCTCTCTCTCTCTCTCTCTCTGTTCTTGAAACTATCAAAGTGTCAACAAAAATGTTACAGATGTTAAAGGGAATAAATAGTTCTGTCCAGTCCTGTGTTCGTTGTGGTCTTTATATGTCTGATTTCTTTGATTGTAACACGGGTGTGAAACAATGTTGTTTGTTATCACCAGTACTTTTTTCACTTTTAATAACAGAGGTTGCTGATGAGGTGATCAGTAAAGGTAAACATGGGTTTCAATTTTTACCAGGGCTTCAGGAAATATTTTTGCTCATGTTCGCTGATGACATTGCTTTGCTGTCATCAACCCCAGCAGGGCTACAAAATCAGCTAAATAATCTCCAAAAAGCATCAAAATATCTTGGTTTAGAAGTAAATTTAAGTAAAACAAAAATAATGATCTGCAGGAAACGAGGACATATAGCTTAAACAGAAAAATGGTTTTATGATGGTAAAGAATAGTTATAGATATCTTGGTTTTTTGCTTTCGACAAAGCTATCATTTGTTTCTGCTCTAGAAGAATTTGCTGGCAGGGCTAAGGGGAGTGTAGTTGAAATTATGAAAACAATGCGGAGCCTTGGTAATATGGACATAAATGTATTTTTTAAACTTTTTGATGCTCAAATTAAACCCGTATTGTTATATGCTTCAGAAGTGTGGAGTAGTTTTCAGTTTAAGACAGTAGAATCAGTTCACCTATTTGCATGTAAAAGATTCTTTTGTGTAAGCCCCAAAACCCCAAATACGATGATCTATGGTGACCTTGGGAGATATCCATTGTACATTTAACTTGATAGTTCAATTAGAGCAATTCGTTGCTGGTTTAAATTAAATCAAATGCCATTGACTAGAATCCCAAAGCAAGCTTATAATATGAGTGTCAATAGGATGTCAAATAACACAAATGTTGAAACAAATAAATTGAAGAACTGGGCAGACGCGATTAAACGATGTTTAGATATGTACGGATTTTCAGAGGTCTGGATATATGGTGGGGTTAGTGACGTAAATACTTTTGCTGTGTTGCTTAAGCAGCGTATGATTGATTGCTTTAAACAAGACTGGGTAGCCAAACTCAACAGCAGTGACCGTTTTAAAACATATCGCTCTTTCAAATCTTTACTGCAACCAGAAAAATATTTATCTGATTTAACTAAGAGTAAATTTAGATCAGCTTTTGTACAGTTTCGTTTTGGAATGAATGAACTAAAAATCAACCAGCGATATACAGATATTTCGAAACATTGTCCATCATGTAACAAATTAGAAGATGAACTACATGTATTGTATTATTGTCCAATATATAACGACTTGAGACGTAAATACTTGTACAAACATAATATAACGATGGTAACTATAAGACCCCCCTTACTAAACTGTTTATTGCAAAGTGAAAGTTGTTTAGTTACTAGAAACGTTGCTATGTTTATATACTATGCTTTACAACAAATGGAACAGTTTATGCCACTTGTAAATCCTTAACTTGCTAAATAGCTTTTTGTCTATCCACATTCATTTTTGCTTGTGAAAGTATTGTTCTAAGCCTTGTGTTCTTTACCTGCTTTTGCTTTAGTCGTGTGCATATTTTAGTTGCACCTCCAAATGTGTATAGGTCAGTGGCCTCACATTAAAATTAATTGCGTCATTGCGTCTCTCTCTCTCTCTCTCTCTCTCTCTCTCTCTCTCTCTCTCTCTCTCTCTCTCTCTCTCTCTCTCTCTCTCTCTCTCTCTCTCTCTCTCCCTCCCTCACACACACAGATATGTGCGCATGCACGCAAGGGCGCACGCACAAACACACAAACACACACATACACAAATATGAACAATTTAGGATAAACAATGCTTGTGAATTGTTCTTGAGATTTTTTTAATTCTATAAAGTATTCACTATTAAACCACCAAAATGGCACCAAGCTGTGGACATCACCGTAAAGTCCCCCCCACCCCACCCCCCCCCACCACCCCCCAAAATGGAACAAAACAAGGAGAGTCTCGTACTGAAAAGAAAGTTAAATATGCTTTGGAGTGGCCGCAAACCTTTCAAAGCAATTATAAGTTTCTTGTAAAGGAAAAACAAAATGAAGTTAGACAAAACTGGAGCGCGAAAACGCTAGACCAAGAAGCCGCACTACGGCATTTTTGCCAATTGCTTTCATCTTCGCACTTGGCCTAGATATCCCTAATACCAATCTGCAATGCATTTGAAACATGTCCAGACTAAGACAGGTTGTCGTCTACAACAAGAACAAGAACTTTATGGCAAGAGACTTGTTCAGCATAGCTACCATTTATAAGGAGAGAATGGACATTAAAAATTGGATTTTTGTCTTTTCTGTCGTGTTTTTATAACCTTAAAGTTAGTCTTTAAGGGATGGAGACTCATATGATTCGCTTCTGACCGGTTAAAAATTGATTCGTCAATGCACTTTTGTAATATACGCAATACTGTTTCATAATCAGAATGACTTGTATGCAAAGTTGTATCATTAGCAAATAATTCACACAGGCAACTGAGGATATGAGGCAAGTCATTGATATAGATAGTGAAAAAGAGGACCAAGGACCGAACCTTGATGTATGCCATACTTGGTTGTTAGAGTGGAAAACATAGCGCCTTGTATTGCAACCACTTGTCTTCCATCAAGTAAAAACATTACGAAAGCAATTAAGTTGTGTTAGTAGACAGACCATACATTTTAAGGTTTTTTTTAGAAACAGGGAGTCATCAATGACGTCAAATGTGTTAGCAAAATCAACTATAAGGACACCAATTAACTCGTTATTATTAACATTAATTAGCCACTTATCTACTAGATTAGTAAGAGCAGTGCCTAACTCTGGCAAGGATGAAATGAATTAAAATGATCAAAATGGTTAACAATATGATTTTAATGTGATTTTCACAAGGTAGAAACAATACAAATGGGTCGGCACTTGGATGGATCTGAATAATCCCCAGATTTGTAAATAGGGGTGACATTAGCGTCTTTGAAAGCTTTAGGGAATTGATTTGCAGAAGTAAGCAAATTATGAATATAGAGTAGTGGTTCGGACATAGACTTTTAACTGGAGCAGACAGCCTTAAAATATTAGTGTCAATATTATCAAGTCCTCTAGCACTAGTTCGTTTTAAATGAACTAGCGCATTATAAAACCCATAAGTGGCCAAAAGAGGTATGCTTCAATTTTCTTCTTCTTTTGTTTTGTTGTGAACATAAATCGAGAAACTGTTTAAGATAATTTTCTGATAACTTGTATGAATTAATGATTGTACTAGCAATTTCTGAGAAATGCGTATCAAGTTTATCAGGGTATATTATAATTAATGACACTATGCTTGGCCGTTATTAGTTAACTGAGTTATGGCTGTCAATGTGGATTTTCTATCAGATTTTGAACAAACTAGTTGGATGCCCTTTTTAGGGTGACAACAAATGTGCTTTGTTTACGGGCATCTTCTAAGTTCCCATTAGCAAAAACGTGTGTGTATGTGTACGTGCGCGCGCACGTGTGTGTGTGTGTGTGTGTGTGTGTGTGTGTGTGTGTGTGTGTGTGTGTGTGTGTGTGTGTGTGTGTGTGTGTGTGTGTGTGTCTGTCTGTCTGTATGTGTGTGTGTGTGTGTGTGTGTGTGTGTGTGTGTGTGTGTGTGTGTGTGTGTGTGTGTGTGTGTGTGTGTTTGTGATAAAGGGAGAGACAGAGAGAGGGAGAGACAGAACGAACGAACCAACTAAGAAACGAACGAGAGAGAGAGATCGAGAGAGAGAGAGAGAGAGAGAGAGAGAGAGAGAGAGAGAGAGAGAGAGAGAGAGAGAGAGAGAGAGAGAGAGAGAGAGAGAGAGAGAGAGAGAGAGAGAGAGAGAGAGAGAGAGAGAATGAGAGAGAGAGAGAGAGAGAGAGAGAGAGAGAGAGAGAGAGAGAGAGAGAGAGAGAGAGAGAGAGAGAGAGAGAGAGAGAGAGAGAGAGAGGGGGGGGGAGAGAGAGAGGGAGAGAGAGAGAGAGAGAGAGAGAGAGAGAGAGAGAGAGAAAGAATGAGAGAGAGAGAGAGAGAGAGAGAGAGAGAGAGAGAGAGAGAGAGAGAGAGAGAGAGAGAGAGAGAGAGAGAGAGAGAGAGAGAGAGAGAGAGAGAGAGAGAGAGAGAGAGAGAGAGAGAGAGAGAGAGAGAGAGAGAGAGAGAGATATCGTATAGCAGTGTCGCTTTTCTGTCCACGCACGTGTTCGAACCTCTTACCTACAGTGGCATTGGTATACAAGTGTGGGTATGGAAATCTCCAGTAACAGCGAATAGCCTGCGTAAATAGTTTTTTACTACGACAGCTAACCTAATTGGCGATCCTTGATTTATAACAGGTAACCAAATCAGACTAGAATCAAACCACCAGCCCGTATTCTTGTGATTTACGACCTGTAATCGTTAATTAGACTTACCTGGCGTGTATGCCATATGGGTAGCCCGCATTGCCGTTCTCTAAGTTTTGTTTGCAAGAACTGAAAACAGTTTTATAAAAACCTCAAAAGGGAAAGAGTTAATTGTGAAAAATAAGAAACCAGCAAATAATTTAAAAAAACAAAAGGGCAGACAGAATAGTCAAGTTTGACTGTGGCCACTTACAGGAAGGAAGGAAGGAAGGAAGGAAGGAAGGAAGGAAGGGTTCAGTCTTTGCTTATTTTTGTCATACTTGCAGCGGACGATCGTGTCAGAACTTTCAACAGACAGCAAACCTATCTAAGCGTAAAAGCTGTTTCACACTTAACATGGTTTATCTTGCTCATATATTTATATAATCTTAGCTTTTTATATTGGGTGACTAAACAAAATGTCCACCACTAAATCGTTGATTACATTTTTAATACTAAATATCTCACTTTATTTTTTATTATTTTTCATTTTTGAAGAAAATTCAATGCACGCAAGGTTGCAAAAGTTTGTTTTCCAAGATGCCTTGGAGAACTCCAAAACAAATAGTTTCCGTGGCAACCCATATAAGCTATCCACAAAAAGTTAAGGATCACTTGCAAACTAATTCATAACTTTCCAAATAAGAAAGCCAATGCGTTGAATTTTGGCCAACATTTAATTCAATGCTTTAGTGATAACGATACACAATTGCCTTCAATTTCGAGCAATCGTTTGGTCTGTACATTTGATCAAAGTGGGTACGTATCGAAATTTGATTTCCCCAAGTCATTGAAATCACAAGACAGGGCATTCTGATGCTCCCAAAAGTTCAGTAATGCGTGTATCCGCCATGGCTGTTCTGGCACTCGACGCAGCGAGTCCTCATGGAGTTGACCAGGGTGGTGAAGATCCTCTGTGGAAGCGCCTGCCACTCAGCCTGCAGCATCTGGTAGAGGTGCTGGGCATCCCTGGGAGGGGGGTGGTTGCTCCTCACTTTGCGATCCAGCTCATCCCAGAGGTTCTCAATCGGGTTGAGATCGGGACTGCATGCTGGCCACTCCATTCTGTTGACTCCAGACTGCTGCAGGAAGTCGTTGACCACCCTTGCCCTGTGGGGGCGAGCGTTGTCATCCTGGTAGACAGCCGGCGGTCCCATCTGCTGCAGTGTAGGCACAGCCAGCGGTCGAAGGATCTCATCCCGGTATCGGAGGCCAGTCAGGTTACCCTGTACATGATACAAGGGTGTTCTGTGGTGAAGGCTGAAGGCCCCCCAGACCATTACAGAACCTCCACCAAAGGCCACCTTTTCTTGGACAGTGGCGTCAATAAAGCGTTCCCCTGGGCGCCTCCAGACCCTCAGTCGGCCGTCGTTGTGGTTCAGGGTGAAGCGTGATTCATCACTGAACAGGACCTGGGACCATTGCTGACGTGTCCACCTCACGTGACGTCTGCAGAAGGCGCGGCGTGCTGCCCTATGGGCTGGAGTTAAGCGTGGCCGTACAGCTGGGCGACGAGAACGGAGGTTAAACCCATGAAGGCGGTTCCGTATGGTCTGCTGGCTGATGTTGATGTTAGTAGCCACCCTCAGCTGCCTTCGAATGATGCTGGAAGAGGCTGTTCTTGTCTGCAGGGCTTGTCGTTCAATGAGACGATCTTCACGTGGAGTTGTCTTCTTCGGTCGACCAGATCTGCGTCTTTCATGGACCCTCCCAGTGGCTGTGAAGCGTTGAATCAGTCTGACAATGACCGAGATGGACACCTGAAGTCGCCTGGCCACTTCTCGCTTGGGAACACCATCTTGGAACCATGCAACAGCTCGTCCCCTATCCAACTCGCTCAATTTTCGTCGTGGAGGCATTGTCAAATCAGGCCTAATACTGGTGGTATGTCTTCTTATAAAGCCAAGCAAGAGACAGCATCTCACACATAAACAGCAGTGCTTGCACGTGCATAATGGTTTTTCCATCTGGCTTGTGCAATGTGTTCATGCAGAACGATCCAAAACAAGGTCCTTTTTCGCAAGTTTCCGCTTTTTCTTTTGCTGCCAAGCTCAGTAATAGAGAATCACGTGCAATGTTTCCACTAACACAACATCGCCCACTTACAGCTGAACATGAATTCATAACAATTTGGCTTGACTGAGAAAAAAATAACAGGAGCGAACGGAGTTTCTTGCGCACCTGTTTTCTCATAGTGATCCTTAACTTTTTGTGAGTAGTGTATTATATAGACAAGTCCCTCTTAGAAAAGTAAAAACAGATTTGAAGAAAATCGCAGTTGTCTGAAAACTCTGTTTTTCGAAATTGACTGTCTTTTTTCCATGACAATTGGAATGCAAGACTGTACAACATATCCCGATTTTTTAAGCCCACATACGTATAAGAATTTTATCCGGATACCGCATAAATTGCAAACAAAGACATTGAAATTGCGAAAGCGTTATCGGACCTAAAAATAAAAATAAAAGCATTTTCTGAAAATAGGGTACTATGAAAACTGTTAATTTCTGGAGCACACAAACAAATCTTGGAAAAGCAAACTGTTGCAATCTTTCATGCATTGGAGCTTCTGTCAGAACTAGAAAAAGCTAAATGATGGCTTTATTATTAAGCTTTTAATTATCGATTGCATTTTGTTTTAGACACTCGGTACGAGTATAGCCGTTGAAAGTGGAAGAGTCTTCTACATAATTCTATGACAAGAAAAAAACGTTTTTTAAGTGTTCATCTGAGTTTACGATGTGAGAAGGAAAATCGAAGAAGAGAAAGACGTTAATGAGAGAATATATCATTAAGACCCTACAGTATATTGTTGCAGCTGTTATTGTTGTTGGCAATAGGCCTACACGTTCACATTATGTCAATTCAGTACTGAGACCCAGACAGACACGCAAACAGACAGACAGTATCACAGACATACCAAACAAGCGTAATCCTAGCCTCTTTTTGCATAAGTAAATATTCAAACTGGACACAACAGAACCAGGACCAGAGCCCTCGTCAAAATTATTCTGTAAAACACGAGGGATCAGTCCTGGTTTTGTCAGTAGAAAGCTGACCAATGCTAATAACACTCTTAAAGAAGGATTTTAATGCTTAGGCATACTCTCTCTCTCTCTCTCTCTCTCTCTCTCTCTCTCTCTCTCTCTCTCTCTCTCTCTCTCTCTCTCTCTCTCTCTCTCTCTCTCTCTCTCTCTCTCTCTCTCTCTCTCTCTCTCTCTCTCTCTCTCTCTCTCTCTCAGACACTTTAGAATGTCTACATAAAGTCAAATAGTATGATTGTCAACAACAGCCTCAATCAGCATAAAATAATTAATATTGTCAATCAAAGCATGGGGAGGAATAGGCAACGTATCGATTGTATACAGTATTAGTGTTTAGAACACTATTTTCTTTTTAAACAAGAGAATCACACAAAAACGACGTCTTTGCCCTGGGATGCTTTTAATGTGATATTATTTTCTTCTGTAAATTGTTGTCACTAGTCTATTGCTAATTATATTACATCATTCTATGGACGATATTAAAGACTAATTAAATAAAAACAAACAAACAAACACCAAAATTTGCAGAGCGAAATATATGTATAGGGTCTGGCCGTTGCCAATCGTATATTCCCGTCGGCCACGGTCTGGCCCTTTTTGTCAGTCCATGAATAGTGACGTCAAAACTGATGATGTTAAACTATTTTGAGGTCATTACTTTGCTGACATCACTTAGTAACTAAAATTAAAGACCCTGTTGCACACCAATTAAAATAATATCAAATACTTGATTGATAGTTTGAGGTGATTGACACACCTCACCCCTACCCCCCCCCCCCCCCATCTCTCTCTCTCTCTCTCTCTCTCTCTCTCTCTCTCTCTCTCTCTCTCTCTCTCTCTCTCTCTCTCTCTCTCTCTGATCTGCCTCTGTGTATCTACCTCACTCCCTGTCTTTCTTTCTTTCTGTCTCTATATCATCCTCTGCACCTCTCTCTTACTCTCTGTTTTTCTCTGTCTGTCTGTCTGTCTGTCTCTCTCTCTCTCTCTCTCTCTCTCTCTCTCTCTCTCTCTCTCTCTCTCTCTCTCTCTCTCTCTCTCTCTTAATAGAATAAAGCATTTCCTAGATGATCATACACGAAAACTCTTTTTTAATGCATATATTCAGCCCGAAATAGATTATGCTTCTACGTGTTGGGATCTTGCTAGCGAAAACTGCTTAAAGCCGCTAAAAAGACTCTACAAGCGCGCTCTTAAAATTGTTCTTCTTAAGTCTTCTTCCCTACAAAATAATGATTATAAGGAACTAGGCATTCTTCCAATAGATTCTAAGTTGAACCTTAATAAAGCTGTTTTCATGTACAAAATTATGTATAAACTGACACCAACCTACTTATGCAAACGATTTCCTATTACTAACATTCGAAACAAAAGTAAAGTATATATTCCTCGCCCCAGAACAAACCTGTTTATGACCTCCCTTACCTACTCTGGTAGTAAACTGTGGAATGATATGGAAAATATCAATACAAATATAGCAGGTGTCTCATCTTTTAAGAGAACATACCATAAACACCTCTTAAACAAGCTCTAAATGATCATATTTATTTCACTTCCATATCTATTGGTGTTGCAAAACAACGACTTACTAAAATATTCGTGCTCATAACAATTACAACAAGTACTTAGTACATGTGTGCATTAATTATGAGCATACTTGCTACAATGTTTTTGCGTCCTGTACGCCGCGGATTAAGTAACTCTGTGATGTATTTTCTTTTCTGTACTTAGAGTGTGTGTGTGTGTGTGTGTGTGTGTGTGTGTGTGTGTGTAGTGTGTGTGTGTGTGTGTGTGTGTGTGTGTGTGTGTGTGTGTGTGTGTGGGTCTATGATATTTGAATTTTGTTAAATGATGTTTGTATTTTTGCTTGATCTTGAAAACTTAATGTGTTTTTCCCCATTTTTGCTTATTTGCATTGTTTCTTGTTTTCTTGTTATTTGATAGTCATGGTTTGGGTTTTTCCCCCTTGAGGGCATGGTGTAAAGAAGCGAAAGCTTATCTGTTTACCCTCATTAAAAAACATTCGTATATCGTATTCGTATTCGTATTCGTATATCTCTCTCTCTCTCTCTCTCTCTCTCTCTCTCTCTCTCTCTCTCTCTCTCTCTCTCTCTCTCTCCCTCTCTCTCTCTCTCTCTCTCTCCCTCTCTCTCTCTCTCCTTTCTGGCCTTCTCTCTGTCTTTTTTCCCTTTTCTTGCTCTCTGTCTTGATGTGTTGAAAAGCGTCCGTTTGTCTGAGTGAGGTTGGACACTTAGTCCCAGATATTGAGGCCAAACGGGTAGTTCGTTTTCAGTTTATGGCGCCAGAACGTTTCCCTTTTCTTTCTCGTCTGGCTGCCTGCTGACTTCAACACCTCGATTACACAGCATCTGAGGTCGCTTAGGCTGTGTCCAGGTCCGCTGCAGTGGCGTGCCACGAGCGTGTCCTGCTTCCTCCTGATGTCGGACCGGTGACTGCTGAAGCGGACCTGGAGGGTGTTGCCGGTTTCCCCCACGTACTGCACATCCTGGCAGTGAGCACAGTTGATCAGGTAGACAAGGTTGGCGGTCTTACACGTGGCAGAGTCCCTGATGGTGAACACCTTGCCTGTCCTGACGCTGGAGAAGGTGGAGGTCTTCAGCATGTGCTCACTGCACAGAACGCACCTCCTAGCAGTGCATTTTCGGCATCCGGTCGTCTCATGGGTCATGAGGTGAGAAGCTGGAGGTCTGCTTGGCATAAGGAGACTGCGGAGGTTATTGCACTTCTGCTCACCAACAACTGGCGGCAAGGGCATGGTTTTCTTCATGCGCCTACTCTCGTGCAGCCCCGGCATCTCACGATATTAAAGAATGTTTGATTTGGACTCTAAAAAAAAATGATAGCCACCTGAGGGACTAGTTACGGAACTTATTCTTTACACGACATGTAAAATAGTCACGCTTTAATTGAACGAATAACTAGCTTGTCTGGTTCTTCTTTACAGGGGAATATGTTTGTGATAAGAAGAATAGGGGAATATGTTTGTGATAAGAAGAATAGGGGAATATGTTTGTGATAAGAAGAATCTTATACAATTTATCTCAAGCAAAAACTTGGGCTCACCTCAGAGCATCCGGGGGCTTCACGATGCTTTTGTCAGCGTCTTCTAGGAGAGTCTGTGCTGGACCGTGACAGCAGATGGCTCTAGAGAGAAGTGAAGGAGACCATCTACATCGTGACTGCCAAGCCCATGCTGAACCGGGACCATGGGAAGCATACCTTGCCCGTGGCATACTCTTCCTTGGTTAGGACAGGTGCCGTGGGTGCAGCCTTGAGCTGTACGACACGGACGTAGGAGGCTTGAAGCCCCCGAAAACTCCGAGTGAGCCCAAATGTTTGCTTGAGATAATTTATTTACAATTCTTGTCACACGCCATCACCTCAGCAGTTGAAACTATCTCTTCTTCGAATATGTTTGCGTTTGTTACCTTCGTTTCCGTCGTTGACCTCATTATTTTGTCCATAGATCAGAGTTGGATAAGGTGCGGCTTTTTGTTATGACGTATTGCTCATTAGCCAGTCCAAAAGGAGGGATCTATCTCAAGTGTCTAAAAATGCTGCTATATCCAGTTTGTTGGCCATTTTTTCACCTCACTTCTAGTCCTTTTTTTCCTTTTGCAAAAAGTAGGTCGAAGTTATGCATAGATATATGGAATTAGTTGTAAGAATCTGCTGCACATGATTCAACAGAATCAACAGAGAGAGAACCTTGAGAAGAGTTGGGAACTGGCTTTCTGGTAGAGTTGAAGGTGTGTTTTCAGACCAGTGACAAAACAAAGAGAAAAACTGTACAGAAATTGTTAACGAAGGAAATACGAGAAAGCAAAACGACATACAAAGAGAAAGCTGAAAACCGGTTTCAGCAGGGGAACATGGCTGATGCTTGTAAAGGGTTCAAAACTCTCACTGGTCAAAATAAACCAAATAGCTGAGCGTCAGTCATGCCCGACGAAAAACGAAAATAATTTTCAGAACAGCTCAATATTTTATTGTCGGCTTGAACGTGATGATGTGAAAGATGATTTTGACCATGTTGTGATAGAGCTGAATGAGAAAGTGAAGAGCGGTGAGAGTGTGAATGGTGTGGGTGAGAATGTGGTTGATGTTGAGGAGGTGGAAGGTTTGTTCAAAAGATTGAAAATAAAAAAGCTGTTGGCCCTAACAACATCTGCAGGCGTATTCTAAAATCATGTGCTGCTCAGTTGTGCCAAGTTTTTAGTGTTTTATGTTCCTGGTCTCTGAATGATTGTCATGTTCCAACCTTGTGGAAAAAGTCTGTGATATGCCCCATTCCCAAGAAAACCAAACCTACCTCTCTAAAAGACTATCGTTTGTTGCCCTGACCTCAATTCCTATGATCATCGTGGGAAGTAAAAGGCGCATATCCCTTTAACACTATCCAAACTCATCTAATGGACACAAAACTTATTTGGTATAAGTGACATGTGAAATGATCATGAGTTTTCTCGTCCATAGATCTCAATCTGTCCGCTTTGAAAGGCTCTCTTCTCAGTTGAAAGGCTCTCTTCTCAGTTAAATACACTTCCACTGGCTCTCCCTAAGCCACTGTCCTATCTCCTGTTCTATTTACTTTGTACACAAACGACTGCACTGGCACTAACACTCCTCTTATTAAATACTCTGTCGACTCTACTCTTCAAGATCTATCAAATTCTGCCACTTGGTGTGCTGATAATTACCTGGATCTTAATGTACAAAAAACCGAAAGAAATGGTGATTGATTGTAGCAGAAACTCTACATCCGTGCCTGACCTTTTTATTTGTGGGATGAAAGTTAAGCGAGTGAGTGTGTACAAGTATATGGGAACAGTCATTGACAATAAATTTCAATGTGGATGTGTGTGCGCGCATGTGAGTGTTTATGCATGTATCTGTGTGTGTGTGTGTGTGTGTGTGTGTGTGTGTGTGTGTGTGTGTGTGTGTGTGTGTGTGTGTGTGTGCGCGTGCGTGCGCGTGAGCACATGTGCGTGCAATCACTGGGGTATGGGTATGTCTTTGTTTGTATTATATGGGTTTATAGTTGTCATAGCTAGATTTCATCTGCAACATGTATTAACTGTACATATATTATTTTAATGAACTGCTTCGCGTTTTAAAGATGTGACTTATTACTGTTTCATTTTTAGCACGCTTTTGAAACAATATTATTGTGTGTGTGTTTTTGTGTTGACGTGATTATATTATGCAATGTTTTGTATTTAGCATGGTTTTTTTACTTTATGTTATTGTTTTTTTTATGTACAGGCCGTTGGCCTATATGTTGGTATCTACAGTGTAGCATTTTTATATGCTTTATAATGTTGTCTTTTGTTTAAATGTAAAAATCGCAGTCGCTGCCACTTGCAATTTCTCTTATCAGAGATAATAAAGTTGTGTTTGAGTTTGATCACCAACTCTCCTCGATGGAACTTGAAGAAGTAAGTGAAGTGGGCCTTTCTTCTGCGTTCTGATAGTGGGTACCAGCTGAGGTGCTCATGCATAGCCTAAACGCTGGTGGTGACGGTTCAAGCTTCAAGCTTCAAGCTTGTTGGTGTTCTTGCTGGAGTACGGATCCCAGACGCTACTCGCATGAAAGGGTTGGCCGTATGAGGCCGAGAAAGACTCTTTCCTTGATTTTGATGCTCCTGTCTTGTGTGCATGACTATACTCCCAAACTAGGGATCGTTGCATAGATTCTTAAAGCTGCAGCAATGATAATTTCTTGACATTTGCCTGTCATCCGCAATGCCAACTGTTGTGCAGTCCTGATGGCCAAGGGAGTGGGGATGTCCATCGGGTCCATAAGGCATCTCCAGTATAAAGAAATACCCACCCAGCCATTAACTAAGTCTGGAGATCACTGTTATACATGACTGACTAGCACACAAACACGTGCCCATAAAAGTAAAGACAGAGAAACATACCCACAAATATCCTCAAAAAGGTGGTTCTAGATTCGTTGACACACCCATCAATTTCTAGTCACACAGTAACCAAGTTGCATGGTTTGGATATAGGCCTTACAAGAAATAAAATGGTGCATGCTTCATACCACAGTTGTGTAGCAATGAAAGCAGTACGTGACCCAAGATTCCAGTTTGGAACAGTCTTTATTGAAGCTTTGACCCTTAGACCACATAGACATATACTGCTCAAAATGTGCTGAGGATCTTATCTTAAACATGCAAAATTATCAAATGTAAACATAAAGCGATTGTTTGTTCTTCATTAATTAATTAACGTTTCATCTTCATGTTTTGATCAAAAACGAGATCCGGGAAAAGATCTGATTGCTTAAATCACGAAAAGTTTGTCATACCCTTTATAATGCATAAAATGCACAAATGGAGCGACAATTTGATGTGTATTCATTTATTAATTTTTATGTTGTTGTTCTTGTTGTTTTGGGAAGGCAAGAAAAAACATGGATAAGCACGTGTAAGACCCCCTCACTGCAATGCGAGCCTGGAGACACCATTTCGTGTTCTGGAGAAGTTGTCGAAGCTTCTGTTGATCCAGGGTGTTCCAGTCATCTGCCAACAATTGTTCCGGGTCCTGTAGACTTCTGCACTGCTGTGAACAGGCTGGCAAGAAGCGCTATATAAATTTTCTTACATAAATAAATAAATAAAGACCAGTAGGTTCCACTCCATGGCAGTCTTTGCAAAGAAGGAGGTACGATACTGCTCCGTTCTCCATTCTGGAACACAAAATCCACAGGAATAGTTTACGGCCTGTCTTTCGAAGACGTTGGAGGTTTGGAACCCCTTGAATCTGGTTGGCTTGTCCCTTCGAAGATTTGTGGTGGCCAGAGTCAGAAACTTTCCTGCTGGGAGAGCTGGAAGGCCCACAACTGTAGCAGGCAGAAGTCAGCAGTACACAGCTCCAAGCAAGACGTGTGTTGCCACACACTGCACTCATCACGACGACACAGTCAGTGCATCAAACGTTTCAGTCACAAAGGCCGCAGATAAAGATAGTTGCTTGTTGGTATGGTCCAGGGCTGCAATGTACGTCACCTGCTAAAATAAAATAAGGAACGCACTTGCCTGGTACTTTCTGACGCACGACTTCAGGTTCTCTCTTATTTTCTTCCCAAGCAGGAGTGGTCCAGGCATGCAGAGAGAAATATGTCCTGGCCGGGGTGAGTTGATAAGCACACATATCATGACAAGGAGAAGAGAGCTTGCTGAAAGGCCAGCCATGGTGGTGTTTTTCCACTGACCACTTCCGATACTAGTAATGTTTTTTTAATTAATTTGTGTTTTTATATGTGATACTGTTAACTATTTGTGCATTATATAATTTGTGTAGGTTGAATCTTTTACTATTTGAAGTGCTTGATGTGATACTGTTAACTATATTATGTTCTTTGTACAATGTATGTATGTTGACTCTTTTACTATTTGAAGTGCTTGATGTGATACTGTTAACTATATTATGTTCTTTGTACAATGTATGTATGTTGACTCTTTTACTATTTGAAGTGCTTGATGTGATACTGTTAATTATATTATGTTATTTGTACAATGTATGTTTGTTGAATCTTTTACTATTTGAAATGCTTGATGTGATACTGTTAACTACATTTTCTTTGTTGAATTTATGTATGTTGAATCTTGTAAAGCATGAGGAGCCCATTGTGGGGTATCAGGCTATATAAGTTTCCGTTATTATTATTATTATTATTATTATTATTATTATTATTATTATGAAGAAGAAGAAGAAGAAGAAGAAGAAGAAGAAGAAGAAGAAGAAGATGACTGCTGGGTTCAATAAAATTCACAACAAATTAAAGTCGAAATTGAATTTGTTGTAATTTGTTGTAAATATTATTATTATTATTATTATTATTATTATTATTATTATTATTATTACCCTAATACCAGCAGAAGTCCTCCACATCTGCCCAGGTGTGGTTGAGCCTTACGGGAATGCAAGTCAGCCCACAGCTACAGTTTTGGAGATCAACGTATCACTGTGTATCTTGGACTTACCTAGTTTTACGGTTAATCAGGGGGTAGTCTTTGGTATTTGTGATCGCTCTACGCCGTTCTGTCTGGCTCATATTTGGGTACCAAAAAGTAATTTCATACGTTGTAACGTCCAACGACAGGCTTACTGGTGTGATTCCAGACTTTGGTCGACGAAAGTACACTTTGACAAAGTTCCTACTCCCCCATATTTTCTCTACTACATGAGCTTTTACAAGATAGAATGCAATGAACATTCTCGATTGGAGAAAATTATTGAGTCGTCTTCAAATCACATGTGGTTTTCACACTTTGATTCCCCTATGGTCAAGATAACTATGCAGACAGTGACAAATCACAGCTTTGTCTTGGTTCGTACAACAGCACAATCGGGCTACATCATTCTGCCGCTTCAAAACTTTGTCAAATCAAGCATTGCTAAAACTGACCTGTGTGCATCTCCATCCCACGTCGTCATGGTCAGCCTACAAGGAGCATCAACGGAAAGCTGTTCAATACACATTCAGTTGAGTTTTCAAAACTCAAAGGATAATCACACCATAACAAAGCATTTATGTAATGAAAGGGATTTACCTGCACAGGTGCTTCATGTACCATGCATTCAGATCCACACTATGAAGACAAATGACCATCGACTGACGTTAAGTGAAAGCAGCCGACTAAAGATGCAGTTTTCCTTTCATAAAATATCTATAGCCCCCCCAAAACTTCCGAGTGGCTTCTTTAATTGTTGTGTGAGCAGTTATTTTCAATTTCAGCACCACCTTCAGTGTAATTTAAAATTAGAGTGTGAACATGGAAACGATGAAACGGGGGATTGTTTTTTCAGCAGTCCCGGATGTCAGGGGCTGGTGGCGTCAGTCAACAAATGCTTCAAGCTTGTCACTTTAGAATACGGTCTGTCTCGTTTATTGGCAACATACACGTGTCAACAAATGGGTGGAAGAATAGCTGCCATAAAGACGAGAAGAGAACAGACAGACGTTTTAAACATTTTCCACCAGTATGAAGCATTTTCAGTGTATGTAGGGTACACTTCGGGTTGGCGCTCTCAGCCTTTTATGTATAGTCAATTTCGTAAGTGGTCAGATAACACTATGATTTATAACCTGAATCACTTCACTACGGGATTTACATATATCCCCCAAAGACTGACCTTGGAAAGTACACTGAATTCCATGATTTTGAATACAGAAACACGACGTGGAATGTTATTGCACAATAGTTTACTGTGTGAAACAAAGATGTTGCAAACTTCCATTTCTTTAAAAAATGTTGAAACCACAGAAATTCTACCACCTGTGACTCAATTTGCACAGACCAAACAGTTGCTCTTTGAGCACAGAAAAGGTCCTTTGTCTCACAAATTTCTCTTGTGCGATCTTAAGAGTTATTATGCAACTGTACTGTTTAAACAAATATGTATGCGTGGGATTCTAACAGATGATACGGTTCATAAAGTCTTTTCAGACCAAAACGTTACCTTGAAAATGTTTTCCTGTGACAACGACATTGAAGCAGTACCATTCACGTTGGTGTGCGATTTTAGACAAGATTGTCCTGATAGTAGTGATGAGTTATTTTGTGAATTTCCATATCAGAATGGATATCAGTGTAACAACAAACAACATGCATCTGTTAGTCAAAGATGTAACGACTATACAGACTGTCTTGACGACTCTGATGAAATGTCTTGTCCGCTTGTTCTTAGAATCCTTACAATATTCAGAGAGGCAAAACAGAATCAACAATGGTTGATCAACCATGATGGGTCAGGTTATTTTACACAGCAACTGATGGATCCGTCTGATCCATGTCCTCCGACACACTACAGCTGCACAACAGACTGGTTGTACTGTCTGCCTGTGTACACACGATGCAATGGACTGGCTGACTGCACGTATGGTGAGGACGAACAGGGCTGTGCTTCAAAGGTTTGTCCTGGCTTCTACAGCTGTAGAGCTTCTACAGTGTGCGTTCATGCGAACCATCTATGTGACGGCTGGGGTCAGTGTCCTCAAAGAGATGATGAATGGCTGTGTGACAGGTCGTGTCCTCAAAGCTGTGTATGCCAGGGCCAGTCTTTCCAATGTTCCTCTGTGTTCTCTGTCAATTTCTTCTCCAAATTACGTTTCCTGAACGCCTCAGGTTCAAATGCATCCTTCAAAGATGTTTCTTCTGTTCCGTATCTTATCTATCTGGACCTTTCTCGTTGCTCCATGACAAATGTTTCAATGGGAACCATACCCAACTTACAACTTATCAACGTAGCCAATAACGAAATAAGAACAATAAATGTAAACAGTTTCTTGTGTTTATCAAATCTTAAGGTCTTGATATTGACAAACAACCCAATAGGGTCATTGGCAGGAATACCCACTAATACAATACATTATTTTATCAGAACACTACATGTATCTGGAACACAACTCGTGACGTTTGATCTGATTTCCCATGTGTACCTCCCTCAACTTCAATCTGTCAATTTATCTTTCTCCAATATCAATAGGATTCACTGCAGAGGTTTCAAAAATGCACCGCAATTAACCAAACTAGACGTGAGAGGAAATCCACTTTACAACTTCCCTGCAGATGCACTAGTTCCATTAAATGAATTATCCTTCGTCTCAGCTTCACATTACAAGTTTTGCTGCGCACAATTCCTTCCTAAGGAGCACAGCAAAATTAGATGTTCTGCACCGGCCCCCACAGTTCCTTCTTGTACCAGACTACTTCCCAGTCAGCTGCACAGGATCCTCTTTTGGCTGATGACTCTGCTGTCTGTTGTGGGAAGCATCGGCTGTCTTACAGCTGTGGTCACCATAACAGACATGTTCAACGCTAATGCCATAATTATCATGGTTCACTTGCATGCTGTAAACGTATTGATGGGGGTGCACACAAGCATAGTGACTGTGGCCAACGAGGTTTTCTCTGAGGACTACATGCACTTTCAGGCGACCTGGCCAAATCATGTGATTTGTCAGGTGGGTGAGTTTCTTTCATTTCTGTCTTACGAGGTGTCAGTGTTGATGATCTTTTTCATGTGCATGGATCAGTTGATAGTGTGTTATTTGCCTTTTATTAGATGGAGACCAACTAGGGTAAAAAGTAATCTAATTTGCATGACAGCGTGGTCCTTTACATTAACTCTGACAATGGCATCGTTTCTGTCTAAACTAACCCATTCACAACTACACGGTCAGTCTGGATTATGTTGTCCTACACAACTTGATTGCGGTAACCCTCATCAACGTTGGAACTGGTTCTTTTTCACAATTACGTTCAATTGTCTACTCAGTTTTGTGGTTGTTGTCAGTCAAATCATTGTTCACAAGAAAGTTCCAAAATACAGAATTCTAGCCAATTCCAATACTAGATCAGTATATTCTTCAGTGAATTTCTTGATGAAAGTTGTGGTTACTGATTCTATAGCCAGGGTTTCTTATGGTTTATCCTGTGTTAACAGTGTCTACGGAGGTGAAACACCAGACCACTTTCATGCGATGATAGTTGTGTTCATGCTACATATAAATTCTGCCCTTGTTCCACTTTTGCAAATATGGACCATGGTTACTGAAAAGCAAAACAAAGCACAAGAAACTAGACTGATGCAGGTGTTAAGATCCCGATTTAAGAGATCAACATGATATCACGCACATGGATGCACGTTCAAAAGTCAGTACACAAAAAGAGACATTTTTTAAACAAATAAAGGCATGCAAACCCATCTGTATGGATTCAGCCAAACATATCACCAACACGTTTTAACAAAACCAAGAAAGGCATTTTTTACTGTGGGTTATTTTCAAAAATTGTCAAAAGGCGTTCAAAAGTACACTGACAATTATCATCTATTTGTGATGAGCAACTTGTGTATTTGCTATCATATTTGTGTGTGTGTGTGTGTGTGTGTGTGTGTGTGTGTGTGTGTGTGTGTGTGTGTGTGTGTGTGTGTGTGTGTGTGTGTGTGTGTGTGTGTGTGTGTGTGTGTGTGTGTGTGTGTGTGTGTGTGTGTGTGTGTGTGTGTGTGTCTGCTAAAAAAACACCTTAGCATTTAGTAATTTTCAGAAACTACAACTGCTAACACAAACAACCTGCATGATGATGAACCCCACAAAGACCTTTCCAGCGACTGCTTTTATGAGAACAGTTACCAGGGGATGTCGGTTGTCCAAGTCTGTGTTTAGTTATTCATTTTGTCCTGCTGGGCTGTATCTCCGGAACCACTGGACAAAATTGCTTCAATTGTTTTGTGATGGTGCATCACTATGCACCGAAGGTCCCACCTGATAGACACGCACAAACACACACACACACACACACACACACACACACACACACACACACACACACACACACACACACACACACATATATATATATATATATATATATATAGTATATATATATATATATATTTATTATATAATATATATGTCCAAATTTTCGTCTACAAACCGCAGACTTTTAGTCTAGTTTACATATATGGTCCAAATTTTTCTAGGACTTTTTCTAGGATATATATACACATACACACACTCACACTCACACACACACACACACACACACACACACACACATATATATATATATATACACACACACACACACACACACACACACACACACACACACACACACACACACACACACACACACACACACACACACACACACACACACACACACACACACACACACACACACACACACACAAACACACACACACACACTGGAAGTGGAAAAGCACAAGTGTGTCTGTTACAGAAGAGTCAGTGGAGCTTTAGCCTACCAGGTTACATTATATCCTAGTTGGTGCGTTCCACTGACATTTGTGTAAATAAAGAAATGGGTGGGAATGGGGGCATGGGCACGCGTAGTGTTGTGACTAAAAGGGCGGAGACAAGATATCGCACTAATGCCTACATAGGCATAGTGCTGTCACAAAACGTAAACAAGCTGTCTGCTAAATTTAACTGAATCTGTCTGACAATGATAGTCACACGCATGCCAAAAGCATTATTTTCTCTCATACTACTATCTATCTGTCTTTCTGACCACGAAAGTGTTTTGTACAGGTTCTCGCTGGCGATAGATACATGGTACTGTGGGTTGTTAGAAGGTGCACTTTGACCCAGTACCACTGTCTTCAACCTTCTGGGCATCTTTCAGCATTACCCACCCCTTAGTTCATAGCCCAAAGATCTGCCCTGTGAGCACAGGAGGCTAGAGGTTTGGATGTGCCTCCAAGTCGCATAATGTTCCCTATTGGACACTTGGGGCGTTATAGAAGGACAGCAGTGCCACCTGCGGACCCACCCCATCCTAATAGGAACATCGCCAGTTGGTCTGAGACTGTTTATTCGTCGAGTCCCTCCTGGCTTATTTCGCAGCTATCCTCCATATCTGAAGGCCATTTGGCTATCCGCCACCTGCTACCTGCTGGGTTGGATGGTCGTCCCACTACTGACTTAGAGGTAGTCTGATCCACACTGGGCACAATAGACTGAATAACAACATGCACCACAAGCTAAGGCTAATGCCTTCTCCAACCTGCCCTGCGAAGATCTTTCAGTTAGCGTGCCTCAGTGCATCCCTAATGTAAGAGTGAATTCCGTAGTCGCACCTCCACGCCACGTTAATATGAGTGTTCCTTCGGGGACATGGGGCAGGGTGGGAATGACCTGGTCATGGCGAACGTGGTACGGGCGCGTACAACCAGCACGATAGGAAAATTAGTTCTTGGCCCCTCCAACAAGGCGGATCGGAGCTAGGTGGCTTGATGTAAAAGAGCAATATTTTTTGCTTATTCAATGATCCACTGAGAAATACATTTTGGAATGTAATTTTGGCACACACAAAGAAACACGCGCGCGCGCAAGCAAACACATGCACACACACGTGCGTGCGCACATAGAGACAGAGAGAGACAGAGAAACAGAGAGAGAGAGAGAGAGAGAGAGAGAGAGAGAGAGAGAGAGAGAGAGAGAGAGAGAGAGAGAGAGAGAGAGAGAGAGAGAGAGAGAGAGAGAGAGAGAGAGAGAGAGAGAGAGAGAGAGAGAGAGAGAGAGAGAGAGAGAGAGAGAGAGAGAGAGAGAGAGAGACAGAGAGAGAGACAGAGACAGAGAGAAAGATAAACAGACAGACAGACCCGAAAACAACACCCGTCCCAAACTGTGAGAGGCTGGTCGTGTAATACGAAAACATTCATTGACAACAATAATGCGTATATGGGTTGAAAACGTAGTACACATAATCTTCTGTTAATGTTGCCACATACAAGTTCTGAATATAAATATCAGGCATACTAAAATAATTTATTTTAATCCAATGAAAAGCAAAGAGAATGAAAATCCAATGATGAAAGGGGAGAATAAAAATTAAAAGGTTCTAGCAGTGATGGAGCTGAGTTAAGGATAGTTTACTGTCGTGGCTCTTAGTTTGCTTCGTCTTGATGGTAAACACACCAATCCCCTAATTACCTAACATGTTGTTTTTATTTTATCTGCGATCTTGAACTGTGTGCTACAAACTGTCGTTATGGGTGTTAATGGTCAACATAAAATGCTTAGGCTTTAACGAAAGAAGCATGGAACACGCTAAATGGAAAGACAAAACTGTCCCTGTTCATCCTGCGCATTTGTCTGTCACCCTTCTTTCTATCCAAACCCATCCTTAAAGAATGTCTAACGGACATGTTTGTCCTACCACCTAATCCTCTGCTTGCGCATCTTCCCATTAACGTATCTTCCAAATCTGTGGCAGTGATCTTCTAAGTGCGCAATAACAACACAATGACCATTTCTAACACCACACCAATGAAGATTTAAAACTTCAACTCTACATGTTTTTGTCTACTTATTAATCACTACAATGGTGGCATTGTGCCTTTCTGTTGTAACTAGACTGTCGTTGCACTGTTGAGGCTAGTAACTGGGTAAGTCGGACAAATTACAAACCCTACCTGCGAAAGTTGAGAAGGATAAGACGATGACACAAGAGCAAGGATTCTGCCAAGTCATAGGCTTACGCTCTCCGTTGCACGGGTCAGAGGACTGGAATGGAAATCGTTTCGTGATGCCGCTTACGAGAAAGCTTCAGATTTCCCAGGTCAACAGCTCGGCTTAAGCCCTTGCGTGTCGCTGGTGTTTAAACCAGCTGCATGTTAACGGCACCAGGTTCGCGAGGAGTGTCACTCCTCCTATTCCGTGAGGAAAGACTTTTTGTTGGTTTTAAACGACTCACGTGCTCAATTGCATTTCCGTCCTCTTAAAATGTTCAGTAATTATATCATTAGGGTGTCTTTTCGGATACCCAAAATTAAAAAGAACAAATACATATTTGTACGTATTGTCCTTCACAAACTAACACCAAGATTACCTTCACACATCATACTTTACTATAACAAACTAACACCAACATTACTTTCACACATCATACTTTACTATAACAAACTAACACCAACATTACCTTCACACATAATACTTTACTATAACAAACTAACACCAACATTACCTTCACACATCATACTTTACTATAGCAAACTAACACCAACATTACCTTCACACATCATAATTTACTACAACAAACTAACACCAACATTACCTTCACACATCATACTTTACTATAACAAACTAACACCAACATTACCTTCACACATCATACTTTACTATAACAAACTAACACCAACATTACCTTCACACATCATACTTTACTATAACAAACTAACACCAACATTACCTTCACACATCATACTTTACTGTAACAAACTAACACCAACATTACCTTCACACATCATACTTTACTATAACAAACTAACACCAACATTACCTTCACACATCATACTTTACTATAACAAACTAACACCAACATTACCTTCACACATCATACTTTACTATAACAAACTAACACCAACATTACCTTCACACATCATACTTTACTACAACAAACTAACACCAACATTACCTTCACACATCATACTTTACTATAACAAACTAACACCAACATTACCTTCACACATCATACTTTACTACAACAAACTAACACCAACATTACCTTCACACATCATACTTTACTATAACAAACTAACACCAACATTACCTTCACACATCATACTTTACTACAACAAACTAACACCAACATCACCTTCACACATCATACTTTACTATAACAAACTAACACCAACATTACCTTCACACATCATACTTTACTACAACAAACTAACACCAACATTACCTTCACACATCATACTTTACTACAACAAACTAACACCAACATTACCTTCACACATCATACTTTACTACAACAAACTAACACCAACATTACCTTCACACATCATACTTTACTATAACAAACTAACACCAACATTACCTTCACACATCATACTTTACTATAACAAACTAACACCAACATTACCTTCACACATCATACTTTACTATAACAAACTAACACCAACATTACCTTCACACATCATACTTTACTGTAGCAAACTAACACCAACATTACCTTCACACATCATACTTTACTATAACAAACTAACACCAACATTACCTTCACACATCATACTTTACTACAACAAACTAACACCAACATTACCATCAACATCATACTTTACTGTAACAAACTAACACCAACATTACCTTCACACATCATACTTTACTGTAGCAAACTAACACCAACATTACCTTCACACATCATACTTTACTATAACAAACTAACACCAACATTACCTTCACACATCATACTTTACTATAACAAACTAACACCAACATTACCTTCACACATCATACTTTACTATAACAAACTAACACCAACATTACCTTCACACATCATACTTTACTACAACAAACTAACACCAACATTACCTTCACACATCATACTTTACTACAACAAACTAACACCAACATTACCTTCACACATCATACTTTACTATAACAAACTAACACCAACATTACCTTCACACATCATACTTTACTATAACAAACTAACACCAACATTACCTTCACACATCATACTTTACTACAACAAACTAACACCAAGATTACCTTCACACATCATACTTTACTACAACAAACTAACACCAACATTACCTTCACACATCATACTTTACTATAACAAACTAACACCAACATTACCTTCACACATCATACTTTACTATAACAAACTAACACCAACATTACCTTCACACATCATACTTTACTGTAGCAAACTAACACCAACATTACCTTCACACATCATACTTTACTATAACAAACTAACACCAACATTACCTTCACACATCATACTTTACTATAACAAACTAACACCAACATTACCTTCACACATCATACTTTACTATAACAAACTAACACCAACATTACCTTCACACATCATACTTTACTATAACAAACTAACACCAACATTACCTTCACACATCATACTTTACTACAACAAACTAACACCAACATTACCTTCACACATCATACTTTACTATAACAAACTAACACCAACATTACCTTCACACATCATACTTTACTATAACAAACTAACACCAACATCACCTTCACACATCATACTTTACTGTAACAAACTAACACCAACATTACCTTCACACATCATACTTTACTATAACAAACTAACACCAACATTACCTTCACACATCATACTTTACTGTAACAAACTAACACCAACATTACCTTCACACATCATACTTTACTATAACAAACTAACACCAACATTACCTTCACACATCATACTTTACAATAACAAACTAACACCAACATTACCTTCACACATCATACTTTACTATAACAAACTAACACCAACATTACCTTCACACATCATACTTTACAATAACAAACTAACACCAACATTACCTTCACACATCATACTTTACTATAACAAACTAACACCAACATTACCTTCACACATCATACTTTACTATAACAAACTAACACCAACATTACCTTCACACATCATACTTTACTATAGCAAACTAACACCAACATCACCTTCACACATCATACTTTACTATAACAAACTAACACCAACATTACCTTCACACATCATACTTTACTGTAACAAACTAACACCAACATTACCTTCACACATCATACTTTACTATAACAAACTAACACCAACATTACCTTCACACATCATACTTTACTATAACAAACTAACACCAACATTACCTTCACACATCATACTTTACTATAACAAACTAACACCAACATTACCTTCACACATCATACTTTACTATAACAAACTAACACCAACATTACCTTCACACATCATACTTTACTACAACAAACTAACACCAACATTACCTTCACACATCATACTTTACTACAACAAACTAACACCAACATTACCTTCACACATCATACTTTACTATAACAAACTAACACCAACATTACCTTCACACATCATACTTTACTACAACAAACTAACACCAACATCACCTTCACACATCATACTTTACTATAACAAACTAACACCAACATCACCTTCACACATCATACTTTACTATAACAAACTAACACCAACATCACCTTCACACATCATACTTTACTACAACAAACTAACACCAACATTTACCTTCACACATCATACTTTACTACAACAAACTAACACCAACATTACCTTCACACATCATACTTTACTATAACAAACTAACACCAACATTACCTTCACACATCATACTTTACTGTAGCAAACTAACACCAACATTACCTTCACACATCATACTTTACTACAACAAACTAACACCAACATTACCTTCACACATCATACTTTACTACAACAAACTAACACCAACATCACCTTCACACATCATACTTTACCATAACACACCCGCAGCAGCACGGGCTTCTCACGTTAAACCTAATTCTATTTTTCTCGTCATCTTTTTTTTTCTCTTTTGTTTTCCTTTCCAACCACTATCTGCGACTCACTCATTGAAGACTAATTTATTGCCCTAATAAAGATCAAGAGCATGCCATTTAAAAAAAATATTAAGTATGTCTTATACCATATGTCTGGGATTCATAGTGCGTGGTGCCTACTATTTCCCCTCGCCTCTTCATACTTACTTTTCTTCTTGTATAGTTATGTAGGAATTGAATAATGTTTTTATTTACCGGGTATACTTTGTAACAATAGAGGGTCAACATAAATAATGCCCTATGTTTATGACAATGTACATGATCTGGATAGCAGAGTATTACAATATATAAAGCCATCTTGATAATTGCTTACGCTTTAGGCATTCTAAATAACACAATTACAAAATGTTATTATTTATTCTTAATAGTAATCATAGTGACTTAGTGGAAACGGGGTCAGAATACAGATCATAGCACTTCGTTTTTCGATATATTAATGTACAGAAGGTTTGTACGGCAATATTGGGGACAAAATATGTAATACGTTCTCAGTTATTTCAATAAAAGTTCATACAGAATTTCATTAACATAACATATGTTCCAAACACTTTTGTGATGTCAATAAATATAAAGGGATTTCCAAACACCTGACAGTGACGTCATGGTCCTGAGCTGTCATGGTCCAGAATCTGGTACAGCGATCTGTGCACTGAAGCAATAAACTACGTTCTTCACAAAAGGGGAGGAGTGAGTATTATGCTGTCTTTGTCTAAACGTTCAAAGCGTTCATTTACACGACAGCGTTGTTAGACTAATTTTTGTTCACATCAATGACACACTTTGTACAAACTGAATTCTAGTGACAAGAAAATTAGGCGGAACGAGGGCAAAGATTTATTTTATCACCCCCTCGTGTTTACGACCATCAATCTCAAAGTCTGTTTCTTTCAGATTGTTTGTGGGTTTTTTACTAGGCTGATACAAACCTTATTCATTTTCCAACAATGACAACATTTTGATTCTCAGTGAAAAGTTTCAAAGCAAAAATATGAGAGTGGGGGTGGGGGTGACTAAGATTCATGTCTGCCGGAATGAGCTAGTGGTTGGTAAAGTACCATGACTCCTCCTTGGCTGTTTAATGCCATGGCATTCCCCACCCTTGATCAAGACAAATGTGGGGCTGCTTAATAACAGTAGCGTCGTGTAGCACTCAGTACCCAAACAGTAGCGCAACCTCTGTTTCTGGACCATGCTCGCCAAGGGCAGTTCGAGCGATTAGTAACAATCTTATTTGTATAAGATAATGTGTATTCTATGTTGTACTTGTATTACATATGTAAAGCGCTTAGAGCCCTAAATCAGAGAATAGGCGCTATATATATATATATAATCATTATTATTATTATTATTATTATTATTATTATGAGAGGTTCTTCGCTGCGAGTGGCTACATTGTGGCAGTTGTCGCAAAATCTTATATATTATTTCGGATTTGCAAACAAACCTTAAGGCACATTGTGTATGAAGAATCAACCACGTGCAAAGCCACAGCGAGGTCATATCTGTTCGACATGTTCTTATGTTGAGAAGAAGAAAAATATCCTTTTGTGGACAATACAGTTCTTTGAATTGAATTGTGCTGAACTGATTGGATGTTTCAAATATTCATAATATGTTCCGCTTTTGTGAATCAAGAAATAAAAACGAAGGTCAATATCCAAAAGCTCGACAATTATATATATATAGTAGGTATATATTTTGTGTGTGGCAAATTTTACCTCTTTCAATGATAGTTGCCTTGGGGCGCGAACGTTAAGCGCTTTGTATGCGCACAAAACTCAAGCTGGGCAACTGTACTAACTTGACAGAAGCGCTTTAAAAATGTCTTTGGTATCTGATGACGAAGAAGTATCAAAAGGTCATGACAAGCATGGCATGAAGGCATTTCTGACCCCCAATAAGAGTATTCGCGGAGTAAACAAACAACGACACGAAGGCAACTCCCGAAATAATTAGCAATTCAAAAGAAGCTCATTAATATGCACATGTTTCCTCTGAACTGATATTGCCAAGATGCCTCCTCGCCTCTCTGACTGTCAATCTTACATGTTTTATTTTCTTGAGAAAGAGAGAGAGAGAGAGAGAGAGAGAGAGAGAGAGAGAGAGAGAGAGAGAGAGAGAGAGAGAGAGAGAGAGAGAGAGAGAGAGAGAGAGAGAGAGAGAGAGAGAGAGAGAGAGAGAGAGACGACGACGCTTCATAATAATGATAATCAGACAAGTTCTCGCCCACTATATATCACCCATACTTCCACCCTCTGAAAGACCAGAACATAAATCTCGTTGGGAGAATGAAGCCGGGCTAATCTTCTTCAAGGTTCAGTTCAGCTTCAATGGCAAAAAGGGGCATAATTCATGGTCTGCCGTGTCTCTTCATCTGCGCCTCAGCATCTTTCGGACCCCTAAAAGCTCCCAAAACTATGTGAGTGAAATCGAGAGATTGTGGTTTTCTATGTGTATGCCTACTTGGCGTTTTTACATAGGCTACTACACATAAGAATAAGAGTACCTTGCAACTTGAACGGGCCAACCTGCATTTTCTTATCGTCTGTCTTGTGTGTTTGTCTTTCTGACTTGCTGTCGGATTATGTGTAAACAGCACACGAATTCCCCACTTATAAGTACTTTCTGAGTGCTTTTAGTTTTCTCCAGAGAGCTCTTTGTAACCGAGACCACGCATTTGTTTTAAGTTCTGACAAGGGTTAGGCCGAGTTCACATTAGACGCATAAGTTCCGTACGGAAACCCTAAATAAGTGGACGAAAGAAAGATTAAAAGTTTACGCATATAGGGGAAATATTCCCCTTCTTTGTTGCACTTATCTATGGATTGCGCACGGGTTTCCGCATGGATTATCCGCTTCTGTGTGTACACGGCTTTACACTACAACAAAAGTAGGGACATAAACTTTGGAAAAGATTACGCTGGCCAAGTCAAGTCAATAGTATTTCGGAAACCCCCATATTACATTTTGTTATATATTATCTCATGTAATATATTCGATATTATACATTTTGAAAATAATGAAAGATCGGCGAAAGCTGGTGATGAGTGCTATGTTTTAATATAGACAGGAACTACACTGGTTTGAAACGGGTCTCTGTGTGTGTGTGTGTGTGTGTGTGTCACTATCAAACGTTTAAACAAGTACACCGATCGTGGTGGAACAGTACAGGATCGTACCTGATGTATTTATTCTAGTTTTAAGAAGATTCAAAGGAAATATAGGCCTATAATTTATGCTATGGCTCCCCCCCCCCCCCACCTGCGTGCGCATCTCGACCCTTCCAACGGAAGTGTTGCCATCTTAGTCAGATTTGTGTGTAAACAGCATCGATCTGGCATTTTTCAAACAAAGTTACTGACTACGATGGCGGTCTCCCATAATATGGCACGCTCCTTGTGGCCGGATATGACGACACGTGGGTACAAGCCATACTATTTCCCCCTACTGATGCACGGTTAAAGGCTTTAAAACGCAAACTAGAATTGTGTTTGTATTTTGTTTCGAAAGAGAGAAAACAGCAAACAGTCATTGAATGTGGGCATACAGACTTTGATAAACATTTTTCTTTTACAGAATATTATATATTGGGGCAGGAATGCATATAGGGGCCTACCTTGGGACAAGAATGAACGACTTTTTTATTTTTATTTTTTGATTAATTTGTCTGTTAAAAGTCTACAAGGAAAACTTTCATACGCTTGCCTTCTTGTTTGTTATTTTCTTCTTCTTTCTTCACCCCCTCCATACCAGCATTATTGTTGATGGTCCGAGCCTAATGTGCTCCGAGGTAGGATGCCCATGACACTTGCATGCCCCAACATGTGATTTACACCTTTCTTTTCACTGGTGTGTTTGCCCCTCAGAGTCTTCGTTTGTATTATTGTCATTCAGAAAACGCTTTTTATTGCAGGGCCCACGAACTATAAGTCCGACATGGCACTGAGAGAGAGAGAGAGAGAGAGAGAGAGAGAGAGAGAGAGAGAGAGAGAGAGAGAGAGAGAGAGAGAGAGAGAGAGAGAGAGAGAGAGAGAGAGAGAGAGAGAGAGAGAGAGAGAGAGAGAGAGAGAGAGAGAGAGAGAGAGAGAGAGAGAGAGAGAGAGAGAAGAGAGAGAGAGAGAGAGAGAAGAGAGAGAGAGAGAGAGAGAGAGAGAGAGAGAGAGAGAGAGAGAGAGAGAGAGAGAGAGAGAGAGAGAGAGAGTCAATTGATGTATGAGGTCAGATCTGACATTGATCCATTTATTTCTTCGTCATCCGCTACTTCTTGAGGATTTTATTTTTTACTTTTTGTGTGTTTCTTTTGTTTGTGAATAAGAACATGGTGTGTGAATGGCGGGAAGTTGATAGAATCCGGTACATACTATCAATCTATTTTAGTTTTTTCTTCTTCTTTTTCTTTTCTGTCATTCTTCTTCTTCTTTTCTTTTTTCTTCTTCTTGTTCTTCTTCTTAACAGTAACATTCCCCCTTAGATTTCGAGTTGGCCATTTAGTTTTTTTAGTTTTTTTTAATTTGTTGATGATGTAGAAAAAAACACCTACAAACAAGAGTATTTATGTTTAAAAGAAATTGACTACATTGTTAAATTGATAATATTATCTTACATACAACCTTCAGCAAAATGTTATTGCGTAACTTTCTTAGCAGTCAACCCTGCTCTGTTAACTATTTAGGCCCAAGGCAGACAGAAACTCTCCAAATTATGGTACTGTTTCTTAAGCGAAATGAACATTCAGATAATCCATGACATTGAACATAATATTTCGTACAATTATGGTATCATGAACGTTTCAATAAAGTCCCATCAAAATCGCCTCTGATGAAAACAGAACCCAAGGAAATCAAAGGGATGCAACTTAAAGCTTGTTGATCCTGATCTTGACCTCTGACCTTGAATATGGATGATAGCAGAGTGGTGGCCATGTGCCGCAAACCGTTGACCATGCACCGTACATATTCTTGATCGGCATCTCCCAAATAACGCAGTAGAGTGAGGGGAGGGTGGGGACGAGAGGAGGATGGAAAGAGTAGGTCTATATCCAATGAAGTACTGTGGGTGGGAAACGGACAAAGAACAGGACGTGCCTTTTTCTGCCCATAACGTTCAGTCTGTTTGTTCTCTGGGTATTTGAACTCAGCTATGAATGGAATTGTTTTTAGGTGGAAAGCACAAAAGCGTTTTTACTTCCACCAAAGTGAGGTTTTGTGTGTGTGTGGTGTTTTGTGTTTTTGGTTTTTTTAGCTGGAAGGAGATAGCTTAGAGAAAGCCACACCGTTCTAACCATTCGTGCATTAATTAAATCTTCTTCGCAACTTCGAAATTGTAACATGGTTATTATAAGAAAAACAAATTGAACGCTTTCATTTTAATGGTGGCATTTGAGCAAAGTCGGGGGTTGTTTCACACTGTAAGTAAATCATTTGGCATTGGCATACGCATACACATTAAAATTAAACAGTTAACCCTCTTGAATGATGGAGCTAACAAATCCACGCAAGGCAAGACAGGGGCGAAGCATAGAGAAGAGAGAGACAGACAACCCACTGGCCATTCATCCGCCCTACTTGTCAGCGTCCAGGGACAAACAAGGTGTGAACAGACGGTGACATGACGGACTCCCTCCCTTCCCCAATGGCACGAGTCACCAGGGTAAACAATGAGCAGCACCACCTCGTAACTAACCCCCTTCCCCCCTGCGGGTTCTCCTCTCTGATGGACGCCGCCCACCACTGCTCGGCTCGTGCCTCGTAGCTTTCCCAGCTTCTTTTCCGGCCGGTGTTGACGGAAAATAATGACCCCGTAATAACCAATTCAGTGTCTCTCGGAGAATGTATTCTTCTTCTTCTTCTTCTGCGTTCCCTGGCCATATGGCCATAATGGGTAAGATTTTTTACTATTTCTGGTTTAACTTTGTGCTGGTTTGCTTTTATTGTGGATTTTCGATTTGGTGCAAAGAAGACACCATTCTCTTGTAGAATGTCTTCTTGCTCAAGTTGACATCCACTGGACAGTCAAATTGCAGGCCGATCATGCAAACTGATGAGACCTTCACTAGGTCGAAACAGCTGTCTTTGCATAAGGCACTGTCCCTCCCCCATTGGGAGAAAAAGTAAATCAGCACATTTTATTAATAATTTTATTATTATTTGTTTTTTTAAGGACACAGAATATTTCATAAAGTTAACCTTAACTGGTTTTGTTTCTGAGATTCACAAATTCAGACATTAAAAAGCAAAGTTTGATCAATTCAGCATTTCAAATGCACCAACGTTTCAGACCTACAGAGTTGTGTGGAGTGGTAAGTCTGGCTTGTGCGGCTGTTACCTTTTTCTGTATATAAGAGAGAGAGAGAGAGAGAGAGAGAGAGAGAGAGAGAGAGAGAGAGAGAGAGAGGGGCGCTGGGGCTATGGCAGAAGCAGTATTTAGCGAAGGGTTTCGCAATCCATGAGCTATCTTCAAGCAAAGAAAGCATGCAGAGCATTTGAAGAATAGAAATGATGAGACTGCTCTAGTGTTTACCTATGTCACTGTCAATTGTGCATGGTGAAGCGAAGATGGGTAAATACTGTTAAGCAATAAGGGGAAGGGGACGCATTAAGCATGCTCCCTGTCTGTCTCTCTGTCAGTCCGCCTGTCTCCGTTTTTCTTTCTTTCTTTATATCTTTCTTTATATCTTTCTATATATCCCCTCTCTCTCTCTCTCTCTCTCTCTCTCTCTCTCTCTCTCTCTCTCTCTCTCTCTCTCTCTCTCTCTCTCTCTCTCTCTCTCTCTCTCTCTCTCTCTCTCTCTCTCTCTCTCTCTCTCTCTCTCTCTCTCTCTCTCTCTCTCTCTCTCTCTCTCTCTCTCTCTCTCTCTCTCTCTCTCTCTCTCTCTCTCTCTCTCTCTCTCTCTCTCTCTCTCTCTCTCTCTCTCTCTCTCTCTCTCTCTCTCTCTCTCTCTCTGTGTACTGTCTATATTCTCATCTCACACTGCTTTTGTGTGTGTGTGTGTGTGTGTGTGTGTGTGTGTGTGTGTGTGTGTGTGTGTGTGTGTGTGTGTGTGTGTGTGTGTGTGTGTGTGTTTATCTCCATATGTGTGTATGTATGTGTGTTTGCCCCCTCTCTCTCTCTCTCTCTCTCTCTCTCTCTCTCTCTCTCTCTCTCTCTCTCTCTCTCTCTCTCTCTCTCTCTCTCCTCTCTCTCTCTACCGCTCTCAGTTTTTATCTACCACCCACCCTATCTCCATTCATTCTTACTTACACCAATCTACATCATCCCAACCCGTCCTCTCTCTCTCTCTCTCTCTCTCTCTCTCTCTCTCTCTCTCTCTCTCTCTCTCTCTCTCTCTCTCTCTCTCTCTCTCTCTCTCTCTCTCTCTCTCTCTCTCTCTCTCTCTCTTTCTCATTTGTTACAATGCATGCATATGTATTAAAGTGTTCTGTATGTACATTATTTAACTATGCAGTTTTTGCCTATAGTATTACTTTATTTCGTTCATCTTTTCATTTTATTTTGCTCTCTCTCTCTCTCTCTCTCTCTCTCTCTCTCTCTCTCTCTCTCTCTCTCTCTCTCTCTCTCTCTCTCTCTCTCTCTCTCTCTCTCTCTCTCTCAAATCTTTATCCTTGTCAAATAAAGTTTTCCAGTGTCCAGTGTCCAGTCTCTCTCTCTCTCTCTCTCTCTCTCTCTCTCTCTCTCTCTCTCTCTCTCTCTCTCTCTCTCTCTCTCTCTCTCTCTCTCTCTCTCTCTCTCTCTCTCTCTCTAATTGATGTAATTTGTTTTGTTTATACTGCCTTGCATTATGCGTCTTTTTATATGACGTTAATTTATTGTTGTTTTCTTCTGGTATTTGTTGTGATTTTGTTTTGGTTTGTTGCTATACATAATATTTTCTTAATTTCGTTTCTTTTTGTTCTGAAGGCCGGATGAAAAACAAAGCCGGGTTTTGTGCTTAATCCGCTTTCCCTCAATACAAACAAAGAAGAAAAGCAATCGTTTGTTCGTCCATTTGTTCGTTCTCTCTCTCTCTCTCTCTCTCTCTCTCTCTCTCTCTCTCTCTCTCTCTCTCTCTCTCTCTCTCTCTCTCTCTCTCTCTCTCTCTCTCTCTCTCTCTCTCTGTTTCAAGAACCATAACCATAAAAGGCGTGCACGACTTCTCTCCAATTACAACAAGGCCCCAACGGCATAAGGGGGCCTTAATTTACACCCAGACCCATTGGACTACTGACGTTTATTTCCAACAGACAGAACCTTCTGTTGAGGGACTCCAGTGTGCCCTTCTGGTGATCCTACGTGAGACGACTCTCCTAGCTTATCTTATTTCTTGATCAAATATGATTGGGTCTAATCTATTTTTGCTGCTCGCACCAGAGTGAGAGAGAGAGAGAAATGTGATGAACAAAAAACCCCGAACACCCACGTTGTCGCTGATAATATGTTCCGGAACTTTACCTCTCTTTGTCAAACACAATCATGGACTAAGTTTAAATAGGCTGTGTGTGCCACACTCGAGGTTAAATCTTTTGAGGACAGTTCACTAAAATGGGAGAGAAAAAAATCAAAAAAAATCAAAAAAAATCACTCTAGCTCACACATACGTTTCAGAGAGAGAGAGAAAAAAAACTCAGGAATTGGTAAAGATGGAGATCAACACCCCCTGCCACAGTCCTGGTTCTTTTTGTTCTTTCCGTTTCGCCTTTATCTTGTACTATTATTGAATGCGTATTTTTAATTGTGTAAATGTATGAACATTAACGTTAAATATAGGGAAACTTACTGGTTTAACTGCTCGATCTGCAATAAGAAAGCAAGACTGAAAAAACCGGAAAGAACCGAGAAATGGAGGAAGGGATGTTGATCTGCATGTTTGCCCAGAAATTGTTAATGCAAAAAGGTCACCATCCTTTTCCCCATGTGAACACATAATAGACAAACATGTATTTAAGACAGTTTCTTATTATTCTGTTCAGCTGTCCGTCATATAAATAAGGCCAACAAAAAAAGACGCAAAAACTGCCCAAAACGCTCGCGGTCTCAATCAACATAAAATGAACATTATCGGTTCTCTGAAAAGCAATGCTTAATGGAAGAACATAGCTAAATCTCCAATGACTCTAAGTGTTCTCATTCTGAAAAGACAAAGAGAGAGATAGGCTTAATGGAAGAACATAGCTAAATCTCCAATGACTCTAAGTGTTCTCATTCTGAAAAGACAAAGAGAGAGATAGGCTTAATGGAAGAACATAGCTAAATCTCCAATGACTCTAAGTGTTCTCATTCTGAAAAGACAAAGAGAGAGATAGGCTTAATGGAAGAACATAGCTAAATCTCCAATGACTCTAAGTGTTCTCATTCTGAAAAGACAAAGAGAGAGAGATAGGCTTAATGGAAGAACATAGCTAAATCTCCAATGACTCTATGTGTTCTCATTATGAAAAGACAAAGAGAGAGATAGGCTTAATGGAAGAACATAGCTAAATCTCCAATGACTCTATGTGTTCTGATTCTGAAAAGACAAAGAGAGAGATAGGCTTAATGGAAGAACATAGCTAAATCTCCAATGACTCTATGTGTTCTCATTCTGAAAAGACAAAGAGAGAGACAGGCTTAATGGAAGAACATAGCTAAATCTCCAATGACTGTATGTGTTCTCATTCTGAAAAGACAAAGAGAGATCGAGAGAGAGAGGCTTAATGGAAGAACATAGATAAATCTCCAATGACTCTATGTGTTCTCATTCTGAAAAGACAAAGAGAGAGAGAGAGAGACAGGCTTACTAGAAGAACATAGCTAAATCTCCAATGACTGTATGTGTTCTCATTCTGAAAAGACAAAGAGAGAGAGAGGCTTACTGGAAGAACATAGCTAAATCTCCAATAACTGTATGTGTTCTCATTCTGAAAAGACAAAGAGAGAGAGAGGGTTACTGGAAGAACATAGCTAAATCTCCAATAACTGTATGTGTTCTCATTCTGAAAAGACAAAGAGAGAGAGGGGGGGGGGAGAGGGGGCTACTGGAAGAACATAGCTAAATCTCCAATGACTGTATGTGTTCTCATTCTGAAAAGACAAAGAGAGAGGGGGGGTTACTGGAAGAACATAGCTAAATCTCCAATGACTGTATGTGTTCTCATTCTGAAAAGACAAAGAGAGACAGAGAGAGAGAGAGAGAGAGAGAGAGAGAGAGAGAGAGAGAGAGAGAGAGAGAGAGAGAGAGAGAGAGAGAGAGAGAGAGAGAGAGAGAGAGAGAGAGAGAGAGAGAGGGATTGCAATGTGCCTTGAAATGGAACGCCACCTGGTGAAAAATAGGGCTAAGAGCCGTAACTCCACCTAAACTGCCCCTGCTAGTCGGGGCGACACTAGGGGGCCCAGGAGAGAAGGCGATACATGCTTTGCATGGTGAACGATCCCCCGAATGCCCCTGGACCATGGGAAGTGAGAAGAAAAGACAGTCTGCTGGCATTAAAGCTGATTTGTGGACCGCTGCGGGAGAGCTGCAAGAATAATAATTATTGTGAACTGTGAACGAACTATATAAAAAGTTCGATATGCATGAATTTAAGTGGTATGCAATTGCGTTTCTATGTAGGGGGGTGAGACGGCTGTGAAAGCTGGGGGTAAGGGACATGGTCGGTTGGTTGGTTGAGGGTGCGTTTAACGTCCCATCGTCAGTGGCCTTAGGGACACTTGGAGCAAAGGATATTATGGGTGTGGGTGTAGAATACGAAATTCGATGGCTTTGAATCAAAACGGACTATCTTTAGATAGTCAATTGACATATTATTGAACTTTTTACGAAAACTAATAACTTCTATACAAAAAACCCTGCTAAAATATAAAAAGCAAAACCCCCTTTATATATTTCTGCAGTCATTGTTTGATACAGGTTATTAGTTTTTGTAATAAATCCAATAATAATGTCAATGTACTATCTAAACAATAGTCCGTTTTGACTCCAAGCCATCGTAGTACAGTTTTGATGTAAGTGTGTGTGTAGGAGAAATACGGAATCAGTGCCCGGTTGTTGTGTTTTCTTCTTAAGTCAGAGGTACTAATGATAGAAGCAGAAAAAAACACATAGACATTGGATTAAGTATCCATATTGTGATTCGAGACATGAGAACAGTTGTTTATAATATGGCATTTTGAAGCTTATTTTCAATGTTCTTTAACTCGGCTATTTGTTTCCATCGACGTCATTGTTGTGCTTCCTGTTTGTCTGAGAAATAATAATAGCAGTTCGCTAAAGCATGTATCACGACAGTGAGTAGGAATGGGATCACACAAACGACATCGAGCTTCTTGAGCTTTCCAAGATCATACATTCCAAGATCATACATTTAAGGCTTTCTGCGTGCACTATGGGCCTATAATCAAAGACTGTATAAGGGAAGATAAGCATCCGGTCTCTTTTCCCTATATGAGTAGTGAGGACAGAAACACTGATCGCTTCTCGGCCTTTTGGCTAAGACAGTGATTCAGGAACATAAATTTTTGTTTATACCGTGGTTGGTTTGTTCAGCCCGTCGTATATGGCGAAAGCCGATACGCGACGTTAAACTGAACTTCCTTCCATCCAACACTGGTTATGTCCCTTTTAACCCTTTCACCGCCAAAGTCGCATTTTAGCACCACAGTGATTTAACACCTATGTCTCTAAAAGGCATCAAAATGGGGTCTATTATCCAAAGACCCTATTGTCATGGTTTTGGGGAAGTAAGGATAGACCTTATTTTATATTATGTCACAGAAGAACCCACAATACTGCAAATGGATTTTGTTCTCTACCCAGGTAAATTTAATGGAAATATGGCTGAAATATGGCTGGCGGTGAAAGGGTTAAACAGGACACATGTTGCACGTCGATAGGCCAGTTGAATTCTCCGTTCAAGTTCCAGTCTGAGTTTTTGGATAGCCGTCACTGTGAATGGTGTACTGTCGACACTAACGATAACTCTATCAGCCCGGTTCGCCGAGCTCTTAAGTAATCCATCTTACCCTTTTAGAATATCTTTGCTATAATTGGGACTGTTTAAATAACGTTTATACCCTTTTTCTGTACAAAATTAGAAGAGCTAGCCTACAACAAGAACCACCCGATATGTCTTCTTTGAGGCATGAATGCCTTTATTTTATTAACTTATCCAGTTGAAATAAATCTGTTAAGGTAAAACATCGAACGTGTGCCGTCTCTTTTCTAATGACCGCTAAATCGTTTGCACGAAATGTTCGCAATACAATCCTTTTTATTTTTAATTTTTAAATGTTATACAGTATCTAAAGAAGGTTCGCTCACAACAAAGGAAATAGCTCCAATTAAAAATAATTTTTTTTTACTGCACTACAAAAAAAGAAAACGCTTCAACCACAATGAGTGACCTCCACCCACCCCACCCAAAATGGCTACTCTCTCCGGCATCTCCGCCAAGGAGTTTTGACGGCTTAATTTCTAGGAAACCAGAGCAAAGTGAGTGTTCCGATCGTTGAAAAGGCTGTCTTTCTGGTCGACGTGTTTCTTGCAAAACCTCATCCGTCAGGGTCCACCTAAGACATCGAACGTTTACTACATGTAAAATGAACTGGATTCTAAGCAAACTGGCTCATGTTTTTGTTTTACTGCTGAGCCCTATTTTTTCTGCTCGTGTGCCACGTTTAATGCCTCGTACTTCAACAAGGAGAGTCAAAGTAACAACACAGGGGTGTACGGTTGCTCCAAGTCATTTACTTTACTCAACGCATCGCTTGTTGCCTTATCAGTCAGCATGGACCCGTGTTGTGTTGTCTCCTATCTTCAGTCAGGGCCCAGACCCAGCATGTTTTGAGGACTGTCCTCGCAGGGATGACTTCTACAAACCCCACCTTCATTACCTAATGTCCCTTGAAGCAAGTACCTCCTGCCCTTGGCTTGACACCACAGACCACCGACAGATCCACGTTGACTGAAAGGAGGTGTCCTTTTAACCCAATTCGTATGAGGGGTATACTTGTTTTCTGAACGTTCTGGAACTTTTTGCTGTATTCTATTCGAAATATATGGGACACTTATTGATATAGTGCCTCTTAGGGGTAGAGATCTCTATCTCAAGGGCATATAATCCAAACGCTAAAAAAACCAAGCGCGGATTCGCAATCGTTTGTGGCGTGCGACAATTGAAAACGAAACATCATTTTAAAGAGCAGCCTCACTTTGAAGTGCGACAATGTTGCAGCCTCACTCTGAAGTGCGACAATTTTGGACCGACAGACAGACAGACAGACCGACCGACCGACAAAGTGAGTTATAGGT
>CM065686.1:50944846-50964846 GCA_017654935.2 Phymorhynchus buccinoides
TGTGATCTAACTCGATGTTTTTAGATACAGTTCTCTTCGTTTTCCTTGAGCTTCGTTAGATGTATTGTTCTTTAAAGCCTTTATTTGTTTTTGTTTTTAGGCGAACGCAAAGGGATATAACTTTAGGCGTGTGGTTGCACCACGATGCTGTCCATACACAGTTTACGGGTGGGTGGGTTAAAAGGGGATGCGCACTGTCTTAAAGGGGCACCCTGATGGATGCGTTTTTGTAAGAAACACGTCGAGATCACCAGGAAAACACCCTTTACAGAGATTGCAACACTCAATTTGCTCTGGTTTCCTAGAATTCAAACCGTCAAATCGGCGATTCCTCCTTGGCGGAGGTGCTGGAAGTTAAATTCTTTCACCCAAAGAGAAGGCGTTTGCCGTCTCTTTTCCAATGTCCGCCAAATCGTTTGCACGAAATGTTCGCAATACAAGCATTTTTATTTTTTATTTATAATTTGTGTATACAGTTTATCTAAAGGTGTTTCGCTCACAACAAAGGAAACAACTCCAATTTTATTTTTTTACTGCACTACAAAAAAAGAAAACGCTTCAACCACAATGAGTGACCTCCACCCACCCCATCCGAAATGGCTACTCTCTCCGGCATCTCCGCCAAAAAGGAATCGCCGTTTTGAAGGTTTAATTTCTAGGAATCCAGAGCAAAGTGAGAGTTCCGATCCTTTGAAAGGCTGTCTTTCTGGTGATCTCGACGTGTTTCTTGCAAAACACTAATCCGTCAGGGTCCACAGGAAAAACAACCTTTTTAAGCCGATGAGCTGAGAGCGGAAGGATGCCTCCTGTACTGAAGGAACAGTGAAGGACATTCAACATTCGACTATTTAGTACTGTAATCACCTGCTTCAACTTTTCGCATTGAAAAATATCACTGAGCAGCAACTTTTGTTTTTATTTGGGGGGGTGGAGGGGGGGGGGGGGGGGGGGGGGGGGGATCAGTCTAGGATTATTTTCATAAATAAACAAGTAGGCTTTGAGATTGAGGTTGGTAAACGTGATGGGGGTGACTAATCTACAAGATTGCCCTACATTATATTAGGGCCTATAGCACACCTTTCTTCCTTTTAGATGGATTCGTCCTATACCTGCGTTGTGTCTGGATAAAGAATTGTCTTTGTCTCTCTCTAAACAAAATCACTTTGCAGTTGTAATCTTTTTTTGTGAGTCTGAATGCACTTCTTACGGCTATTCCTGGCCGGACTGTCTGTTTCAAAGGCACGGTTAGGGATTAAGACTTTCTTTCCACTGTCTCCCGCTGTTGTGGAAATCTCCTCCTTTTGCACTGGAGTGTGTGTGTGTTTAGGATTTTGACAGTTCGCCAAGAAACATGGTAATTGTGTTGGTCCTTTTCGTATGAGCTTGTGAGGATGGGGATATGTGTGAATGCTTGAGTATACGCGTTGAGAGAGAGCGAGAATGGTAGAAGCAACTTAAAACTACGTAAAACAGCGTACGCAAATTATTTATTGATCTTGAGCCCCTCTATTGATGCAATCAGATTGAACTTCAATAATGCATTCGATTCCAAGCAAATGAATAGGATAGTTTCATCTTATTGACATGAATTACCATTCAATACATTTTTTTTATAGATGTTATACAGCTTACGCGTCAGGACATAATGGCAAGGCATGATGTTGATTAATTGTGTTAATCAATTACATTTTTGCAAATGCTTTCATATTGGCAGAGAGCGGTTGATTCATTAGTAAAACCTACTTCAAGTTATTGAACAATACAGAGCATAGTTGGGTAGAAAGTAAGACTATGCACGACAGTTCACATACATAAAAACATCAATAATGGGCAAGAAATTCAGAGTCTATTGAAAATTGTTAAGCAGAAAATACAGTTTGACAGGTCTTTGACATATCTGTACTTCGAGAACAACAAAGAAAAATCTACTGCATAATTTGTTTTATATAATGATCTTCTTCCTTCGGTGAACTTGAGGATTAAACAGAATAATGGCTTTCAGGGAGGGGGGTATTTTTTGAAGCCACTACAGTTTTAATCACTTCAGTCCCCTTGACTGCAGCTTCCTACGGCTTAATCCTGGTCGGGCTGCCTGTTTCAAAGGCACAGTTGGGGAAGAGTTGTTATTTCCACTGTCTCCCGCTGTTGTGGAAATCTCATCCTCTTTCACTGGAGAGTGTTTCCGGATTATGACAGTTCGCCAGGAAACACAGTGAAAGGTTTTGTTGGTCCTCTCTCTCTCTCTCTCTCTCTCTCTCTCTCTCTCTCTCTCTCTCTCTCTCTCTCTCTCTCTCTCTCTCTCTCTCTCTCTCTCTCTCTCTCTCTCTCTCTCTCTCTCTCTCTCTCTCTCTCTCTCTCTCTCTCTCTCTCTCTCTCTCTCTCTCTCTCTCTCTCTCTCTCTCTCTCTCTCTCTCTCTCTCTCTCTCTCTCTCTCTCTCTCTCTCTTTCTGTCTGTCTGTCTGTCTGTCTGTCTGTCTCTCTCTCTCTCTCTCTCTCTCTCTCTCTCTCTCTCTCTCTCTCTCTCTCTCTCTCTCTCTCTCTCTCTCTCTCTCTCTCTCTCTCTCTCTCTCTCTCTCTGTCTCTTTCGGTTTTGTTGGTCCTCTCTCTCTCTCTCTCTCTCTCTCTCTCTCTCTCTCTCTCTCTCTCTCTCTCTCTCTCTCTCTCTCTCTCTCTCTCTTCTCTCTCTCTCTCTCTCTCTCTCTCTCTCTCTCTCTCTCTCTCTCTCTCTCTTCTCTCTCTCTCTCTCTCTCTCTCTCGCGCGCGCGCGCGCGCGCGCGCTCTCCCCTCTCCCCTCTCTCTCTGTTCGTTATATTATGCCCCCGTGGGGATACCAGGGGTCTTTTAGTACAAGTAGTTCCCCCAACTTCTGAAATTTCAGTGCTAGGAACCCCTTCTAACTTAGCATTCTCTTTCACTCTGCCTTGGCCATATCCTTCACATGTTAGCAGTTATGGCCCCCAAATTTGGCTTGTTGGTGTATTAGTTTGAAGTGATAATATATATGACGGGTTACGTTTACCCATTTGATTTTAGCCTTGACCTTTGACCTTGAACATGTCAATTGTTTGTTTTGGGCCATACATCCTGGCAGTTACACTCCCCAAATTTGCTGGGCAGGTAGACTAGCTTAAGATCATATTATGGAATGCTAAGTACTCATGATGATCTTGACCTTTGACTTTGATTTCTCTTTTGTCTGTTGCAATATCACATGAACCGCTGCACAAAATCGCTTAAATGTGTTGCAGAGTGGGGTATATCAAATACAGCTGATGTGTCCAATTTAGAAAATTTGACTTTTTTTTACCTTGACATTGGACCTCTCAATAGAGAATATCTTTTGAAAGTGAACCATCTGGCATTTAGATATATCTCCAAAAACACAAAACGAATGAGCCTTGAAGGCATTGTAGATATATCTCCAAAAACACAAAGCGAATGAGCCTTGAAGGCATTGCCCCTTGTTATGGATCTCTGGGAATAGAAGGGGAGGGATATTTCTTGGGGGGAGGAAGCCACTGTAGCTCTTATCACTTCAGTCCGGTTGAGTGCAGCTTCCTACGGCTTAAAGACCCACCAGGTCACGTGTCAAAATCACGGGTTTCACGCGTTTCCCTCTTATAGTTGGTAGGCAATCTTGTTTTGACCAGGTTTGACTCCCATACAAATATCCCCAATTTGAAAACGAAACATTTTAAAGAGCAGCCTCAATTTTAAGTTGGGGATATTTGTATGTGGGTCACAATTAAACCAAGGGACTTAATCGTGGTGTGTCAGTGTGTCTTTAATCCTGGTCGGGCTGTCTGTTTCAAAGGCACAGTTGGGGAAGAGTGTCTTCCCACTGTCTCCCGCTGTTGGGGAAATTTCGTCCGCTTTCACTGGAGCGTTTTGCGTTCATTGAGTATGAGGGAGCACTGTGATAGGCTTAACAGGTCGACTGATGAGGAGACTTGGTGGTGGGTGAACTGGGAGAGAGAGAGAGAGAGAGAGAGAGAGAGAGAGAGAGAGAGAGAGAGAGAGAGAGAGAGAGAGAGAGAGAGAGAGAGAGAGAGAGAGAGAGAGAGAGAGAGAGAGAGAGAGAGAGAGAGGGGGGAGAGAGAGGGAGAGAGAGAGAGAGGAGAGAGAGAGAGAGAGAGAGAGAGAGAGAGAGAGAGAGAGAGAGAGAGAGAGAGAGAGAGAGAGAGAGAACGAACGAATTGTTTTTTCATTTAACCAGGGAAACATGAGATAAGCAATACAATGCTTTTTTCCACCCAGCCCTGGGGCAAATAGAACATTCAATAACAAAGTTAACTAAGTTAACTAACGCATGCAAAAGTGAAAAGGCAAATGGGTTACACAAAAAGAAAGAAACGCTTGAAGTAATTACATGTGAGGGGGGGGGGAGGAAGGGGGGGGGGTAAGGAAGGAGAATAAGGGGGAAGGGAGGGTATGCTGAAGCATGTCACAACACACATAACACATGAGTAATAATAGTAAAACATAGAAGAGGAATAAGAAACAGAAAACAAAATTACATTTGTTCTTTAATATTTTGAAATAGAATATTTGTATATGCCTTTTTGAAAGAATTCATGCCAGCTATTTGTTTTAAATTAGATGGCAAAGAGTTCGATAGAGACCCACCCGAGTACGTTAAACTGGAGAGAGAGAGAGAGAGAGAGAGAGAGAGAGAGAGAGAGAGAGAGAGAGAGAGAGAGAGAGAGAGAGAGAGAGAGAGAGAGAGAGAGAGAGAGATTATTAAATTATAGGTATATATTTGGGCAAATATTCATGCAGAGTACATTTCTGGGATGAACAATTTATGCGCCATCGAACAGAAGGAAAGATATGAACTCTAACTTTCAGTTCAAGTTTCCTTACAAAATATTGTATAGTCATAGCTAATTGTGGCTTCTTTGTTACTCTTATAAGCATGTGACCAACTTTGAAACGAATAAGGCTTCTTGAAGATGTATCCATACTTCTGCAATTGTTGTGTGCTCCTGTTTAACCCTTTCGCCGCCATCAATTCTTCAGCCAAAAAATACCATTAAGCTTAACTGGGTAGAGAAAAAACACCGTATTTGTAATAATAGGGAATTCCTCCATGACACGTACAACATTAGGCCTACCCTTACCTCCCAAAATTAAGAAAATAGGGTCTTCGGATAACAGGCCCTGATTTGATGCCTTTTAGTGACATGGGTGTTAACCCATTGTGGGGCATAAATGCAACATTGGCGGCGAAAGGGTTAACGTTTGTTCCGCAATTAGGCTTATATACAGAGACCTGTAACAACTGTGCATCTCTCGTTGTGAACATTGAAATGCATACTGTTTATGTTCAAACGATGGTTGTTATTCTACATAGTTTTCTGTTTAACCCTTTCTCCGCCAAATTTTCACTTTAGCACCACAGTGATTTAACACCTATGTCACTAAAAGGCATCAAATTGGGGTATATTATCCAAATACCCTATTGTCTTATTTTTGGGAATAAGACATATCCCCAATTCTGCAGATGGATTTTGTTCTCTATCCAGGTAAATTTAATGGACATTTTTGGCTGAAATATAAATGGCGGTGAAAGGGTTAACAAGCACAGAGTGGCCTTTTTGCGTTATGTTAAAATGTCCATGCACTCTCTAACCTCTTACTTCTTCACCCTCCCCCCCTCACCCTCCTGTGCAAGCAGTTGAGTCCCCCACCCCCACCCCTACCCCACCTTATTTATGTTTTGTTTATTTATCCATTTTTCTCTAACCAACAGTCTTTCTAAACGTAAGAATGTTAAGTCATTATTCCGGTAATCCCGAAAGATGGTTATCGGAGCTGCACAGGTCATGTTTGACAGACAAACTAGGGCTCATTAGGGAGGGCTGCCTCCAGTGGTAAATCTGCACATGTCAGGCCCGTGAATGGATCTCCACATTTTCGGGGGAGCACAATTTGACGAGAGTTGGATTACTGCTAGACAGAACCCTGCTGATCTCTGCATGGGCCCACCCCCGGTGTTTCCAAGAATATTGACCCGCCCCCCTAAAAAAAAAGTGATTATGGTCAATTTTGTTTTCCTGAATAAATGTGACCACGGGGTACACATTTCTACCGGGGGTGACAACTGTAGAATACTACTACTACTACTACTACTACTACTACTACTACTACTACTACTACTACTACTACTACTACTACTACTACTACTAATAATAATAATAATAATAATAATAATAAATGAAGCTTCTATTGCAAAGTTCCATTGCAAAGTCACACACACACACACACAAAATGTACAGGGATCCTTATTTGGCAAGTAAGATGCTTCGTAACCATTGCAATTAGTAATTGATTCACTTCATAATTATCTTTTGTATCCCCCATCATCCTCATGTCTCTTTCATATTCTGAATGTAATTTTTTTCTTTTCTTTTTCCATTTTATTCATATATTTTATTGTTTATTTTCTGTGTTTTGTGTATATCACAAAGTTTGGATTTATCTTTTTTCTTATTTTCATTAGTTTCCTGATGTATATTTCACGAAGGATTTGAAATGTACCTTTATTCATTTTTCTTTGATAATGTTTAGATCAGCCTGTTTAGTCTTGTACTTGCTAGCCGCCATTCAGAAATTCATGCATAGTACGTTGGGCACAGTATAAGCTTTAAGCTTGTTGTTGCCGTTATGCTTGCTTAACATGTGTGTAATAATGTGCTTTTTGGTAAATACAAATCATTTAAACCAAAGTATCCTCAATCTGATCGGGTCTGCTTTCTCTATGAAATTTTTGACATTGGTGTCACTATTCTACGTGGGGTGACTATTTTTTAGTAACACCCGCACGAAAGCGTCTTCAGACGTTGGCCCATCCTTATTCTTCATGTCAATGAGTCAGTAACGCGCGCACCGCTCAAGGGACATTTGTGTACTTCCAGTTACGTTTCTCAGAGCTCTTTGCAACTGAAAGAGTGGTCTGTATGATGCGTTTCCTTATCTGTCTGTCCGTCTATCCGTCCGTCCGTCCGTGCGTGAACAACAACAACAAAATGTGTTCCAATCGTCACATCCTAAACTGCGTAACCGATCATAATGAAAACATACAGAATTGTCTTCCAATGTCCAGACCATGCCTTCAGTTCATCAAAATGATAAATCATATTATGAACCTACTCATAGTGATAACAAATATGTTTTCTAAACTGTCTAAACTGCAGGATTTCACAAAGTCTCATGAAAATGTAAAAATAAGGTGGTGGGTTGGGGAAACCCAAAATACTAAGCAACAACAAAAATAAAAACAAAACCGACGTTTGGTTTAAATGTTTTATTTTCCAAATCAACATGAACAACAACTATGACATAACTGAAGCAACAACAAGCAGAGCTTATGGCGTGCTCAGTTCAAAACGACGTTTCTGAGCGTAACTCCTTCGTCTGGGTACACACACACACAAAAGAATGAAACTTAGTGTAAACAAATCTAGAATTTGACGTCATACAAACGCAATATTAAAAACGACGTTTTGTGTGTGTATGCCCAGACGAAGGAGTTACGCTCAGAAACGTCGGTTTTCTCTTTATTCGTGTTGTTGTTTAGTGTTTTGGATTTCCCAAACCAATGCTCATAGTGAGCTCGAATTTCATAAATAATACGTGTCTTTTAAAATACCCAGCATTTTCCCCGATGTCCCGATGATACAGCCCGTTCCGTGGCCTCGGGTCATCGAAACGGCGAGGCGTATCAATAACTCCTGATAAGATCGATTTGTATGACGATATAATTGGCTATAGATTGGTTCGGGTTACACGTTGCTACATTGGGTCAGGCTACACGTTGCCTAGGAGTACGTTTAAATGGCTTAGCATGTCTTTTGTTCCAGCCAGCGTTATAGCAGTATCGTCTGCCGTTAAGCTCTGCGTTATCCGCCTTTTGAAAGGCACAGTTGGGGGAAGGTTTTTCTGCCCCTGTATTGCTTTGCTGATGCTGACATCGGCCCTATTTTCTTTTTTTAGTCCCCGAGCCGAAGGTTCGGGGAGCTATTGTTTCTGTCTGATCCGTCCGTGCCTCCGGCGTGCCTCCTTCCGTCCGTCCGTCCGTCCGGCTATTCGTCCGTTTTTCTCAAAAACTATTCAGTCTATCATCATCAAATTTGGTATACTAGTTTGCCAAGATGCAAGCTATCCCCTGATGTATTTAGTTTTACATTAAGGTCAAGGTCGCGCCAGTTACGGGGTTCAAACCCTGAAACACATAATCGCTAATATCTCGCGAAGTTTTGCATGTATTTCAATGCAGTTTTTTTTCACAACATTTCTTGATGAATGGTCTATAACACAGTTGTCATGAAGTTTTCTGTGCGCTCGTGTGCGCATGATCGCACGCGCTCAAATCACGGGTCCGAACCCTAAGGCTATATATAAAAAAAACTTCAGTTTCGTGCTGTTTTTATGTAGTTACGTGCTGTTTTGATGCGTTTTTATGTATGTGTACAGCCGACACATTCCGATTTCGGAGTAGCTCGGCGATGCTGTGAGGGGACTTTGCAGTCGCTCGGCGTTGCACTTGTTTCATTTTTTTTAATCCTATTTCTATTCTCTTCATATCATTCTGTGTTTAAATGTGGTGGGAAAAGTTCAATGGGTTTATTATTTTCCATACGCGACGAAAACAAATAGGGGACATGCTTTTGAAACGGGCTTAAAGTGGGAGGTTCTTAGAGTGTAAAAAGCAAGGGGAGAGATAGTAGGAGAGGGGTCTGAACAGAGAGAGAGAGAGAGTGAGAGAGAGAGAGAGAGAGAGAGAGAGAGAGAGAGAGAGGGATAGAGAGGGAGAGAGAGAGGAGAGAGTGGGAGAGAGAGAGAGAGAGAGAGAGAGAGAGAGAGAGTGTGGAGAGAGAGAGAGAGAGAGAGAGAGAGTGGGAGAGAGAGAGAGAGAGAGAGAGAGAGAGAGGGAGAGAGAGGAGAGAGAGGGGAGAGAGAGAGAGAGAGAGAGAGTGGGTGGAGAGAGAGAGAGAGAGGGAGAGAGAGAGAGTGAGAGAGAGAGAGAGAGAGAGAGAGAGAGAGAGAGAGAGAGGGAGGGAGAGGGAGAGAGAGGGAGAGAGAGGGAGAGAGAGAGAGAGAGGGAGAGAAAGAGAGAATGAGAGAGAGAAAGAGAGTGAGAGAGAGAAAGAGAGAGTGAGAGAGAGAAAGAGAGAGAGAGAGGGTGGGGGGGAGAGAGAAATAGAGAGTGAGAGAGAGAGTGAGAGAGAGATGAGAGAGAGACAGAAAGAGAGTGAGAGAGAGAGAAAAAGAGAGAGGGAGAGAGAGGGATATAGAGAGAGATAAACAAAGAGTGAGAGAGAGAGAGAAGAGAGAGAGAGTGAGAGAGAGAGAGGAGGGAGAGAGAGAGAGAAGAGAGAGAGAGAGAGAGAGAGAGAGTGAGAGAGAGAAGAGAGAGAGAGAGAGAGAGAGAGAGAGAGAGAGAGAGAGAGAGAGAGAGAGAGATGTTATTATTAGAGAGATAGAGAGCGAGAGAAAGAGAGAGCGAGAAAGAGAGAGAGAGAGAGAGAGAGAGAGAGAGAGAGAGAGAGAGAGAGAGAGAGAGAGAGAGAGAGAGAGAGAGAGAGAGAGAGAGAGAGAGAGAGAGAGAGATTATTAGTAATGTAAGGTACCATGAACAAAATGGTACTGACGGGCTTCAAATGACTGCAGTGAATGTATATATTCTCATTCTGAATAGCATGTACACATGTGCCGACGGATCTTTGGTTTTTGTTGTGTACAAAAACACCTTCAATAAATACAAAAAGGGGGGTATTTTGTAACAAACAAGGATTTCGCTTTGTTGAGAGCAAATCATATTGGAATAGGGTGCATGAACGTTATATCTCTCCTGGGTTATCTAGTACTTAACTCACCCCCCCCCACCCACCCCCCCCCTTCCCATCTCACATGCTCGCATTGAAAGGTTGTTGTTGGGTCTTTGTGTGTGTTTTTAACCCTTTCACCGCCAGCCATATTTCAGCCAAAAATGTCCATTGAATTAACCTGGGTAGAGAACAAAATCCATTTGCAGTATTGGGGATTCTTCTGTGACATAAATAGCATAAGGTCTATCCTCACTTCCCAAAACTAAGACAATAGGGTCTTTTGATAATAGGCCCCAAATGTGATGCCTTTCAGTGGCATAGGTGTTAAACCACTGTGATGCTAAAATGCGACTTTGGCGGTGAAAGGGTTACAACTGAGAAGCAGCATTCAGCCGTTCTTGGGAGAGGGTTAGGATCAGTCTAGGATTATTTTCATAGCATTGATAGAAGCAGACTTTGAGATTGAGGGTCGTACATCGAGGAGGTGTAATTGCCTCAACGTGTTATCGCCCTTCTTTATTCCTCTTATGATAACACGTTTAGGCAACTACCCCTCGAAATATGAGGGAGTGTCCAAAGTACAACTTTGCCCTCTCCTGAAAAGTATACGGTTTCTCCTAGCGAATCAAAAGACCAGTAGCGTTGAATTAGTTTTACATATTTAACATGATTCTGTATTGTTATGCCATCTTCCCGCTTGTTCTTTAGGCAGGGGCCGGACCTGGGATACATTAGAGGGGGGGGGGGGGGGGGGGGTACAAACAAGGGCGGGGGTCCGGGAGCAACGCCCCCTGAAGCTGAAGCCTTTCTAAGAAAATAAATTGCCCCAAACCCCTTTCATTTGCACCCAAGAACACATAAAGACCCCCCACGTCACGTGTCACATTCCCTCTTATGCTAGGAAGATTTCTTAAGATTCCTTACCGGCCATAAGAGGGAAAACACGTGAAAACCGTGGTTTTGACACGTGACGTGGTGGGTCTTTAAACAGTAATAATGACTTCTTTCTTAATCTCTCTCTCTCTCTCTCTCTCTCTCTCTCTCTCTCTCTCTCTCTCTCTCTCTCTCTCTCTCTCTCTCTCTTTTTTTGTCTTTTCTTTTCTAATTTGGCGGGTGGCGGGTGGGGGTTTATGGATCTCAGGTACCCCCCACCCCCACCCCCTGGATCCGGCCCGGCTAGGCGTATCGTTTCATAACTCTTTTTAAACCGGTTGCTTTGTCTGTATTGCTAAATTTGGACTCCATAAATTCCTTCGCTTTTGTTAACCCATTCAAGCCAAAACATAGAAAACTCTTAGTGCATCACAGAGGGTTTATGGTAGTACGTTTTGTGTGCACGAAGCGTGGTCATTGTGACGTGAACGCGTTTGAAAAGCTCGGGGAATCTGGGGTATGAGAATAAGAAAAGACGGTCTCGCTTCTTGTGCGCGTAATCTGAATTTTAAGCACTGTGACAAATAATTTCTATAAGCCCTTCCTCTTCACAAAACTTGTGTATGTGTGTGTGTGTATGTGAGGGTGGGGGTGTAAACGGGAGTTGACATTGAAGTTTTTGCGTAAGGTCTCTGTACACGTGAACAATTTTCACTCTTTCCCCATGACAACATCGTGACACGCAAGTAATCTTAAGGTCGCTAACAAGATTCACAAAATATCACTATTTCCCCATGGCAACACAGTGAGCTGTAAGTCATATTATGAGTGCCCTAACACTGTGTTGCCATGGGAAAATATAAAGATGGTAACGTGTAATCTTAAGGTCTCTGTACACGCTAACAACATTCACAAAATATCACTATTTCCCCATGGCAACACAGTGAGCTGTAAGTCATATTATGAGTGGCTATCACTGTGTTGCCGCGGGGAAATAATGAAAAATGCTAGCGTATATTGAGACCAGTACCTCCCCGCGGGGATACCGGGGTGGGGGGGTGGGGGGTGGGAGGGGGGGGGGGGGGGTCTTTCATACAAATAGTTCCCCCACCTTCTGGAAGTTATGTGCTTGTAACTTCCTCTAATATGTCACTCTCTTTGACTCTGCCCTTATCCTTTACTTTCTGTCATCTAATATCTTTCTGACTTATTGGCCCATTCTCCTGCCTTTTCCCCCAAAAAAACCCTCTTCCAACTATTTTCTCCTTTGAGCCCCTCCGAAATCAGAATGTGCTTAATGTACGCAACGGGGAGACCAGTGAAAACTGAAAACCGGACTCACACGTACCTTACCCATTATGGCCGTATTAGGTACTTTACAGTCACAGAGGCGTCTCTGTGAAATTCGAGTTGCTCCCACCTGGAGAGCGCGTCGCAGCCAGAGGCGCGCCACCCTTTTTTTTAATGCATGCAATTTGTGTGTGACTGATGAGGAAGGTAAGGGTGAAGTAAATTTTGACCAAATGACAACTCTTTCGTTGCCACTGGGTTTAACGTGTACTAAGTGCATGGGCACACTACCGGACCTCGGTTCATCGTCTCATCCGAAAGACTCCACGTTCAGAGCGTAAGAGCCTAGTGCAAAGTGAGAGGAAAAATCCCCTGTACCCAGGTTCGAACTCGGGTTTACTTGACACAAGGTGAACGCGTTACCTCTGTGTCACTCTACACCTAAGCTCGGTGTATATGGCATGGGAACGCAGAAGAAGAAGAAGAGACCAGTACAAATGTGTGGCTTAACCCTTTCACCGCCAGCCATCTTTGAGCCCAAAAAATTCCATTAAATTTACTTGGCTACAGAAAAGAGTTTGTCTGCAATATTGTGGGATTTCTCTGTGACACATTTAGAATAGGGTCAATCCTTACTGCCCAAATAGGAACACAATTTCATTGAAAAACAGACCCTGATTTCAAGAGTTTTAGTGACATGGGTGTTAAATCATTGTGGTGTAAAAATGCGACATTGGCGGTGAAAGGGTTAAAGGGGCACCCTGACGGATGAGTTTTTGTAAGAAACATGTCGAGATCACCAGGAAAACACCCTTTTACAGAGATCGCAACACTCACTTTGCTCTGGTTTCCTAGAAATCAAACCGTCAAATCGGCGATTCCTCCTTGGCGGAGGTGCAGTAAGTCAAATTATTTCACCCAAAGAGAAGGCGTTTGCCGTCTCTTTTCTAATGGCCGCCAAATCGTTTGCAGGAAATTTTCGCAACACAAGCCTTTTTATTATTTTATTTTTTAAAATTTTATGCAGCTTATCTCAAGGAGTTTTGCTCACAACAAAGGAAATAGCTCTTTTTTTAAAAACTGCACTACAAAAAAAGAAAACGCTTCGACCACAATGAGTGACCTCCACCCACCCCATCCAAAATGGCTACTCTCTCCGGCATCTCCGCCAAGGAGGAATCGAAATTTTGACGGTTTAATTTCTAGGAAACCAGAGCAAAGTGAGTGTTCCGATCATTGAAAAGGCTGTCTTTCTGGTGATCTCGACGTGTTTCTTGCAAAAGCTCATCCGTCAGGGTCAACCTTTAAGAGGCCTACACTCCGGTAGACCTACGTGCCGCGAATCCTGGTCCTAGGGGAAGACGGGGTAAAAAGCGCATGGGCGGGTAAGAAGCCCACCTTTTCAATTATCTCATGAAATGAAGATCAGAAATTTCAGTCTCATTTTGCCCATGAGACGAGCGTTAATGTCTAGCATTTTAGTCTCATGGGCAAATTTGACTGAAATTTTCTTTATTTCATGAGATAATTGGGGTGGGCTTCTTACCCGCCCATGCGCTTTTTACCCCGTCTTCCCCTACTAACCCTTATTAAGGGCCAGCCACACGTCCACTAAAATCGCACGACTTTGCGATACGATTCGATCACGTGGTCTCCAAGATCAGAACAAATAATGTGATTGGCGCATCGAGATCACGTGATCGAATCGTATAGTACAGTGGTACGATTTTAGTGGACGTGTGGCCGGCCCTTAACTCTAACCTCAGGACCGATGCTATAATAGGACTAATGATGACACGTAGGACTGTGGACACGTAGGACTGATGGCACGTAGGTCCCTCGGGACTGTCCCGCTGAAAAGTGTGGTATCCATTATTTTAAACCCAGCAAGCTTTGAGACTTGAAAATCATAGCCAGGCAGAACTCTGGATAACAGGACAGCAGGAGGGTATATAGTCTTTCAGGAGTTACATTTGACTTGCTTCATTTAGAGAGAGAGAGAGAGAGAGAGAGAGAGAGAGACAGAGAGAGACAGAGAGAGAGAGAGAGAGAGAGAGAGAGAGAGAGAGAGAGAGAGAGAGAGAGAGAGAGAGAGAGAGGCACAGAGAGAGAGAGAGTCAGAGATAAAGAGAGACAGAGACAGACAGACAGACACAGACAAAGAAACAGACATAATTTGAAGGAATTACCCCCCCCCCCCCCCCCCCCTCCCCCCCCCCCCCCCCCCCCGTAAGCATACCGGGGGGTCTTCTGTACAAATAGTTCCCCCACCTTCTGGAAGTTCTGTGCTTGTAGCTTCCTCTAATGTCTATCTCTTTGACTCTGCCTTGTTCCTTGCTTCGTGTCATCTGCTATCTTTCTGACTTTTGGCCCATTCTCCTGCCCTTCTTACCAAAAACATCTTCCACATAAATTTCTCCTTTGAGCTCCTCCGAAATCGGAATGTGTCGGCTGAATGCAGCGAGGACACCAGTGAAAACTGGAAAACGGACACATACGTACCCATTGTGGCCTTATGGCCCAAGAATGCAGAAGAAGAAAACGACTAAGAAGAAATTACAGCCATGCAGTGCGAAAGTTTCATATACAGAGAGAGCAAGCTATAACGCTCCAAACAGGACCATTATGGTAAGCCCAATATGTATGCAAATCCTCGATTCCTTGTAAATGAGACTGACAAAAGGAATGACATTTCTCCACAATGCACTGAAACCCACGGGAGCGTGTAGCTTTCACCCAGTCACGTTCGGTTGATTGTGGCTGTCACAGACAAAAAATGCCAAAACCCTCACGGTAAATGCCTCTGTTGGCTTGTTGTGGCTGCCGTACAAAGTAATTGGAGATCAGCTGCTTTGCGGTCATTTCTTCTTTTTCTTCTTCTTTAAGTTAGGAATTTTTCTAGTTTAAGTTTGGATTTGTTTTTGGCAGAAATGCAATATGGCCTTCAATGTGACTATTTCTTAACCCAAATCAATCAATCAATCAATCTTCAGTTGCGTAGCTTTAAAATTACTAAGCAGGCTTTGGTCTCCACAAATATTGGTAGTATTCCTATTATAAATTATTGATCTATTCTTGTATTTTAACATTTTGTACGTATCACACAGGTACTCACAAAAACAATACCAATAACCGTCTCGACAGCAGTTTCAAATGATCTTGATATTTCAGCGTCCGTAGTAACATTCCATGTAGGCCTACCTTGATATCTTGTTTGTTCAGTTAAATCAAGCAAAACAGACTATGAAATACAACTTTGTACAGTAAACATTTTATTGAATAAAACTGACAACCCGTTTCTTGCAGCTAAACTGAACAGTTTGGCTGGCAGGGCATAGACCTTGATTCGAGTTTCTATAGAGCTAGGGACGATTGCTTCGATTTGAATTCAAACTATTAAAGGAAGGGCATACAGATAATAGGTTTGTAGTGAATACAGAAAATGACGGTAATAAAAGTTAGCTATTTACAGCAACGATGATTTTTTTTAAGAGGGCAAAATATTCAGGTATGCTTCATAAATATGTCTGTCCTATCAGACATGTCTACTGTGAACTAATACCATGATCGTGTAAAAATCCTTAGCATTTTTTTGTATGCCCACTCCCCCATCTTTTGCTAGTGTCGTTTAATGTTTCTATTCATAAGGGCGCTCTGAACGTTAAATTTCGAATACAGAAATGTTCTTTTTTTGTATCAACTCCTTCGGGCTGAATATGGGCAAGGCGGGCACAGCTTGTTTATTTCGTTACGTTTCCTACACAAAAGTGGGTAATTGTTAACTCCAAGCGTGGAAAAGGATGTGGGGGCGAATAATGCAGAACGTGAAAGGAGAGGAAGGTGATACGATAAAATGGGGTAGCCGCCATGCCCCCATGGTCTCAATGTTAAGTACTGTGACATAGAATTTACAAGTCCTTCGTTTCGCTTCACATAGTTTCTGAAGCGAAATTCGCAGGAGGTCACAGCCAGACGTTCTGCTCACCAAGGTGTGGCGCAGCAGTAAGGTAGCCATACCAATAATAAAATCTCTGATTTGAAGATCCGTGCAGTTTACAGCTGCGTTTATGGCTCCTTGCAAAGGGAATTATATCTTTTCCATCCCTAGTTTATTTAACCGCTCGTTTGCATGACTTTTTTTTCTGTCAACAAAGTTTAACAACCAAGCGTGCGTCGGCAACATATTTCAATACTTTTGTTATGAAACATTTCTTGACTTGTTTGGCACTGGCGTATGCTCTTGGTGTTTAATTGTTTCGGTGGTCCCAGGCCATATGGCCTTATTGGTGAGGTACGTTCGTGTCCGGTTTTCAGTTTTCACTGGTCTCAGCCGATGCATTCCGATTTTTTAGGTACTGAAAGGACAAACTTGTTTGGAAGATTGTTTTGCAGAAGGTGGGAAAACTATTTGTACGGAAGATAGATGACAGAAAGCAAAGACAAAAGCAGAGTCCAAGAGAGTGACAGGTTAGAGGAAGTTACAGATGACATAAAGCAAAGGGAAAGGCAGAGAATGGACCACTAAGGCAGAAAAATAGAAGATGACAGAAAGCAAAGGGAAAAGGCAGAGGGAAAAGAGAATGACAGATTAGAGGAAGCTACAAGCACAGAACTTCCAAAACGTGGGGGAACTATTTGTACGAAGGATCCCCTGGTATCCCCACAGAGAGAGGCTCGTGGTGGGGCCGGGATCGTCCAGCTCCCCATATGCACGAGGCATCCACCCACTGGCTCCGCTCTTGACTTTATAAGCCTAGCCCTCCAGAACATTTTTGTAACAGAGTACATTACATACATAATGGTTTAACTTTTGTTGTTGTTGTTGTTTGTTTATTTTTTTTTATTTTTTTTTAATTGAGTGAGTTACTTTAGCGTCTTGTCAGCCATTGGCGTTTACGGCTACACCATCCTTGATGAGGTCTGCAGGAAGACGCAATAGGTGGCTTTGGGTTAACCTGCCAACGTTCCCAGCCAGCTTTATCTCACCTAGTGCAGATAACAATCAATGACAACAACTACTGCTACTACTAACTATTACTACTACTATTTGGGATATTATGGCATTTAGTATAATTATTCTACTCACAGAGACTTATCAATGTTACATTTGCGATGCTCCCACCTGGAGAATGCGTCGCCGCAAGCATAGCGCCACTTTTTTCTTCTTCTTCTTCTTCTTCTTTTTTTTTTTTGGGGGGAGGGGGCTGAGATGGGGGCAGATTTGGGAAACATAGCTATCCATTTGGTGATACCAGGCAGCAGGATTTCTCCCTGCTCTTATTCTTTAAACTACCATGGGATTTTTACGTGAGTAAGGCGCATGGGTCAGACTAGCTTTAAGTCCCCATCTAAAGGACTCGACGTCAAGTTGGATTTTTTTGTCGAACTAGAAAGAAAGGACGAGGCCTGGATTCGAACCCGGGTCTCGCACGCATTGAAATTGGCAGGGGAGTGTCTTAACCACTCTGTCACCTTCTTGTTGGTTCCCATGAGCCAACGAATCCCCGAAGCATCAGCCCTAAGACCCGGTGCAATGCTTGACAGTCCAGCATCAAACACTAAGGTGTAACACCATTTTCAGCTTCTCTAATAATCGACGTTGATGCAACATCGTGGGACACTCATTTTTCTATGGTCCCACATTTTGGGATAATGAAAAGCACAGTTTTCATTTTTTTTAAAGGTGTCAGATTTGTATATACATAATCCTCTTTGTGAGTAATGGTTAGGTATACTGTAATGGCGGGCACTGTTCTGTCCGTACGGCCAGTGTGCACTTGTAAGTGCAAGTGAAGTGGTTCAGGTGCTTTTAGGGTGTAGTCATTCTGGAGTACTTCTAAACACCGAAACGGACACCGAAGCTGAGGCTTGATCTAAGGATTTAGATACATGCATAATTACATAGTGTGTGTGTGTGTGTGTGTGTGTGTGTGTGTGTGTGTGTGTGTGTGTGTGTGTGTGTGTGTGTGTGTGTGTGTGCGCGTGCGCGCGCGCGCGTGTGCGTGTGCGTGTGTCTGCGAGTGTGGGTGCGTAGTCAGGTAAAGAACAAAAACAACAACAACAAAACTAGAGCGTGAAAACGCCAGATCAACCAGCCGCGCACGAGCATTTTTGGCTCCAGTGACCTGGACCCTTGTCCAATGACCTTCATTGTAGAATTTGGCATATATATCATAATTACCTATCTGCATGCAGAATTTCAGGATCCTAGGTTTCCCACAAGAATAATTGTAGGGAGCCATCCTAAGATTTAACCTAGGTATATCAGCTTAAGTCCGTTTTGGTCCGTTTCGGTGACGTTTCGGTCCGTTTGGGCCCGTTTCGGTGTTTTAGAAGTACCGGTGAATCTGAATGTCTTGGTTCAAGACTGCAGATGATGAATCTCCAAGTCTTGCATCAGTTCCTTCTCAATAAGACGTTGACCCAATCGCAGAAACAGAAGAATGCCACTATTGTGAAAGTTTCATGTTTCTTTGGGGCAAAATATCTCCCCGCCACACACCGCAACGCTTGGGGTTAATCCTTTGACATATTATGCAAAAATGTCTACCCCCCTTGTAAATGAGACTGACAAAAGGAATGACATTTCTCCACAATGCACTGAAACCCACGGGAGCGTGCAGCTTTCACCCAGTCACGTTCGGTTGATTGTGGCTGTCACACAAAAAATGCCAAAACCCTCACGGTAAATGCCTCTGTTGGCTTGTTGTGGCTGCCGTACAAAGTAATTGGAATTGTTCGGAAATAATTAAGGGGAGTAATTTCATGGTGTGTGGGAGTGATCCTGCCTTATTCAATCGGTCAAACAGGGGAAGGCACTCTACTATCAGCTCTCGTAGTCTATCGACTCGTGTGTTTGTGCAGACATGCAGCACTTAGAACACTGTGCGTCATTCTAAAAAAATATGTCATTTATATTTTTACGTCACATTTTGCAAGTCTTTTCAGTTTGTGGCCACTTGCCACCCCTAATTTTTCTAACAAAATGTTTGCAAGTCGCTGACTCGCATCCTGCGGTTTCAAGCTTCGACGCCATTGTTGCACTGTTACTACGGTACTTGACCGAGTAATGGAGGTAAACAACTCTAATTTTCACGAAGTGCTCTGCCCTAGTTTTTGTCCTCCGAAAATCGTCTATTGGAGATCAGCTGGTTGTTGAACTTATAATATTTCAAGGGTGAGACCTTTTTGTGTGACTTATTAAAAACATTGTGGTAGTCAAAAACTAACCAGATTTGCTTCCTTTGAAAACAATATGCACGCACTGTGTCCCTAGTACTTTCTAATCTAATATAGAATCTTCCCAAGGCCATTTGTTAATAATAACACAAGATGTGTAGTTGCCAGGGTGTAGTTGCTTTCCTCTATTGTTTGTTCAGTGTGCATGCCTATGTGAAATGATCTAATAGGAAATAGGAAATGAAATGAAACGTCTGCATATTGTCAGGGAATGTGGTAGGGCAAGACAGTTCTGCCTCCATCCAGTCACACCTTAGTAACATGTACATCTTAGTAGCATCTGGATAATAATAATAATAATAATAATAATAATAATAATAATAATAATAGGAGATACTTATATAGCGCGATAGCCCACATCGGGCTCATCGCGCTTTACAACAGTATAAAGGCATTATAAATCATAAAAAAAGTTTCACATATATGAATTGCACAACAAACAACAACAAACAACACACACACACACACACACACACACACACACACACACACACACACACACACACACACACACACACACACACACACACACACACACAGTTAACAGCATCATATTAAATAGTAAAAGAATCAGCATGCGTAACTTATACAAAGCACATAATGATATAGTTATTAGTGTCATACATAAAATTACAAATTGAATGAAAACATTTATCAATTAAGACAATATAAAACAGCACGTCACACGAAAACTATGGGAAATATACAACTTTTAAAATATGACCGCACAGAAACAACAATGCAATAAAAAAAAAACCCACACATACA
>CM065686.1:50974846-50987346 GCA_017654935.2 Phymorhynchus buccinoides
AAGGCGGTACATGTGGGCACGCAGTCGGCAGTGACCAGTCCGCAGTCGAAATATAGTGGTCTGCTGTTGACGCTGTAGGTGGGGCATCTGATCATCAGATGGGTGATTGTGTTGATCATTCCAGAGGCTTTTGTGTTGTCTTTTTTATTCTATTATCAAACGACAAAGGTACAAAGCAGCTTAACTGAAGCAGTTATGTGTGTTCTAGTGTTCTGTTTGCACTGTCGATCATATTATAATCTTTTGTACTGCAGAAAGGATATTTAGTGACACCCAGCTCATGCATATTACATAGAATATTAGCATTATCGTCAGACTAGAAGTGTCGTCTGTGGCATACCGAACCAGAACCGAAGGAGAAGGCTGATCACAAGTCAACGCACTTGAGCACTTTTAAAATGGCCGGAGAGGCACAGAAAGAAACGCGTATTGGTTCAGAGCACATGTTATCAGTTTATATATACTGCTCACAAAACGTAGGGGATATTGACTTTGCAATATCACCATGGGTTCTATAGCCCGACCATAAGTTTCATTTCATGTCAAAATGATTGTTCAGTCTTTCGTGTCTGTAAAATCGAAGACACAAATCAATTTTAAAATGTCACGTGACTGCCAGAGGCGATACACATCAGTGGGTGTGTTATTCGAAATCACAAAACACCTTTACACAGTTGCCAGATTGTTGGGCCACTGTTTTGTACCAGGCATTCAAGGCAATGTCTTTTCATTCTCTGGAACAGTCTCCTGAAGATTTTGTGGACGATTAGTGGTTTTCCCCGGCGTCCCTAGCTCTTCGTACAACCGCAATGATGCACGCTGAAATTGAAAAACGCCAGCATTGGGCAGATTTTAACCCTTTCACCGCCAATGTCGCATTTTTGCACCACAATCACTTAACACCCGTGTCATTAAACCCCTTGAAATCAAGGTCTGTTATTCAATAATATTGCGTTCCTAATTTTGGGCTGTAAGGATTGACCCTGTTCTAAATGTGTCACAGAGAAATCCCAAAATATTGCAGATAAAATCTTTTCTGTACCTAAGTAAGTCTAATGGAAATTTCTGGCTCAAGGATGGCTGGCGGTGAAAGGGTTAACCTCCGAAATGACAATTCGCGGCTCCATTGGGCACATTTTGTGCAATATCACCTTCACATCCACGAAACCCAGACCTTCCCACGGTCTACAAGGTCCCCTGACCATTTTCAATCAAATGCCCCGCTATGTCTTGCAGGAAACCGTGGCCCAACACACTTTCAACTGTTTTATGACTATGTTTGTGACTTTTGAACATTGCACCCATTGATGTCCGTCTTCTCTGGCAATCACGTGATGTTTAAAAATTAATTTCAGTCTTAGATTTTATGTTCAAGGAATAACATACCTTTGTTTTCACATTGAATAGAATTTATAACTTCGTTATTGAATCCATGGTGATCTTGCAAAACACAATATCCCCTACTTTTTGTGAGCAGTATATATTAGACCAACATCACGGGGAATCCGTGTAAACGGCGTGGTATCGCCCTGAAGAGGATACGTTATTGAAACCATTTCCTTTACCCATTTCTTACCATGCACGCTTGACGCGTGCGTAACTTAAATCGAAGATACAAGATCCCCCAAAGCAAGAAATTGACTGCTTTTTATATCTATATAAATTTACTTACAGCAATAGTTACTTGATTTTTCGTTATTTTGACATCAGTTTTGCATTTTGCGTATTTGTAGGTGTTTTTCTTTCCGCAAAGTGATAATTTTGATTTCAATATCGAGATCTAATTTCAAAATGCTGTCAAGATTTATTGAATAGTTTACTTGCTTTTAATATTTGCACACAACATTGTTTTATCTATTTTGATAAATTAGTTGGTTTTCACTTATGGAAATTTGAAACGTTCCGTTTGGGTTTTGGAGCGATGTCCCCTCCACTGATGCACGCTACAAACGTGCATGGGAACAAAGGACCCCGTTGTTTTTCTTATGTTGAGCCATGTAGGAAGAATAAGAGAACAGCATAAAATGCAGAGAACTTTTAGAAAGTTGCCAAGTGAAAGAAGAAGCATGGTAAGAGTGTGGAGTAAGGGAGAGGGTTGGGACAGGTATGGGGGAAGGAGAACGATAAGGGAGAAGAGGCTACCAAGTCCTGAGGCTATAGGTGGCGGGTATAAGGGTGGTGGTAATGGGGGTTAACTGCTTTGTGACTATAAAAAAAAACACGGTCTCTTCCCCTACAATGTACGCTTATAAACAACCTTTGCCCGACGAAAAGGTGCTCTATCATCCATGAAGATGAGGTCATATTGGATGATACCAGCAGAAGAGTTGATGTGGACATCGAGGAATTCATCCCTGTAGTGAACAGCTATCAGAGATTCCCTTTGAAGAATTTGTGACACTGTTTTCCCGACCGTGCTAATAATACAGGCCCAAACCGTCAAAGACCCAACCCCGGATATGTCAAGCTCTCTGACTCACGTTTCGACGTAACGCTCTCTTGAGAACCTCCACACCCTGGCAAGAAATAAAATCAGATCCTGAACTCGTTGGTGAAGAGCATTCGTGTCCAGTCTCATAATGTATGTTCAGATGACATGGTTTGGGGCTCTCAAAAGACAGCGCTGCTTATGAGCTGGAATGAGCAGGATGCCCAAACATGCCCAGGGGGAGTGCCGGAGTGCAGTATCATGGAATCCGCTCCTCACAGTTTGGATGGAAAAGTTCCGCATTAATTAAGGCATCCAGTCACTCAAAATGCTAGGGGAAGACGGGGTAAAAAGCGCATGGGCGGGTAAGAAGCCCACCCCAATTATCTCATGAAATAAAGAAAATTTCAGTCAAAGTTGCCCATGAGACGAATGCTAGACATTAACGCTCGTCTCATGGGCAAAATGAGACAGAAATTTGCTTCATTTCATGAGATAATTGGGGTGGGCTTCTTACCCGCCCATGCGCTTTTTACCCCGTCTTCCCCTACTATAGAGCGTGTGTGAAACGATTTTGGCAGGCCTCAAAAAAGCGGAGAACGGCCTTTTTTTTTTACCCGTCGCCCAATGTTGCCGCCTTCACGACGTGCATCAGCAGTACCAAACTCATGGCAGCTAGTCCAAGCTCTGGAGACAAGGCATTGCGATATTCCAGACACTAATGACATAATGAGTCTGTGTACAACCGTTCTCCAGCATGCTAACACATTTGCGTGTCAAATGACGTCATAATCTCACTTCCGCCATGAAACTTGGTCTCTTGTACGACGTTTATGATGTGAGCAAGAAATGTCGTTGATTCTGACAATTTTACTCACTTCTATGCTTTTTTTTCTTTCTTTTTTTTTTTTTTTTTTTTTGGGCGGGGGGTGCTCGAAATTCGCGTGATGCACGTGAACAAGAAGTTTCATAAAACAGGTTTGATTGAACTTGTGTTCACGGATGATTGTTCTTTCCGCTTATGTAATATTTATTGATCATAATCACACCACCCTTTAGTAATCAAGGTTATAAAAACATATCTTTAGCAAGTTTTGAGCAGTGTATGTACTTTTTGATAGGGCTTTATATAAGTTTTATTGTTGCCCTATCCTATGTTTATTGTTATCTGTGACGTTTGATATCAAAAATATAGAACGCTGGATTCAGATTGGGCCCAAAGCATACAGTACATGACAACAGAATTAGCATTCATCCATGGTATAGTAAATGTGACCCAGCACCACGAAAGGGACATTAAGTGCCGAACTGACCATTCTGAGAAAATTTTCAGACAATGCTCTTTCTAATGATACAAGAACCATTCTTGTGTCTTTTTCCGTTCTAAAGTTATGAGCATTTAAAGTTAGTAGGGTGAGCGTCGGCCATTTTGAGAAAACACAGTCTAAAGTCAAGCTCAGATAAAGAAAATGCATTGACCTACTTGTTTTTTAAGCACTTATAAGACTATTTAGAGACCATATTAAAGATTAACCTTTGTAAATATGAAAGATAAGATGTTAGAGAACACAAAAGTATCAATAACTCATAATTGACCCACAAAATGAGATTTTTCACTTAGCAAGTCTTTTGTGAGAAACTATCCCATCGACTTAATGTCCCTTTCGTGATGCTGGGTCACATATACAGCGTGTATACCTAGTGTCAAGGCCAGCATAAATCAACAGAAGTAAACACTTCTCCTTTCCCCCCCGATATTATTCCAGTGTATATGGCAAATGCCTTCAATGTCTTCAATGTCTTCAATGACATTACTAAAGGCATGACATGTCTATGCAGTACAATGAAAACCTAAGCCAGCGTGTAGCATTCAGTTCGTCACGTTCTATAGTGAGTGTGCCTGTCACAGGCAAAAATGCCTGTAGTAGCCTACTGCCCCCCCCCCCCCCCCACACCACCACCCCCCCACCCCCCCACCCCCCCCGTGGGTATACCGGGGAGTTCTTTGCATAAATAGTTCCCCCACCTTCTGGAAGTTCTGTGCTGGTAACTTCCTCTAATCTCTCACTCTCTTTGACTCTGCCTTTTCCCTTTGCTTGCTGTCATCTACTGTCTTTCTGCCTTACTGCGGTCCATTCTCCTGCCTTCTTTCACGAAACACTTTCAAAAGCATGTCCTCCAGCCGAAGTCGGACTTGCTGGGCCTAACTATTTCTTTAGTTAGGCGCATAACGGCAGCATGACGCATAGATCTGCGCTCATAATTGACAGGAAACTGTCTGAGCGATCGAAGAAGAAGAAGAAGAAGAAGAAGAAGAAAGAAGAAGAAGAAGAAGAAGAAGAAGAAGAAGAAGAAGAAGAAGAAGAAGAAGAAGAAGAAGAAAAAGAAGAAGGAGCCTATTGCCGTCAGTATTTCTTTAGCATTTTGTTTCTGGTTGGCATCGTGACGGATTGGTTGACTGGCTGGCTGGCTGGCTGGCTGGCTGGCTGGCTTTTAGATTAGGGTAGTTTGAGCCGAGCAGTGTTGTGGCTATGTCGATATCCAATGTCATAAATTGAATAGAATATCCTTTAATTTGCTTTGTGGATAAGTATATAAAAATATAAAACAAATCGAGCAGTTTTGTGGATTCGTCGATATCCAGTGTCATAAACTGAATAACTTTACATTGCTTTGTGGATAATAAATTTAAAAAATACAAATCGAGCAGTTTTTTGGATTCGTCGATATCCAATGTCATAAACTGAATAGAATATCCTTTACATTGCTTCGTGGATAAAAAAACCAACCCACCACACACCAAATCGAGCAGTTTTGTGGATTCGTCGATATCCAATGTTATAATTTGAATAGAATATCCTTTACATTGCTTTGTAGACAAAAAAAAAAAAAGACAACAACAAATCGAGCCTTTTTGTGGATTCGTCGATATCCAATGTCATAAATTGAATAGAATATCCTTTAAATTGTTTTGCGGATTTAAAACAAACCACACCCAACAACAACAAAAGGAGTCGCACCAAGCTTATAAAATAGTAAGCAATGCAGCGGAGGGGAATGACGAAGACTTGTTACCACGAAAGGGACATCAAGTCGCTGGGCTAGTTTCTCACAACAGGCTTGTAAAGTCAAACATATCATTTTTAGTCAGTTTTGAGCTATGGGCATTGTTGTATTCTCTAACATCTTCGTATTCATATTTATAATGGATAAACTCTAATATGGTCTCTAAATGGTTTTATAAGTGTTTTAAAACGAGTACGTCAATGTATTTTCTTCAGCTAGGCTAGACTTTGGACAGTGTTTTCTCAAAATGACCGACACTCACCCTACTAATTTTAAATGCTCCTAATTCTGGAACGGAAAAAGATACCAGAATGGTGCTTGTATGATTAGAAAGAGAATTGTCTGACGTTTTCAAATGTATAATTTTCTCAGAAGGGTCAGTTTGACACGTTTGACACGTGGTGCTGGGTCACATATAAAGTAGGTTGCAGAGTCGGGTTGTCATAAGCAACCTTGGTGGAGGGGAGGTTTTTTTAACGGCGATTCTCCTACCTTTGTTCATGTCCACTTCTTCCTCTGCTAGCCTCATAATTATTTCAACCTATTCTGTCTGTCTTTGTTCTCTCTCGCTTAGACTACTGCAATTCCCTTCTTGCTGGTTGCCCACAAAAATCTCCTCGCTAAATTGCAGAAAATTGAGAACAATGCTGCTCGCCTTGTACTGTACTGAGGTGTTCCAGATTCTCTCACTCTACCCCAATGCTTGAATCTCTTCACTATTTGTGTCATTTATTTATTTTATATTGCTTGCTGGTTTATTCATTTATGATTGTAAGGGCTTAGGGCTTTTTTAAGATTAGGCGTTATAAATGCTAATTATTATTGTTATTATTAATGTTGTAACTTTGATTCCCTCTCAAGCGTTGCTCCCTTTACAAAGTACGTGAATTAGATACTCCTCACAAAAAGTCAAGCAACAAAACCTCTTCCTGCAAATCCACTTTAATCATAAATCGTAGGTAATTTTTTACTGTCGCGATTTCATCTTCAACATTTCATTAAGTGAAACTGAGTAAATCACATAACAGATTCACCTCAATCTCAGGATTCTGAGCAACAAAAGAAATGGGTGCCAAAAGCAGGGGTGAAATAAAGCCAGCTGCTAATTTCAGATTCAAAGATAGCAGTGCGCAAACAGTTCATATCGTCATTAATAGCGAGTGTGACCTCCGTGGGCATGAATGCAGGCTTGGAAGCCGCGTGGCATTGAAGCAATGAGTCCATCCAGCTGGATCTGTGGGATGGCTCCTCATTCCCTAACCAGGTCTGCTTCAAGGCATCCAGTGTCTGGGGACGGGCGGGCATGCCGTAATCAGCTCACCTAAGCATGTCCCATGCCTTGTTCAATTGGGTTGAGGTCAGGGAACTGGGGTGGCCAGTCAAGATGGGCGATGTTGTGGGTGTTCAACTCGTTGCTAATGACATGAGCCCTGTGACATGGCGCGTTGTCGTCCACAAAAACAAAGTTAGCACCATGCTATTTCATCAGGGGGGATCACTTGAGGTCTGATGATGTCATTCAAGTAGTGTATAACGTTCACGGTGCCCCTCCGGATGACCCCTACATGGGTACGTCCTCCAGTCCAAATGCCACCCAGACCATCAGATTGCCACCTCCATAACGGGCATGCTCAGCAACAGCGAAGGCCAACAATCTCCCCCCAGGCCGTCTTCACACTTGCTGACGCCCATCATTAAAATCCAAACGCATCGTTTCACATTAAAAGCTAGCCCGTGCATTTTCAAAGGGTGACAAACACCAATTTGATTTTGTTGCTTGACATTTTGTGAGGAGTATATTTTGTTTTGCAAACCATCTTCTCACTTCAATCGAGACATATAGGAAGGAGTCTGCTTGCAAATCCCAGTCTTAATTAATGACCAAAATAATAGTGACCCCGAATTTTGCCTGTCCTTTAATAGCAAAGCACAACAAATCGGAGAGAGAGAGAGAGAGAGAGAGAGAGAGAGAGAGGAGAGAGAGAGAGAGAGAGAGAGAGAGAGAGAGAGAGAGAGAGAGAGAGAGGGACAGAGAGAGAGAGAGAGAGAGAGGAGGAGGGAGAGAGAGAGAGAGAGAGAGAGAGAGGTGGGGGGGGGTGCGTGTGTGTGGGGGGGGGGGGGGGGGGTGTCGTGCGTGTGTGTGTATGTGTGTGTGTGTGCGTGCGTGCGTGTGCGGGTGTGTGTGTGTATGTATGTTGGTGATGGTGGTGGGATGTAAGGGTAGCGGAGGTGATGGTGCCTCTCTCTCTCTCTCTCTCTCTCTCTCTCTCTCTCTCTCTCTCTCTCTCCTCTCTCTCTCTCTCTCTCTCTCTCTCTCTCTCTCTCTCTCTCTCTCTCTCTCTCTCTCTCTCAGAATCTAAAGGACAGAATGGAAGACTAGGCCTAGCCTAAATTCTTATCCTTGTAAAATAAAGTATTTGAAGTTTGCTCTCTCTCTCTCTCTCTCTCTCTCTCTCTCTCTCTCTCTCTCCTCTCTCTCTCTCTCTCTCTCTCTCTCTCTCTCTCTCTCTCTCTCTCTCTCTCTCTCTCTCTCTCTCTCTCTCTCTCTCTCTCTCTCTCTCTCTCTCTCTCTCTCTCTCTCTCTCTCCTTAAACAATTCTGTGACTCAAAAAACATAACTTCCGAACTTAATATCCCATTAATGTCAGTTTATGAAGTTTACACCGCTCTTTCCAACTTAAAGCAAACATGCTCCTGTGGTCTGGATGAAATTGATGGGAAAATTCTTAAAATTGCTGCCCCTATGGTTTCCGAAACCCTCACTTATGTCTATAATCTTTGCTTAAGTAAGAATCAGATTCCCAAAGCTTTCAAAGTAGCCAAAGTAATACCAATTTATAAATCAGGTGACCCAGACAATCCTTCAAACTACCGACCTATTTCTCTTCTATCTACCCTCTCAAAACCATTAGAAGACCACTTTAGAAAACACATCCTTGCTCATTTTGAGCGATTCAATTTGCTCCATCCTAATCAATCCGGTTTTAGGAAACACCATTCCTGCCATTCTGCACTTACAAATTTAATCGATAAATGGCTATCCAATATAAACAATAACTTAATTACTGGTGTCCTTTTCATAGACTTTGCTAAAGCTTTTGACGTGATTGATCATGTGTTGCTCTTAAAAAAGCTAACATTATACGGCCTCTCTAGTAATACCAGAGAATTAATGTCGTCATTCTTAGATGAAAGATACCAACTTGTTTTCACTAATGGTAAAAAAATCCTCTCTCCTCCCTTTAAAATATGGAATTCCTCAAGGGTCAATCCTTGGCCCAATCCTCTTTTCAATTTATATTAATGATTTGCCTCTCAATTTTCAAGCTCTCTGTGACATGTTCGCGGATGATACTACTCTCCATACAAGCAACTCCAAGGTAGAAAACATAGTTCATGCATTGCAAGAAAGTATCAATCAGTTAACAGAATGGTCTGAACTAAACCACATGAGTCTAAATCCTAACAAAACTAAATTCATGCTTGTCACCACTAGGCAAAAACGACAACTTTTTTCCTGTTCTCTCCCCTTGCACATAAATGGTAACGATATTGAAGAAGTTAACTCACATAAAGTACTAGGGGTCTTAATTGATAATAATTTATCTTGGTCTAACCATGTACAAACTCTTTGTAAAACAATTTCCAAGAAAATATATCTTCTATGCAAAATAAAACACTTTCTAAACACAGATTCACGCAAAATGTTCTTCCATGCATACATTGATTCTCACATAAACTATTCGTCTACACTCTGGGATTCAGCAAGTGAGCAAACCCTAAAGCCACTGCATAGTCTCTATAGACGAGCACTGAAATTAGTCTTACTAAAATCATCGAGTCTTACTCAATCCGATTATGTATCATTAGACATTCTCCCTCTTCATTTTAAATTAAGATATAATAAGGCAATATTTATGTTCAAAATTATGTCAGGCTATGCTCCTCCTTCTTTACAAGAAAAATTTCAATTCAACATGAAACATCTTCCTCATAGACTGATGTTACCTCTTCCCAAATTAGATTTATTCAAATCTAGCTTACAATATGCAGGAGGTCTCCTTTGGAACGGCATTTCTTCCCAATTTAACGTTCATGTTTGTTTAAACACATTCAAAAAAAGATATCATCAAATACTCATGAAGGAATACTCTAGCTCATAATATCCAAGAATGTCTACTTAATATCCTTTTTTTAAATATCTCATTTGTTATAATACATGCTTATGTGTTGTCTTCTTTTATGTACATTATATTTACTATGCATTATTTTTCCTGCATATATTGCTTCATTTCTTCCATTTTATTCTGTTCTTTTATTTTGACTTCCCTCTCTCTGTATCTGTCTGTCTGTCTGTCTGTCTGTCCTTGTCTCAGTCTCGTTAATTGATGTAATTTATTTTATTTATATGCCGTGCACGGTGCGTCCGTTTGCGACCTTGATTGAAGGTTGAGTTTTTTCTTGTATTTTGCGATGTCTTTTTTGTCTATTTGTATTTTTTAAATTTATTTTCTTTTGGTTCTGAGGGCCGGATGAAAAAAAAGCCGGTTATTGTGCTTATTCCGCTTTTCCTCAATAAAAAAAAACATTCGTTTTTTTCGTTCGTTCGTTCGTTCGTTCTCTCTCTCTCCCCCCCCTCCGTGCATTGGTTGTTTTTTTGGTGGCGAACCTAAGTAATTGGAGCTCGGATGATCGTGTCGGACCTGTCACAAAGGAAATAATCCGAACTCGTGTGACACCATCGTCGTTTCGGTTGGTTACAAAAGACAGAAGGGGTGGAGGAAGAAAGGAGAAGGAAAGAAGAAGAAGAAGAAGAAAAGGGAGGGAATAATGGTACGACAGTAGTGCTGGTAGGGGAGGGAATTATTGAAAAGGGTTATGCGTCAGTGAGAGAGAACAAGCTGAGGAATGCGAGGGAAACAAATGACACAAATAATTGTTGGGCAGATTTGGTTGTCTGGTCTAGTCATCTGGCGCAATCACGCCTCGAGAAGCTGTCTGTGTTCAGTTGATGTTTATCTAAGCAGTTTAATCTTGATAATTATATGTACTATCAGTATAGGTAAAGTCAAGATGTGCCACCACCCCTACATTTATCGGTTAATTGTATGTTTCCGTGTTTGCCTTTCTTACCATACATAAAGCTGTATTTTAGGAACATTTTTAGCTAATAACATTTTTGGAATACTAACCCTAACCCTAACCCTAGCCCTAAACCTAACCCTAACCCTAGCCCTAACCCTAACCCTACCCCCCACCCTATAAGACGGGAAAACGCAACGAACCACAACTGTGACAAATCGCGGTGTACTGCAGTAGGGTTAGGGTTAGGTTTAGGGCTAGGGTTAGTATTCCAAAAAGGTTATTAGCTAAAAAATGTTCCTAAAATACAGCTTTATGTATGGTAAGAAAGGCAAACACGGAAAAATACAATTAACCGAGAAATGCAGGGAGGGTGGCACATCTTTACCTTTACCGTAGTATATCACAACAATGCGCAGTGAGTGAAAATCCATTTAACGTCCTCCGGTCTGAAACAGACACATATTGGACATTAGTAGATATAAAGATGGTGGGAACGATCGTGGAGGCAATGCCCGGAGGCAGTCTCCTCTTCCTTCCTCTTCGTCCTAATTCAAATCCACCATCGACGTGGTCGTCATCAGTATCATCCATTATCATCATTATCAGTTTATGTTTTGTTGTTGTTGTTGTTGTTGTTGTTGTTGTTGTTGTTGTTGTTGTTGTTGTTGTTGTTGTTGTTGTTGTTGTTGTTGTTGTTGATGATGATGACGATGTGGTTGTTGTTGTTGTTCCTCTTCTTCTTCTTCCTCTTCTTCTTCTTCCTCTTCTTCTTCTTCCTCCTCTTCTTGAGCCTGAGTTGTTTCCCTCCTTTTCTTTTCTAGAAGCCTTCTATTCAGTTGATACGCCAGTCATACCAAGAAATAAAATAAACAGAAATAAATACTTAGTCTTAGTCCTGGTAAAAGAAAAAACAACCAATGATGAAATCTAAAAAAAGACGTCATAAAAATAAAATCATAATACGATAGTGGGAACAGGGGTTGTTCGGTCATGTACTGAAAAACAACAACTGCAACAACTGAAGAAATGCCACCTCTAAACACGCTACAAACGTGCAAATGACCCAGTTGTTTTTCTTACGTTGAGCCATGGTAGACAGAATCAAAGAACAGCATAAAATAAAGATAAAGTTTAGAACCACTGAACTCTACCGGAGTAACTCAGCAGCAGTGCAGTGTCTCCTCGGTTACTTGCCTACTGACGGCCTACCATTATATTCGCCCCCATTGGACGGCTGATCTCGGAATATGCGACCTGACCAGCCAGCGTGTGGCTGCGAGTTGGGATTCGAAATGAGCGGCGTGGGAGCAACGTCGCTGTACAGCCCAGAAGATGGGACAGCTGTTACAGCTTAGAAAGTATGGTGATACATTTGGAATGAGGGGGGAGGATGGGAGAGGTATGTGGGGCAGAAGAACGAAAAGACAGAAGAGGCCACCAAGTCCTGACGCTGCATATTGTGGAAATAGGGGGGGGGGGGGGGGGGGGGGGGGGCCTTAAGTGGGGGGGGGCTTGGCTGCTTTATGGCTTCTTTGTATGTTCCCCATATTGTGTGTGAGAGTGCGCGCGCGCATGCTTTTGTGTGTGCGTGTGCGTGGGTGTGCGCGTGTTGTGGCTGTGTGCGTGTTTGTGATGGTTAAAATTTTTAGTAGTTTCTTTTAAATATTTATGATCTATCTATTTATTCATTTAAATAATTAATTATGTGAAGCGCCCTGAGCTCAAGAGAGGAAGGGCGTTCTGTAAATGTTAGATATTATTATTATATGAAACAAAAAGTTCAGCTTTCAGCCCAGAAGGTCTTGTGGAAGTGGTAGCAGAATAGGGCTGGTACCCAAAATGGAACCTATGCTGTGTTGCTTACGAGGCCAACATATGACCTCAGGGCCATTCTCCATGTCTGTGACAGGACTAGCAACGG
>CM065686.1:50994846-51012346 GCA_017654935.2 Phymorhynchus buccinoides
ATTTCTGCTTCTTCTGGTGTGTTTTGTTTTGTTTTGTGTACTTGATACCCCCTTCACTCTCTCTCTCTTTCTCTCTCTCTCTCTCTCTCTCTCTCTCTTCTCTCTCTCTCTCCTCTCTCTCTCTCCTCTCCCCCTCTCCTCTCCTCTCTCTCTCTCTCTCTCCCCTCTGTCTCTCCCTCTCTCTCTCTCTCTCTCTCTCTCTCTCTGTCTCTCTCTCTCTTCTCTCTCTCTCTCTCTCTCTCTCTCTCTCTCTCTCTCTCTCTCTCTCTCTCTCTCTCTGTTAATGACATTAAAAAGGTCCAGCGTCCAGTGTCCAGTCTCTCTCTCTCTCTCTCTCTCTCTCTCTCTCTCTCTCTCTCTCTCTCGTCTCTCTCTCTCTCTCTCTCTCTCTCTCTCTCTCTGTCTGTCCTCTCTCTCTCTCTCTCTCTTTAATGTGTACTCGGGCATTAATGTTTTTAAAAAGGAGTACCATAAGTATCTTATGTTGAAACATACAAGCAATGTTGTTTAACCCCATCTTAGTTTCAAATATGTTTCCACTTTTGATATGTTGACATCTATGCATATTATCTAATTTGTTGTTGTTAAATTATTAACAAGTTTTGTATTTACCTTATTTCATGTGTTTCCCTCTCTCTCTCTCTCTCTCTCTCTCTCTCTCTCTCTCTCTCTCCGTCTCTCTCTCTCTCTCTCTCTCCTCTCTCTCTCTCTCCTCTCTCTCTCTCTCTCTCTTAATCTCTCTCTCTCTCCAGCGTCTCCAGTGTCTCTCTCTCTCTCTCTCTCTCGCTCCAGGTCTCTCTCTCTCTCTCTCTCTCTCTCTCATCTCTCTCTCATCTCTCTCTCTCTCTCTCTCTCTGTCCTCTCTCCTCTCTCTCTCTCTGTCCCCCCCCCCTCCTCTCTCTCGTCTCTCTCTCCTCTCTCTCTCTCTCTCTCGTCTCTCTCTCTCTCTCTCTGTTAATGACATTTAAACATTAAAAAGGTCCAGCGTCCAGTGTCCAGTCTCTCTCTCTCTCTCTCTCTCCCTCTCTCTCTCTCTCTCTCTCTCTCTCTCTCTCTCTTCTCTCTCTCTCTCTCACTCCCTCTCTCTCTTCTCGTCTCTCTCTCTCTCTCTCTCTCTCTCTCTCTGTCTCGTGTTTGTCTCTCTATGTCAGTCTATCTCTGTCTGTCTGAATGTAGCTTTTTGTCCATGTAGTCTGTCTCTGTGTCGCTGTGTGTGTTTACGGTTATTACCCCCCCCCCCCCCCCCCCCACCATTACCCACACACACACACACACACACTAACGTTGAAGTAATAGGTAAAATGTAATGACTGAGCGACAGTCACGTGACTCACTGCTTGAAATAAGATTATTTTTTTTTTTAAAGGTGTGAATTGATACTTCATCTCATTTTTATTTCAGTTATAATCGACTCGATATAAGCGTGCTGCTATAAATTAACCTTTACCGGATCATGCTTTTGACTACACAGACACGATGGCGGGGGTCTTCCACGACCCCCTACTCAGCAAAGAGCAAATTCCTAAAGGGATGAGAGGCGCTTATCCCTGTACGGATGGCGCGGGTCTCCCACGACCCCAATTTGTCAAAGAGGCACCATGTGTTTATCCCTGTCCGGATGGCGGGGGTCTCCCACGACCCCTACTCAATGCACTGCAGTGCTCTTTAAAGTAGGGGTCGTGGGAGACCCCCGTCATCCGGACAGGTATATCAAAATTACGCGTCATAGTACGTCACTTATATTTTATGCACATTAATGAAATTTAACACACGTAAAGCCATTTACTTTTTTGACAAAGTCATGAAATTTCATGAAGATTGCTTAAATAGTTTTAGAGATATAACATGTTTTGTGTGTCAAGGGGTCGTGGGCGACCCCAGACGTCCGGTAAAGGTTAAAGTGACATTTTATTTTTAGTATAAGAGGGCGTGGCGTGTCTTTATTTCTTAACTTCGCTATGTTGTTAACCGCATCACAATGAGTGTGAGAATGTCAGAACAAAACCCTACATTATGCTCGAGCCTATATATTCCTTATAGAAATGAAAATAATGCCTCATTGTGGGGTTTTTTGCCAGGCCATCTGTTTAGTGTTGTGTTCAGAGTGCATAAAATTTAAGCAACAACATGCATTTAACACGTGAAACTGTCAAAAGGTTGAAAAATGTCGAAACCTCTCTCTCTCTCTCTCTCTCTCTCTCTCTCTCTCTCTCTCTCTCTCTCTCTCTCTCTCTCTCTCTCTCTCTCTCTCTCTCTCTTAAGAGCTTTGAAGCTAATGGCATTAAAATCAATCATTGTCATTCTCTCCCTCTCTCTCTCTCTCGCTTCTCTGAACCAACTGTAATTATGTGCCTTCTAGAAATAACAGACAATTATGTTCACACCTGTTCAATATTGCTGTAATAAAATGGCATAGCGGAGTCAAACAACAGCAAGTCTTTGATACAAGAAACGGGGTCAAGAGTTCAAGAATTTTATTCCCCCCCCCCCCCACATCTCTCTCTCTCTCTCTCTTCTCTCCGTCTCTCTCTCTCTCTCCCCTCTCTCTCTCTCTCCGTCTCTCTCTCTCTTCTCCCTCTCCTCTCTCTCTCTCTCTCTCTCCTCTCACACTCCATATTTTTTCGGCTACTGCTAGTCGTTGAAGGGGGCTTTCATATGCAAAACCTGTGTTTGTACAAAAACTGACACTCCAAAACCTGTTCAAACACGCAGCACGCCACGAGAACACACGATAGATCCGAAACAAGAATAGAAGAAGAAGAAGAAGAAGAAGAAGAAGAAGAAGAAGAAGAAAGAAGACGAAGAAGAAGAAGAAGAAGAAGTAAGAAGAAAAAGAAGAAGAAGAGAAGAAGAAGAAGAAGAAGAAAAAAAGAAGAAGAAGAAGGAGGGAGGAGGAGGAGGAGCAGGTGGAGGATGCAGAGGAGGTAGTAGTTGAGGAAATTCGTAATGAAAAAGAAACACTATAACATAAAATGTATTTACCTGAAAGGGAAAAAAAGAAAACAAGGCACAGACGCAAGTTAAAGGGAAACTACAGTATGGTTTGGAATAGACGAAGGGACACTGCTTAATATGTATGCTGGGGAATGGAGGGGGGGGGGGGGGGGTGGGGTGAAAAAAAATGCCCTAAGTTGACCCAATAGTCCATTAAGGGAAAAAAACATAGAGGGGGGGAAAAAGCGGTATAATCCATGTTAATATGCTGTTTTTCATTTGCACGCAGTTTTTAAAAATGCCTTTCAATATAACTGGTCATGGTAATCATGCTAATACCCGTGTCTTTCTTTGCCAGAAACGAGAGAGACGAAAGCTAAGGAATTTTAACCTTCGTCGAACGCGGGCATTTTTACTCATACGGGTTTGGGGGTTTTTTTCCGTTGAATATGTTTATCCTTCCCTACCAATTAATTCACCCGTTTTGAAGGGTGCTTCAATAGCGGGTTTCTCAGGTCACGAAAGAGAAAAAAACTATTGATCAAAAGTGCTGCTCTTAACCCCCCCCCACCCCCCCCCCCCCCCCCCACACACAACACACAAACCCTGCCCCCCCCCCCCCCCAGCTTATAAAGGGTATATGCCTATCTCTAGCTTATAAAGGGTATATTCATGGACACAAACGCCCCGTGACTAAACCGTACTTATACACCATGAACGCCTGGCCCTTGAAATCACGAGTGCGAATTAAGACAAGTCAACACAGGGATTAGTATGTAAATGAGATTAAACTCCCCAAAACGATTGGCTGTTTTAGCCTAATTTACATACAAACCCCCGGTTTCGAATGTCTAAGACGCAGTCTTAACTACGGGGCCAGTTGAACAGCCGGTTGACAGGACCAGAGAGATAAATCTTTTTCTTATAAAGTAAAAATGTATATATTATTTCGCAGGACGTGATTTTTTGGGTAAAACTAAATTTAAGCTAATAGTAGAGAACAAACTAAGGATGATGGACGCATACAAACAAGCGCGAAAATCGCAATAGTTTCCTGGCACGGGTCTATTTTTACCACTCCAATCATGATACACTACCTCCCCTGGCTTTTCAATAATTTTAAATCTGTAAACCAGAATGTTATCTCTGGCACCATTTCGTAACTTTTTATATCTTTTGGAAAACATTTAAAACTATGTATCCTACTTTACTCATCGAAAGAAGCACCGCATACTCGTCGTGTCTGTTGTAGTGTCTGTATTACGTATGTTTATTATTTTGTACGCTTTTAAAATACATCATTTTAAAGAGCGGCCTCAATTAATTTTGAAGTGTAGCCTCGATTTGAAGTGCGACATTTTGTCAAAATGTGCGACAATTTTGGACCGACAGACAGACCGACCGACCGACAAAGTGAGTTATAGGTTTGTGGCTTGAGCCACAAACAAAAACCCACCCCCAAAAAACCCCCGAATCACTCAAAATAAACATGACACTTTATGAAAAAACAACATTAGAACAGGAATTTCTGTTTTATTTTCATGTGAACGTAAACACCAGACCGGTGTTATGTTTGTTCGAAATACTAATAATATGCTAGAGCGATCAATCAAATTAAACAACAGCGTAGGTAACACAACCCTGTAACAAGAAAGCTGATTCGGAGTTTACCGATGGGTATTTGAGACAACGAGATTAACGTTTCCACAGTATGTTGGTGTGTTTATCTATATACGTTACTGATATGATTGTGTGTTGTTGTTGTTGTTGTTGTTGTTTTTGTCTATTAACACGTATTGCTCTTCTTGTTTTTATATATGAAACTTTGGTAATCATCACAACTGCATATTAATGAAGACAACCACGACAATAAATGCAGTTGTTATGAACAATTACATAACTATCGAGGTCACCATAAAAGAAATACGCATGGCCAGAAAGCCTGAATATACAAAGAGCTCGCACTCCGCAGTTGACTGAAGCCGTTGTTGTTGTTTTTACTCCCACCCTTTCACCTACACTACAGGTGGGGATCATTGTGAACTCACTCACTGCCTACAACAACACTAACACTTCCCACCTTCCAGGTGGGGGAAGTGAGAAGCATTGGCTTCATTCTTTGCAAGGTTTGTAGGCTGCAAAGCTATCGCATCTTTGTAACATTTAGGCTTTTTGGTACGGCCAAACTAAGATATTCGGAAGCTGTGCGACTAGCTACAATATTTACAATGTGCACGTAAAATAACGGTGTGTTATAATGTCCCCTGTCACTCTGTGTGTGTGTGTTTGCTTGTCATGTGTGTGTCTGTCTGTGGGCTCGTGAGTGTGTGTGCACGTGTGCGTCGCGGTGCTTGCCCTCACGCGTCTGTGCGAGCGCAGATCGTGTGTGGTGTGTGTGTGAGAGAGAGAGGACAATGAGAGTAGAGAGAAGAGACGAGAGAGAGAGAGAGCTAGATTGAAGAGAGTGAGAGAGAGAGGAGAGAGAGAAGAGGGGAGGAGAGAGAGAGAGAGCGACTTGACCTTTCTATTCTTTACCCACATTCGAGCCAGATAAAAGCTTTCGTGTCATGGGGTCTGTACACCACCATCATCCTTTCGTGCAACGTGGTTTCACAGTAATTTGGGAGGGGTCTCGTGCGTAAAACTAACGGAGGATTTGGATAAAACAACGAGAGAGAGAGAGAGAGAGGAGGAGCGAGAGATGAGAGAGAGAGATGCTGACTGCCATAACGTCGTCACATTCGTGCAGTGTCACTATGCACTTAGAGCAAGGTCATACCTCTCATCTCCTTCTCCCTGTGCCCTCTGTCCGTTGTGCTTGGCTTCTTCTGTCGCCCTGTCTCTGATTCAACACTATCTCCTCTCTCGTCTTCATCTCCTTTTTCCTCCCCTGTCTGCCTGCCTGCCTCGCCCCGTCTCTTTATTTCATACAGAGGGATTTTTTAAAATTATTTCCCAATTCTCGCTCCATCCTCTCCTCTCCCTGCTCCCCTCCCTTCTTCCCTCGCCCCCCTCGTTCTCCCCCAACCTCTCTAGAGCGCCCGGTCCACCAGTCGCATACGCCCACTCTATCCGGTCGGTTCAAACCAGGGAGCACTCCTTCTTCCAGTCTCGGTCAAAGCCTCTCGACCCCTTCCTTCCCTCGACTCGGTCATCGCGTCATCCTCGCTCCTCAATTCTAATCGTCCTCGTCGCGAATCCTCGCTCTGATCCGCCCCTCGGTTAACTCGAAGTCTCCGCGTCCGTACCTCGATTCTGGAGAAAAGCAAATCAGAAAACTCAGGGTCTCTTTTAAGTAGACGGAATAGGCACAAAGTCCGCCACAGACAGACAGACAGACAGGCCCAAAATAGAGAAGATTATAGAGATTGAAAGATGAGAAGAAAAAAAAAAAAGAGAGGGAAGGAAGGTGTTTGCAGTGTTCAGAAGTTTCATCAGAAGAACTTCAGGAGAGAAAGAAAGAAGAATCTGTCTAAGAACTCAATTGACAAACACCTGCAAACCCGCTCATTCTTTTCCAGTACTGGCCTTTTTCACACTTTGATGAAGGAATGCAATAGCAATGATGTCCAACAACAAAAATAACCACAACAAAACAAAAAACAACAACAAGTGCAACGCCGAGCGGCTGCAAAGTCCCCTCGCAGCATCGCCGAGCTACTCCGAAATCGAATCGGAATGAATGTGTCGGCTGTACTACATACATAAAAAACGCATCAAAACAGCACGTAACTACATAAAAAAACGCATCAAAACATCAGAACAACACGTAAACTGAATAGTGTTTTTTTTTATATATAGCCTTGGCGATCGGACCCGTGATTTGAGCGCGCGCGATCATGCGCACACAAGCGCAACACGCGCACAGACAAAAACAATTTCATGACAACCTGTGTTATCAGACCATTGTTTGATCAAGAAATGTTGTGAAAAAAAAAAAAACTGCTGCAATTTAAAAATACATGCAAAAAAACTTCGCGAGATATAAGCGATTATTAGTTTCGGGGTTTTGGATTGAAACCCCGTAACTGGCTCGCCGCGCGACCCACTTTTGACCTTAATGTCAAACTAAAAGAATCAATGGTGGATAGCTCTGCATCTTGGCAAACGAGTATACCAAATTGGATCATTGATAGATGAATAGTTTTGGCGGAAAAGGGGGGAAAAAAACGGAAACGAATAAACGTGAACACAACGAAACGAACCACGAAACGAATAAACGAATAACACGATTACGAACGAATACACGAACGAACACGAATAGCCGGACGGAAGGCACGCCGGACGCCACCGGAGGGGGCGGAGGGACCACCACCAGGACAGAAACAAGAAACAAATAGAAACAATAGTAGTTCCCCGAGAACCTTCGGCTCAGGGCGGATGGGCCCGGACCGACGAGGGGACGAAAAACTAAGCAAGACAAGAAGAACCAACACTACAACAACAAAAACATTAATTCACAAAGTAATGAATAAGAGAGTAATGAGCGTATGTAAATTCCACTGATACGCTTATTATGACGAAAATATATGACGAAAAAAAAAAAAAAAAAAAAATCCTATACCTTTTTTTTGAAAATTCTCCTTTGAGTGCCTCCCCCCCCCCCCCCCCCCCCCCCCCCCTTTACATACGCGAGTTAAAATTACACGGCAGTTCGTTCAGCAGTCAGGGGACAAGGGGTAATGAAAGGATATTGTGCAACATTATGGGATGGCGGGCTTTTGTCCTGTTTCAAAAAGCCTCGGATATTTCGAGTTCTCGTTAGTTCTGGCGACGTAGATTATAACAAAAGTTTGAAAAGAGGGCCCTAAAACTTCAAAAGGCTTTGGCATATTTGTAGTACACTCGATGTGTGTCCTGTAATCCCCCTTCTCTCTCTCTCTCTCTATGTCTCTTCTCTCTCTCTCTCTCCCTCTCTCTCTCTCTCTCTCTCTCTCTCTCTCTCTCTTTATGTCTCTCTCTCTCTCTCTCTCCTCTCTCTCTCTCTCTCTCTCTCTACTCTCTCTCTCTCTTTATTGGTCTCTCTCTCTCTCTCTCTCTCTCTCTCTTTATGTCTCTCTCTCTCTTTTATCTTTCTCTCTCTCTCTTATGTCTCTCTCTCTCTCTCTTTATCTCTCTCTCTCTCTCTCTCTCTCTCTCTCTCTCTCTCTCTTAATTTTTGTATGTCTCTCTCTCTCTCTCTCTCTTCTCCTCTCTCTCTCTCTCTCTCTCTCTCTTCTCTATCTCTCTGTATCTTATCTGTCTCTATCTCTCTCTCTCTCCCTCTCTCACTCCTCTCTCATCTCTACTCCTCTCTCCTCTCTCTCTCCTCTCTCTCTCTCTCCTCTCTCTCTCTTATAAATCCATATTTCAACCAATGTTTGTATAATAGCATCTGCTTTGCTACCTTTATGTTCGCATCAGTTCTGAATGTGTAATAGTATGCCTTGCCGTACTGGCGTTTGTGTTCTATGTTCGTATATGTATGTATCAAGGACCAGATTGGAAGACTAGGCGTTGCCTAAAATCTATATCCTTGAAAAGTAAAGTTTAAGTTTATACGTTTTCAAGTTCTCTCTCTCTCTCTCTTCTCTCTCTCTCTCTCTCTTCTCTCTCTATCTCTCTCTCTCTCTATCTCTCTCTCTCTCTCTCTCTCTCTCTCTATCTCCCCCCCATCACCTTACTTCTTCCACTATGTGTATTGTACGTTGATGATGTATTATCTTTAATGTTTTTGTATTATTATTATTATTTACGCAAACGCTTTATTTTTTGGGCATCATTTATGTTGTTTACCGCTGTTTAGCCTCAGGGCTGAGTTTAGACAAGTACATTGTATGCTTATCTCATAAACCTGATTAAACTAAAATTTCGTTCGTTCTCCGTCTCTCTCTCTCTCTCTCTCTCTCTCTCTCTCTCTCTCTCTCTCTCTCTCTCTCTCTCTCTCTCTCTCTCTCTCTCTCTCTCTCTCTCTCTCTCTCTCTTGCTTTCTTTCTCTTTCTCTCTTTGTCTCTGACTCTGTGTCTCTCTGTCTCTGTCTCTGTCTCTGTCTCTCTCTCTCTCTCTCTCTCTCTCTCTCTCTCTCTCTTCATCTCTCTCTCTCTCTCTCTCTCTCTCTCTCTCTCTCTCTCGTTCTTAAAGGTGTAGACAATACTGAAGAGCACACAAGCCCGAACCATTGCCAGTCTTGGAGCCTTTCCATTCATGCTGAATTCACGCTACTGTGTCTTACTATTTCACCAGGGTAACACAGCGATATGCCAGTCATAAGATTACCCGCATATCCACTGCGTTGCCATGGGGAAAGAGTGAAAAATGCTCACGTGTATTTCAACCATTGAAGACAATGTTCGTGGTAACACGAAAGGAATAATGTCCCAGGAAGTGTTAAAATGGACCACCTTCTTCATAACTCTCATAATTATATGCGACTGCCCAAAAGTTCAAAGCTTGCTTTGGTCTGGTAGAACTGGACATTTTCGATGCCTCAGAGTCAAGACGGACTATCTCCGGATAGTCCATTGACTTATTTTGAAACTTAGTGCGAAAACTAATAACCTGTATTTTTTTTAAAAAGACAAGAAATCTAATGAGCATAATCCCCATTTTATATTATTTTCAGTCTTTTTTTGGTACAAGTTATCAGTTTTCGCAAACACGTCAATACTAAGTCAATGGATTATCTAGAGATAGTCCGTTTTGATTCTAAGGCATCGTTTTGTTTTCATTCGATAAGCAAAGATCCCTCGTGATTTGTAACCCCCCCCCCAAAAAAAAAAACCCCAAAAAACAAAAAAAAACCTATTGAATTATAGCACCTAGCCTTACCTTATAGCAACAACAGCTTGAACAAAACGTTATCGCAAGGAACAAGACACCGTGGTTTTTAGATTTTATTCTATGCTTTAACATTATCCACGTGCGTATATAAAAACCAAGAAAATCATATAAAGCAGTTTATTATTTTCCTGGAACAATTCTGTGCACATACATTAAATGCGCGTGTCAACAGTAATAACTGTGCATATTATAAAACGAATGCACTCGTCAGTTATAGTTTTGCACACCATTAATAAATGCACGAAAGAGAAACAATAACTCGTGTAGCCAGTCTCAAACACATTCTTCTCTACACATAATGTTTGAAGATGCTTTGAAACTGTGCAACGACTCAACCCTGAACAACCATCGCCCCTTAAATAAATACAAATTCAACATGTCATAGAGGTCATTTCCATACACAATTTCTGGAATGTTTGGAGTTTTTGATAGACAGTTGTCATGTCAACATCAGCAACCTTTGTCGTTAGATGGAATAAAACAAAACTAAACAATTTTAACGTAAATAAAAATGAACAAAAGTTGTGTGTACAAATCATAGATATATCTTTATGTAATGGTCAACCTATGGCGATATTTTTCACGCCAGAGGGCAGTCAATGCACTAGGGGCTTATCACGCGATTTTCTTACTTGGGCGTAGTGAGAGAGAGAGTGATGGTAGGACCACTCACTGTATCTCTCTCTTTCTTTATCCCCAACTAATAATATAGAGAGGATTAGCCCCACACGAGCGTCATGCCCTCTGGCGTGAGAAAAATCGCACTAAGTCTCTCATTACAATGATGTAAATGTTCCCAAACGCATATGGCATAGTGCAAGAAGGGAACACTGCAAAATAAAACATTGGTCAAAAGTTAGTAGAAACAAAAAAGCAATGCTTACTTAAGCTCATGTTTCGTAGTTCTTGGGATAACATTCACATCATCTTCATTCAAAAAGATGTTCACGTTGAGTTTTGCAGTTATCGTTAACAATTCAGGCGTCACGGTTGTTCCAGTGAAAATAGTATTTCCATTTCTTAACGACAAAGGTCCTTGACCGTGACACGACAAACAGTACACAACGAGAAACACGACACGTGTTCTATTGACAGAGGTATTGTAAGAGAAACATGGATGGGGTGAGTGTTAATCAAGAGTTTTAAGTTGATGTTGAAGGCTGTTTCCGAAACAAAGCCCACACAATAAGAACACTAAGTTCATCCAGATCCGGAGGAGGGAGGGACTGAAACAACCCACCCACCTAACCATTCTTAAACTACTTGTTTTGTTTCTAGAGAATCACTGAGTATGCTCGTTAACAAAAGAACGTGATCGGACGTACATCACACCAGCCATTGATAACATCTTCGTAAAAGGTAATTAATTTCCAGTTTGTAAATAACACGAGTAGAAAACAAACAAAAACATGTGGAATTACTATACAACTTTGCTTCGTGCGTATGACGAAGCTGTCACAACCACACACCTGCTCACAGACATGATGACAGTGTCTGACCAAACCGTCATCTCTCCAGCTTTATGACAGCAGCGTACAGTATTATGATATTCACAGAGTCAGCGCCAGATGGCTTTACAGCATTACAGCGGTAGCCAATGATGGGGAGAGCAGGACTTTGTACAAGAAATAGTTGGTCCTTGGTGCATAATGAAGAGAGTTGTTAGCGGAGGTGCAGTTGCGTTCTAAAGACAAAAACGTGTTTTGGGTGCTACCATGATGATATTGCTAGTTGGGACTCCACACACTGTTCAACCTGACCTTTCACATCATTGTCACCACCAATAGTGTTGCTAGTTCCACCAACACTTCCTTTATACAAGCAAGAGAAGAATATATTTTTGTACGTCCTGAAGCTACTGCTCTCTCGTCTTCTTCTTCTTCTTCTTCTACTTTCGTTCCTTTCTCTCTCGTTTTCTTCCTCCTCTCTTTCCATTCCCTGAAAGTAACATGCTTTAATTACGAGGACAATGTGTTATGGAGAGGTAGACTTTTACTATCATGTTGTCATGCTTGGCCTTTTGGGGCTCGTTTTGACTGTATATGCAAGGGAAGAGAGGACAGGGGTGACTGAAGATAGAAGTGGAGAGAAAGGAAACAAGCACGAAAGATCAGAGCCATGCAAAAGTTTGTTCCTCTTTTCAGAATCTGCATCACAACCACTCGTTTCTTTTTTTTAGGACTAAAAATCACAACGTCTTTACCACCCATTCTGGCTTCCTTCCACTGACAGTAAAACACTGTGGTAGAGTGTAGTTCAGAACAACAATCTGACACAAGCTTGCTTTTATTTGTCTTTCAATTGGGTGCGTACCATTAACACATTGCTGTGGTCTTGTGTTCGCATAAGTCATAAGGAAGCACTGTACACTTAACATTCACGTTAGTAACCGTTTCATTCCAGAAGGCAGATATAAGATTGGTTTGTTTAAAATCCCATCCCACCCATCCCTTTAGTCTGTTGTGCTAAACAATAGATTATTCCAACAAATCCCTGAAAAGTTGTTTTTTTTAATTATATTTTAAAGAAAAATGTATGCGACAACATTGCATCGCATAAAATATAGAGGGGTCGTCCATTAGCATTAACACATTGAGGGGTCGTCTCATACGCTCTTTAGCATAACACATACGTTGAGGGGTCGTCTTCTAAGCTCTTCAGTATAACAAATACGTTCAGGGGTCATCTCCTAAGCTCTTTAGCACAAACACATTGAGGGGTCGTCTCCTGGGCTCTTTAGCACAAACAACACATTGAGGGGTCGTCTCCTAAGCTCTTTAGCACAAACAACGCGTTGAAGGATCATCTCCTAAGTCCAGCAGATCTTGCCAAAGAGCCACAGATAATCCCTAACAAGAAAGAGCATGAAGGCAAGAAGTGGAAATCCAGGAAAACAGCTGTCAGGTTAATAGCACCATACAGTGGGGGGGAGTTATCCCCATGTGCACTCCACAACATTGACGATATCAACAACAATATGTAGTCAACCTTGTCCATCATTATAATATGTTAAATATTAATGCGATACACGATAAATATTCATAATAATAATGGTTAAATAATAATAAAATAGGAACATTTACACTCTTGCATAAACGCCTGCTCAACAGAGGTACGATTACTGTAAAGAATTTATTTAGAACAACAACAAAATGTGCTCTTTGTTAGGAGCACAACACAGTTGATATAATTTTATCAAAGGCGAAATTCAATGTTTCGAAAAGGTGTGTAGACAGCTACGAAAGTTTACCGTAACGGTTCTATGCGCGGCTCACATACACATAACTGGCCCATTATCCAGGAAGCTGGCCACAGCCAGAGGTTGCTGTGTGGAATAAATGCCCAAACACTGTATCACACAGTCCATGTCCTCTACTGGCTCCAGCATAAGGAACCTGAAGGTTGGTAGAATGAGGCGTGTGGAAACAGAAGGGATGGGTGTATGATGACGGGTTGGGGTGTATCAAATTGTCAGCCAAAGCAACTTGCGAAAGAAGACCCTAGGAACAAGGCACAACCAAACAAAAAGCCCATGCTTGGGTTTTGAAAACGTTCTTAAACACCACACACCAGCAACTTAATCGGAAAACATTTTATATATATATATATACATTCCGAACCATCAGATGCTTAGGTTTGTGCTAACCTCAGATCAACCACAAGATCATGAAGCACATCAGCCGAAGCACAATTTCTCTGTCAGCCCCTGTGATGTCTCACACAAATACACTTTGTGCTTCACGCTTACTGGCCTGTTGCACTGCCTCTACTGGCCTGTTGCACTGCCTCTACAAAGAGGGTTTTCTTTTTTTATATGATATATATTTTGTGCACCTCGCCTTATTTCTGACCTCACTCATTTTTACCAGCCGGTTTTCCCTTTCATGGACGGCGGTGGTGTCATCTGCCCTTGTGTTCGACCCAATGGTTGTTCCATACAAAAGGGCTTTTCTTGTTTTCCTCTGCGTTCTTCCACCGCGGGTCTGAAGGATTCTGCTCTGTTTGCATATACAAGAACGTAAAGCACCTGATGGGATCTTTCCTTTGTGACCTGTTCTTTGGGGAGAGTTTGCCTCTGTTAGACGGAGAATCTGCAGACAAATCATGACGCTGTCTCCTTCGCCTGTTCATTTGCCTTCTATACTTCCTTCGTCGTCGTCGCTTTTTCATGTGCCTCACCAGGACTGGCCTGCTGGCATCCGTTTGGTCTTGATGCTGCTGATGTCTATTGCCGATACTGCTGCTGCTGCTGTTGCTGTTGCTGATGCTGCTATATCTCTGCATGGCCTTTTTCATGGCGTAGCCTCTCTTGCTGGAGCCAAGCTTGTTGAAGCCCAGGAACCATTGAGGGTTGGCGCTGGACTGAAGCATGATGACGCTGGAGTTCTTGTTGACAAGTTGTTGGAACCAGCACCGCTTGCTGCGACCGTTGTACTGTTGACAGAGAGAGAGAAAAGCACGTGCGCACGCACGCACACGCACGCACACGCACACGCACGCACGCACACACACACACACACACACACACACACACACACACACACACACACACACACACACACATACAGAATCAATAAGTGAACGAGAAGAGAGGAGGTAAAACAAATTATGGACAAGCACACTTCTCTCTCTCTCTCTCTCTCTCTCTCTCTCTCTCTCTCTCTCTCTCTCTCTCTCTCTCTCTCTCGCTCTCTCTCTCGCTATCTCTCTCTCTCTCTCTCTCTCTCTCTCTCTCTCTCTCTCTCTCTCTCTCTCTCTCTCTCTCTCTCTCATCCCCCCCCCCACACGTAGTATATACACACACATAATAATTATATTATCAAGACTCACTACTTTCAAAGCTCATTCGGTTTGTATTTTTTTCCTTCTTGATCTTGTACCTGGGTGAATGATTGGGTAATAATGTCTTGTGTGACTGCGGGTGTATCAGTGAATGGAAGCGCCTTGAGTGTACAATAATTCTAGAAAGGCGCTATAGAAATACTATCAATTATTATTATGTATTATCATATTAGCACATACACGTCCACAATCAAAGGAGGTGCTGTAAGGATGTTACCGTGTTCGAAGGCTCATAACCTAGTTTGTTTGTGTGTTTTTGCGTTACCCTAAAAGACAGGATCGATGTGTTCGTTGTTTTGTTTGTCGGCTTGTTTGTGTCTAAAAACGCCCACCCACACACAGAAATAAAGTCTACTGTTTTATTCCTTTGTCTGTCCTCTACCCTTCCCCCTTCGGAACCTTCTCCTTAAACGTTTCGCCATTTTGTCTTTTTTAAATCTGTTCATTCCTCCTCCACACACCACACACATCCCTACGACCTCTTCAATATCCCACCTCCCACTGACTCGCCCCCCCCCCCCCCTCCACCCCCAGCCTCACCCCCACCTTCACCCTCACCCCCCACCCAGTTCCTCCTTTTATATATATCTAGACTTGCAACATCGCCCATTCACCAGTAGCCCCCCCGTTTTTCCTTTTTTTTTCCTCTTTTCCTTCTATTCCTTGAAAATGTTACCCTCGAAAACAGCGATCAAGATTTAGGTTACATCCGTTCATACACCCACACCCGGCCCCGACCTCGACACCCAATAGTTCCTGAACGAAAGAAGAAGAAGAAGAAGAAGAAGAAGAAGAAGAAGAAGAAGAAGAAGAAGAAGAAGAAGAAGAAAGAAGAAGAAGAAGAAGAAGAAGAAGAAGAAGAAGAAGAAAGAAGAAGAAGAAGAAGAAGAAGAAGAAGAAGAAGAAGAAGAAGAAGAAGAAGAAGAAGAAGAAGAAGAAGAAGAAGAAGAAGAAGAAGAAGAAGAAGAAGAAGAAGAAGAAGAAGAAGAAGAAGAAGAAGAAGAAGAAGAAGAAGAAGAAGAAGAAGAAGAAGAAGAAGAAGAAGAAGAAGAAGAAGAAGAAAGAAGAGAGAAGAAGAAGAAGAAGAAGAAGAAGAAGAAGAAGAAAAGAAGAAGAAGAAGGAAGAAGAAGAAGAAGAAGAAGAAGAGAGAAGAAGAAAGAAGAAGAAGAAGAAGAAGAAGAAGAAGAAGAAGAAGAAGAAGAAGAAGAGGAGAAGAAGAAGAAGAAGAAGAAGAAGAAGAAGAAGAAGAAGAAGAAGAAGAAGAAGAAGAAGAAGAAGAAGAAGAAGAAGAAGAAGAAGAAGAAGAAGAAGAAGAAGAAGAAGAAGAAGAAGAAGAAGAAGAAGAAGAAGAAGAAGAAGAAGAAGAAGAGGAGAAGAAGAAGAAGAAGAAGAAGAAGAAGAAGAAGAAGAAGAAGAAGAAGAAGAAGAAGAAGAAGAAGAAGAAGAAGAAGAAGAAGAAGAAGAGAAGAAGAAGAAGAAGAAGAAGAAGAAGAAGAAGAAGAGGAGAAGAAGAAGAAGAAGAAGAAGAAGAAGAAAAGAAGAAGAAGAAGAAGAAGAAGAAGAAGAAGAGGAGAAGAAGAAGAAGAAGAAGAAGAAGAAGAAGAAGAAGAAGAAGAAGAAGAAGAAGAAGAGGAGAAGAAGAAGAAGAAGAAGAAGAAGAAGAAGAAGAAGAAGAAGAAGAAGAAGAAGAAGAAGAAGAAGAAGAAGAAGAAGGCGGCGAAGGGAGAAGGAGAAGGAGGAGGAGCAGGAGGAGGAGAAGAAGAGGAGGAGTAGTTGAGGAGAAGGAAATTCGTAATGAAGAAGAAGAAGAAGAAGAAGAAGAAGAAGAAAGAAGAAGAAGAAGAAGAAGAAGAAGAAGAAGAAGAAGAAGAAGAAGAAGAAGAAGAAAGAAAAAGAAGAAGAAGAAGAAGAAGAAGAAGAAGGAGGAGGAGGAGGACAAGAAGAAGAAGAAGAAGAAGAAGAAGAAGAATAAAATAAGAAGAAAAAAAGAAGAAAGAAGAAAGAAAAGAAAAGAAGAAAAGGACGAGAAAAAGATGAGACAGAGACAAACAGGCAGAGACAGAGACAGAGATAGAGATAGAGACACGCAAACAGGGACATGGACAAGAGAGACAGAAGAGAAAAAAAAAGTAAAAGAGAGAGACAGAGACACAGAAGGAAAGGTCGATGGCAAGATAGTGAGGGGCGAGTGTCTATTGAAATGTAAATGGTGTGGTTTAACATTTTTATTTAGTTTACGTTTGAAGTGGGGAAATGAGAGAGAAGAAAATCTAAGAAGCGGGTAGTGAGAAGGAGGGGGTGGGGTGGGGGGTGGGGTGGGGGGTGGGGGGTGGGGTGGGGTGGGGGGGGGGGGGTGGGGTGGGGGGGGGGGGGGGGGGGGGTAAAAGAGTAGAGGGGACGAGGGAGGGCAGATCCCTCCGACGATTTTTTGTTAACGCAACCTGTGTACCGGTATGCATGTTTGTTAAAGAGAGAGAGAGAGAGAGAGAGAGAGAGAGAGAGAGAGAGAGAGAGAGAGAGAGAGAGAGAGAGAGAGAGAGAGAGAGAGAGAGAGAGAGAGAGAGAACAATGAACACTGAAAAACTTTATTTAACAAGGATTAAGATTTTAGGCAAGGCCTATTCTTCAAATCTGAGAGAGAGAGACGGTAGGGAGAGAAAAATATAGAGAGACAGAGAGAGAGACATAGACAGAAAGACAGAGAGACAGAGACAGAGAGAGAGACACAGAGAGAGAAAGACAGAGAGACAGAGACAGAGAGGGAGAGACAGAGACAGAGAGAGGGAGAGAGACAGAGAGTGTTTTTGCAAGACACTCTTACAACGATTTTCTCCGTCCGAAGACAAAAATGCTGGGCCTAACTATTTCTTGGTTAGCCGGGCGCATAACGGCAGCATAATTATG
>CM065686.1:51034846-51037346 GCA_017654935.2 Phymorhynchus buccinoides
TGATGTGCATGTGTACAATACCGCCACAAACGCATTTTCAATTGGGTCTTATATATTCCATTTTGATACGAACAGTCATTCAAGCAATGTGAAGTGAAACTGGGCTGACAATCACACACAAGGGACACACACACAAGACACACACACACACACACACACACACACACACACACACACACACACACACACACACACACACATTACACACATACACACACACACACACACACACACACACACACACACACACACACACACACACACACACACACACACACACACACACACACACACACACACACACACACACACATGACACACATACACACACACACACACACACACACACACACACACACACACACACACACACACACACACACACACACACACACACACACACACACACACACACACACACACACACACACACACACACACACATTCAAAGCAGAAGTAATTAGTTTACGTTGACATGATTACGCATATAATTAGAATAGTAATCAATCGATGGAAATAACATAAGAACAGAACCAAGCACTTTACAGAGCATCAGATAATCATATCCATGTGTAACTCTTATAGTTGTAGACCTTTTTCGTTTGGGAAATCAGCCATTTTTACTAAGCATTCCAAAGTCACCAACGTCCAAGCTGTACGCTTCATGGTACATCTAACCCGGTTAACTGAAATGGACGAAGGGATAACGCAGGTGTTGAGCTGTGCAATTCGGTGATTCGCTGGAAGCACAGTACGAGAGGTATTTTCCATAAGGTACTAGTTACTACTAGCCGTTTTTTTAATTTTTAGCATAGTACCTTCTGGTATTAAATTTGTGACCCAGCACCACGAAAGGGACATTAAATGTCAATATGACCATTCTGAAAAAAATGGCACAGTTGGAAACATAAGACAATCCTCTTTTTAATTATATAAAGAACCATTCTTGTATCTTCTTTCGCTCTAGAGTTAGGAGCATTTAAAGTTGGTAAGGTGACTGTCAGCCATTTAGAGAAATCACAAGTCTAAAGGCTAGCCTGTCCTAAGAAAATGCATCAACCTACTAATTTTTAAAGCACTTTTTGGAATATTTAGAGACTATGTTAAAGATTATCCTTTTTTTGGATTTGAAAGATAAGATGTTAAAGAGCATGACAGTACCCATAACTCAAAATTGAATTTTTTTTTTAATGAGATTTATTTTTTCCTTTGCAAGCCTATTGTGAGAAACAAGCCCAGCGACTTAATGTCCCTTTCGTGGTGCTGGGTCACATGTTGTAAACTTTATGCATGCTGCATGCTTCCTTGGTGCATTTTAGTGACCCTGTGACACTTGACTTAGTGTTGTGTGTGTAGGGGAGGGAGGGATGGGATGGGGGGGGGGGGGGGGGGGCACTAACAGCCATGTGCCACTCAGCTTTCTGCACGCCCCAATGCTCTTTTATCATGTCAGAGAAGGCACGTGGCCTGTGCTATTATATGCTCTTTGGCCTATGGTATGTGGCTTACATGCCGATGCGAGCCCGCTTCTATGTGTCACCAATTTCGTCTCCATGTGCCCCCTCGTCTCTAAGATATGTACTCTAAGATACTAAAACTTGTGGCGGTACCATAGCCGATGAGGTTTAACCGAGGCGTGGTTACTGCTACACATATCTGCATGGTTAAAACATCGGGACTGTACTGGAGTTGCACTGCCTCCGGGCATTGCCTCCAGTATTGTTCCCACCATCTTTGTATTTAAAAATGCCCCACATGGTCGAAAGACCGCAGAGGGCGTAACATCCTATTTCGTTCATTCGTTCCCCTCGTCTCTATGTGTCTCTGTCTTTATGTGCCCTTCGTCGCTATGTGTTTCCGTCTTCTTCTTCTTCTTCTTCTTCTTCTTCTTCTTCTTCTTCTTCTTCTTCTTCTTCTTCTTCTTCTTCTTCTTCTTCTTCTTCTTCTTCTTCTTTTTCTCTTGAGGGCCCACGGTCAATGAGCTGACCATTCTGCTCCATTCTGACGTCTGTATGTGTCCCCGTCTTTATGTGCCCCCTCGTCTCTATGTGTCCCCGTCTTTATGTGCCCCTCGTCTATATGTGTCCCCGTCTTTATGTGCCCCTTGTCTCTATGTGACCCCCATCTTTATGTGCCCCTCGTCTATATGTGTCCCCGTCTTTATGTGCCCCTTGTCTCTATGTGTCCCCGTTTTTATGTGCCCCTTGTCTCTATGTGACCCCCATCTTTGTGTGCCCCTTGTCTCTATGTGTCCCCGTCTTTATGTGCCCCTTGTCTCTTTTGTGCAACCCCCCCCCCCCCCCCCATTTCCCAGATTAGGGCTAAGGTTGGGTTAGGGATAAGTTGAGGGGTCGAGGTTAGTGTTAGGGTCAGGGGTTAATGTTAATGCTTAGGTTAGGGTTAGGGGTTAATGCTTGGGTTAGGGTCAGGGGTTAATGTTTGGGTTAGGGTTAAGGGTTAATGTTTGGGTTAGGGTTAGGGGTTAATGTTAATACTTGGG
>CM065686.1:51062346-51067346 GCA_017654935.2 Phymorhynchus buccinoides
ACTTTATTAAACAAGAGAGAGAGAGAGAAACAGAGAGAAACAGAGACAGAGACAGACAGACAGAGAGACAGAGAGAGAGAGACACACAGAGAGAAACAGAGACAGAGGGAGAAGAAAATAATAAAACATTTAATCCACAGAGAGAAGAGAGAAAGACACTAGACACTGAAAAAACCATATTATTTTAACAAGAGAGAGAGAGAGACAGACAGACAGACAGAGACAGAAAGAAAGAAAGACAGAGAAACAGAGACATAGAGAGACAGAAAACCGGGATGGGTGGTGGAAGAGAGGGAGAGAAATTCCACCAACACATAGTAAAGACCCCCCCCCCCCCCCACCCTCTCCCCAACCTTCTGCTTGTGCTTGTCCTTACTGACGATCAAAGACTTGCGCCTACTACTGGGCACCTACCTCCTCGTGTTTAGTTGGTCTGGGGTTGGCCAAGCACAAACTCCGCTGGTGTGTGTGATCTCTGGGATCTCTGACTAAGGAAACGCATGCAAAACGAAACGAAAGAAGCAGAACAACACCACAAAACGTTTCGGGTAGAGAAACTAATAAAGAACAAGAGAGAGAGAGAGAGGGGGGGAGGAGAGAGAGGGGGGGGAGAGAGAGAGAGAGAGAGAGAGAGGGAGAGAGAGGGAGGGAGGGAGGGAGAGAGAGAGAGGGAGGGACGGTGGGAGGAGAAGGAGGGAGGGAGGGAGAGAGAGAGAGAGAGAGAGAGAGAGAGAGAGAGAGAGAGAGAGAGAGAGAGAGAGAGAGAGAGAGAGAGAGAGAGAGAGAGAGAGAGAGAGAGAGAGAGAGAGAAGAATGGAAACGCTTTGTTTTGTCTGCTGCTACTCCCACACCACGTACCAACATGGAGTTTGGAGCATGATTGATTTAAAGGGATCGGGATATTTTTGATCTGTGAAGCGGAAAAAAGGACAGAGGGTGGGTGGAGTAGGAAGAGGGGGTAGATAATGAGAAGCAATAGGGAAGGGTGTGGGGGAGACAGGACGAACTATAGGTATTAGGTAATATATAGTCTGCGAAATTCGGGTTGCTCCCACCTGGAGAGGGCGTCGCAGCCAGAGGCGCGCCACCCACTGTTTTTTGTTGTTGCTTTTTTGCATGCGATTTTTGTGTGACTGATGAAGAAGGAAAGGGGGGGGGGGTAAATTTTGACCAAATGACAACTATTTCGTTGCCACTGGGTTTAACGTGTGCTAAGCGCATGGGCACATGGGACCCGGGTTTATCGTCTCATCCGAAAGACCGTTCAAGCCGTAAGGTCTGGTGCAAAGTGAGAGGAAAAATCCCCTGTACCCAGGTTCGAACTCGGGTTTACTTGACACGAGGCGAACACGCTACCACTGTGCCACTCTACACCACTATGTATACTATAATCCTATGTATTATGGAGGTCTGCAGTGTTACAGATGGTATTCACTAAAGTTCAGCACTGGCATAGGAAGTAGCTATGATTGATGGGCTACGAAGTATGTCAACTGAACTAAGAAAAGTATAAGAAAGACTACTTTGGTGGTAAAACCAAAAAGGAAAAGTGCAGTCTTCAAGTGTGTACTTGACTACTGATTTGTAGAGTTGAGAACCGGTTCAAAAATCCGAACCGGTTTTCAACCGGTGTTCCCTCTACGAACCGGTTTTAACGAACCGGTTTTTTTAACCAGTTCTCGCATCACTAGTTTCACCTATGCAAACACATATTTATTTGTCAGAATATTCAGACACACGCACGCATACACGCACACACAACACACACACACACACACACGCACACGCACACACACGCACACACACACACACACACACACTAAAGAAACTTATGACTTATGACACACACACACACACACACACACTCAACTCAACACTCAGTCAAAGTCAAACAGCTACTAGAAACTAGAAACAGCTAGCTACTCTTGGTTTACAAACACCCAATCTGCGCTGAGAATCAGTGTTGTTCTTCGAAAAGAATGCGTTATTCTAAGAAAAAAACTTACTTTCAGTTTGCAGTTTAAAAAAACCGGTTCACAGCAACTCGAACCGGTTTTTCGAACCGCGCAAGTTTAGCACCGGTTTTTCGGTTCAAACCGGTTTTCTTCCCCATCTCTACTGATTTGGGAGACTGAACTAAATGTGAAGTTGCTGTTGATTATGCTCATAAATAGAGAAACGAACAAACCATTTCTATCACGTTAAGAAGGAGGAAAGAGTCCGAGAAACGGACGTTACCACAACTCAACGTCGTGTAGACTCATAACCTCCCCGTGGGGATACCGAGGGTCTTTCGCAACAAATAGTTTCCCTCCTCCTTCTTGAAGTTCTGTGCTTGTAACTTCCTCTAATCTGCCACTCTCTTTGACTCTGCCTTTTCCCTTTACTTTCTGTCATATACTATAATTATTTCTGACTTATTGGCCCATTCTTATACCTTTTTTCTAAACAAAATCTTCCAAATAATTCTTCTCCTTTGAGCTCCTCCGAAATCGGAATGCGTCGGCTGTACGCAGCGGGGAGACCAGTCAAAACTGAAAAACGAACACAAACGTACCTTACTCACTGTGGCCATATGGCCTGGGAACGCAGAAGAATAAAAAGAAGAAGACCCATAACAGGTTACGTGACATTGTATTCAGAAAAACAACAACAACAACAACAGTGACTTCCAGCCAAAGAAGCTAACAATTCTTATTCTAATTCGCATCCTACACGTTTCCACTTCAGTTCACGAGCATCATCGCCTTCTCTTCGCTATTTATCAGACCTTTGCCCAACAGCAGAACGATGATGATCTTGAGGACGAGCTTTCTTCTCTAACCCCTGACTCCTTGACGAGCCAACCATAATAAGTATGCTACATGCAGGCTGTGGCTATGTCATTGCTATTCTTGGTCAACAAAAAGTCAACCTTCCTTGCCCACCAAACCCTCCCCTCCTCCAGCGGCCACTCACCCACATCCTTGGCCCCTTCCCCGTGTCTTTGGTCCGTCGGGTCTCCCTAGCCCTCAGAGAAAATTGCCGCTTTTCACTTCCCTAATCCCTGTCTCTCCACCCCCATCACACACACACACACACACACACACACACACACAGAGCTTTTTCTTTTAGTCTAAAGACCCCCCACGTCACGTGTCACATTCCCTCTTATGCTTGAAAGGTTTCAAGATACACTGACGTACCACGATTAAGTCCCTTGGGGGAGGGGGGGTTTCTGGGTAACTGTGACCCACATACACATGTCGCCAACTTCAAATTGAGACCGCTCTTTAAAATGATGTTTCGGTTTGAATTTGGGGGCATTTGTATGGGAAAGAGACCTGGTCAAAACAAGATTTATTTCCAGCTATAAGAGGAAAAACACGTGAAACCCGCGATCTGCACACGTGATCTGGTGGATGTTTAAGATTTCTTACCAGCTAAAAGAGGGAAAACACGTGAGAAACCATGATTTTGACACGTGACGTGGTGGGTCTTAAATCTCTTTTTTTTTACCCCATCCTTTCTTCTCCCGCAGCCAGCTTTGTGAAAGCACGGTCCAAGGACCGCTTAGTCCTGTCAATCCCAAGGCTTTGCTGACGTGTGAAAGTTAAAGGGCACCAAATGGGAAGAAAGGGACAGTGCAGTATTTTGACAAAAAAGCGAGGTAACTTCGAAGCAGTCGAAAAACGCGACTTTTCGTGAAAAGCGCGAACTTGTAATTGATATAGAAAGCGCGAACTTAGTTTGTCGAAGTGCGAAGTTTTTAAGCAGAAGACATTGCCTGTTTGGTTGAGAGAGAGAGAAGAGAGAGAGAGAGGAGAGAGAGAGAGAGAGAGAGAGAGAGAGAGAGAGAGAGAGAGAGAGAGAGAGAGAGAGAGAGAGAGAGAGAGAGAGAGAGAGAGAGAGAGAGAGAGAGAGAGAGAGAGAGGAGAGAGAGAGAGAGAGAGAGAGAGAGAGAGAGAGAGAGAGAGAGAGAGAGCGAATACGAATACGAATGACAGACAGACAGACAGACAGACAGACAGACAGACAGACAGAGACAGAGAGACAGAGAGAGACACAGAGAGAGAGAGAGAGAGAGAGAGAGAGAGACAGAGAGGAGAGAGAGACAGAGACACAGAGAGAGACAGAGACAGTATTGTTTTTACATCGAATACAAGGAGGCAAAACAGTCAACCATGACTCGCGCTTTCTGTCGTTCACATTCGCGCTTTTCATACCGGCGCTCGCGCAAATAGAAAAAAATCAGAGAATCGCGCTTTTTGTAATGATTTTATAATAACTAATATAGGGGACAGTGGGTGGATGCCGCGTGCCTCCATACGGGTAGCTGGACGATCCCACCGAACACCCCTCCACGAGTCTCTCCCCGTGGGGATACCGGGAGGTCTTTCGTAAAAATAGTTATCCCACCTTCTGGAAGTTCTGTGCTTGTAACTTCCTCTAATCTGCGACTCTCTTTGTCTCTGCCTTTTCCCTTTGCTTTCTATCATCTACTATCTTTCTGACTTAGTGGTCCATTCTACTGCCTTTTCAAAAACAAATCTTCGCAAATAATTTTTCTCCTTTGAGCTCCTCCGAAATCGGAATGTGTCGGCTGTACGTGCATGTACGTATGTGTGTCGGGAGACCAGTAACAACTGAAAACTGGACACATACGTGCTTTACCCATTATATGCCATATGGCCTGGGAACGCAAAAAGAAGAAGACAAATAATAACTAATATGTAATGCCTACGGTTTCTATGTCGACATTCATCAAGGCTCATGGTGTCTACATACCTGTAGGAGAAAACGGGATAAAAAGTCCATGGGCGGATAAGAAGCCCATGCCAATTATCTCTTGAAATGAAGCTAATTCCAGTCAAATTTTGCCCATGAGACGAACGCTAAACATTAACACTCGTCTCATGGGCAAAAATTGGACTGAAATTTGCTTCATTTCATGAGATACTTGGCATGGGCTTCTTACTCGCCCATGGGCTTTTTACCCCGTCTTACCCTATAATCATCTC
>CM065686.1:51077346-51079846 GCA_017654935.2 Phymorhynchus buccinoides
GGATGGACAAATAAGGATTACTGGGGTGAGTGAGAGAGAGAGAGAGAGAGAGAGAGAGAGAGAGAGAGAGAGAGAGAGAGAGAGGATGAGAGAGAGAGAGAGTGTGTGTGTGAGTGCTGTGTGTGTGTGTTGTGTGTATGTGTGTGTGTGAGAGAGAGAGAGAGAGAGAGAGAGAGAGAGAGAGAGAGAGAGAGAGAGAGAGAGAGAGAGAGAGAGCGTGAAAGAGTGCGGATGTGAGAGAGAGAGCGTGGGAGAGAGCGTGAGAGAGAGAGAGAGAGAGAGAGAGAGAGAGAGAGAGAGAGAGAGAGAGAGAGAGAGAGAGAGAGAGAGAGAGAGAGAGAGAGAGAGAGAGAGAGAGAGATACTGCAAGGTATGAAGGATGCCAATAACATCATATTTTCAAACATTAACCGGAATACAAATCTGTAGCAACTAAGTTATCAAAACATTAAAATGCATAAGAGTTGGGTTTTTTAAATGTATGAAAGAGACACTTACGCGGAAAGAGACACTTACTAAAGTTACTAAGTGAAAACCACAGGGGAGAAATATCCCAGTTACATCTGATTAAAATGCAGGTGTGCGCGACACCAACGCTACCACTGTTGTTGTGTACTGTGTGGGTGGTTGTCATAATAAGCAGGTCTGGGTCATCCTTTTTGAGGATGAACTTGGGTCTGTATTGTTGTGGCAACTACTTTCACTTTGCAGGCGAATCGGTGCCATAAATAACTTTGTTAAAAAAGGGAGTTAATTTACGATAAGTTCCTTCCCCTTATTCATTTCAAAGAATAATAGTTTCCATACACACTTCCAGTTATAGGCGTAAGGCAGACTTAGCTTATGCTTATGAGACCAGAAAAAACCCATAGAATCGTTTTCACTTAAAACTTTTCTTTTTCTGATTATGCCTTTTGTTATAAGGTCAAATTCAAACAGAAATCTTTGATAACTAATGAGAGACTTAGTGCGATTTTGTTTCACGCCAGAGGGCATGACGCTCGTGTGGGGCTAATACTCTCTATATTCTTAGTTGGGGATAAAGAAAATGAGAGAGAGTGAGTAGTCCTACCATCTCTCTCTCTCTTACTACGCCCAAGTAAGAAAAATCGCGTGATAAGCCCCTAGTGCATTGACTGCCCTCTGGCGTGACAAATATCGCCATATGTCGACTATTCAAATGACAGTTTCGTTTCAAATTGAAACATTTAGCATGTCGAATCTAGTGTCAAATTTTAGGTGTTATTGAGTATGTTTTTTTGGAATCTACTCAGAGTTTTTATATAAAAAATCTGATGTATCTACTCGTATAATTTATAAACAATCTAATACATAGCCAATCAGGATTGATAATGATACTTTAGACAAAAAAGTATCATAATTATTAACAATACATAATAACAATCAAAATTAACTCCTAAATGCTGGAGTGATATTCCAAACTCCTACAAATGTTCTTGGAACAATGTTCAGACAGACAGAAAGAAAGACAAACCGACAGAGACCGACCGACAAACAGACAGAGACAGACAGACAGACAAATAGACAGAGACAGAAAGACAGACAGAGACACAAACAGACCAGAGAGACAGACAGAGATAACCTCCTAGGTGAAAGAGAATGCGAGTGTGTGTGTGTGTGTGTGTGTGTGTGTGTGTGTGTGTGTGTGTGTGTGTGTGTGTGTGTGTGTGTGTGCGTGTGCGTGTGCGTTCGTGCGTGTGCGTGCGTGCGTGTGTGTGTGCTGTATGCGCATATGTGTGAGTGTGTGTGAGAGAGAGAGAGAGAGAGAGAGAGAGAGAGAGAGAGAGAGAGAGAGAGAGAGAGAGAGAGAGAGAGAGAGAGAGAGAGAGAGAGAGAGAGAGAGAGAGAGAGCTTTGCGTGTGAGTCCACACGCTTACGCACATGTGTGTCTATAACTACTGTCTGTTGGTACGTGCACATGTGTGTCTTTGTCTATTGGTACGTGCACATGTGTGAATCTGTCTTTAAGAAACAACAACACAAAAACAAATGGAAGTAAAAGTAAAGCAAAGAGACTCTACTCACCAAAGTCGCTAGAGTTCTCTCCCAAGGCGTTGATGGCGTGGCGCCCCCTGCTGGGCGTGATCTGCACGTGACTGCTGCACTGTGACATCAGGTGGTAGTGCCCCACCAGCGGAGTGCCCCCCTCACGGACGTTCCGAAAGCCTTCCACCTCGTGCCCTTCCGAAAAATGGGGAAAACTGCCACCACCGACCTGCAGACAGGGAAACACCACGCACCATTCAATGTTTGCAAGTTTTCAAGTTTTAATTTTAGACAGCTTCCAGCCCTCATTTAGAAGGGTTATGTGTATGTATTAGTTGCACACCCGCACTTGTGGCGGTACCATAGCCGATGAGGGTTAACCCTTTCACGGCCAGCCATATTTCAGCCCAAAATGTTCCATGACATTTACCTGGGTAGAGAATAACATCCATCTGCAGTATTGGGGATTCTTCTGTGACATGTATAACTTTAG
>CM065686.1:51084846-51094846 GCA_017654935.2 Phymorhynchus buccinoides
TCCAGCTATGCTTGCCTTCGCGTTCCACGGGCGCACATAAAAGAGAGTCTGTACATATCCTTTAATATAAGCTTGTAGGAGTCATACATTATGAAAGGGAGTCTGTACATGTCCTTTAATATAACTTAAGCTGTATGGACCGAATACATAGGGGGCCTGCATACCACCAGCTTTTGAAGAAAGAGGCATTTTCCAAAATGTGACTCTTTTATTTATTTTCTGGTTTTTCTATTTTGTTCACTTTGTTTGTTAGTTTGTGAATAATGTTTCTAAATATTGAAATAATATTTTCTAATTGGTGAGAACACACCTTCCGTCATTTGAATCATATGTAATGTATTGTGTACGGGTACGTTATAAGCTATATGCTTGTTGTTACCCAGTTACCTCGTTATTGTTTATAATTTGAAATTGTTGAATAAAAAACCGTTTTAACCAAAGAGGCATTATGATATACAGAATATATCAGCTGCTTGTTCATGTACGAAAGTAAGTTAAGTTTCTTTTAAATTACCAAACAAATTTGCCACACCAAAACAATTTGACTCAAAAGGGCCCAGGTTTCAGTTGGTCCAGTTTGACCCAAAATGTTGAGGCCCCCAATTTGGTATCAAAACGGACTATCTAACAAAACTGTCAAATACTCCATAGTTTGTCATCTAAATTACTCCCGAATTTGCAATAATATCGTTGAGACGCCAATGCATCAACACTCCAAACATCATGTAATTTGGAAGCTTAGAAGTTTTACAGGATTTGTTTTTCAAAACTTTAACAGCGTTTTTCTCGAAACAGGCCTTTTAGAGTTAGTCTGTTTTGACTCAAAGCCATCGTAATATGATAATAACAAACTATATTTTTAAAATGTTTCAACGCACATATTAATTTTGATAGTATGTAATGACTGCCTCCACGCATGTAGAAAACACAAATTACCATTTCCAACGACTGACTAAAATAAATGTAATGGTTTATTGCCCCATTTTTGTTTCCTCCAAAGTTGTTGTTTTTATGCAGAAAGCTGGTATTGCTTCAAAAAAAGATATTTTTACAACACAAATATAAACGATAGTTTGTCATCCATTTCTGCTTGTCATAGAAAGTGATGTCCGTGTTAATTTGCTTGTGCGTTGCTTTATACCTAATTGCTATGGTTCAAACAATGAATTGCTTTACAGAGAAAAAAATACCACATGTTGCTATCTAAAACAGCAATAAATTTGTAAAACAAATAGACATTTATCTGCAAATGTTGTTAACTGAAATGCTCTTATAAATGCGCGTTCCTTTGATATAAATATGCAGGAAACAGAAATTATCAGAAATTGCAGCTTATTAGCTCTCATAAATGTGACGGAAGGAAGCATTCTAGAAGGAAGCCAGCTATCAATAGGGCATTTGCCACGAGTGTTCGTTCTCTATACTAGACGACAATTTGCCCGCACTCGTTCTGCCCGACTTACGCTGACCTTTCTAATTCAACTCTCCAAATTCAACTCGGTGAAATTCAAGGTCGCCCTCACGTGGCAAATGCCCTATTCAGTACCATCCCACAGACACAAAACTAAAAGACAGATAAGTAGAAGTCTGACTGAAAAGAAAGACAATGAGGACACGAGGAGGTTTTCTTGAACATAAAACCTATCAAAACTAATACCCCTATGCATAAACTAATTGTGTTTGAATAAAAAGTACACATACTGGAGATTGTTACAATGTATAATTGTTTTTATTTACTGTGTGGCTCTACAATGGTTAAGATGTTAACACATTTTGGTGTAACTGCAACATACTCAGAACTCTGACGTCTGAGGTCCAATGATCAGTGATGGTATGTTTATAAATTTGTTTGTGCAAGAACCTCAGCACAGACACAAATAAAATCAAAGCAGTTTTAAAAAACAAAAACAAAAAAACAACACCTACATACATGTCCCTAAAAGATTGATAACATTCGTGTTTTTTGTTGTTTCGTGGTCTCCCCAACAATTAAGGAATGCAGCTGTTTTCCCCCTTAGTGGCCTGCTACAGTACACACGGTTCGCTGTCAATGCGATGCGATTGTGACGATGCGAGTGACGATGATTCACTCGCGTGAAAATACTTCCGTCTCAAAATGAATACTTCTACTACTTTCGCTCCATGATACTCCAGTAGACCCAATACATGAATTCCACGACGATCATCGTGACTCGCATCGTCACAATCGCATCGCGTCGACAGCGAATCGTATGTAGTGTAGCAGGCCCTTGACAGTGTCCATTGACGTCATACAGGGCGACCTCTGGCGGCAATGGTTGTCGTGAGTCACGGAGAGGGACCAGCTAGCTGGACACACTACTACGGCTCACGGGGTTCGGGGGCGATTCTCTCACGGGTGAGCAACCAAGGAGGAGGGTGGGAGGAGGAGGAGGAGGAGGAGGAAAAAATTCCGGGAAGAGAGAGAGAGAGAGAGAACGCGGACAGACAGACAGAGACTGACAGACAGAGGGGGAAAGAGACAGAGTGTCAGAGAGTGACAGAGGCAGAGACAAAAAGAGAGAAGGAGACAGAAAAGTGAAAGAGACAAAGATAGAAAATGACAGTGACAGAGACACACAGAGTTTGCAATGTCCCATTTGGCCTTTGGCCTAGAGGACGTAAAACATTAATAATACAGAGAGAGAGAGGGGGGGGGGAGGGGGGGGGGAGATAGAGAGAGAGAGAGAGAGAGAGAGACAAACAGACAGACAGGACAGAGAAAGTGACAGAGATAGAGACAGTGACAGAACAGAGAGAGACAGTGACATAACAAAGAGAGACAGAGACAGACAGGCAGGCAGATACACATACACACACACACACACACACACACACACACACACACACACACACACACACACACACACACACACACACACATAGACATAGACATAGACAGAGAGAGAGAGAGAGAGAGAGAGAGAGAGAGAGAGAGAGAGAGAGAGAGAGAGAGAGAGAGAGAGAGAGAGAGAGAGAGAGAGAGACAGAGACAGACAGACAGACATATACATAGACATAGAGAGATAGGGAGAGAGAGAGAGAGAGAGAGAGAGAGAGAGAGAGTGAGAGAGAGAGAGAGAGACAGACAGAGAGAGAGAGAGAGACAGACAGAGAGATACAGAGACATAGAGAGATACAGAGAGACAGCGAGATGGGCGGAGGGAGTGTAAGAACGGGTGGAGGGGGGGGATAATCATCAGGTTTACTTGTTTTTGTCAACATACGCCGCACTGAACAAACGCCCTTCGTTAGGGACCGAACCATACCATGCCTGATCCCATGGTCGGCCAACACACAGCAGATAGGCATGGCCTGAAGGGGGAAAATAGAGGTGAAGAGGATTAATGGCTGGATGAACACCAACCCGAAAGGAAAGAAAGAAAGAAAAGAGAAAATGTCCGGCAGATGCTTTTGGACGAGTGAGCGGACTAAGAACAGAGCGATGCTGGTTGTGCGAGTTACATGAGCTGTGTTTGGTGAAACGTCCAAGGTTGTAGAAGCTAAAAGTTGTTGAGCCAAGTATGCTGCCTGTTAGGGACGGGGGTGGGTTGGGAAGACACGCGTGAGAGAGAGAGAGAGAGAGAGAGAGAGAGAGAGAGAGAGAGAGAGAGAGAGAGAGAGAGAGAGAGAGAGAGAGAGAGAGAGAGAGAGAGAGAGAGAGAGAGACAGACAGAGACAGAGACAGAGAGAGAGAGACAGAGACAGAGACAGAGAGACACACACAGACAGAGAGAGGAACTGGAAAACTTTATTATTCAAAGATTGAGATGTTATGACAAGCCTATTCTTCGAATCTGTCCTTGGGACGAAAACAAGACTAAGACAAAACATTGATCAGGAAATGGGCATACCAAATGATGCAATGCATTAGAGAGAGAGAGAGAGAGAGAGAGAGAGAGAGAGAGAGAGAGAGAGAGAGAGAGAGCTAGAGAGAGAGAGAGAGAGAGAGAGAGAGAGAGAGAGAGAGAGAGAGAGAGAGAGAGAGAGAGAGAGGTGGGGGCTCGGAAGAAAAGCAGAAAGGACTATACTAGAAGAAGCATGTTTTGAATGGTTAACGTTCATGTCCCTTCACCAAAATCGGTATGTTGTTTTCTGTTCTACTCCAGCGTCTCCTACTACTTCCACCCAGCTAAAAGCTCCCCTATGATTGGAGCAAAAGGCTCGTGGAGCACGTGTATATACTCCGCTAACAAACACCTACAGTGGACAACGGCAGGCCCGGGTTTGTGGTCAGTTTTAAAGGACAAATATTGATCCACCTTTCGGCTAGAGGCGATGGGCTGAGGCTGAAGCGTGTCTCCGTGTACAAACCCTCCCCTCCCCCTTGTCCACATTCCCTTTTGTCCCAGACTATCCGGAGGCGCCCGTTAACCGGATTGGGCCTCCTGATCGGCCCTCTCATTCACACACTGGTCCGCCAAAGCTGGTTAGCAAAGAGAACATCAAGAGCTCTTTAGACGTCAAAGTCGTCGGGTCTGTTGTTGCAAGACTTTACTCAGCCAGGGTCAAGTGCCCCTGACTTTGGAATACCTTCAAGGATCTAGACTATGATCGAGGTATGAGCCTGCTTGTTTTGTTCGCTTTGCCCTACTGATGCCTTCCAAAGGCCTCTCAATTGGGGGATCAATGTTGTCGTAACCTGACACTTTACATTTTACAGGAACTCGCATCCAGGGTAGTTGAAGAGGCGATTATGAGGCCAGCAACATGTTGTCGAGGGTATAATGAAGTAGACATAGAGCTTCTGGTGTGACTCTAGGCTCCCTTCTGGAAATGTGTTTTTTGTCGACCGAGGGTTATCGATGGGGCATTTATGTGTGTAACGAGCACTTGTACATGGATATACATGCGATAATAACACGGCACATCCCAGTACGGTTTGTCTAGAGTACAGGGTGTTGACAAACATGATTGTCGACTTCCATTCCGTACCCCTTCTTCTTCTTCTTTGTTCGCTCAGACAGTTTCCTGTCACATGAGCGTAGATGCGTCATTCTTAGTTGGGCCCAACTAAGAATATCACCCGCTCAGCTAAGTCCCTACTGGTTTGATTGCCCCCCTGGCGGTCAAATCATCGTCCTAAGTTGACCATTGTCCACCTGCAGTAGAGGAGGGTGAACTCAAACTGAAACAATAGACTCCGAAGGACAAACTCAGGTACCCGGAAATACTCGGAGGGGTGACCTCCCTCACCGGCTGGTGTATGTGTGAGTGCGTATGTATGCACGTATGTATGCATGTATGTATGTATGTATGTGCGTATGTATGCGCGTATGTATGCACGTATGTATGTATGTATGTATGTATGTATGTATGTATGCATGTATGTATGTGTGTATGTATGTATGCATGCATGTATGTATGTATGTATCTATGTGTGCATGTATGTATATATGTATGTATGCATGTATGTATGTACGTATGTGCCACTGGGCGAGTTGCGTGATGTCTGTCGAAGAGCCTTGGAGCGTGGCTGAATGGAAGCCTTTTACTGTCGAGGGTCTGGGATTGTTTTCATTGCCGTCCTAGTAGTTAGGACGACCCAGCCCTCTTGTATCCTCCTTCTGTTGATTTTTCCCTCCCTTTTTTCTACTCGCCGCCGGCCCGTGGTATATACTGCTCACAAAAAATAGGGGATATTGTGATTTGCAACGAAAGTATAAGTCCTATTCAATTTGAAAACAAAAGTGTGTTATTCGTCGAACGTAAAATCGAAGACTAAAACTAATTTTGAAACGTCACGTGATTGTCAGAGAGAAGACGGACATCAATGGGTGCAATGTCCCAAAATAGTCCGAAAACATTTGAAAACGTTTTGGACCACTGTTTCCTGCAAGGCATAGCGGCATGATATGGTCTGGGTTTCGTGGATGTGACGGTAAGTTTGCACAAAATATGCTCAGTGGAGACGCGAATTGTCATTTTGGAGGATAAAATCTGCCCAAAGCTGGCGGGTTTTTTTCAATTTCACCTTGCATCACTTTAACCATAATTATTAAGAGGATCTAGGGACGCCGGGGAAAAAACATTAATCCTCCAGAAAATCTTCAGGAGACTGTTCCAGAGCATGATAAAGCATTGCCTTGAATGCCTGGTAGCAAACAGTGGCCCAACAATCTGTCAACTGTGTAAATGTGTTTTGTGGTTTCGAATAACACACCCACTGGTTTAAATGTTTTATTTTTCCAAATCAACATGAACAACAACTATGACATAACTGAAGCAACAACAAGCAGAGCTCCAGCAGTCGCCTCCAGCAGTCACGTGACATTTTAGCATTAATGTGTGCCTTCCCTTTTACAGCCAAGAAAGGCTGAACTATCATTTCCACATGAAATTAAACTTATAATCAGGTTATTGAACTCATGTGGTGATATTGAAAAGTCAATATCCCCTACTTTTTGTTAGCAGTATATATATACCACAGCTGGGCAGGTCTTAAACCGTCGTTCGACGAGTTGCTGTCCTGAAGCATATTCTTACATTTTTTTTCTTCTTGCATAGGCGGGCAATAGAAATATAAGACAAGACTGGGGAAAGGGGGTGGGGAAGGGAAAGCCAAGGAGGTGTGCACGGGTGAGGTGGGAACAAAGGGGGGTGTGGGTTGTTGAGACTAAGTGCATTATTTCTGCTGACACAAGATGTCTTCGGTGTCCCGGGCCCTTGACCGTGTTAACACTGATGGAAATCAAAGCGCAGAGTAACTCGGCGTGGACAAGTGGGTCCCAAAGAGAGAGAGAGGAGGACAACAGTAGGCCTGAAAGAGGGAAAGGAGACCAGCACGCTTGCGTGAAGTGTTAATAAAACGTGATGGTCGTTCAAAACGTTAAGGTCATCGCGTTCACAACACGCGTTACACGTATTACCGCATATATAGTATGCACGCGAGCACACCCATACGTGTGTGCACACGCACGCACACACACACACGCACACGCACACACACACACACACGCGCACGCGCACACACACACACACACACACACACACACACACACACACACACACACACACACACACACACACACACACACACACACACACACACACACACACACACACATACACACACACCACCACCACCACCACCAACAACAACAACAACAACAACAACAACAACAACAACAACAACAACAACAACAACAACAGCAACAGCAACCACAACAACCACATACAGCATTTATACGGCGCTGAATCTTGTTAGAAATCAACTCAAAGCGCACACACACACGTTAGCATTCAAAACGCAATCAAGCAAAAACGCAATGCAAAGCGGATGACATTACTTGAATACAGCAGAAACAGACCTAAAGGCAAGAGAGAGAAGAGAAAGAGAGCGGAACTTCAACGACGGGGGAACAGGTGGGTTTTCATGTCAGATTTGAAAGCAGAGAGGGTCGGTCGCTGACGGAGTGAAATAGGAAGTTTGTTCCAGGAGCTCGGTCCCGAGACAGCAAAAGAGCGCCGACCAACAGTTGAAAGCTTATACCTAGGGATCTGGAGAGAAAGAGGGTCAGAAACTGTGCAAAGAACGGAGAAGAGGGCTAACATGATCGAACTTTTTCTTCCTAAGGACAAGACGAACAGCTGTGTTTTGAATACGCTGGCGACAAGATAGAGAAGTGACTGATAGGCCAGAAAGGAGAGCATTACAGTAGTCAAGACGATATAGTATGAGGAAAGTAACAAGCTTTGTTGTGGCTTCATCTGAGAAATATTTACCAATATAGCCACATACACAGACACACACACACACACACACACACACACACATATATATATATATATATATATATATATATATATATATATATATATATATATATATATATATGTTAGCCCTCTCTAGTCATGTCTATTAGGTTTTGAAATTAAAATTTCAGAACATTATTATTTTGTTCATTTTACATAAGATTTTCATAAGATTTTTACTATTTCTGGTTTAACTTTGTGCTGGTTTGCTTTTATTGTGGATTTTCGATTTGATGCAGAGAGGACACCATTCTCTTGTAGAATGTCTTTTTTGCTCAGGTTGGCCATCCACTGGACAGTCAATTTGCAGGCCAATCATGCAAACTGATGAGATCTTCTCAAGATCGAAACAGCTGTCTTTGCATAACGATGGCTTGGAGTCAAAACGGACTATCTTTAGATAGTCCATTGACATATTATTGAACTTATTGCAAAAACTAATCATTTGTATAAAAAAAAAGTCTGCTGAAATATAAAAAGCAAAACCCCCTTTTTTATATTTCTGCAGTCGTTGTTTGATACAAGTTATTAGTTTTTGTAATAAATCCAATTATACGTCAATGGTCTATCTAAAGATAGTCCGTTTTGACTCCAAGCCATCGATAAGGCACTGTCCCTCCCCCATTGGGAGAAAAAGTAAATCAGCACAATTTATATAAAAATCTTAATTTTTTTAATTTTTAATTTTATTATTTGAACACGAACATTACTCAAAGTTAACATTAACTGGTTTTGTTTCTGAGGTTCACAAATAAAGACATTGGACACAGAAAAGCTTTATCAAAGCAAACTATATATATACATACACACGCACGCACGCACATACACACACACACACACACACACACACACACACACACACACACACACACACACACACACACACACACACACACGGCACGCACCATGATCAAAGTTTAAGCACTTCACCTTTTCTTTTCCCTCTTCTTTCAGTTATTTTCTCCACGTTCCAACATTCCTTACTAGCATGGACAGACAATCGTTTTAGCAGGTTAGTCTAAGCTACACGTCATTGCCCGTGTTTAAGTGTTTAAGATCCATGGCTACCCTACCAGAATCCAATCAAAGTCTGAGCCGCTTGGAACAATGATTTAACTCCAAAGACAACAAACTGACTCAACAACTTCGTTCGTGCAGAAAATGGACACCCACCATCTTGGGAGTGCAATTCTAAACCCCTTGAATAATGTCTTAATTCCAAGGGAAATAAATTGACACAACAACACACAGAGAGAGCAAAAAAGGACAGACATAAGAGAGAGAGAGAGAGAGAGAGAGAGAGAGAGAGAGAGAGAGAGAGAGAGAGAGAGAGAGAGAGAGAGAGAGAGAGAGAGAGAGAGAGAGAGAGAGAGAGAGAGAGACTCCTAAATAAACAAAGGAAGGACGCGAATTTAAGCGGGACAAACATGTCACCGCTAAAGAGTTAATGGACATTCCCAGCATGCATTGCTGAAGCGACGCGGGAGACAAGTAACGTGGACAAAGACCTAGGGGAGACAACTAGTTAGGAAAGCTCTCGTTTTGGTGTTTAAGCTGGTCTATTGTTGATTTCTTTTGTTTTATAATGTGGTATTCTTGTTCCACCCTTTCTTTCTATTATTGCCAACCGTGATCGTAGAGAGCGGATTGGTAATGTCTTCACTCGTGTCTGAGGTGGTGTTTGTATGTTTGTATGTATCCTCTCTAGCGTTTGAACGGATGGACTTAGGGCGCTCAAATTTTGCATGCGGGTCGGTTGTAGGACGATCTAGGCCAAGTTCGATAATGAAGGTTATGGGTCAATGGTCAAGGTCACTGGAGCCGAATAACGCTGCCGCGCGGTTGGTTATTTAGCGTCTTAACGCTCTAGTTTGCCGATGTTATTAACTATGTCTTTGTTCCCACATGTCTTTGGTAGTAGTAGTAGCAGTAGCAGTAGTAGTAGTAGTAGTAGTAGTAGTAGTAGCAGTAGTAGTAGTAGTAGTAGTAGTAGTAGTAGTAGTAATACTAGTAGGTACTTTATAGACACACACACACACACACACACACACACACACACACACACACACACACACACACACACACACACACACACACACACACACGCACACACACACACAATCGGGCTGCTCCCACCTGGAGAGCGCGTCGCAGCCAGAGGCGCGCCATCCATTTCTTTTTCTTCTTTATTTGCATGCGGTTTTTGTGTGACTGATGAGGAAGGAAA
>CM065686.1:51102346-51119846 GCA_017654935.2 Phymorhynchus buccinoides
AACATCCCTTCGGGACAAAACGATAACAGGTTGATTAACATGGGAAACAAGTGGGCACAGGAAATACCAATAGGCTGGAGCCTGAGGAGACATACATAACGATAAATCTCAGTGACATGTGAGTGACCAAAGGGCCACATACACGCATACATAGCTTGACCCACACCCCAACGACACACCGACAGACGGACCAGGGTCTAAACTAAGGTCGCGTGAGTGGCCAAGGGAGACCATCTTGATGGAGAGAGAGAGAGAGGAAAAAAACAAGATGGCGGCGGACAGAAAGTGTCTTTTATTAGTCTGTGCCTGTATTCACATTGAGATAGCATGAGATTTAGTATGATGCTAACTTAGAAGCTCTTCCAATGTCCTATAGGATTTAATAGGACTTTTGGAAGAGCTTCTAAGTTAGCATGATGCTAAGTCTCATGCTATCTCAACGTGAATACCGTCCCAGGTTATTGTTAATTAGGCTAATCCCATTCGTCTATTTTTTTATAATATATATTGTATATAATAACCAGGGGGTGAAGGTGGGGAGAGAAGGGGGAGGGGTGGGGGTGGGGGTGAATCAGAGAGAAGTGTGTTTGTGGGGGTGGGGGTTGGGGGGTGAGAGGGAGGGGGTGTGTGTTACGCGCGTGCGTATTAGAGAGAGAGAGAGAGAGAGAGAGAGAGAGAGAGAGAGAGAGAGAGAGAGAGAGAGAGAGAGAGGGGGAGAGAGAGAGAGAGAAAGCGAGAGGAGAGATGAGAGAGGAGAGAGAGAGAGAGAGAGAGGAGAGAGAGAGAGAGAGAGAGAGAGAGAGAGAGAGAGAGAGAGAGAGAGAGAGAGAGAGAGAGAGAGAGAGAGAGAGAGAGAGAGAGAGAGAGAGAGAGATAATTTCCCACAGGAATCATTTCACTAGATAGTCGTAAAGCCAAGCTACTATCTGCTGAAAACCTTAGTATTACTACTAACCCATGAAAATACTACTATTTGTTTTCAGCAGTTAGTAGTAATACGACTAACTGCTGAAAAAAATAGTAGTCTTTTCATGGGTTAGTAGTATTAGTAAGGTTTTCAGCAGATAGTAGCTTGACATACGTGTGTGTGTGTGTGTGTGTGTGTGTGTGTGTGTGTGTGTGTGTGTGTGTGTGCGTGTGCGTGCGTGCGTGCGCGCGTGCGTGCGTGAGTGCGTGCGTGCGCGCGCGTGCGTGCGTGCGCGCGTGTGCGCGCGCGTGTGTGCGCGCGCGTGTGTGCGCGCGCGCGCGTGTGTGCCTACCTGTGTCTGAGTGCTTGCGTGTGACACAGACATAATATAGTGTCAAAATAAAAAGAGACAAAAACTAGAAAAGAAAAACCCCCCCAAAAAAAAAACCCACACCTTTGAAACAAAATCTTCTTCTAAATACCTTCCAATAAAAATGCCTGGCCACCGGTATCGCGTGTTTGACGGGAAGATGATCGGAGGGTCGCGCGACCCACAGCGGAAAGGAGAAGCCGCTAGGGTTGATGAATTAAACGCCCCTAAAGGGATTCCTTCACGCTGCTGTACATCTAAGCTGCAGCCATTAAAACTTAAGTCTCCGCTAGACGGAGCTAAGGAGAACTTGCAGACAACGATCAACATTCTAGAAATATTATGCTTTAAAGGAATTTGTTTTTGCAGTCCTTTATTGTTTCTTTCGCTCCCTTTTTTCTTGTTCTTGTTCTTCCTCTTGTTGTTGTTGTTCTTCTTCTTCTTCTTCTTCTCCTTCTCCTCCTTTAAGCTTTTTTAAAAACTTACTCTTCATCATCTTCTTCTTCTTCTTCTTCGTTTCATCTACTTCCTCCTCTTCCTCCCCCCCCCCCCTTCTTCTTTTCCTTCCTCTTTTTCTTTCTTCTTCTTCTTCTTCTTTTTCTTCTTCTTCTTCTTTTTATTTTCTTCTCCTTCTTCTTCTTCTTCTTCTTCTTCTTCTTCTTCTTCTTCTTCTTCTTTCTTCTTTTTTCTTCTTCTTCTTCTTCTTTCTTCTTCTTCTTCTTCTTCTTCTTCTTCTTCTTCTTCTTCTTCTTCTTCTTCTTCTTCTTCTTCTTCTTCTTCTTCTTCTTCTTCTTCTTCGTCTCGTCTTCCTCCTCCTCCTCCTCCTCTTCTTCTTTTTTACGTTCCTCTTTTTCTATCTTCTTCTTCTTCTTCTTCTTCTTCTTCTTCTTCTTCTTCTTCTTCTTTTCCTCCTCCCTTTCTTCTTTTTCTTCACCTTCTTTTTTTCTTCTTAATTCTTCTTCATCGCGTTGTCCCCCTTCTCTCCCCTCTTCTTCTTCTTCTTCTTCTTCTTCTTCTTCTTCTTCTTCTTCTTCTTCTTCTTCTTCTTCTTCTTCTTCTTCTTCTTCTTCTTCTTCACATTGATATTACAGTTTGTTTTCGTTCGTGTGTTATCTTGCTTTCTAATTCTTGTTTTATCGTCTGTTGTTTACTGTATAACTACCGTTTAGTTGAATGCCCTTTTAATCGCTTGTTGCTTCAGCGACTTGCGACAGAGGAATGCAGTGTCCCGGGTTGTTAACTCTTTAATATAAAGCATGCATTTGGGGTTTTTTAGAAAGGCATATTGTTTCAAAGCAGTGTTAAACAGTTTACCTACATCTCAAAATAATTACCTTAACTTAGACGATAATGGTCAGTGTCAGTTCAATCCGTTTTCGTTTTCTTCATCTTCTTCTTCTTCTCCTTCTTCTTCTTCTTCTTCTTCTTCTTCTCTCTCTCTCTCTCTGTGCCCCCCTCTTTCTCTCTCTCTCTCTCTCTCTCTCTCTCTCTCTCCCTTCCTCTCTCTCTCTCTCTCTCTCTCTCTCTCTTCTCTCTCTCTCTCTCTCTCTCTCTCTCTCTCTCTCTCTCTCTCTCTCTCTCCCTCCCTTCCTCTCTCTCTCTGATAAAGTACAAACCACCCACCCTTCAAGCCTTTTTTTAGAAAGTCATATTTCTTCAAAGCATCTGAAAAGTTTAATTGACCTTAACTTATTCCGTTTTTTTTTTTCTTGTTCTTTTTCTTGTTCTCTCTCTCCCCCCCCCTCTCTCTCTCTCTCTCTCTCTCTCTCTCTCTCTCTCTCTCTCTCTCTCTCTCTCTCTCTCTCTCTCTCTCTCTCTCTCTCTCTCTCTCTCTCTCTCTCTCTCTCTCTCTCTCTCTCTCTCTCTCTCTCTCTCTCTCTCTCTCAAACCAACCGCATCCCCTCCCTCTCTCTCTGTGTGATAAAGTACAAACCACCCACCCTTCTTCTCCATTCAAACCAACCGCATGAGAACAATTTTCTTCAAGTGCTCAGCACAATTGGAGCGATTGAAGGGTGCTCCTATTTTCTGTTGTTGCGTTGAATGCATATTTATAAATAATGAAACTATATTTTTCATGGAACGTTTTATTTATAACATGACACTGGAAGGTACACGAGAGAGAGTAGAAATGTAGACATCATGGAGGAATTATCTGTTGTTGAGTTGAATAACATGACACTGGAAGGTACACGAGAGAGAGTAGAAATGTAGACATCATGGAGGAATTATCTGTTGTTGAGTTGAATAACATGACACTGGAAGGTACACGAGAGAGAGTAGAAATGTAGACATCATGGAGGAATTGTCTGTTGTTGAGTTGAATGCATATTATAATAATGTAATATTTTTAACGTTTCGTTTTTAATCGTGACACTGGACGGTACGGGAGAGTAGAAATATAGACATCAAGGTGAACGAAGAAATGACGGAGTGAATGAACAACAAAAATGAAATTTACAAAATTTGAAAAACATATGTGAAATATCACAATAAATACAAGGATAAACAGCAGAACTCGGCCAAGGGTTCTTGGCTATTCACTGTGTTTGTACATGTGATGCATTTTTTAGAATGTCTGACGAGCGCTTCCCAAAATGTATCCTCTATGGAGAACTCCAGTTTGGTGCACGTAACCCTGGAGGGCAAAATAAACGGTTCAAGGACACCCTCAAAGTGTCCCTGAAGGACTTTGACATCAACCTTTCCTCCTGGGAAACTTTGGCCCCAAACCGATCAGCCTATATCTGGTGCAGTCACCAAGGGAGCTGCCAAGTTCGAGGCTCACCGAATCGAGACAGCCCAGGCACGTCGAGAAACGCGAAAAAAATCGCACGAGCAGCAGCAATTCTCTAACTCCAACAGATCCCCTCAACTCTCTTTCCTGTCCCCACTGTCACAAAACCTTCAAGTCCCGCATCGGACTCATCAGTCATCTTCGTACCCACCCCACATACTGAACCCTCTGACATTGGAACTGTTGACGGATGGTCTTCATCCCTCGGGACGGACGAACATCACATGTGATGCAAGTCAAATTGACCCGGCTGTGCCCAATGGAAGCTGTCTTTACCAGTGGCAGTTCTCCCTACACACCGTAAAGAATTGTTGGCTGTTGTCACTCCACGGGTGGAGTGAATGTGTGGGTGGCTCCATAAATGGAGCGAAGTCCCCTGAAGTCGGAGTATGGCTGCCCATGTGGCGTGGCCCTTTAACATTTTCGTCGTCAGCCATTTTTCAGCAAAAAATAACCATTAATCTTACCTGGGTAGAGAAAAACATTCATCAGCAATATTGGAAATTCCTCTGTGACATGTATAAAGTAAGGCCTATCCTTACCTCCCAAAATTAGGAAAATAGTGTCTTTGGATAACTGGCCCTGATTTGAGGCCTTTTAGTGGCAACAACCATTGTGGTGCAAAAATGCGACATTGGCGGTGAAAAGATTAAAAGCAGCCATGCACGTAATCTTCCCACCCAAGGCCATGCAAAATGTTCACATGGCACTGGGTGTGCCCCCGGAGCGTTTAAGCTGGGGAACGAAAACAACAACAACAACAGCAGAATGAACAAACACAATACTATTGAAGTACGTACATATGAACATTTAACAAACAAACAAAACCTCAGTCACATAATTATACAAGCATACACATACACGTATGCGCGGGGAGATAGAAACAGAGACACAGACAGACAGACAGACAGAAACATATGGACAGAAAGGGGGTGGGGTAGAGACAGATGGTGGGGTGGGTGGGGGGGTGAACAAAGGGAGGGAAAGACAATACAGAGCAAAAGTATTGTAGGTACGTGTGCGCTGAGGGAGAGAGAGAACGAAGAAGAAGAAGAACAGCAACAACACGAACAGCAACAACAAGAGGGCGAGGAGGAGGAGGAGGAGGAGGAGGAGGAGGAGGAGGAGGAGAAGGAGGAGGAGGGAGGAGGAGGAGGAGGAGGAGGAGAGACAGCACCAAGAAGAAGAAGAAGAAGAAGAAGAAGAAGAAGAAGAAGAAGAAGAAGAAGAAGAAGAAGAAGAAGAAGAAGAAGAAGAAGAAAAGAAGAAGAAGAAGAAGAAGAAGAAGAAGAAGAAGAGGAAGAAGAAGAAGAAGAAGAAGAAGAAGAAGAAGAAGAAGAAGAAGAAGAAGAACAACAACAACAACAACAACAACAACAACAACAACAACAACAACAACAACAACAACAAACAACAAAACAACGACAACAAGAGGGCGAGGAGGAGGAGGAGGAGGAGGAGGAGGAGGAGGAGGAGGAGGAGGAGGAGGAGGAGGAGGAGGAGGAGGAGAAGAAGCACCAAGAAGAAGAAGAAGAAGAAGAAGAAGAAGAAGAAGAGAAAAAAAACAAAAAAACAACAACAACAACAACAACAACAACAACAACAAACAACAAAAACAACGACAACAAGAGGGTGAGGAGGAGGAGGAGGAGGAGACAGCACCAAGAATAAGAAGAAGAAGGAGGAGGAGGGAGAGGAGGACGAGAAGAACAAGAAGAACAAGACGAAGAAATGAAAGCAAAAACAAAACGAAGCGAAGGAGAGGCTTCACCACAATCTTAGGCCACCAACAAAATGACACTGCAAACTGTCAACTTCCACCACCGCACCGCGACAATAATGAGACGTGTCATGATACCTCGAGGCAGAGAACAAACTGTCATACCTAAGACACCTAAGGCCCGAAAGAAAGAACGAAAGATGAAAATGACTACCCACAAAAGGTACTTTTGCTTTGAAAGGAGGAAAACCTACTCCAGCTTTGCACCCAGGCGCTAAACCCAGGTAACGCACGTTGCGGGATAAGCAAAGCGGGGTCGTATCGATGAACCCCCGGCCCTGTAGTAGTCATGAGTGCGAATTAGACAATCAGCACGGGGAATAGTAATGTAAATTAGGCTAAACCCTTAAACAAAAAACCACGATTGACTGTTTGGGCTAATTTACATACTAATCCCCGGTTTGAATGACTAAGACGCACTCATCACTACAGGGCCGGGTCTCTGTTAATTTGGTGTTTGGTATATTTTTCTAAGCCACATATATAATTTATCTGTGAAAATATCTGTGAAATTCGGGTCGCTCCCACCTGGAAAGGGCGTCGCCGCAAGTGCAGCGTCATCCTTTTTTTTTTAGGGGGGGGAGGGTGAGGAGGGAGAGGGAGTGGAGGGACTTGGTAAGTATAGCTATCAATTTGGTCATACCAGGCAGCGAGATTTCTCCCTGTTCTTACCATCGACTTTTAACTGCCGCGTGCATGCAATTTAATGATCTGGTGACGGGACATTAGCTGGTAAGAATCCAAATTTGATTTTTAAGTCAAACTGACCACTAGTCACTGTCACTGACCCCGTAACTGGTCATTTACCCACACATCTTGTACAGAACATGTCACATCGACACATGGACATTTTATAGACACGCGGACATATAGACAAATGGACATATATAGACACGCGGACATATAGACACGTGGACGTATAGACACCCGGACATATATTGTACAGAACATGTCACATCGACACATGGACATTTTATAGACACGCGGACATATAGACACGTGGACGTATAGACACCCGGACATATTGTACAGAACATGTCACATCGACATATAGATAGACACGCGGACGTGACATATAGACACGCGGACATTATATAGACACCCGGGACACATAGACATGATCCCGTAGCGATAGCGCTACGCACCCGCGAACTACTTATAGAGATGGGAACACATAGAGACGAGAATATTGTTCTCGAATTCTGATCGCTTCTCGACCTTTTGGCTAAGACAGTGATTCAGGAACATAATTTTTTGTTTATACCATGGTTGGTTTGTTCAGCCCGTCGTACATGGCGAAAGCCGATACGCGACGTTAAACTGAACTTCCATAGAGACGAGGAAAATAGAAATGACGATAATAAATAGAACGGGGACACATAGAGACACACGTGGTGACACAGAGAGACGGGAGCAAATCGATACGTATGCACCCAAGCAAACTAGCCAACATTCCAACCTGGGTAATTATAAACTTTAGTTACTTATTATAATTATTCTCCAAGTTTTCGAGGTTTTGTTTTGCGTTTGAAATGCATCCGGCCATCCTTGGGACAGACATTTTCGCTTCGACTTTTGAAAACACAACCACTGACAAATGATTACGTGAGATAAAGCTTTGGTGTTGTTTTTGTTGCCAATGTGACTGTTTGTTTAGTTCTATTATATTATCTTTTTGTGTGTGTGTTTGTCTTGTTCTGGTTACTTTTCGGTTGGTGAATAGAAGAACTCTCTCTGTCTCTGTCTCTGTCGCTGTCTCTCTCTCGCTCTCTCTCTCTCTCTCTCTCTCTCTCTCTCTCTCTCTCTCTCTCTCTCTCTCTCTCTCTCTCTCTCTCTCTCTCTCTCTCTCTCTCTCTCTCTCTCTCTCTCTCTCTCTCTCTCTCTCTCTCTCTCTCTCTCTCTCTCTCTCTCTCTCTCTCTCTCTCTCTCTCTCTCTCTCTCTCTCTCTCTCCTCTCTCCTCTCCCTCCTCTCTCTCTCTCTCTCTCTCTCTCTCTCTCTCTCTCTCTCTCTCTCTCTCTCTCTCCCCATGACATGGGCACCATGGCCTGGTTCATTAAACCTTCCGAATCCGAATCCGAATCTCTCTCTCTCTCTCTCTCTCTCTCTCTCTCTCTCTCTCTCTCTCTCTCTCTCTCTCTCTCTCTCTCTCTCTCTCTCTCTCTCTCTCTCTCTCTCTCTCTCTCTCTCTCTCTCTCTCTCTCTCTCTCTCTCTCTCTCTCTCTCTCTCTCTCTCTCTCTCTCTCTCTCTCTCTCTCTCTCTCTCTCTCTCTCTCTCTCTCTCTCTCTTTATAAAACGTATATACTATATACAACAAAGCCTCACTATGATGAAATAGGGTGCATGCATTGAAGCCTTCTACAGTGTGTCGTCTGCCAATTCAGAGGTTGGTTGTTTTTTCTTTACTTCTCCCGAGTTTAAACCTTAGAGTTGAAAGAAAAAGGGCGGAAGGTAAAGAATGGGGTGCAGTGGGAGACTGGGGGTGGGGTGGGGGGGTGGGGGGGGGGGGCTAGTGAGGAGGTTATAAGAAGGAAGCAGCAGGGCAGGGGGTAGGGAATGAAGGTGGTGGGGTGGGGGTGGGGTTGATGGGGGGGGGTTGGGTTGGGGGGTGGGGGGTGTCACCGATTGAAAAAAGGCTTTGTGGACGAGTGGAAGAAAATCAGTGGAGGGTGTCAACTCTGTGTGTGTGTGTGTGTGTGTGTGTGTGTGTGTGTGTGTGGTGTGTGTGTGTGTGTGTGTGTGTGTGTGTGTGAGGGGGGTTTTCCAGGGTTTCCGGACCCCCCCCCCCCCCACACACACACACACCTTTTCCCCAAACCTGTACCTTACACAAGAGTAAGCAGTAAGAAAATGGATCGCTTTTTGCTTTAATAATCACCACAAGGCCACAATACCTTAACCCGGAACCTATGCAGCTCCCCGAACTCCCCGCGGACACCCCCCTTACGAATCATTTGGTCCGCCCCTGGTATGTCTGTGCGTGTCTCTAGATGTGTGTGTCTGTGTGAGGCGATGTGCGGTTGAAAGAATCTTTAGTGTAGTGATGATTATAATATTGCTTGAAAGGAAAGGCACGAACTCTGATCGAAAATAGTGGAGCATAGTAGAGGTACAAGAATGTTTCCTTATGACCACGCAGGATAAAAAGAGCTTTGTCACGGTGTTAGTCGGCATTTCTTGCGATATACACACATATGATAGGGCTGTACAGTTATAATAGCGACGATGATGATGATGATGATGATGATGATGATGATGATCACGACGAAGGCGACGATGATGATGATTATGATGATGATGACGACGACAGCGACGATGTCGACAACGATGATGATGATGATGATGATGACAAATTATTTTATTTTATTTTAGAAAATAATAAATAGATGGCTTGGAGTCAAAGCGGACTACCTTTAGATAGTCCATTGGCGTATTATTGAACACATTGTGAAAAATAAAAACTTGTTTCAAAAAGAGACTGCAGAAATATAAAAAGCATAATCCCCATTTTACATTAATTGCAGTCTTTTTTTTAATGCAAGTTCTTAGTTTTTGCAATAACATCAATAATAAGTCAATGGACTATTTAAAGATAGTACGTTTCGACTCTAAGCCAGTCGATGGCTTGGAGTCAAAACGGACTATCTTTAGATAGTTCATTGACGTATTATTGAATTTATTACACAAACTAATAACTTGTATCAAACAATGACTGCAGATATATTAAAAACAAGCGCGAATTCGCCATAGTTTGTGGCACGCGGTCTATTTTTACCACTCCAATCATGAGTCACCTCCCCTGGCTTTTCAATAATTTTAATCTGTAAACCAGAATGTTATCTCTGCACCATTTCGTAACTTTTTATATCTTTTGGAAAACATTTAAAACTATGTATCCTACTTATACTCATCAAAAGAAGCACCGCATACTCGTCGTGTCTGTTGTAGTGTCTGTATTACGTATGTTTATTATTTTGTACGCTTTTAAAATACATCATTTTAAAGAGCGGCCTCAATTAATTTTGAAGTGTAGCCTCGATTTGAAGTGCGACATTTTGTCAAAATGTGCGACAATTTTGGACCGACAGACAGACCGACCGACAAAGTGAGTTATAGGTTTGTGGCTTGAGCCACAAACAAAAAAGGGGGGTTTGCTTTTTATATTTCAGCAGTCTTTTTTGTATATACAAGTTATTAGGTAAAAAAACAAGGTTATTAGTTTTGGTAATAAGTTCAATAATATGTCAATGGACTATCTATAAAGATAGTCCGTTTTGACTCCAAGCCATCGTGATGCGGATGATGATGATGATGTCTGGATTCCTTCCTTCCTTGCTGCTTAACCCTTTCGCCGCCAGCCATTTTTCTGCCCAAAAAATACCATTAAACTTAACTGGGTAGAGAAAATAAAATATCTGCAATATTGGGAATTCCTCTGTGGCATATACAACATTAGGCCTATCCTTACCTCCCAAAATTACGAAAATAGGGTTTGGGGATAACAGGCCCTGATTTGATGCCTTTTAGTGACATGGGTGTTAAACCATTGTGGTGCTGAAATGCGACATTGGCAGTGAAAGGGTTAAAAATGCTGATCCGCGAACCGACACCTTCTAGACCACAGACACACATAGGGGAAGACGGGGTAAAAAGCGCATGGGTGGGTAAGAAGCCCACCCCAATTATCTCATGAAATGAAGCAAATTTCAGTCTCATTTTGCCCATGAGACGAGCGTTAATGTCTAGCATTCGTCTCATGGGCAAATTTGACTGAAATTTTCTTTATTTCATGAGATAATTGGGGTGGGCGTCTTACCCGCCCATGCGCTTTTTACCCCGTCTTCCCCTAATCATTCAATAATACCAGAGAGTACCGACAGCAGTAGCAGTAACAGCAGACAAAGAAACAGAACTATAACGCAATAATGACACTAGTAATAGTAGGGGAAGACGGGGTAAAAAGCGCATGGGCGGGTAAGAAGCCCACCCCAATTATCTCATGAAATAAAGAAAATTTCAGTCAAATTTGCCCGTGAGACGAACGCTAGACATTAACGCTCGTCTCATGGGCAAAATGAGACTGACATTTGCTTCATTTCATGAGATAATTGGGGTGGGCTTCTTACCCGCCCATGCGCTTTTTACCCCGTCTTCCCCTAGCAGTGTTCTTGCTGGCATTATTGCTGCTGTTGTTGTTGTTGTTTGTTGGTCATCGGTGTCGTTGTTGGAGTTAGTCGATGTAGTACTAGAGAGAGAGGGGGGGGAGGGAGAGAGAGGGGGAGAGAGAAAGAGAGTGAGAGAGAGACAGAGACAGAGAGAGAACGAATCATTGTAATGAGTAGGCCTTTCTGCCCATGTCATAAAGGAACAGGGAGGAAGGGATGGGGGGGGGGGAAGAAGAAGAAACGGAATAAACCAAAATCACACAACAGCATACATAATCACAAATAGAAACCTTTCACGAGAGAGAGAGAGAGAGAGAGAGAGAGAGAGAGAGAGAGAGAGAGAGAGAGAGAGAGAGAGAGAGAGAGAGAGAGAGAGAGAGAGAGAGAGAGAGAGAGAGAGAGAGAGGAGAGAGAGAGAGAGAGAGACAAAGACAAGGACAGAGAGAGAGAGAGAGAGAGAGAGAGAGTGAGAGAGAGAGAGAGAGAGAGAGAGAGAGAGAGAGAGAGAGAGAGAGAGAGAGAGAGAGAGAGAGAGAGAGAGAGAGAGAGAGAGAGAGAGAGACAGACAGAAACTTGAAAACCTGAACTTTATTTTCCAAGGATAAAGATGTTAGGCACCGCCTAGTCTTCCAATCTGTCCTTGATACATAATGCGAACATAGAATACAAACATGGCAAGGCATACTATTGCACATATGGGAAGACGGGGTAAAAAGCGCATGGGCGGGTAAGAAGCCCACCCCAATTTTCTCATGAAATAAAGAAAAGTTCAGTCACATTTGCCCATGAGACGAATTCCAGACATTAACGCTCGTCTCATGGGCAAAATGAGACTGAAATTTGCTTCATTTCATGAGATAATTGGGGTGGGCTTCTTACCCGCCCATGCGCTTTTTGCCCCGTCTTCCCCTACATATTTGAACATAAAGGTAGCAAAGCAGGTGCAGAGACAGACAGAGACAGAGAGAGCGCAAACACATCATTCCCAGGCTAAGCCGGGTACAAAATTGCTTGTACATAATAGACTAGCAAACCAAGAAAAAGAAGAAACTGTCGTCAAAGGTTAGATTTATTAGTCGAGACACTGAAGACTTGTCAGTCAGTTAGGCCCCAGTCACTCACTACACCGTCCGTCTGTCTGTCTGTCTGACTGTCTGTCTCTACTCTACATACTATATCCTCTCTTTACTTCTCGCTTCAGTTAAAACGTTTAAACCCTGGCGACACCTTCGCCTTGTTTCTCTCCCCTGTTAACGGGTACACCAAAAAACCCAGACCACTAAAATAATAATCCGTCGTCAGCTTGAATTTCAATACTGCCCTCCAAGCTCCGTTTACGTACCCAGTCGACGACAATGTTGACGACGACGACGACGACGACGATGGCATAGGTTTTGGCAACGTTGTACTTTAAGCACACCCTACCCCACCAGCAAACCAAATCAAATTTTCGCAAGGTACATTTTCACTGAGCCAAAGACTCTAAAAGGGTAAGATGGACTACTTAAGAGTTACGGCGAGCCGGGCTGATAGAGTTACCATTCACAGATGCGGGCTATCCAAAGACTCAGACTGGAATTTGAACGGAGAATTCAACTGGCCTATCGACGTGCTTTTAACCTAAATGTGTCACATTTAAAAGGGACATAACCAGTGTTTCTGTCCTCACTACTCATATAGGGAAAAGAGACCGGATGTTAGTCTTTTCTTGTCAGTGTCTTTGACTGAGCAGCGACATTCTGCCATTGTTGGATCAGCGTAGGGTTGTTGTCACGAAACTGAAAGAACCAGAAGATGAACAATTGACTGCAGTACCTTTCGGACTGATTGTGAACTATGCTCACAAGAAAACAAATCTACAACCTGTCAACTTTCTTTGCTGTCTTCACTTCATGACTAAGTGCCTAAGGCACGAAACGTTGGAGTTTTTCACTTTCACAGGTACATTGTGTTCTTTACCCACCATTTTTAGGTTGAAAGAACCAGGGTCCGTTTCATAAGGGCTAACGTTACGTTGCGCTCGCTCAAATCGGCGAAAACGGTCTAAGAAACACCCTTCGTTTGCCGATAGTTCGCGTGGCGTTTTGTTCTTGCCAAACACCGAGCAAGCGGCGAACTATCCGGAACTAGTAGGGGGTGAACACGTTTCTTGTTGATTGGTCCATTAAAGTTTGCTTAAAATAATAATGGCTATAATCACATTTATACCCGTCAAGAACGATAATTTGTAACAGAAAAGAACATAGCGATTGCTTTTTCAGTCAACAGATTATCGTTCTTGACGGGCATAAATGTGAATATAGCCATAATAATTTTGTTGGACCAATCAGACAAGAGCTTGTAATATTCTTCCGCAAACGTTTTCTAAAGTGTTTCTGAGGCCCCGTTTGGCGTAAGCGTTATTCGCGCGGCGACCGTTATCTAGAGAAACTCTACCCAGACTTTGAGTTTGAGAGTCGTAGTATGCATGAGGGGGTCTAAGCTACGACTTTGACACGGTTTTAAGCAAAATAAACTTGAAATGAAAAAGAAAGAGGAAGAAGAAGAAGAAGAAGAAAGAAAGAAAATACGAACAGGAACACCGCATACCAGTGGTTACTGGTTTAAACGAAGGGAAAGAATGCATTGGTATGCCAAATCAGCAGGTTTCGTTGGGTGATTTGTGTGTCAGTGTGTGTGTGTGTGTGTGTGTGTGTGTGTGTGTGTGTGTGTGTGTGTGTGTGTGTGTGTGTGTGTGTGTGTGTGTGTGTGTGTGTGTGTGTGTGTGTGTGTGTGTGTGTGTGTGTGAGAGAGTGAGAGAGAGAGAGAGAGAGAGAGAAAAATAGAGAGTAGGATCTCAGATAATCTAAATAAGTTGCACCTGAACATCCCCTCTCTCTCTCTCTCTCTCTCTCTCTCTCTCTCTCTCTCTCTCTCTCTCTCTCTCTCTCTCTCTCTCTCTCTCTCTCTCTCTCTCTCTCTCTCTCTCTCTTACTGTGGCCCAAGGCCGGAGCGCAAATAAAAACCTTTCAGTGCTCAGTGCTCTCTCTCTCTCTCTCTCTCTCTCTCTCTCTCTCTCTTGTTTCATCCAAATTCTGCGGTAGGTTACGCAGGAATCCTTCCCAAATCACGCAAAATCCCAAATTTCAATCAATAAAAATGATGTATTCAATAACATTATATTTACAATCCACGATCTGTACGACAATCTACGGTTTACTCCAAAATACAATTATAATAGAACGTTCTCCGGGTGATATCTTTCTCATTTCTCCTCCTAATTTATTTTCAGACTGCAGCAATCTTAGTTTTAGATGACAAAATATTCGTGAAAATGTGTCGCGCGACTAATTTTGTCAGAAAATAATGTTGCTTCCCGACAGTTACTTCATGGGAAATACTGTCGCTGCGACACAAATCCCACGGCGACAGTATTATATAGGACACCAGCAATACTCAAGTATTAGTCATTAGGTATTTCATAAGTCACAGAGGCGTCTCTGTGAAGTTCGGGTTGCTCCCACCTGGAGAGCGCGTCGCAGCCTTTTGTGACTGTCTTACTTCCTCCTCCTCTCCACTCCCTCTCTCCTTATTCAGGCCTACCTTCCCTTTGAAAGAAGAAAGAAAGAAAGAAAGACAGAAAGAAAGAAAGAAAAACTGAAAGAAAGAAAGAAAGAAAAGACTGAAAGAAAGAAAGAAAGAAAAAAGAAAGAAAGAAAGAAAAGAAAGAAAGAAAGAAAGAAAAAGAAAGAAAGAAAGAAAGAAAGAAAGAAAGACTGAAAGAAAGAAAGAAAGAAAGAAAGAAAGAAAGAAAGAAAGAAAGAAAGAAAGAAAGAAAGAAAGAAAGAAAGAAAGAAAGACTGAAAGACAGAAAGAAAGAAAGAAAGAAAGAAAGATTGAAATAAATAAATAAAGAAACACTGACTTCTAGAAAGAGAATGAAAGAAAGAAAGAAAGACAGACAGACAGACAGACAGACAGACAGACAGAAAAAGAAAGACAGACAGAAAGAAAGAAAAGCAGCAAAAGAACACGTAAAAAACAAAAACAACCCCCCCCCCCCCCCCAAAAAAAAAAGTGTCACCGTATGTAAGCGGCGGCAGAGTTAGTTCACTGTGACAACTTCACTGCGCAAGCAAAAAAAAACAAACCACAATTTTACAGAACAAAGTGCTTTCTTTTTTTTCTTTTCTTTTCCCTCTTTTTTTGTTTTGCTTAGCCCTTCCCTTCTCTTCCTGTCTCGTCTCTTTGTCTGCCTGTCTGCCTGCCTGTGTGTCTCTGTCTGTGTGTCGGCTTGTGTCAGTGGCTGAAGGTATGTGACAGTGTCTCTAGCTCGTGCGGTGTGGGCCCACGCCAACGCAACTTGTTGCACCGAGGTGCATGCATGCACCACTTCCTCTTTCTTCTTTTTTTTTGGAGGGGTGGAGGGGGTGGGTGGGGTGGGTGGGGTGAGCAGACTTGTAGCTTGCACACCACCACCACCACCACCACCACCACCACCCCATCCCCACCCCCCTCAGGGGCGGATCTGAGTGGGGAGGGGGGGGGGTTCCAGGGTTTTCCCCCTTTCGCTCCAAGCATGTATCTTATTATACGAGGGTAAAAGGTAAGAAAACAAATGGTTCTACAATGTTTGCTTTCAAGTTTAATAATCAATAAGTCGTGACATTTTCCGGAGACTTCGCCCCCTGCCCCTGGACACTTCATCTTAACCCAGGATCTATGCACATCCCTGGACTCTCCGCGGAAACACACACATACACGCACGCATACGCACGCACACGCACGCACACGCACGCACACGCACGCACACGCAGGCACACGAATACACACACACACAAACACACACACACACTTACGACTAATTTGGTCCGTGTGTGTGTGTCTGTCTGTCTGTCTGTCTGTCAGTCTTGTCTGTCTGTCTGTCTGTCTGTCTGTGCCTTATAGACCTAGCACCCTAAAACCACTGAAAGTGACAAACACGTCCCTGTCGCTATTATCTACATTGCTCTGCGAAACTTTTAAAAAACAACTGTCTAAATATAGCAACCCTATTCACTGGTATGTACAGAGCCAGAAAAACAAATTATGTTGTTTTTTATTATTTATTTTTTTGAGGGGCGGGGAGGGGAGGGGGTGTTGAATTGTCTGCGGTAATGTGTGTGTAAGAGAGTGTGTAATGGCATGCACGTGACTTGATCCGTGTGAACATGTGGGGCTATTACATGGACGAAAAACTGGTAAATTAACAGTATATATATATATATGTGTGTGGTGTGTGTGTGTGTGTGTGTGTGTGTGTGTGTGTGTGTGTGTGTGTGTGTGTTGTGTGTGTGTGTGTGTGTGTGTGTGTGTGTGTGTGTGTGTGTGTGTGTGTGTGTGTGTGTGTGTGTGTGTGTGTGTGTGTGTGTGTGTGCCTGTCTGTCTGTCTGTGCATAAGTGTGTGTGTGTAAGTGTGGGTGTGGTGTGGGTGTGGGTGGATGTGTGTGTAGTGTGGGGGGAGGGGGGAGGGGGGAGGGGGGAGGGGGGGGGAGGGGGGGGAGGGGGGAGGGGGGGTTGCATGTGGCGCGCGCGCGCGCGCGCGCGCGCGCGCGCGCGCGTGCGTGTGTGTGTGTGTGTGTGTCTATCTGTGTCTGTGTGTGCCCGTGCGTGTGTGGCAGGCAGTGTGTATGGTTGTGTAAATACTAATATTTTGCAGGCGAGCATAAAGATACCTCTTATGTATAATGCGGTTAAAACACCCTTGACTGCCAGAGAAAATTTTTTTTGTAAATAATTGGGCAAATCATGCCATGAAAAAGACAACTGATAGAGTCAATCTGGCAAAATGGTCTGGGGATATAACTCTCTTGACTGTGTTAGAGCAAAAGCCAGCATATCGGGGTTATTCCACTTCATCCGATGACATCATCAACTGTGATGTCATCAGGTCAGTACGTGATGCGTTGGTTGCAGTCACACCAATTTGGTTAGCAGTCAACGGGTCTAAAAATTAAAACTCGCTTGATAATTAAATACAACATGCATTTCGCAACTATAATAGTCACAGTTGCTACTATCATCACTAGCCATCACCAAACACGTGTCTTACGTTATTAGTTCTTCCCTTTGAACAATGGTCGCCATAGACCTACATTAACCCTTCCACCGCCAGCCATATTTCAACCAAACATTCCATCAACTTTACCTGGGTAGAGAACAAAATCCATCTGCAGTATTGAGGATCCTTCTGTGACATATACAAAATAAAGTCTATCCTTACTTCCCCAAAACTAAGACAATAGGGTCTTTGGGTAATAGACCCCAATTTGATGCCTTTTAGTGACATAGGTGTTAAATCACTGTGGTGCTAAAATGCGACGCTGGCGGTGAAAGGGTTAAAGATGGCAACTGTCGTTCACAAAATTAATGAGAATAGTCTCTGTTGGCCTTTGCTTAATTGACTTAAAGACCCACTACGTTACGTGGTTTTTTTCCTCTTATGGCTGGCAAGAAATCTTAAG
>CM065686.1:51124846-51129846 GCA_017654935.2 Phymorhynchus buccinoides
ACTTGAACGGAGAATTCAACTGACCTATCGATGTGTAAAAATGTGTCACGTTTCAAAGGGACATAACCAGTGTTTCTGTCCTATTTACTCATATAGGGAAAAGAGACCGGATTTTTATATCTTCCCCTGTACAGTCTTTGATAATACTTACTCTTCGTAGCGATCGTAGTTGTGTTTCACAGAACGTTTTTGGAAATTCCCACTAAAGTAACTCCTCCAACCCAACTCCCCACCACCCCACCCCCACCCCACCCTTCCAACGCTTTAGTCTTAGTTAAACCTTTTCCTTTCCTGTTTGCCTATTAGGCATTAACCATATACTCTCTATCGCTCTCTCTCTCTCTCTCTCAGCTCTCTGCTCTCCTCTCTCTCTCTCTCTCCCTCGCTCTCTCTGCCTCACACACTCTGTCTCTCTCACACACACATATTATCTCTCTCTCTCTCTCTCTCTCTCTCTCTCTCTCTCTCTCTCTCTCTCTCACCACACACACCCACACTCCGAAACTCTCTGTCTCTCACACTCTGTCTTCGCTAGAGTCTCTCTCTCATCTATCTCTCTCTCTCTCTCTCTCTCATCTCTCTCTCTCTCTCTTCTCTCTCTCTCTCTCCTCACTCTCCTCTGAGTCTTTCATATAGTCTCTGTGTCGTGGAAGTACGTCCCAGTCTGTCTATCTCTGGATGTCTGTCAGTCCCGCTTTTTTGGGTGTGTGTTTTTGTGTGGTGTGTGGTTTTTGTGGGGGGGGTTTGGTGTGTTTTTTGTTTTGGTCTGTCAGTCTATATATCTGTCTGTATTTCGATCTCTGTTGTACTCTGACGTATCTGTCTGTCTCTCTCTCCGTCTCCCTCCCCCCCCCCTCTCTCTCCATCGGTCTCTCTTTGCGTAATACACACATCTGTATTGTTTAGAAATTCGGGACTGGCTTCCCTGGTGTTGCACTGCCTCCGGGTAGTGCCTCCAGTATCGTTCCCAGCATCTTTATATCTACTAATGTCCCATAATGTGTCTGTTCCAGACCAAGGAAGTGAGCAGAATTCTGCTCTCTCTCTCTCTCTCTTCTCTCTCGTTCTCACTTCTCTGTGTGGTCGTTCTATCAGGTTGGGGGGGGCCGTTCCTCGTCACATCTCTCTCATCTCTCTCACGCAGTCTGTTCTCTCGGTCTCTCGGTCTTCTCTCTCTCTCACAGCTCTCCCTACGCACACTCACACACGCACATACACAGAACGTCCACACAGACACACGCACACACACACCGCACACGCACTAACGGCCCCACACACACAACACGCGCACACGCACACACACACACAACGCACACACGCCCACACATGCACAAACATACGCGCTCATCGTGCGCGCGCTGCGCTACATGCAATGGTTTCAGTATGCATACATTGTCCATGAATGCAGCTTATTCTATCTATAGGCTTTCTTCATGGAAACTCTCGTCACGGAAACTTGCTATGCATACAAGGAAGGGAAGTCCTAGAGCCTATAATGTTTAAGTTGCACACACGAACCGTTTCAACTGTCACAAGGGCGGTACAGTGCTTTCGCTATGGAAAAAGAAACAGAAAAGAAATAAAAAGAAGAGAAAGAAAGAAAGACAACTAGAGACAGGGAGAGAGAAGAACGAATTGGACGAAGACGAACACGAATGTTACTTAACCAGGGAACATGACATAAGTAAGTTACCTTTTTTCCCGTATGAGTCTGTTTTAGAGAAGAGAGAAGTTAAGCAGAATTCTCTCTCTCTCTCTCTCTCGCTCTCTCTCTCTAGAGAAGAGAGATCTGAGAGAGAGAGACTCTCAGAGATAGAGCTCTCGAGAATAGTCTTCTCTCTCTCTATCTCTGTCTGAAGAGATCTCTCGCGGAGACGTCACTCTCTGGCAAACGCACACACTTCACACGTCACACACACACCGCACGTACGCGACACACAAGTACACACACACACACACAAAAGACGCACGCACGAACGAACATGACACGCGGTGCACACACACACACACACAAACACAAACACACACACACACACACACATAGACACGCGCGCGCGCGCGCGCGCGCTACATGCAATGGTTTCAGTATGCATACTTGTCATAATGCAATTATTCTATCTATAGGCCTTCTTCATGGAAACTCTCGTCACGGAAACTTGCTATGCATACAAGGAAGGGAAGTCCTAGAGCCTATAATGTTTAAGTTGCACACACGCCGTTTCAACTGTCACAAGGGCGGACAGCTTTCGCTATGGAAAAAGAAACAGAAAAGAAATAAAAAGAAAGAAAGAAAGACACGAGAGACAGAGAGAGAGAAGACGAATTGGACGAAGACGAACACGAAATTTTACTTAACCAGGGAACTTGAGATAAGAAATGACAGGTTTTTTTTTCCCACCCGGAGAGAGAGAGAGAGAGAGAGAGAGAGAGAGAGAGAGAGAGAGAGAGAGAGAGAGAGAGAGAGAGAGAGAGAGAGAGAGAGGGGGGGAGAGAGAGAGAGAGAGAGAAGAGAGAGAGAGAGAGAGAGAGAGAGAGAGAGAGAGAGAGAGAGAGAGAGAGAGAGAGAGAGAGAGAAATGAGATAACGGAGAGACGAAAGAGAAAGAAAGAACAAAAAGAAAGAACAAGAAACATAAAGGAGAAACGAAATTCAAGAAAGAACAAATATGAAGAACAAAGGACAAAAAGAAAGAATTCATATTCAAAACGATCATGATATGAGGTGGGAGAGGATAGCACAGAAGAGGAAGAGAGAGAGATAGGAGAGAGAGAGAGGTGAAGGAGAGAGGGGGGACCAGAAGAAAGATTGAGAGTAGAGAGAGAGAGAGAGAGATCAGAGAGAGAGAGAGAGAGAGAGAGAGAGAGAGAGAGAGAGAGAGAGAGAGAGAGAGGAGAGAGAGATAGAGATAGATCTCTGAGAGAGAGAGAGAGAGAGAGAGAGAGAGAGGAGAGAGAGAGAGTGAGAGAGGAGAGAGAGATCTCTCCTCAGAGAGAGAGAGCGAGAGAACGAGAGAAACGAAGAGAGAGAAAGAAAGCATCGACAACCAGGAGAGAGAGAATTCAGAGATGAAGAGAGGTGGTGAGATAGGAGACAGAAAGAAGAGGAAAAAAGAGAGAGAGATCCTCGACCAGAGAGAGATATCATGAGATGAGATAGTGGGAGAGGTATTTCCTCTCGCACAGAAGAGAAGGGATACCTGTAACCATAGACAAGTCTCAACCAGAATGGAGCACTTGGGAGGATAGCAAATACAGACAGAGAACAAAAAATTAAATTGGGAAAGAGGGGAATTCTTGATTCAAAACGATCATGATATTTGGGAGGAGAGCACAGAGAGGAAGAGGAGAGAGAGGAGCAGAGAGAGATGAGAGAGGGGAGAGAGAGAGAGAGGAGAGAGAAGAGAGAAGAGAGAGAGAGGAGAGAGAGAGAGAGGGAGAGAGAGAGAGATATGCATAACAACATAAGCTTTTTTATGATACCTGTATTTATCCATTATAACAAGTCTCAACCAGAATGTGATGCATCTTGTGTAGGTATTAACACAAACGGTGGATGCCTGCCAGTCTCGCTATATTAAATAAGATTTCTCGGTGATTTGGGACTGACCCCTGGCTAGGAAACTTTTAAGAGCTGACAGAGATGGACCCTCTCAATTAACTTTTCACCACTTGAACAGTCCCCCTGAGAGAGAGAGAGGGAGAGAGAGAGAGAGAGAGAGAGAGAGAGAGAGAGAGAGAGAGAGAGAGAGAGAGAGAGAGAGAGAGGGGAGAGAGAGAGAGGTGTTGGGTAACAAGAAGTAGAAGATAAAGAAGAGAGATGGGAGGGAAGGAGAGACAAACAGAAAGACAGACAGACAGACAGGTATGCAAACATGCAACAGACATAGAACATTCGCTTACAGAACAAAACCCAGACAGACAGACAAACAGACAGGCCAAAGGTCTGCATGTGTGTCCATACTTTTCGGTCCAGTTGTAAAATAGGAACTACCGTGAAGACAGTCTAGCAAACAAACAAACAAACAAAGAAACAGACAGTTGAAGAACGGCTAACAAACAAACGGACAGACAGATAGACAGACAAACAGGGTCGGTGTGTGTGTGTGTGTGTGTGTGTGTGTGTGTGTGTGTGTGTGTGTGTGTGTGTGTGTGTGTGTGTGTGTGTGTGTGTGTGTGTGTGTGTGTGTGTGTGTGTGTGTGTGTGTGTGTGTGTGTGTGTGTGTGTGTGTGTGTGTGTGTGTTTGCGTGTGCGTGTGCGTGTGCGTGTGTGTGTGTGTGTGTGACCAACAATTTACGAATTGGGCATGAATAGAAAGCTCCGCAACTGTATAGTAATAATAGAGAGCACCCCCTCTCTTCACTGGATTCGCCTTGGTTAAAATAAATATGAAGGGTTCTTTTTCTTTTTTTTTCTTTTTCAAAGCAAACATAGAAGCTATGAATATAGGACGGGTTTGGGTGCTTGAAAAGAGCCTTGTGTACACACGAGTCTGTACACAATGAATGAATGAATGAAAGAATGAATGCAACACTGTCCTACATTCTCCGTGTCCCTATGTGCAGGAAGGATCATCTTGTCTACAGTATCCTCGTTTTCTTGCCCCTACACTGTCTTCTAAAAGACGTGGACCAATAGGAATTGTTCGGAAATAATGAAGGGTAGAGTAGATCTTGCCTAATTCAATCGGCCAAACAGGGGGAAGCTACTCTACCGTCATGTAGATCCCCCAGCTCTCGCCTCGTGTGTTTGGGTAGACATACAGCACTACTTAGAACACCGTGCGTCATTCTAGAAATGGTTGTCATTTATATTTTTACGTCACATTCTGCAAGTTCTATCAGTTTGTGGCCACTGGCCACCCCTCATTTTTCCATATATAAAAAAAATGTTTGCGAGTCGCTGACTCGCATCCTGCGGTTTCAAGCTTCGACGCCATGGTTGCTATGGTTTGTCCGCCTTGGTCAAGGTAAACAACTCACTCGACAATTTTCACGAAATGC
>CM065686.1:51142346-51144846 GCA_017654935.2 Phymorhynchus buccinoides
GAATTCTTCTCCACGCGTCTGACTGCCAAATGACACAAACGATTAAGTGACATGACCATAGCACGAGGGAGGCCTACAAACTACAGTCTAAGAGGTCCGCTACACTGCGCACAATTCAACCCAAATGCGATCCGATTGAATTAGGCATTAGGTACTTTATAGTCACAGAGGCGTCTCTGTGAAATTCGGGTTGCTCCCACCTGGAGAACGCGTCGCAGCCAGAGGCACGCCACCCATTTTTTTTTTTTTGCATTCGATTTTTTTGTGCGATTGATGAGGAAGGAAAGGGGGGGGGGGGGGGGGGGGTAAATTTTGACCAAATAACAACTTTTTCGTTGCCAATGGCTTTAGAATGTTCTAAGTGCATGGGCACACGGGACCTCGGTTTATCGTCTCATCCGAAAGACTCCACATTCAGACCGTAAGGCCTAGTGCAAAGTGAGAGGAAAAATCCCCTATACCCAGGTTCGAACTCGGGTTTACTAAGCGAACGCGTTACCACTGTACCACTCTACACCATGTGTCTGTAAGATACTTTCGTCTACAAATTATATATACGATGGCTTGGAGTCAAACCGGACTATCTTTAGATTGTCCATTGACGTATTATTGGACTTATTACAAAAACTAATAACTTGTATCAAACAATGACTGGGCAGAAATATAAAAAAGGGGGTTAGGCTTTTTATATTTCAGCTTACTACTTTTGGCGGTACCATAGCCGATGAGGTTTAACCGAGGCGTGGTTACTGCTACACATATCTGTATTGTTTAACAAATCGGGACATTAATGGTGTAGCACTGCCTCCGGGCATTGCCTCCAGTATTGTTCCCACCCCCTTTGTATTTAAAAAATAACCCACATGGTCGAAAGACCGCAGAGGGCGTTAAATCCCATTTCGTCGTTATATTTCAGCAGTCTTTTTTTTAATTTATCCAAGTTATTAGTTTTGGTAATAAGTTCAATAAGACTTAAAATTTATCAACCAAAGAAAGAAAAAAAAAGGAATGGTTCCAGCAAAAAAAGAGTATAAGTGCATGGCTTTGTACATCGATTTCTCGGCAAATATGTAGATTTACACCCTCCTGCTCTATTTCTTGGTTCTTTCCGTGGTTAGGGATAGGGTTAGGGTTAGATGGTCATTTCTTTTGCCACAAGCATCTGGGTTTTTTGTCGAAATCATCTACTTTTTGGGAGCATTAAATCGCTGCCGTTCAATAATATGTCAATGGTCTATCTAAAGATAGTCCGTTTTGACTCCAAGCCATCGAAACAAGTTTAGATTTTTTTTTTTAATCCACTATTTTCGTTTGCCTATACTCACTGTACACGAATCAAAAACATTTTCGGATAAAACGAAAATACAGATATTTCATCAGATTCGTCTGACCTTGAGGGGACTACAAAATAATATCGTGAACAGAACTGGTAGGATGATTTCATCAGATTCATGTAGACTGTACAAGTTTCGCGTGAATCCTGCCTCACAAACGTCACAAATCTGATATTATCGTAGCGAATCGAATCGAATCGTATGCGGTGTTGCTAGGCCTTTCAAAGACCCACTGACCCACCACGATTAAGTCCCTTGGGGGTTTTTTTTTTTCTGGGTAGCTGTGACCCACGTACAAATGTCCCCAACTTCAAATTGAGGCTGGTCTTTAAAGATACACTGACGCACCACGATTAAGTCTCTTGGTTTTTTTCTGGGTAGCTGTGACCCACGTACAAAATGTCCCCAACTTCACATTGAGGCTGCTCTTTAAAATGATGTTTCGTTTTCAATTTTGGGGACATTTGTATGGGAGTCAAACCTGGTCAAAACAAGATTTCTTACCAGCTATAAGAGGGGAAAACACGTGAAACCCGCGATTTTGACACGTGATCTGGTGGGTCTTTAAAGATACACTGACGCACCACGATTAAGTCCCTTGTTTTTTCTGGGTAGCTGTGACCCACATACAAATGTCCCCAACTTCAAATTGAGGCTGCTCTTTAAAATGATGTTTCGTTTTCAATTTGGGGGGACATTTGTATGCGAGTCAAACCTGGTCAAAACAAGATTTCGTACCAGCTATAAGAGAGGGAAACGCGTGAAACCCGCGATTTTGACACGTGATCTGGTGGGTCTTTAAAACGATGTTTCGCTGTCAATTTGGGGACATTTCTATGGGAGTAAAACCTGGTCAGAACAACTAAGATTGTTTTACCAGCTATAAGAGGGGGGAAAGCGTGCGCGAGAAACCCGCGATTTTGACACGTGATCTGGTGGGTCTTTTAAAGGCTAATGTCTGCAAGTGACAAGTTGGGCCCGGATTACTTTATGCATGCCTGGCCTTAAAAGTGAGCCTGCAATAAATTGCAGTTGCATAGCGAGCGGTGCAGCGCAGCTCCTATACACTACAGTGGAACCTCCCTTATAAGACCTCCCACTATAAGACTCCCTCCCTCCCAGCCACATAAGACCTACTTCTCTGAGACAATGCCCTTCTTTGTAAG
>CM065686.1:51157346-51162346 GCA_017654935.2 Phymorhynchus buccinoides
GCGAATACTTCGGAGTAAATGAAGCTTAAAATTAAAGTTTAAACAAAAACGGACCGATTTACACCCAGTTCTGTTATTAATGTTGGTTAAAGGTGAAGCAGAAGAAAAAAGTACACTGATGTACCATTCCAGCACGCGCCGCACAGATGTCTGCTTCACATTGTATTCGCTCTGGATCTATATTCTACCCCAGTCACTAGAACACGTATCTGCAAAACCAAATCACAAAGTCAGCAAATCGATTCCACTCTCAATCCGAGAAGTTCTAGCGCAGTTTAGTTAGAACCGACCACAATCCGCGCCAATCGCAATGTGCTAACCGACATTCACGCATGGTTCCAGCTAACGCGGAACTCCAAGAGTTCTGGCACCTTGATGCCAGAGCAGTTGGTGAATCGGGGATCCTGGAAGGCAGCAGAGAACCCAGAACGTCTGGAACTTTGTGCCAGAATGTATGCTAACGGTGATGGATTTCTGGCAGGGAGAGCGAGTCATGACTCGCTGTAGTCACCCGCATCGTCAACTAAAGGACGTGGGAACTAGGCAGAAACTGTATAGTAATATATCCACGTTCAGTATCCAGAGAAACGAAACAGTTTGGCGAATTGCATCCAGCCAGCACAGACACAGACACACACACTGACTTGCCACGATCACCCAAAACCGATCAACCCTTCACATTTCTAAGAAACGACAATAATAAATCAACTTTCCCGAACAGACTAAAACAACAACAACACAACGATCGCACTGATTACAAAAAAAACAAGTCGTTATCCAATCTAAAAGTCAACACCGCAGTAAACGATAATCATAATAATAACCAGTCCGTAGCAGAGAGCTAACCGCGAAACGATCACTCCCAATCAGTGCAGAGGGTATGGGTATCATGATCGGTATCACCACGTCCTTATGCCTTTGGCTCGCACGGCGAAATCCTAGCCCCAGTGACAAACACCAAGCAGCCCCCCAGTACAGTCCCAGCCTTGCTTAGCTTAGCACACGGTAGAGGCCCACCGGTAAATCTCTGCTACTCCCAGCGCTCGCGTTCACTTTTTACTGTACCTAGTCCGCTGGTGGTGGTGGTGGTGGTGGTGGTGGCGAAATAACAGCAAAGACAGCGCCCGTGACGAAGTAGTAGACCCACGAGAGAGACGAGACACGCTGTTAGTCGTTGGGAAACCACGACCTGCTCCTCTATATGATAGCACGACACTGACAGACCAAAACCGATGTTATGTCCCCTTCACACACACACACACACCTGAAGCCCCCCAGCCCCCCCCCCCCTCCCCCCCCCCCCCACCCACACACACACACCTTCGTCCCTCCCTCCCTCCCTGCCTCCTTCCACTCACCCACCCACCCATCGCAGCTACGCAGGGATAGTGACCAGGAATCGCATTAACTATCAACGGTAATGATAACAATAACGACACTACTACTGTTAGCGTTACTCGCCAAAGTTATCCGGTCGCTCGCTGGACAGCCAGCGTCACACGAGTTAGAGCGTTTTGTTTCATCCATTCACCATTCACCCCACAGCGGGGGAAAGTTACAACCCAAACTGTCACAAACTTCCAGTCACTCTTATTATAAGGAAGCACAACACACACAAACAAAAAAGTTTCAATGTGTTTTAATAATACATAATAATATATCTGTATGGCTTAAACATTTCTCAACTGTTTACTGGTGTTGCTTTCACTGCCTCCGGGCATTGCCTCCAGGATCGTTCCCACCGTCTTTATATCTACTAATGTCCCATAAATGTGTCTGTTCCAGACCGGAGGACGTTAAACAGATTTTCATTGCACAAAAAAGTTTCAAAAAGGGACCAGGTCAAAACTTGTTCCCCCGGACAGACAAAAAAGACGGCAGTCTTGTATTTTAGTCACCTCCCCCCTCATGTTTACGACCCTCAATCTCGAAGTCTGTTTCTTTCAGTTTTATGAAAATTATACTACGCTGATGCTGACAGACTGTTGCTTCTCCGTGAAAAAGTATAGCCAATAAGATAATAATATCAAACTTAAGAGCGTATCTACTAAAGCAAACAACAAAACTTCAATTGAGGCTAAACAGAGGCCGTTGGCCTGGTCGCGTCGGCAAAATACGGAATAGGGTCACATAGGGATAGGGTTAGAACTGATCGGCCAGAAAAGGGATAGGGTTAGTAATTAGGTAAGGGTTAGGTCGGGTTCACATTAGACGCGTAAGTTCCGTACGGAAACCCCTAAATAAGTGGACGAAAGAAGGATCAAAGTTGACGCATATATGGGGAAATTCGAACACGTGCGCAAATCTTTTCCCTTCTTTGTTTCACTTATTTATAGATTGCGCACGGATTTCCGCACGGAATATTCGCTTATGTGTGTTCACGGCCTAAGGGTTAGAACTGAAAACAACCAGAACAAATGAAGGAAACAGTCCGCACGTGAGAACAAAATCAAACGTTCATTGCTTGTCCGACTTCGTTGTGCCTAGGGTTAGAACTTACGGTCGGGATAGGGACAGGACAAGGGAATGAGTTAGGATCAGGAATATATCTCATAAACAAGAGCAACACGAAGAGCAAGCTTCGATTGTGCGAACAATATTGAAACTTAGACCTTCGTCATGCCCAGTTAATTAAAATGTTAAAACAAAGATGGCTTCTGTGGGTCTATCTGATCTCTGGCGAACGGCCTCTGTTTAGACGCATGTCCGAAAATCCCCACCTGAACTAACCCGCAAATCTGTTGGCCCACAGAGAGAGAGAGAGAGAGATGACACGGATGATTGGGAGAAACAAAAAAAGAAAAAGGGGGTGTGTGGTGGGGTGGATAGCTAGCTACCCGTCACAGCAGTCCCCTCACCCCCACCCCCACCTCTCAACCCATCCCCTGCCCCCCCTGGCCTTGTGTGGGGCGTCAAGGGGGCAGGCAAGGTCCCTCCCCCTTTTCTGCCTCTTGTCGATCCCCATTGGCTTAGACCTGGTTTGACAAGAGAGAGGTCGGGTAGGTTTGGGGTACTGAGAGAGCGAGAGAGAGAGAGAGAGAGAGAGAGAGAGAGAGAGAGAGAGAGAGAGAGAGAGAGAGAGAGAGAGAGAGAGAGAGAGAGAGAGAGACAGAGACAGAGAGGAGAGAGGTACAGAGAGAGAGAGAGAGGGGGGGAGAGGTAGAGAGAGAGAGAAAGAGAGGTACCGAGAGAGCGAGGTACAGAGAGAGAGGCACACAGATTAGAGAGAGAGAGAGAGAGAGAGAGAGAGAGAGGACGAGAGAGAGAGAGAGAGAGGGAGAGAGGAGAGAGAGAGAGAGAGAGAGAGAGAGAGAGAGAGAGAGAGAGATGACCGAGAGAGAGAGAGAGAGAGACAGACTGATTGACACCTGACCTAGGGGGGATGGGAACAGGTGAAGGGAGGTAGGGGACGTCGGGTGGGAGGGAGGGAGGGTGTCATCTCATTCACAGATCGCACATTCCGCAACACTTCAGAGAGAGAGAGAGAAAGAAGAAGAAAAGAAGAAGAAAGAATAGGATTGAGGACATTGCTGTCATGCTTTCAACATTTTCACCCGGATTTTTGGCTTGTATTGTATTCATAATATATTCCTTATTATTTTCTTCTGTTTCATTTTAGTATTTGTTTAAAATGCTGGATCACGTTTGAGTCAAACTTCTTGCCAAGGACTTTGTTTTTTCAAAACTTATTTAGTCTGTGTGTTGTTGTTTTATGTCCGTGCCTGTTTTTGGTTTGAAAAACAAACAAACCCAGCTATTATCAAAACTATCTTGTTCTTCTTTTCCGGATATAGGGAGGGTAAGCGTTACTGGGTGTGGTTGGGTTTTTTGTGGGGTTGTTTTTTTTTACAGCAAAACGATTATTTTCATACATCCCTCTCTTTCTCTTTCTTTTGTCCCTTCGGTTGGTGGTTGATTTCCCCCCCCCCCCCTCTCTCTCTCTCTCTCTCTCTCTCTCTCTCTCTCTCTCTCTCTCTCTCTCTCTCTCTCTCTCTCTCTAGGCCTAGGCCCATCCTAAATTCTTATCCTTGTAAAATAAAGTATTTGAAGTTTGAACTCTCTCTCTCTCTCTCTCTCTCTCTCTCTCTCTCTCTCTCTCTCTCTCTCTCTCTCTCTCTCTCTCTCTCTCAATTGCCTCCCCCCCCCGTGGGGACACCGGGGGGGGGGGGGGGGGTCTTTTGCATAAATAGTTCCCCCACCTTCTGGAGATGTTGTGCTTGTAGCTTCCTCTCATCCGTCACTCTCTTTGACTCTGCCTTTTCCTTTTGCTTTACTGTCATCTACTACCTTTCTGCCTAACCGGTCCATTCTCCTGCCTTTTTTTTATAACACGAAACACTTTCAAAACGATTGCCTCCAGCCGAAGTCGGACTTGCTGGGCCTATTTCTTAGGCACATAACGGCAGCATGACGCACCTGCGCTCCTAATTGACAGGAAACTGTCTGAGCGATCGAAGAAGAAGAAGAATAATAAGAAGAATGGAGCTTGAATGTTTCTCGTGTCCTACAATTTTTGTGTGATGTTTCTTGTTGTTATTCTTTCCTATTCTATTCATTCATGTTTTTTTCTTCTTCTTCTTTTCCATTGCTTGTTATGTGGCTTTGTTATGTAGCTTGATTATTTCAGTAAATTTGCAAATTTCCTGGACCTCCAAATCAGGAAAATTAGGAGATTTTCAAAATCCCTGAGTGAAACAGGAAATTTGCAAATTCATTGAAAATCTTAGGAAATTTGCAAACTTCCTGGTTTTGTATTGTAAATTTACTGCAACATATATACAGCTGTCGCTTTATTGTTAGCCCACACTTCAGGCTAAATGTCAAGCAATGGTAATAGCTGTTCGAGTGAAGGGCCCATTTGATGACAAAGCCTCCTTTGCCCTGAGCTCCACTTGACAGGCCTTGATTGTGGTCAAAAAGCCTAAATGTCACCAAGAGTGATCGCTTCGCAGCCTACCTACCAACCTTGCGAAGAATGAAGCCAACTTTCTCACTTCCCA
>CM065686.1:51167346-51169846 GCA_017654935.2 Phymorhynchus buccinoides
GTCCGCGCAATACCTTGTAAATCCTCGTACATATATGTTTTTTTGCAAGGGTTGTATATTTCTGGAAGCTGATGTGTCCCGACGAATAACTATAACTATTACGGCGTGAGGATTTGCGGCGCACGAGGAAGATAGATAGGGCCTAAGTCCACTTGATCCTGATGGCACAGATGACACTTCTGACCGTGTCATTCTTTCATGGTCCGAATTAACACTGGTAACAGCATGGCTTAGCTTTATTCACATACCGACACGAACCCCAATTTCCCATGGTCTTGTTTCTTAATTATTGCGCCTCCATTTTTTTCCCTTGCCTATCTTTCTCTTGACGCATCTCTGTCTGTCTGTCTGTTTGTTTGTTTTCGTCCCTTTGTCTGTCTGTGTGTGTGTGTGTGTGTGTGTGTGTGTGTGTGTGTGTGTGTGTGTGTGTGTGTGTGTGTGTGTGTGTGTGTGTGTGTGTGTGTGTGTGTGTGTGTGTGTGTGTGTGTGTGTGTGTGTGTGTGTGTGTGTGTGTGTGTGTGTGTGTGTAAGTGTGTGTGTGTGTGTGTCGGTCTGTGTGTCTAAATGTCTGTCTGCTGTCTGTCTCGGTCTCTCTCTCTCTCTCTCTCTCTCTCTCTCTCTCTCTCTCTCTCTCTCTCTCTCTCTCTCTCTCTCTCTCTCTCCTCTCTCTCTCTCTCTCTCTCTCTCTCTCTCTCTCTCTCTCTCTCTCTCTCTCTCTCTCTCTCTCTCTCTCTCTCTGTCTATGTCTCTCTCTCTGTTTTCTATCTCTCTGTCTCTGTCTCTATGTCTCTCTCAGTATCTTCTTTCTTCACACAGAGAGAGAGAGAGAGAGAGAGAGAGACGAGAGAGAGAGAGAGAGAGAGAGAGAGAGAGAGAGAGAGAGAGAGAGAGAGAGAGAGAGCATAAACACGCGCGCGCACTCATAATTATGCTTCCCCTGCACATAATAGCACATGCAAAGAAAAGTAGGCCGAGAACAGTTCATAAATCAAGAGAGAGAGAGAGAGAGAGAGAGAGGGGGGGGGGGTAAGGGGGAGACAATGACAATGAAAATAGTTTTATTCCCGAAAAGGCATCGCCACATTAGGAAGGGTGCGTGTCAACATATAAAGGAACCGATTGTTAACAATTCAAATAGTCTATCAATTTAGCCCCCCCCAAAAAACCCCACCCCAATGCTTATGACAAGGCAATACTTCTAATTGTGAAGGCCTTGTACAAATAGATGGACAGGTTAAGAGAGAGAGAGAGAGAGAGAGAGAGAGAGAGAGAGAGAGAGAGAGAGAGAGAGAGAGAGAGAGAGAGAGAGAGAGAGAGAGAGAGAGAGAGAGAGAGAGAGAGAGAGATAAATGAAATGAAATGAAATGTTTATTTCCATAGGGCAAAGCCCCCTTTGGAAGGGGAATACAACGGCAATACAACATTACGATGGCTTGGAGTCAAAATGGACTATCTTTAGATAGTCCATTGACGTATTATTGGACTTATTACAAAACCTAATAACTTGTATCAAGCAATGACTGCAGAAATATAAACAGGGGGTTATGCTTTTTATATTTCGGCAGTCTTTTTCTTATACAAGTTATTAGGTTTCGTGATATGTTCAATATTATGTCAATGGACTATCTAAAGATAGTCCGTTTTGACTCCAAACCATCGTGTAATTTAGACTAGTGCCAACTCATTTAGAGAGAGAGAAAGAGAGAGAGAGAGAGAGAGAGAGAGAGAGAGAGAGAGAGAGAGAGAGAGAGAGAGAGAGAGAGAGAGAGACAGAGAGAGACAGAGAGACAGAGAGACAGAGACACAGAGAGACAGAGACAGAGAGACAGACAGAGAATGAGAGACAGAGATACAGAGAGAGAATCAGAGAAACAGACGGGCAGACGGACAAGAAGTCACAAGACAGACAGACACACACATGGAGACAGAAATACACTGTCAGAGAGGAACAATGAACAAAGATCCACATTTGATTTAGAACTGCTAGCTAGCTTAACTGTAAGCGCGTTGTGATGATGAATCAAAGGGAAGAAACTCGTCCACCATACACTCCAGAAGACATTCCGGTGTGTGTGAAATGATAAAAAGCCAGCTGCTACATCAAAGGGAATTTCCCCACCCTCACCATCTCCAAAGTATCCCTCCCCAACCCCTTCTGGGTCTTTAGCACCAACAACGAAGACAAGCACCCACCCCGGGCACCCCCCCCCCCCCCTCACGGGCCCCCCCCCCCCCCCCCCCACCCCTGCATCAACTTTCACTTACCTTATCTCACGTAGACAAAACCAAGCTTTATTCATTAAAGGTGGACCCTGACGGATGAGTTTTTGCAAGAAACGCGTCGAGATCACCAGAACGACAGCCTTTTCAAGGATCGGAACACTCACTTTGCTCTGGTTTCACAGAAATTAAACCGTCAAAACGACGATTCCTCCTGAGCGGAGATGCCGGAGAGAGTAGCCATTTTGGATGGGGTGGGTGAAGGTCACTCATTGTGGTT
>CM065686.1:51192346-51197346 GCA_017654935.2 Phymorhynchus buccinoides
GGCTGCATATGCGCGTTTTGCTAATTAGTTACATAGATGATTCATTGATTGTGTTGTTTATATCCTGTCTCTCATTTGTGTTTTGTTTTCGTTTTCTTCTTCTTTTCTTCGTTCTTTTGCTCACAAAGTCGCTGCTCTTTTTAGTCCGTCACCAAGACGGACTATTGCGATGGGCTGGTTTGTCTGTTGTTGTTTTTTTGTTGTTTTTTTGTCTGTCCCAAGGATATCTCCCGAACCGCTTGACCGAATCGCGTCAAATTTTGTGTGAAGGTGTGCCTCCTTAATAGGAAGAGATCGGCGCAAACCATTTTGCCGTCGTGACCTTGACCTTGACGTACGACCTTGAAAACCGAAAATCTATTTTTATTTTAAATTTATTTATCTTCATGATTGTTTTCTTTTTATTTGTGGGTTATTTTTGCGTGGGTTATTTATTATGTTGAGATCAATGCGGTTTGTTTTTTCTTATTTGGTGAAAATTAACCCCCTTCTGATAAAAGTATTGTGTGGGGGTACGTCATAAACACTTGCTTGTTGTTGGTTTAAACAACTGTATTCAAATACCAATACAAGGAATTAACCCTTTCACCGCCAAAGTCGCATTTTAGCACCAAAATGATGCAACACCTATGTCACTAAAAGGCATCAAATTGGGGTCTATTATCCAAAGACCCTATTGTCTTAGTTTTGGGAAGTAAGGATAGACCTTATTTTATATATGTCACAGAAGAATCCCCCAATACTGCAGATGGATTTTGTTCTCTACCCAGGTAAATTTAATGGAAAATGTTGGCTGAAATGTGGCTGGCGGTGAAAGGGTTAAACAATACTGAGGTTGAGGGGGTAACACCAAGCCAATGCTTATGACGTGCCCCTACACAATACATAATAATCAGAAGGTGATCAATTCTCACCAAAGAAGACAAACCAACCGTATTACCTTGTGTGTTGCCCCCGTCAACCTCATTATTGTTTAATTCCTTGTTTTGGTATTTGAATACGGTTGTTTTCAAACATACAGAAAGGGGTGGGGGTGGGGCGGGAGAGGCTGTAGGCTATTGTGAGAGGTGCGAAGGAGGAGGGGATGGAGATTAAAGGCTTTAGCACACACCTGGCCAATGGGTAGGGGGTGCTTAGCGGGTCCTCCCGGCAGGGGGCCGATTCAACACGCGCTCTGTTTGCTCAAGCGGACCCCAGCACTAACTTTGTCTGTCACTACAGTGGTGCTCTCCCTTTGTGTTACCCCCCTCTACTCATCTCAAGCACTTAAATTATCTCCCTTTTGCATTAACCGGATTTTCGTTTTTACAGTTCTCTTTTCTGTTCTTCACTTTCTGTCCGTCTCTCTCTCTCTCTCTCTCTCTCTCTCTCTCTCTCTCTCTCTCTCTCTCTCTCTCTCTCTCTCTCTCTCTCTCTCTCTCTCTCTCTCTCTCTCTCTCTCTCTCTCTCTCTCTCTCTCTCTCTCTCTCTCTCTCTCTCTCTCTCTCTCTCTCTCTCTCTCTCTCTCTTTGTGGCTGGTGGGTTTTTTTTAATCTTTAAAGCTTTGAAAGTTAGGCAAGATTTACGTAGTGTTTTGTAATGTCAAGTTAATAAGGTAATGTCAATTTGTTGCTGTTGTCACACTCACACCATTGTATGGGCATGGCCTAACAATTAAACATTTCCTGACACCTGACTCCTCACTCTCTCCGTCTGATGATGTGCCTTTCGGACTATTTGCCCGACCGACCTACTAGTTGTAAAACTCGCATGGAGCAAAGAGAGATGGGGTCACAAACATAGACAAACACAACAGATACATTGCATTAGTTTTGCATGTTTGTCAAAAATAACAAAAAAACACTTTTTGCGAGAATCATCAGAAAACCATATGCGCAAAACCAAAAGAATTCCCTTTGTGTATGCTAAGAGACGATTTTAGGAAAAAAACTAGGGGAGAGCACTTCGTGAAAATTAGAGTTGCTTACCTCCATTAGGGCTTACTCGGTCAAATACTATAGCAGCAATGCAACAATGGCGTCGAAGCTTGAAACCGCAGGATGCGATTTTGTTTTAGAAAATTTAAGGGTGGCCAGTGGCAACAAACTAATAACACTTGCAAAATGTGACGTAGCAATACAAATGACATACATTTTTATAATGACGCACGGTGTTCTAAGTGCTGTATGTCTGCTCAAACACACGAGTCGATAGGCTACGAGAGGTGATGGTAGATTGACTTCCCCTGTTTGACCGATTTAAATTAGGCAAGATCACTCCCACACACCATGAAATTACTCCCCTTAATCATTTCCGAGCAATTCCTATTGGCTAAATAAAAGAAATGTGATATTGATCTTGATCTTGACACCATTTTAACAGAATAATGATGAACATTGTGTGGCTTACACACATTCTTGCCTAAAATAACAGATGAATGGGCAAAAGACTATCAATTGATTTTAAAGTGGTTCTCAAACAGCTTGTAGTTTAACAATGTGGATTTGCGTTAACACTACCGTTCGTTAAAACAACTGGAGTGTGTAGTTAAAAATAGTTCAACTGGATAAATAACAGGCACGGTGCATATTTGTCTATGATAAGATCAAATTTCTCTCTCTCTCTCTCTCTCTCTCTCTCTCTCTCTCTCTCTCTCTCTCTCTCTCTCTCTCTCTCTCTCTCTCTCTCTCTCTCTCTCTCTCTCTCTCTCTCTCTCTCTCTCTCTCTCTCTCTCTCTCTCTCTCTCTCTCTCTCTCTCTCTCTCTCTCTCTGTGTGTGTGTGTGTTACAATAGGCATCGTCTAAAATCTTTATCCTTGTTAAATAAAGTTTATCAGTGTTCAGTGTTCTCTCTCTCTGTCTCTCTCTCTCTCTCTCTCTCTCTCTCTCTCTCTCTCTCTCTCTCTCTCTCTCTCTCTCTCTCTCTCTCTCTCTCACGCACGCATGCACACACACACACACACACACACACACACACACACACACACACACACACACACACACACACACACACATCATAGTAACCTACATTATCCCATTGACATTGCATTTTATTTTGTTTTTAAAATCTGACATTGACAGACTAGAAAAACCAGCTGAAACAGCTCCAAGACTTGAACCTTGTACTTTCAAGATAAGCACATTTATTGACACACGGATAACTGGAACACCTTGTTCTTTATTCTGCTCACATAAACATCAGATCAAAGCGCAATAGCTATGCAACAGTCCTTTGATTCTCTTCTTGCAGAAAGAATAACACGAATACGGAATTTGTTATTGAGGGTGATTGTTTAAGCTGAAACAACATTTTGTACACCCTTTTTTTTTACAGAGGCAAAACAAACTAGGATCAGAAAACATAATTAAAACATATCGTAATCCGAACTCCATACATAGCATCATCATCATCACCATAGTCATCCGCCTCATTTCCATCAATCAGTAAAACGAAACATGTATCAAACTGTGTCTTTGCATGCCCTGCTCTCATGGTGACCTCAGTTTCGGTTTCCAATCCAGTCTATGTCCTTGGTGCGTTCGGATCAAAGCCATGGGGATCAGTGTGTTCTGGGGAGCTGTCGGTGTACGGTCGTGGTGGCGCCCTCGGAGGAGGGCCTCATTCACGCTGGCTCCGCGACTAAGAGAATAGGGTCGTCAGTAGGGGGCTTAGTAGGTGGCGTCCTGAAAAAGGCTTCACTGAACTCCACCGAAGTGACTCAGCAGCAGTGCAGTGTCTCCTCGGTTGGTTGCCTCCTGACGACCGAACATAGATTCGCTCCCCTTGAACATGCTGGTCTCGGATTCTGTGACCTGGACAAGCCGGGGTGTGGCTGCGAATTGGGATTCGGAATGAGCGGCGTGGGAGCAACGCCACTCAGTTTTTAAGGGGTGGGGGCTAATTCATCGAAGGTGCGAAGCACCAAGACCCCTAGGGGGGTCCGGGGGCATGTTCCCCCGGAACATTTTTAAATCCGAGAAGCACAATAGTGCAATCTGGGCATGACATAAAGGAAATGACTAATGTTCATACCCCTATTGAAACGATACCATTAAGTACCTATCAACTGGTGGTGTTGACGAGTGCTAGGTATAGCCCGCGAGGAAATTTAGCTGCCGCTCGGCGACATGATGTTGGGTTTTTTTTAGGAAAAAGGATGGGGGCTGTAGCCCCCTAACCCCCCCCCCCCCCACACACACACACACACACACACACACCCCACCCCCCCCCCCAGGTCCGGCCCTGTTTTTTCACCCAGACCTGAGGCAAACAACAAGAAAGCAACAAACAAATAAAATTAAGGAGAAAAAAAGCAAACTCAGAAAAGTAACAAATCATTTTTTTTTTAAAATTACTTATATATACATAACCAGCAATAGTAAGGGGAGATGGGGAATGGGGATTTTGAAAAAGGATATTGTAAAATGTGGCTACGAGAGAAAACAGGTGATTATAGCGAAGAATGATTATGACAACAAAATTCATACACTGAAATTGGTAAACATAGTAACAAGACATAATATTCCTTTCCTGAAGACAGCAAACCCTTAGAAATTGATTAGTTGCCGACAAAACTTCTTTAACGCTGGGATGTAGGTGTTTGTCGTCACTCTTTCAAACAAGAGCTTTTTGTATGCTATTTTAATTTTAAATGAATGAAAGCTGTTCTTTGGTTCAATATGTAGTGGACTAGAATTCCACAGAGTTCCACCAGAGTATTTCCACAGACAGACCAAGACAGAGGTACAGAGATACAGAGATACAGAGATGCAGAGATACAGAGATACAGAGATACAGAGATACAGAGATACAGAGGTACAGCGATACAGATATACAGAGATACAGAGATGCAGAGATACAGAGATACAGAGATACAGAGGTACAGAGATACAGAGGTACAGAGATACAGAGGTACAGAGATACAGAGGTACAGAGGTACAGAGATACAGAGATACAAAGATACAGAGATACAGAGGTACAGAGATACAGAGATACAGAGATACAGAGGTACAGAGATACAG
>CM065686.1:51222346-51229846 GCA_017654935.2 Phymorhynchus buccinoides
ATATTTCACGAAGGATTGGAAATGTACCTATCTTTATCAATTTTTCTTTGATAATGTTTAAATCAGTCTGTTTAGTCTTGTGTTTGCCAGCCGCCATTCAGAAATTCATGCATAGTACGTTGGCACAGGATAAACTTTAAGCTTGTTGTTGCCGTTATGCTTGCTTAACATGTGTGTAATAATATGCTTTTTGGTAAATAAAAATCATTTAAACCAAAACAGAAACGAAATGCCAAAAGACTCCTCAAGTCCCATTTCTTCAAATAATGTAGATTGGATGTCAAACTTCAAATAACCATAACATTTGGTGTGTGGTTTTTTCTCTGTATTCTAGTCACATAGAGCGTAGAGTGGCACAGTGGTAATGCGTTCGCTTCGTGTCAAGTAAACCCGAGTTCGAACCTGGGTACAGGGGATTTTTCCTCTCACTTTGCACCAGGCCTTACGGTCTGAACGTGGAGTCTTTCGGATGAGACGATAAACCGAGGTCCCGTGTGCCCATGCACTTAGCACACGTTAAGCCCAGTGGCAACGAAAAAGTTGTCATTTGGTCAAAACTATCTCTCCCCCCCCCCCCCCCCCCACCCCCCCCATCAGTCACACAAAACTCGCATGCAAAAAAAAAAGAAAAGGTTGGGTGGCACGCCTCTGGCTGCGACGCGCTCTCCAGGTGGGAGCAACCCGAATTTCACAGATACGCCTCTGTGACTATAAAGTACCTAATACCTAATACCTAATACATGGACTTTTCTCTGTAAATTTCGGGTTGCTCCCACCTGGAGAGAGCGTCGTCGCGAGCGCAGCGCCACCAACAGGATGCGTGCTATGTGGAGCTCGTGTCATCCATTCCATCGGCACAACACGGCTTATCCTAGCGAATAGCGGAATGGGCTTTAACGTGCGCGCAAGATCTTGTGCATGCGTTCGCACACGGGACCTCGGTTTTAAGTCTCATCCGAAGGACTAAGAAAAATAGGAGTAAAGTATCTTTCCCAAGGACACAACACCGCGGACGGAGCTGGGTTCGAACCTCCGCATTCGCAAACCCGTTTGGGTTACGAACCGGCGACCCTAATAACCAACTGATCCACGGAGACTTGCTTTTAATTAATAAAAATTATAATAACGAAATGTGAATTTTTTGCAAAATTTGGGGGTGCGCCCTATAAGAAGGCGCGCCTTATAGTCCGAAAAAGAGGGTAAAACAGTACAGTACGCCTAAGCATAATATTTATATTCTGTTTGCTGTGTATTCTTTTCTCTTACGGGTCTTTGCTCAATCTTGCAAAAACAAAATGTCAGTTTACACAACAAATCCCATTATATCTTGTCTCGTACACCATTTGTTTCCGGGTCCCATCAGCACCTTCGGGTGTTTCTTCGTCATAATGTTTTCCCCCTTTGGGATGACTAGGGAAAGACCTAAGAAGTAAGATCCACAATACAGTCTGGGACTCTCTTCTGAGGCATATATAAGTCGGTAAGTCTGGCTTTGTCCAGAGATGCACTGGCCCCGCCTGTCCTTGGTGGGGGTTGTTGGATGCGTGCTGGTTTCTGAGTGGGGTGTCTTTTGCCGGTGGGCTCTGCAGTCATGAAAACCGGGCTGGTACATTTCGCAAGGATTCCTCTGCATTGTATCCGATGCTCACCAAGCCGGGAGTAGCTATGTGCCCCTGTATACTTAATGGAATGTCCCGTGGTGTGCTTGCTCCTAAATAACACAACACGGACTTCCAGGGCTGGAGCAGGGCTGCGGCTGCGCTCGTGTTGATAGGGCAGGCGTGGCTGGTGCATCTCTGGGTCGAGTCCCATCAGCACCTTCGGGTGTTTCTTCTTTTTCAGTTGTGTGAAATGCACAGCCTGTTTGGCTCCACGAAGCTTAGCCGTCTGAGGCGCCAACTAGAGGCAATGTGGCGGCTTTGGTCACTGCAACTAGGGTTATTAACGCCCTTGACGGCAAGAGTGTAAGCCCTTGTTGATCAGTATCCAAAAGGGCATTCACTCTTGCAAAAGGCAGCCATTTAGTGGCCTCAAATAGGGTTATTGGCGAGAGTTATTCCCTTGTTTGGTCAGTACTCAACCATCTTCCCCCACCCACCAAGGGCATTCACTCTTGCAAAACGTGTTCTTTGCAGTAGCCAATAGTACAAAGGATGTTTTCTGGAGCCTTCGCCGACCTTTCAAGTTATTGCACTCATTTTTTTATTTTTCTGTCCCTTCTTCTGGGCCACACAGTGGCGTTGCTCCCACCCCGCCCATTTCGAGTCCCAACTCGTAGCCACACCCTGGTTTTTCGGGTCGCAGAAATGGAATTCGTTTTTGTTTGTCGGGAAATTAAACAGGTTGCTCTCTACTTGAAAGAACATGGGATTAGCGTTGCGTCCTTGGGAGAGACACTTTTTTATGTGCAGAATAATTTTGTTTTCGTGTTCCTGGGTATAGTTAAAAGTATTTAAAAAAAGGATTATTGGTAACAAATGGTTTAACTGGTTTTGGTTTTGATCAGGTGTCAAAGGACTCAATTTTTAGCACGTGTTTGTTTGTTGTTTTTATGTAACACTTTTTTTAACCTCTCCCATCATCCTTTGCTCGTGAACAATAATGGGAAAGACACTTTACGCCCTTCTTACGCACTCCTCCCTAGTAGGTAGGCCCACTTGATTTCGGTTGGGGGATGTCAAGGCGATGGAGTGAGAGGATTGGGCTCCGCCTTGCAATGTAACACCGACCCCTATTGGCCACTGCAACAACCATGTTTTGCTAGAGTGAATGCCCTTGGTAGCCGCTTGAGTACTGACCAAACAAGGGAATAACTCTCGCCAATAACCCTATTTGAGGCCACTAAATGGCTGCATTTCGCAAGAGTGAATGCCCTTGGTAGCTGCTTGAGTACTGACCAACCAAGGGTATAACTCTCGCCAATAACCCTATTTGAGGCCACTAAATGGCTGCCTTTCGCAAGAGTGAATGCCCTTGGTAGCTGCTTGAGTACTGACCAACCAAGGGAATAACTCTCGCCAATAACCCTATTTGAGGCCACTAAATGGCTGCCTTTCGCAAGAGTGAATGCCCTTGGTAGCTGCTTGAGTACTGACCAAACAAGGGAATAACTCTCGCCAATAACCCTATTTGAGGCCACTAAATGGCTGCCTTTCGCAGAGAGTGAATGCCCTTTTCAGTACTGACCAACAAGGGATTCACTCTCACTGTCAAGGGCGTTAATAACCCTAGTTGCAGTGGCCATATTATAAAGGGGCAAGCACACTGCATACGATGCGACCCGATTACGAGCGATTGTGACGATGTCTGTGATGAGACGTGAAATACTTCCGCCTAGAAATAATTCTAACTGTTTTCGTTCACTATTCTTATGTAGACTGTGATACACGAATGACACAAAATGTCTGATACAAACATACAGAAGAACGTGGCTGGCTTGCAATAGGATTAGTAGGGCAGATAACAGTAATTTGTACCATGAATTGTGCCAAATGTGATACAAGCACCAATTTTGGCATGGTAGGTCCCAAGGGTCTACTGAGCAAATCTGCCCGACGTGCCATTTGAAAATCCAAGATGGCGGCCTTTTTTTTCAAGATGGCCGCCATCTTGGACTGCCGAGAATGATTTTACTCCTATAAATGCATGTATTTGGTCTATTCTGAAGCTCTTTTCTTTAGCATTGCGCGAGCTATGGTAAGTATGTTTTCTCAGGTGTCTAGATTTGTCTAGGTTGAAATTATACACACTTTCCCTGTTTTGTTTTCGTTTCGTTTTCTCTTGTCTGTCTTTACTGTGTGTAATATCTCTTACCTTCAACAAGGACGTTTGTGCGTGTTTGTTGCCTTTTGTTGTTGATGGTTTCCTCGGTATAATTTTTTAAAAAAACAACGACCTAACTCAATCAGTTTTCGGTAAAGGTCAAGATGTGCCACCCCCCTACCTATCTCGGTTAATTGTATTTTTCCGTTATTGCCTTTCTTACCATACATAAAGCTGTATTTTAGGAACATTTTTAGCTAATAACCTTTTTGGAATACTAACCCTAACCCTAACCCTAGCCCTAACCCTAATCCTACCCCCCACCGTATAAGACGGAAAAACGCAACGAACCACAACTGTGACAAATCGCGGTGTACTGCAGTACATAGTGGGGGGTAGGGTTAGGTTTAGGGCTAGGGTTAGGGTTAGGGTTAGTATTCCAAAAAGGTAATTAGCTAAAAATGTTCCTAAAATACAGCTTTATGTATGGTAAGAAAGGCCAAAACGGAAAAATACAATTAACCGAGAAATGCATGGGGGGTGGCACATCTTTACCTTTTCAAACTGATGTCTGCAGGTGTATGTTGCAAGATAAGTCATCCTTGTATTGTTTAGATGGTAACTTTGCTAGCTATTATCTTTTCTGCAATTCTCTTGTCCTATTTCTGTCTCTATATCTGCTTCTCTCTCTCTCTCTCTCTCTCTCTCTCTCTCTCTCTCTCTCTCTCTCTCTCTCTCTCTCTCTCTCTCTCTCTCTCTCTCTCTCTCTCTCTCTCTCTCTCTCTCTCTCTCTCTCTCTCTCTCTCTCTCTCTCTCTCTCTCTCTCTCTCTCTCTCTCTTTCACTCACTTTGATCGCAGTGTATCGCAGTATATTTTCTTCTGGGTGAAAGCCATCTTCTTGTATTCTTAAAGACCCACCAGATAACGTGTCAAAATCACGGGTTTCACGTGTTTTCCCTCTTATAGCTGGCAAGAAATCTTGTTTTGACCAGGTTTGGCTCCCGTTCAAATGCCCGCAAATTCAAAGCGAAACATCAGTTTAAAGAGCAGCCTCGATTTGAAGTTGGGGCATTTGTATGTGGGTCACAGTTACCCAGAAAATAACAAGGGACTTAATCGTGGTGGGTTAGTGTGTCTTTAAGGTATATGTCTCTCTGCCTCTGTCTCTCTGTCTTTCTCTCCTCTGTGGTCAATTTTCTCCGCTTGTGTATCTTTAAGTATTATTAGGTATTAGGTACTTTATAGTCACAGAGGCGTCTCTGTGAAATTCGGGTTGCTTCCACCTGGAGAGCGCGTCGCAGACAGAGGCGCGCCACCCATTTTTTGTTTGTTTGCATGCGATTTTTGTGTGACTGATGAGGAAGGAAAGGGAGGGGAGTAAATTTGGACCAAATGACAACTTTTTCGTTGCCACTGGGATTAACGTATGCTAAGTGCATGGGCACACGGGACCTCGGTTTATCGTCTCATCCGAATGACTCCACGTTCAGACTGTAAGGCCTAGTGCAAAATGAGAGGAAAAATCCCCTGTACCCAGGTTCGAACTCGGGTTTACTTGACACGAGGCGAACGCGACACCTCTGTGCCACTCTACACATGCTTTTCAATGCTTTCTGTGTATCCTTTACTTATTATTTCTTTAATTTAATATTGTTTTTCCAGAGTGTTGGATATAAAACTTTAAAAAACACGTTTTTGTTTATTCTATTACCTACAATAAATAAAACGCGCTCGTTCGTTCGTTCATTCGTTATCTCTCCTTTTTCTCTTTGTGTCTAATATAGCCACCCACGGATATCCGGAATGATGCATTATTGTTTTGTTCTGAATCTGGAAACCGTATTAACAACATTGATTTCGAAAGTGTCTTTGACCGAGTTTTATTGAGTTCTGCTTGGGGATACAATACAGTATATAGACATTGCGCTGAAATGTGTTTACATCATGCCAAAACTTAGCAAAGATTAAAAGGTAGTCCAGCATGGCATTCCAAACGTCAAACAATTATTTGCACGTGTTAAAATGAGTATTTCCTCATGTCCAGAATTCATTCACACAATTCATTCTGTAGAAGAATTCATTCTGTAGGACAGAATTCATTCTGAGGCACAAAATTCATTCTGTAGGACAGAATTCATTCTGTAGGACAGAATTCATTCTATAAGACACATATTTCATTATGTGCACCAAATTTATTCTGTGGGATACACATTTCATTTTGTGCGCAGAATGAATTCTGTGTCCCACAGAATAAATTTTGTGCACAGAATTTTCTGTCCTACAGAATAAATTCTGTACTAACAGAATTCATTCTGTCGGAAACACAATTCATTCTATGGAGAAAGAGGCTCATTCGCATACAAAGTGACGTCACTGGTGTTAGACATTGACCTACTAAGCTCCTCAAGGGAGCCTCGTTCTCCATAGAAAGGGGGGGGGGGGACAGAATTCATTCTATAGGACAGAATTTATTCTTAGGACAGAATTTATTCTGTAGGATAGAATTCATTCTGTACGACAGAATTCATTCTGTGGGATGCAGAATTCATTCTGTGCACAAAATGTATTCTGTGGGACACAAATTCATTCTGCGCAGAAAATGAAATGTGTATCCCACAGAATACATTTTGTGCACAGAATTAATTCTGTCCTACAGAATGAATTGTGTGTGCCACAGAATTTGTCCTACAGAATGAATTGTGTCTGAATGAATTCTGTCCTACAGAATGAATTCTGTGCACAGAGGAAAATTGTGTGCACAGAATGAGGAAAGTGCCTCATTTACCACTAAAAATCATGCAAATAATTGTTTAACGTTTGGAATGCCATAGTCCAGCAAAACCCCAACGTGTTTTATTATTTTCCCCTATTCATGGAAACAAGATTTCGAGAAAAAAAAGTTGCTTTCCTTCAACTTTTTTGCTTTTTTCTTTACAATATGTTGCAAAACAGGGGGGGTGGGGGGGGGGGGCAGCCAGAGCTTTTGATCTTCTTCCTCTTCTTCTGCATTCCCAGGCCAAAAGGCCACAATGGGCAAAGTACGCATGTGTCCGATTTCAGTTTTCACTGGTCTCCCCGCTGCGCACAGCCGACACATTCTGATTTCGGAGGAGCTCAAAGGAGAAACGTTATTTGGAAGATTGTTTTGGGGGAAAAGGCAGGAGAATGGGCCAATAAGTCAGAAAGATAGTCGATGACAGTGGAATTATATGGAAACAAAGAGAACCAAATTGTAACTCCTGGACCGACAAGAAGTTCACTCACCCAACACAGTCTTTCTCACAGACTGCCAGTCTCTGCTGCAAAGTGTGGAGAACAGAGAACAGGGAACACGTCTGAAGGAAATCAGAACAGAACTTGGCTCCCTGAAGAGGAAAACGTGCGTGGTACTGCAGTGGTTACCATCCCCACTGTGGCATTGCTGGTAATGAGCAGGCAGACATACTAGACACTGGACATTGAAAAAGTTTATTTCACAAGGATAAAGATTTTCCAGTGTCCAGTGTTCAGTCTTGTCTGCCTGCTCATTACCAGCAATGTCACAGTTGACTGTCAAAGCAAGGCAGCCAGCTGGACCAGCCAGACCATCCCTTGTCATACAAGGAGGCAAAACCCACCCTGCGTACCAGGTTCCATGAATCGAGGAGGAATCCACTAGGCATCGAAAACGACAAAGATGATCTCCAAGGCCTCATTCGTCAACAACAGGTGGTTCTGTTCAGACTAAGAACGGGGCA
>CM065686.1:51242346-51244846 GCA_017654935.2 Phymorhynchus buccinoides
GGAGCCGTGAGTCAAACAGTCGCAGTATGGGTCTAAGCCTAAATCAAAACAGTGAGAAAAATGAACTATAGGAGGGAAGACAACAACAACACCCCACAGAAATGAAAAGAAGGTACGCGCACGCAATGAAAGTAGGCCTATGATTTGCACAAATGTGTCGCTGCAGCAACAAACAAACAAAATTTAAAAAAAGACAGAAAATGAAAACAGACGGGAAATTCCACCCACTCCTACAAAGCTAAATCCGGCGTTTTTTGTTTTTTTTCTGGTACGGTATTGATGAGTGCGACTTAGTCAAACAGTAAACTCGGGTAGTAACGTGTAAACTGGACTAAACTACCAAAACCATTGGCTGTTTATGCTAATTTACATGTTACTACGGGGTGTGGGGTGGGGGGGACGTTCCGATTTGGCCCTTTCCCACTTGGCCCTTTCCCATTTGTCCCTTTCCCATTTGGCCCTTTCTCATTTGGCCCTTTCCCATTTGACCCTTTCCCACTTGGCCCTTTCCCATTTGGCCCTTTCCCACTTGGCCCTTTCCCATTTGGCCCTTTCCCACTTGGCCCTTTCCCGTTTGGCCCTTTCCCATTTGGCCCTTTCCCACTTGGCCTTTTCCCACTTGGCCCTTTCCCACTTGGCCCTTTCCCACTTGACCCTTTCCCATTTGGCCCTTTCCCACTTGGCCCTTTGTGCAATGAAGAAAAAATAGGAGTGCCATTTCGCCCTTTCGTTTCTTTTGCAAAAAACGCTCTCTTTCTCTCTGTTGTTGTTGTGTTGCAACACAGAGACACACGTGCGCGTACACACACACGTACACACACGCGCGCGCGCGCGCGCACACGCACACGCACACGCACACACGCACACGCACACGCACGCGCGCACACACACACACACACACACACACACACACAAGTGCATGCACACACCAAGACATCAACACACACACACACACACACACACACACACACACACACACACACACACACACACACACACACACACACACACACACACACACACACACACACGCACGCACACTTAGGCCTACAAATATACATAAGGCCAACATTCTATCCCCTAACTCCCCACCACAACCACCACCACACACACACCCTGAGACAAGGTTATGAATATGAGTGAGAAAAGTGCTCATGATTACCTAACCTGATTAAAGACCCACCAGGTCACGTGTCAAAATCACGGGTTTCGCGTGTTTTCCCTATTATAGCTGGTAAGAACTTTTGCTTTGACCAGGTGTGACTCCCATACAAATGTCCCCGAAACATCATTTTAAAGAGCAGCCTCAATTTGAAGTTGGGGACATTTGTATGTGGGTCACAACTAGGGGAAGACGGGGTAAAAAGCCCATGAGCGGGTAAGAAGCCCATGCCAATTAGATGGGCAAAATGTGACTGAAATTTTCTTTATTTCCTGAGATAATTGGCATGGGCTTCTTACCCGCCCATGGGCTTTTTACCCCGTCGTCTAACACTCGTCTCATGGGCAAAATGTGACTGAAATTTTCTTTATTTCCTGAGATAATTGGCATGGGCTTCTTACCCGCCCATGGGCTTTTTACCCCGTCTAACACTCGTCTCATGGGCAAAATGTGACTGAAATTTTCTTTATTTCATGAGATAATTGGCATGGGCTTCTTACCCGCCCATGGGCTTTTTACCCCGTCTTCCCCTACCCAGAAGAAAACCCAAGGGACTTAACTCGTGGTGCGTCAGTGTGTCTTTCATTCTCCAGGTGGGGCCTGGTGCAAGGGCAAGGGCAAGGAGAAGACAGACAGACAGACAGACAGACAGACAGACAGACAGACAGACAGACAGACAGACAGACAGGCACTCGAGAATCGTGAGCCTGGAGGGTGACCCTGACGATAACTAGCGACCCCCCCCCCCCCCCCCCCCCCCCGACCCCCCCCCTTAGCCGGGGACTCCACTTGAACCGACAGCAGATCCCCCCAGGAAGGTAGGGCCCACCTTGGGGGGATGATAATCAAGGACCCACAGAACGACGGCCTCCATCACGGAGTATGGGGGGGCGGGGAGTGGAAAGGGGATGTAGGGGTGGCGGTGGGGGAGCAGAATAGCGGAGAGTGGGAGTGGGAGTAGAAATAATAGATGGATGGTTCTTCTTCTTCTTCTTCTTCTTCTTCTTCGTCGTCGTCGTCGTCGTCGTCGTCGTCGTCGTCGATAGTTCAGACAGTTGTCCTGTCGTATGTGAGCGCAGATGCGTCGTGCTGCCGTCATGCGCCTAACTAAGAAGTACTTAGGCCCAGCATTGTACGCCTTCGGCTGGAGAACATCTTTGTGAGAGTTTTTCTAGTTTTCCAGAACGAAGGGCAGGGGAATGGACCAGTAAGGTAGAAAGATGGTAGATGACAGTAAGGAAAAAGGCAGTCAAAACATGAGTGACTGATTAGAGGAAGCTATAAGCATATAGAGCTCCCAGAAGGTGAGGGACTATTTGTTCGAAGACACCCACACCC
>CM065686.1:51254846-51267346 GCA_017654935.2 Phymorhynchus buccinoides
AACAATTAACAACAGCACTAACCGTTGTCATCATCCTTTACTAATGAAAACTTTTTTTGTTAAACCAGCATTGACCATTGTCATCATCCTTTACTTACTAATGAAAACAGTAAACAACAGCACTGACCATTGTCATCATCATCCTTTACTTACTAATGAAAGCAGTAAACAACAGCACTGACCATTGTCATCATCCTTTACTTACTAATGAAAGCAGTAAACAACAGCACTGACCATTGTCATCATCATCCTTTACTAATGAAAACAGTAAACAACAGCACTGACCATTGTCATCATCTTCCTTTACTAATGAAAACAATAAACAACAGCACTGACCATTGTCATCATCATCCTTTACTTACTAATGAAAACAATAAACAACAGCACTGACCATTGTCATCATCATCATTTACTTACTAATGAAAACAGTAAACAACAGCACTGACCATTGTCATCATCATTTACTTACTAATGAAAACAATTAACAACAGCACTAACCATTGTCATCATCATCCTTTACTAATGAAAACAATAAACAACAGCACTGACCATTGTCATCATCATCATTTACTTACTAATGAAAACAATAAACAACAGCACTGACCATTGTCATCATCCTTTACTTACTAATGAAAACAATAAACAACAGCACTGACCATTGTCATCATCCTTTACTTACTAATGAAAACAATAAACAACAGCACTGACCATTGTCATCATCATTTACTTACTAATGAAAACAATAAACAACAGCACTGACCATTGTCATCATCATTTACTTACTAATGAAAACAATAAACAACAGCACTGACCATTGTCATCATCATTTACTTACTAATGAAAACAATAAACAACAGCACTGACCATTGTCATCATCATTTACTTACTTACTAATGAAAACAATAAACAACAGCACTGACCATTGTCATCATCCTTTACCAATGAAAACAATAAACAACAGCACTGACCATTGTCATCATCCTTTACTTACTAATGAAAACAATAAACAACAGTACTGACCATTGTCATCATCCTTTACTTACTAATGAAAACAATAAACAACAGCACTGACCATTGTCATCATCCTTTACTTACTAATGAAAACAATAAACAACAGCACTGACCATTGTCATCATCATCCTTTACTAATGAAAACAATAAACAACAGCACTGACCATTGTCATCATCCTTTACTTACTAATGAAAACAATAAACAACAGCACTGACCATTGTCATCATCATCCTGTACTTACTAATGAAAAGAGTAAACAACAACACTGACCATTGTCATCATCCTTTACTTACTAATGAAAACAATAAACAACAACACTGACCATTGTCATCATCATCCTTTACTTACTAATGAAAACAGTAAACAACAGCACTGAACATTGTCATCATCATCCTTTACTAATGAAAACAGTAATCAACAGCACTGACCATTGTCATCATCCTTTACCAATGAAAACAGTAATCAGCAGCACTGACCATTGTCATCATCCTTTACTAATGAAAACAGTAATCAACAGCACTGACCATTGTCATCATCCTTTACCAATGAAAACAGTAATCAGCAGCACTGACCATTGTCATCATCCTTTACTAATGAAAACAGTAATCAACAGCACTGACCATTGTCATCATCATTTACTTACTAATGAAAACAGTAATCAGCAGCACTGACCATTGTCATCATCATCCTTTACTAATGAAAACAGTAATCAACAGCACTGACCATTGTCATCATCCTTTACTTACTAATGAAAACAGTAATCAGCAGCACTGACCATTGTCATCATCCTTTACTTACTAATGAAAACAGTAATCAGCAGCACTGACCATTGTCATCATCATCCTTTACTAATGAAAACAGTAATCAACAGCACTGACCATTGTCATCATCCTTTACTAATGAAAACAGTAATCAGCAGCACTGACCATTGTCATCATCATCCTTTACTAATGAAAACAATAAACAACAGCACTGACCATTGTCATCATCCTTTACTTTTATTGTTTTTACCGAGCTTGCTGTTTGCTTCTTTTTGCTGCTGTTTATGTTTGTTGACAAAGGCGAATTCGCCGAAATAGGTAGCATGTTATGTCGTATAAATAAAATAGCGTCATTTTACACCTGTTGTGTATGCTTGTCTGTATGCTGTCTAAATTAAAGGTGACCCCCCAAAAACAAACCTGCAAAATCTATCAAAATTCAAAACCAGTTATTTCCTTCAAAAGACTTCGAAAAGGGTCCAAACAGAATATTCTACATACTTTTCTCGGGTCCACTCTTGGCCCTGGGTAGGGTGAGGGTGGGGATGGGTGTGGGGGGGGGGGGAGTTGGGCAAAGGAAAGCTAATGGAAATATAAATGAGGGGGGACGAGGTGGGGTGGGTGGGGTGGGGTGTGCTCAATGGTAGATAAACTATCGAAGCTTGATTTGCGGTCGTTTCATCGGTAGTTTTCGCGATTCATTCTTCTGTGGCCCTGTCGCACAAAGGAAATAACTTTGAGATTTACTGATTGGGTAGATGCACCTCTTGAACCCCTCTAACGATACTAACACCACAGAGCGAAAGGGGTAGGGATATGAAGGGGGATGGGGGGTGGGGGGTGTTCAAAGACTATTAAAATTCATTCAAGAAGTGTGAAATATGCCAAGACTTCCCGCGCATGACAGAACATGAAGCACGAAGAACACCAGGTAAAAGCTTTATGCAGTGGCAAAATTCCTTCCATACGCAACTCAGTCTCAATAGGAATTGTTCAGAAATAATTAAGGGGAGTAATTTCATGGTGTGTGGGAGTGATCTCGCCCAATTCAATCGGTCAAACAAGGGAAGTTACTCTACCTTCAGGTGGATCCCCAGCCCTCGCTTCGTGTGTTTGAGGAGACGCACAGCATGTATAACGCAGTGCGTCATTCTAAATTTGATGTAATTTCTATTTTTACGTCACAGTTTGCAAGTTCTATCACTTTGTAGCAACTGGCCACCCCTTATTTTTCTTTAAAAAATATTTGCAAGTCGCTGACTGGCACCCTGCGGTTTCAAACTTCGACGCCATTGTAGCATTGTTGCTAAGGTATTTGACCGAGTAATGGAGGTAAGCAACTCTAATTTTCACGAAATGCTCTCCCCTAGTGTGTGTTTTTCTGAAAATCATCTATTCGTCGGCCTCTAGATAATGTTCTGTAGATCCACAATTACTATGCTCACAAAGGCAGGCAGGCAGACAGACAGACAGACCAAGAGACAAAAAGAAAATTAAAAAACATTATCCTTTCTTCTTCTTCCGCGTTCCCAGGACATATGGCCATAATGGATAAGGTACGTATGTGTCCGGTTTTCAGTTTTCACTGGTCTCCCCGCTGCGTACAGCCGACGCATTCCGATTGCAGAGGCAGGAGAATGGGCCAATAAATCGGAAAGATAGCAGATGATAGAAAGCAAATGGAAAAGGCAGAGTCAAAGAGAGTGGCAGATTAGAAGAAGTTACAAGCACATAACTTCCAGAAGGTGGGGGAACTATTTTTACGAAAGACCCCCCGGTATCCCCACGGGGACATAATCCTCATCGAAGGGTTTCAAAAAGAGAGACCAACGTAAGAAAGAGAGACAGACAGACAGAAAGAAAGAAAGATAGAGTTACAGGAAGAAAGTATGAGCGAATCAAAGTGTCTACACAGAGCATTATTGGCTACGTATAAAGGTATAAAGCTTAAGCATGTGTTTTATTAATACCTGGCAATGCCATATCTGTTCACAAAATAATAACACTTTTTTTAAAATAATTATACATTTCCTGTATCTGCATGAATGAATGGATGTTGGGTTTAAGTTACGTCCGCTCGGCTACAGAAAGCACATGTGAGACGAACCATCAACCAACCACCACTGAATCTGCATGACATGACCAATTGCACAACAAATTTGATTTTTTCGGTTAAATAAAAAATCAAAGCTTAGTATCCTACCCTTACAAAAATCATGATTTGAATACAATCATTTGTTCCCTAATTAAATAAATACGGAAGAACAGACAGACATACAATATGAGTAGAACATCACAACAAACTGACACGAAGGACATCAGATGGAATGTTGTTAATAATAATGCAAATTGTTGTTTGTACATGGATTGGCCACTGCAACTAGGGTTATTAACGCCCTTGACAGCGAGAGTTAAGCCCTTGTTGGTCAGTATCCAAAAGGGCATTCACTCTTGCAAATTGCAAAAGGCAGCCATTTAGTGGCCCCAAATAGGGTTATTGGCGAGAGTCACTCCCTTGTTTGGTCAGTGCTCAAGCATCTACCAAGGGCATTCACTCTTGCAAAAGGTGGTCGTTGCAGTGGCCAATATGTGCTGGAGCTCTTAGCTTTTTGTTCACTCTTGCATTCTTGTTTTATTCTAACTGCATAGTTCGTCAGTAAAGGCCTAGCCACACACTGCATACAATTCGATTCACCATGGTCCGATTTCGACATTTGTGAGGGGCATGATTGACGTGAAATTCTACTGTCTAAATAAATTTGATGAAATCCTATTAGTCACGTTCACTATATTTGTAGTCTCCCGTAGTACACGAATCTGTCAAAATATCTTATTTTCGTATCGGACATTCGATTTGATTCGTCTATTGCTGTCTACATGAGCATAGTGAACGAAAATAGTAGCGCTATTTTTTTAGACGGAAGTATTTCACGTGATTCATGACTCACAGACATCGTCACAATCGCATCGTATTGGGGTCAAATCGTATGCGGTGTGGCTATAGGCCTTGTTGTTTTCGTCCCCCAGCTTAAACTCTCTGGGGGCACACCCAGTGTCATTGGAACATTCCGCATGGCCCTGGGTGGGAAGATTACGTGAATGGCTGCTTTTTAAAGAGCCCCACCACATGGGCGGCCATACTCCGACTTCAGGGGACTGGCTAGGCCTTAAAGGGGCACCCTGATGCATGAGGTTTTGTAAGAAACACGTCCAGATCACCAGGAAAACACCCTTTACAGAAATTGCAATACTCACTTTGCTCTGGTATCCCAGAAATCAAGCCGTCAAATCGGCGATTCCTCCTTGGCGGAGGTGCTGGAAATCAAATTATTTCACCCAAAGAGAAGGCGTTTGCCGTCTCTTTTTTAATGGCCGCCTGTGTTTAGACCAAATCGTTTGCACGAACCTTTCGCAATAAAAGTCTTTTTATTTTTTATTTTTTAAAAACTCTATATAGTTTATTTAAATGAGTTTCGCTCACAACAAAGGAAATAGCTCCATTGGTGTTTTTTTACTGCATTACAAAGAAAAGAAAACGCTTCAACCACAATGAGTGACCCCATCCAAAATGGCTACTTTCTCCGGCATCTCCGCCAAGGAGGAATCGCCGTTTTGACGGCTTAATTTCTAAGAAACCAAAGCAAAGTGAGTGTTCCGAACCTTGAAAAGGCTGTCTTTATGGTGACCTCGACGTGTTTCTTGCAAAAACGCATCCGTCAGGGTCCACCTTTAACACTTGTTCAAACCAAGGACACGCTAGATACAAAGAAACAAGGCAACGAGAGAAAAAATAGGACAAACAGACAGACAGAAGAGACGATAATACTTGGTGTCTCCACCACTGCTTCCTCACAAAGCAGAAAGCGGTTACATCACAAAACCTGTGAATTCTTTCCCCTTTTCAACGTAGAGAAAAGGGAGGTAAGAAATGATACCGTCGCGGAGGAAGGAAAGAACGAAGGAAGGGAAAAGGGGGGCCATTTTGACACAACACATATCTTCAGAGACTGTTTTGTTTTGTTAGCTGTATTGTTTTTAAAGGTGGACCCTGACGGATGAGTGTTTGTGAAATCAAACCGTCAAAACGGCGATTCCTCCTTGGCGGAGATGCCGGAGAGAGAAGCCATTTTGAATGGGGTGGGTGGAGGCCAAACCCATTGTGGTTGAAGCTTTTTATTTTTTGTAGTGCAGTAAAAAAAAAACCGAGCGCACAGAATAATTCATGACAACTGTGTTATAGACCATTCATTAAGAAATGTTATGAAAAAAACTGCATTGAAATGCATGCAAACTTCGCGAGATATTAGCGATTATGTGTTTTGGGGTTTGAACCCCGTAACTGGCTCGACCTTGACCTTAATGTAAAACTAAATACATCAGTGGATAGCTTGCATCTTGGCAAACTAGTATGCCACATTTGATGATGATAGACTGAATAGTTTTTGAGAAAAACGGACGAATAGCCGGACGGACGGACGGACGGACGGACGGACGGAGGCACGCCGGAGGCACGGACGGACCAGACAGAAACAATAGCTCCCCGAACCTTCGGCTCGGGGACTAATGAAGCTATTTCCTTTGTTGTGAGCAAAACTCATTTAGATAAACTGAATATAATTTTTTTTAAATAAATAAAGACTTGCATTGCAAGAATTTCGTGCAAACATGTCTAAACTCAGGCCGCCATTACAAAAGAGACGGCACACGCCTTCTCTTTCAGTGAGATAATTTGTCTTCCAGTACCTCCGCCAAGGAGGAATCGCCGATTTGACGGTTTGATTTCTAGGAAACCAGAGCATGGTAAATGGTGTTTTCATGGTGATCTCGACGTGTTTCTTGCAAAAACTCATCCGTCAGGGTCCACCTTTAAAGTTTAGACAAATACCAAAACTACAGCAAGCAGTATGAATGAACTCCCATAATATGTGTAGATGTATGATGGTTACTCATATCATGGCTTACCTCTTCAGTCAATTAAAGAATGTGCCTCTTTTTCAGGACATCAGATACCAACCATTCTGCCAAATGTTCACCGTTATAGCATCTTTATCAAAATGCGATGCCATTGTTTGGTTTTAATTCCACGGAGGTATATTTTATGCTTTGCATTTGTTGGGAGAAATGAAATTGGTAGACATCATCGTCGGGACATGGGAGACAAATCTGCTGCCAATTTTCTTTAGGATTGGATGAGTAATTTGTGATGTGGCTATTATTGGGATACATTTTTCATCAATTAATTTTTCGAGAAAAAGTCAACCTCACATTTTTATATTATGGTTTGCTGGCTTGGTCTCCAAACTGATACCACATTCCTCATCAGCAGGATCTTGAACAATATGCACCTTTTTTTTAATCCAACTAACAATTGCAATGTAATGTCAGCTTGTGCTACATGTGTCCACTTTAGCACGAGATTTGTTCTCTTCACCCAACAATCTAAAACCCTTTTGTTTCTTTCCCTCCCCCTCCCCACCCCCTACTCAACACCCAACTGACCATTGTTTCCAAATTCTGCCATCTATGATTGCGCACTCACTGTCCCCAACCTCTCTCACCTCAAAACATTGTTTTTCCTTCCTTTCTTCTCTTCCTTTCCCCCCCTGATTTGTGTTCACAAATGCATGCCTTGCTCTTTGGTTTCAACTTGGTTGTATCATTTACGCATTGGACTGTAGAGGGGAAGTATTTTTTTAAATTTTGATCTTGTTGGGTTTTTGCTCCTTTTGTTGCCTGCTTTTTGCTATATTTGCTGTTTGTTGTTTAATTGTTTGTCTATGTTGATGAAGGCGCATTCGCCGAAATATCCAGTAGTTTTATTTTGTCTCTTGTGAATAAAATAACGTCACTTTACACTTGTCGTGTAGTTGTTTGTTTGTTGTATGTTCCAGTGACTACGTTTATGCGGCTTGCAATATTGGTAAATTAACATTACGGACATCATTGTCGAAACATAAGGTGCAACAAACAAACAAACAAACAAACAAACAAACAAACAAACCAGCACATAACAAGTGTAAAGTGACATTAATGTATTCACAAATGACACGACAAAACAACAGGATATTTCGGCGAATGCGCCTTTATCAACATACACATACAAAAAACAATAAACAACAAAGATAGCAAAAAGACAAAAAAAAACAATACTTCCCCTCTACAATCCAATCTGTGAATGACCATAACGTAAGTTGACTTATCTGCCAGCAAAAAGAGCAAACAACAATACTTCCCCTCTACAATCCAATCTGTGAATGACCATAACGTAAGGTGACTTATCTGCCAGCAAAAAGAGCAAACAAACAATACTTCCCCTCTACAATTCAATCTGTGAATGACTATAGCATAAGGTGACTTATCTGCCAGCAAAAGAGCAAACAACAATACTTCCCCTCTACAATCCAATCTGTGAATGACCATAACATAAGTTGACTTATCTGCCAGCAAAAAGAGAAAGAAAACAATACTTCCCCTCTACAATCCAATCTGTGAATGACCATAACGTAAGGTGACTTATCTGCCAGCAAAAAGAGCAAAAAACAATACTTCCCCTCTACAATCCAATCTGTGAATGACCATAACGTAAGTTGACTTATCTGCCAGCAAAAAGAGCAAACAACAATACTTCCCCTCTACAATCCAATCTGTGAATGACCATAACGTAAGGTGACTTATCTGCCAGCAAACAGAGCAAACAACAATACTTCCCCTCTACAATCCAATCTGTGAATGACCATAACGTAAGGTGACTTATCTGCCAGCCAGCAAAAAGAGCAAACAACAATACTTCCCCTCTACAATCCAATCTGTGAATGACCATAACGTAAGGTGACTTATCTGCCAGCAAAAAGAGCAAACAAACAATACTTCCCCTCTACAATCCAATCTGTGAATGACCATAACGTAAGTTGACTTATCTGCCAGCAAAAAGAGCAAAACAACAATACTTCCCCTCTACAATCCAATCTGTGAATGACCATAACGTAAGGTGACTTATCGGCCAGCAAACAGAGCAAAAACAATACTTCCCCTCTACAATCCAATCTGTGAATGACCATAACGTAAGTTGACTTATCTGCCAGCAAAAAGAGCAAAAAACCAATACTTCCCCTCTACAATCCAATCTGTGAATGACCATAACGTAAGGTGACTTATCGGCCAGCAAAAAGAGCAAACAACAATACTTCCCCTCTACAATCCAATCTGTGAATGACCATAACGTAAGGTGACTTATCGGCCAGCAAAAAGAGCAAACAACAATACTTCCCCTCTACAATCCAATCTGTGAATGACCATAACGTAAGGTGACTTATCTGCCAGCAAAAAGAGCAAACAACAATACTTCCCCTCTACAATCCAATCTGTGAATGACCATAACGTAAGGTGACTTATCTGCCAGCAAAAAGAGCAAAAACAACAATACTTCCCCTCTACAATCCAATCTGTGAATGACCATAACATAAGGTGACTTATCTGCCAGCAAAAAGAGCAAACAACAATACTTCCCCTCTACAATCCAATCTGTGAATGACCATAACGTAAGGTGACTTATCGGCCAGCAAAAAGAGCAAACAACAATACTTCCCCTCTACAATCCAATCTGTGAATGACCATAACGTAAGGTGACTTATCTGCCAGCAAAAAGAGCAAACAACAATACTTCCCTCTACAATCCAATCTGTGAATGACCATAACGTAAGTTGACTTATCTGCCAGCAAAAAGAGCAAACAACAATACTTCCCCTCTACAATCCAATCTGTGAATGACCATAACGTAAGGTGACTTATCTGCCAGCAAAAAGAGCAAACAACAATACTTCCCCTCTACAATCCAATCTGTGAATGACCATAACGTAAGGTGACTTATCTGCCAGCAAAAAGAGCAAACAACAATACTTCCCCTCTACAATCCAATCTGTGAATGACCATAACGTAAGGTGACTTATCTGCCAGCAAAAAGAGCAAACAACAATACTTCCCCTCTACAATCCAATCTGTGAATGACCATAACGTAAGGTGACTTATCTGCCAGCAAAAAGAGCAAACAACAATACTTCCCCTCTACAATCCAATCTGTGAATGACCATAACGTAAGGTGACTTATCTGCCAGCAAAAAGAGCAAACAACAATACTTCACCTCTACAATCCAATCTGTGAATGACCATAACATAAGGTGACTTATCTGCCAGCAAAAAGAGCAAACAACAATACTTCCCCTCTACAATCCAATCTGTGAATGACCATAACGTAAGGTGACTTATCTGCCAATGTTCATTATGATGGACTAAGGCATTGTGCACATTAGATCCGCAATTCGCAAGTTCCGTACGGAAACCTCATACACTTAGGGTAAGACGGGGTAAAAAGCCTATGGGCGGGTAAGAAGCCCATGGCAATTATCTCATGAAATAAAGAAAATTTCAGTCACATTTTGCCCATGAGACGAGTGTTAATGTTTAGCATTCGTCTCATGGGCAAAATGTGACTGAATTTGCTTTATTTCATGAGATAATTGGCATGGGCTTCTTACACATCGTTACACTCGTCTCATGGGCAAAATGTGACTGAAATTTACTTTATTTCATGAGATAATTGGCATGATCTTCTTACCAGCCCATGGGCTTTTTACCCCGTCTTACCCTATATAAGAAATAAGCGTATGGGATTGCGGATGTAATGGGCACACTCTTTCATATTTCTTACTTCCAGATTTTATATTTTTTGCGGATTGCGCATAGGTTGCCGCGCAGAAAATAATAATAATAAATAAGTAAAAGAAAGAATGAAAAATATAAGCGCACGTGTCCGAATTTCCCCTAATACGTATATTTTTTCCCCCTTCTTTCTTTTACTTATGGATTATTTCCGCGCAAAACAAAATCCGGATGTACTGTGTACCAGGCCTATATGTAGGCCCACACAGCCTAAGTGGTACAGAAATATTATCTATATTGTTAAAACTTCGGGACTTTAACTGGTGTTGCACTGCCTCCAGGCATTGCCTCCAGGATCGTTCCCACCACCATCTTTATATCTACTAATGTCCCATATGTGTCTGTTTTTGAGTGCTCTTTCTTAATTTTCCATCATGTTAGATGACATAATATAGTGCAAACTTAATTTTCTGCACACAAAATAGACGTGGATGAAGTCGAAAACTTTGTACAAACTCACAGAGGTATGATTTATCTCCGTTATGATAGCAACCCTTTTCTATCTCCCAAAAGTGAAGAAAGAGCTTAATTTAACCCTGTGATCTAATGTCACCATTGTTGTGAACAGACTTTAAATTAAATCAAATCTGTTCCAGACCAGAGGACGTTAAACCGATTTTCATTCCAAGTGGTTTGAGCTCTGGAAAATGAAACGCATTTCTGTCAAACAGTAACAGTCAAGACAGACAGAGGAACTCACACAGTTCCTCGTTCCCATTCTAATGTACTCCTGTCCTTATAGAACTGGAAGTATAAAAGAAAGGAAAACGTTCTTCATTTTTTTCCCCGTTAGGGCATGACTCCACCACCCACCCCACCACCCTATATCCCCCATTCTATATTGTTGATTCATTAATTATTGTGTAGAGGGTCGTTGTTCTGACAGAACCTTCTTTGAAGTCAGCCATTACCCCCTGCTTCTCCGTGACGGGGATTTGTGGCCTCTGCTTTACAGGTACGTTTTTGTACTCCCAGGGTTTTGTGTGTGTGTGTGTGTTGTTGTTCAGGACGGGAGTTAGGTAAAGAACGGGGAGTAGGCTACATTGTGAGACGTGGGACTGTGTGTTTCTCTGTCTGTGTGGCTGGGTGTGTCAAGCTTCATAAATATTATCCCGAGCTCTGGGTTGAGTTTCTCTAGAAATCGGTCGCCGCGCGAATAACTCTTACGCCAAAATGGGTCTAAGAAACACCCTAAACGTTTTTGCTAAGGTCAGATAACTCTTTAAAACCCTTTCAACACCGGCCATTTTTTAGCCAAAACTTTCCATTAAACTTAACTGGGTAAGAAAAGATTTCGTCTGCAATATTGTGGATTCCTCTGTGACATGCATAAAATAGGGCTTGCCTCTACCTCCCAAAATTAAGAACATAAGGTCACTGGATGCCAGACCCTCATTTGATGCCTTTTAGTAACATGGGTGTTCAATCATTGTGGTGCCAAGAGGCGACAGTGGCGATGAAAGGGTTAAATTAAGCTCTTTCTTCACTTTTGGGAGATAGAAAAGGGTTGCTATCATAACGGAGATAAATCATACCTCTGTGAGTTTGTACAAAGTTTTCGACTTCATCCACGTCTATTTTGTGTGCAGAAAATTAAGTTTGCACTATATTATGCCAACTAACAAGATGGAAAATTAAGAAAGAGCACTTAAAAACACTTGCGTTCTTTTAATTTGCTAACATCATGCCGTATGTTTTCATGATAGACTGAAGAATATTCGCTGTGATAAGCTTGTTGTTTAGTTAGGTCTTCCATTTTGGAAGTTAAAATCACATTCACGCGAGATATAAACAAAAACCGGAAGAATTGATATTTCCCATGATCCTTCAAATAGTTTGTCGCTTGCTACCTCGATAGTAGCCACAAAGCGTTAGCGGCAAACGTCGGCAAAAGAAGTGTTTGCCGATTTGAGCGAGCGCAACGTAACGTTAGCCCTTGTGAAACGGACCCTGGTACCGTAATCATGAGTGCGTCTTAAAGAGTTAACACGGGTAGTAACGTGTAAATTAGC
>CM065686.1:51289846-51295143 GCA_017654935.2 Phymorhynchus buccinoides
TGTGTGTGCGTCTGTGTGTGTGAGCGTGTGTGTGTGTGCGTGCGTGTGTGTGCATTTGTTCTCCTCCTGCTAAGGTAACCACAGTATAATGGTCAAAGATGACTTTGGCAACTATATTAATATAGAAGAAGAAGAAGAAGAAGAAGAAGAAGAAGAAGAAGAAGAAGAAGAAGACGTCTGTCTACGATGGCTTGGAGTCAAAACAGACTACCTTTAGATAGTCCATTGACGTATTATTGGACTTATTACAAAAACTAATAACTTGTATCAAACAGTGACTGCAGAAATATAAATAGGGGGTTATGCTTTTTATATTTCTACAGTCTTTTTCTATGCAAGTTATTAGTTTTCGCAATAAGTTCAATAATATGTCGATGGACTATCAAAAGATAGTCCGTTTTGACTCCAATCCATCTTAGAAGAAGAAGAAGAAGAAGAAGAAGAAGAAGAAGAAGAAGAAGAAGAAGAAGAAGAAGAAGAAGAAGAAGAACAAGAACAAGAACAAGAAGAACAAGAACAAGAACAAGAAGAACAAGAAGAACAAGAAGAACAAGAACAAGAAGAACAAGAACAAGAAGAACAAGAACAAGAAGAAGGGTATGTCAAACCAGGTGAAGCCTCGCTCTTGCACACGGGCGAGGCTTCGGCCTGGTGTGGCATCCCTTCTATTGTTTCAAATGATATAACAATCCATAGTAATCCCATTATTCAATCGAAATGTCTTTCGGTGGTACCAAAACCCTCCAGTTATTTTCACCCATCTCCCAGCCCCCTTGTTTCAAAATGTTCACCACAATCCGTTAAACAAGTTTTTGAGCACTGTAGAATATAGACAGACAAACAATAAACAACCCCCGAAACATAAAGAAGACATAGCCTACGACCAGAGAGAACAAAGACAAAACGCCACTCTTCAGTGGAAATGATTAATCATTCTTTAGGGTGGTTTTGATGTATGGAGGCGATGTTTACGAAACATTTTCATCAACTCGCTGTTGGTATTTCAAAACAAAACAAAAGTCTGACTGATGGATTAACCTCCACCACCACCACCACCCCTCTCTCTCTCTGCCCTTTCCTTTATTTCCTTCACTCACATTCCCTGTTCGTCCCCAAGTCTGCCGACTATTGGGTTTCCTAAATCCGTTTTAGCGCGTGCGTGCGTGCGTGTGTGCGTGCGTGCGTGCGTGTGTGTGTGATAGCGTGCGTGCGTGTGTGTGAGTGTGTGTGTGTGTGTGTGTGTAAGTGCGCGAACGTGTGCATGCGTGCGCGCGCGTTAGAAAGGGAGTTATATTCCAGGCTGTTCTGAAGAAACTACTGAATCAATCAAAATGAAAATTGGCCGAATAGTCACAAATATCTTGACAATGATGTCCGTGGTATCAATGTGAAGATCGATCTACTCTAGAGTACAGCAAAACCAGCTTCTTACTGTAAACAAAAACGTCCATAATCTCACTACAGGGACAATCCAGGATGTGAGGGGCTACGAGAGATGACAGGGGGAGGGGGGGGGGGGGGGAGGCAAGCCAGGTAAACTGGCGAGCTGGCAAATGTTGCCCACGCGAGCTGCTGAGGTAATGATTGGTTTAAACAAGGTTTATTAACCCTTTCACCGCCAAAGTCGCATTTTAGCACCACGGTGATTTAACACATATGTCACTAAAAAGCATCAAATTGGGGTCTATTATCCAAAGACCCTATTAATTGTCTTAGTTTTGGGAAGTTAGGATAGACCTTATTTTATATATGTCACAGAGGAATCCCCAATATTGTAGATGGATTTTGTTCTCTACCCAGGTAATTTCAATGGACATTTTCGGCTGAAATATGGCTGGCGGTGAAAGGGTTAACTAGGCCTAATTCGATGGCTTAGAGTCAAAACAGACTATCATTAGATAGTCCATTGACATATTATTGATGTTATTGCAAAAACTAAGAACTTGTGCTGAAAAAACCCCTGCAAATAATATTAAATGGGGATTATGCTTTACTACTAATATATTTCTACAGTCTGTTTTTTGATACAAGTTATTAGTTTTCACAAGAAGTTCAATGCAACTTCAATGGACTATCTGTTAAAGATAGTCCGTTTTGACTCCAAGCCATCGTAATACTATCAGGTAATCGTCTGACAAACATTAGCAACATCATCTATGGCGACCTTTCATAGTAAAAAAACAAACAAACATTGAATTACAATTATGTTCAAAGTTGTTTTTTAAGTAGTTTGTTCTGTCAGGCATGATGGGAATTTTCAACTTTTAAATAAATGATGGCCCAAGAGGAATGAATGAATGAAAGTAGTGTTTTACGTCCTCTCGACCCGGGAAGGCACATATGGCCCAAGAGGACATTTTTTAGACCAAAAAAAAAAGGAACCAACTGAATAAGAATTACTTCTTATGAGTGAATGCATTTTTTTTTTTACAAATTATACTCTCTTAATACTACTTGTGGCGGTGCCATAGCCGATGAGGTTTAACCGAGGCGTGGTCACCGCTACAGCTATCTGTATTAATTATTAAAAAAATCGGGACTTTACTGGTTTCGTACTGCCTCCGGGCATTACCTCCAGTATTGTTCCCACCATATTTGTATTTACAAATGTCCCATAATGTGTCTGATTCAGACCAAGAGGACGTAAAGCACCATTTTCGCTCGCTATGAGTGAATGCAAAATAAACTAAATACATCAGTTCAATTTCTAATGCTGTTTTAAAGCTTTAGATTCCATTGAAAGCTTCAGCTTCGGGGGGCTTTGTCCTCTGATACATGGTTTTCAGCATTTTTCAATTAAGGGGAGTAATTTCATGGTGTGTGGGAGTTATCTTGCCTAATTCAATCGGTCAAACAGGGGAAGTTACTCTGCCATCAGGTAAATCCCCAGCCCTCGCCTCTTGTGTTTGAGGAGACACACAGCATGCAGAACGCAGTGCGTCATTCTGAAATTGATGTCATTTATATTTTTACGTCACAGTTTGCAAGTTCTGTCGCTTTGTAGCAACTGGTCACCCCCCTTATTTTTCTACAAAATGTTTGCAAGTCGCTGACTCGCATCCTGCGGTTTCAAGCTTCGACGCCATTGTTGCATTGTCGCTATGGTATTTGACCGAGAAATGGAAGTAAACAACTCTAATTTTCACGAAGTGCTCTCCCCTAGGTTTTTTTCGGAAAATCGTCTGTTGGGAGAGCGTTTATATGGCTAAGCCGTCTTGGTGGTTTTATGTTTGATACATATAATACTATAATAAATTTAAGAAGAAAAAACAAAGGGACCAGCGAGGGAGGGAGTTGCGGTGACAGCTCCAACAAGACGTTCGTTTGGAGTGGACGGCATTCTTCATCCATGACGCTTCTCACGCGGAGGATGTGAATGTGTGATGAGCTTTGTAGCAAACCAGCATCGTGACCCGAATGCCGGGGGCATTTTGTGTGTGCTTCAGTCTGTATAATGGCGTGCCGGCATGATTCACTGCAGGATGCTTCCTTATTAGTCCCCGAGCCGAAGGTTCGGGGAGCTATTGTTTTTGTCTGGTCCGTCCGTCCGTCCGTCCGGTGTCTGTCCGTCCGTCCGGTGTCCGTCCGTCCGGTGTCCGTCCGTCCGATGTCCGTCCGTCCGGTGTCCGTCCGTCCGTCCGTCCGTCCGTCCGGCGTGCCTCCGTCCGTCCGGCTATTCGTCCGTTTTTCTTAAAACTATTCAGTCTATCATCATCATCAAATTTGGCATATTAGTTTGCCAAGATGCAAGCTATCCACTGATGTATTTAGTTTTACATTAAGGTCAAGGTCGCGCCAGTTACGGGGTTCAAACCCCGAAACACATAATCGCTAATATCTCGCGAAGTTTTGCATGTATTTTAATGCAGTTTTTTTCACAACATTTCTTGATGAATGGTCTATAACACAGTTGTCATGGATTTTTCTGTGCGCGCGTGTGCGCATGATCGCGCGCGCTCAAATCACGTGTCCGAACCCCAAGGCTATATATAACAAAAACTATTCAGTTACGTGCTGTTTTGATGCGTTTTTATGTAGTTACGCGCTGTTTTGATGCGTTTTTATGTATGTGTACAGCCGACACATTCCGATTTCGGAGGACCTCGGCGATGCTGCGAGGGGACTTTGCAGCCGCTCGGCGTTGCACTTGTTTATTTATTTCTGTCTCTATCTGTGTTTAACTCTATCTGTCTTTGTTGACTCTCTGTGTTTCTATCTCTGTATCTGTCTGTTTGTCTCTCTGTTTGTCTGTCTGTCTGTGTCTCTCTCTCTGTCCCTGCCTCTCTCCGCATCTGTCTCTGTCTCTGGTTTAAGCAATTTATTCTTCAATTACATTCGCATAGACATAAAACACAACAGACTGAAGCAACAACAAGCGAAGCTTATGTCTCTCTCTCTCTCTCTCTCTCTCTCTCTCTCTCTCTCTCTCTCTCTCTCTCTCTCTCAATCTATCTCTGTGTTGCTTTTTCCGTTCATTTGTTTGATTAAGAAGATGAAAACATTTGTTTAATTGTCTATTTTACTCGTTGGTTATTTTCGTTTGTTTGAGGACCTGATGAAAAGAAGTGTTGGTATGCTTATTCAGTTCATCCTCATTAAACAGTTCAAGTTCAAGTTCAAGTTCTCTCTCTCTCTCTCTCTCTCTCTCTCTCTCTCTCTCTCTCTCTCTCTCTCTCTCTCTCTCTCTCTTTCTCTCTCTCTCTCACTCTCCATACATTCCCTGGGCTGGGTGGAAAAAAGCATGTAACTGCTTATCTCATGTTCCCTGGTTAAATAAAATTTCGTTTTCGTTTTCTCTCTCTCTCTCTCTCTCTCTCTCTCTCTCTCTCTCTCTCTCTCTCTCTCTCTCTCTCTCTGGGATTGGAACTGGGCATGCAATAACAGGACAGTAGGTGTGTGGACTGGGAGAGATGATAACACCTTGACCATTCCATACATTACGAGCATACAATTCGATGGCTTGGAGTCAAAACGGACTATCTTTAGATAGTCCATTGACGTATTATTGAACATATTGTGAAAACTAATAACTTGTTGTTGTTTTTTAAACTGCAGAAATATAAAAAAGCATAATCCCCATTTTATATTATTTGAAGTATTTTTAATACAAGTTCTTTGTTTTTGCAATAACATCAATAATATGTCAATGGACTATCTAAAGATAGTCCGTTTTGACTCTAAGCCATCGAATTGTTGTTTTTTTTAAAGCAGAAAGAAAGAAAAAGAACATAAATATTTAGAAGATTTCCTTTGTAAGTGGTGGCTTTCGCGCTGAGCATTCGCTATGTGGGGGTGAA
>CM065686.1:51295643-51323143 GCA_017654935.2 Phymorhynchus buccinoides
TGTTATTTTGAATGAGAGATGAGCCCCGAGAGAGGGAGAGAGGGAGAGGAGGATTTGAGAGAGGCAGGGAGGAGAGAGAGGGAAGCAGAATGGAAGCGAGAGACGGTGAGGAGATGAGACGAGAGTTTTGCACGATATTGTAACTGACTCCGAGAGAGAGCGGAGAGAGAGAGAAGAGAGAGAGGAAAAGCATTAAAAGTCCCAATTAATGTGTGTACACACACAACACAAGCACACGCACAAAGCCGCATTCGGGCATGTCAAAGTCAAATTCATTAACAATTTCAAACCATTGCAGTTTGGAGGAAAGAAAAATCTATTATTGTGCGCTTTAGTTTGGTAGACAACAAGATAATAAGGTGGGGTCCTTGTTTTAATAAAAACAACAGCAACGCAAAAACCAACGTTGAAACATTAACAATCACTGACAATAAAATTGCTTTTATTATATAAAAACATATGCAGCATAATGTACATTATATGAATCCATTGAGCAACCGTTTACATGACACACACATACCCACCCCTCTTCTCCTCTCTCTACTCTCTCTCTCTATCTCATCACACACACACACAAACACCACACACACTGTTTGATCATCTTCCCCGTCATAGAGGGGCCTGGACTATCTTTAAAACAAATCAAACGCATGTTGCTATTCTCTCTCGCTCTCATCTCTTCATCTCATCCTCATTGTCTGTCTCTCTCTCTGTAATGCGTGTGTGTGTGCGCTCGGCTCCTCTGTGGTGTGTGTTGTGTGGTTGTGTTGGTGATGGTGTGTGTGTGGGTGGTGTTACATGGCACATTTTATTAAGTTGATTTGTAATGGATTGTAATGATATAATTTGTGAAATTTATGTTGAATGAATTTTCGTTTCACACGTTTTGATTAATGTTCTTTCAGCTATGTTGTATTTCGTCATGTCTGTTATGCTAAAGGAGTCTCTTTTGGAGATATTTAAAGTATACTTGAACTGAAATGAAAACACACACCACACACACACACACACACAATCGACACACACACAAACACACACACAGTTATGCATGCGGCAGCGCCCATGTGCAAATTATATGTACATTTTGCATTTTCTTTACAAGTCGCCATCAAACATTCATTTTGATTTGTTCTAGGTCCCTATGTCTTTGCTCATCGAATTTCTTCTGCTTCTTTTTGTTCTCGCTCTCTCTTCTCTCGCTCTCTCTCTCTCCTCTCTCTCTCTCTCTCTCTTTCTCTTCTCTCTCCTAATACCTCTCTCTCTGTGCCCGCGCCTCCTTACGACACAAACACACATTGTGACAGTAATGCCCGTGCACACCATCGCAACAACACCACACACACACGCGCGCAAACACATCGCATATATACAAGCAGCTCACGGATGCGTTTAAACCAACATGTCCGTCGTCTTACCTTTCAGACTTACAAACTATCCATTCGTTATTCGTAAACACACAACAATACGATAGTACCTACGTACGTTTCTCTCTCTCTCTCTTCTACTATCTCTCGTCTCTCTCTCCTATCTCTCTCTTCTCTACTCTCTCTCTTTCTCGCTCTCTCAATTCGGGGTTGTTGTTTTCTTATTGCCCAATGACTCAGCAAAAGTAGGCCTATATCAAAAACTTCGGGTGGTTGGTGGTGGTGGTAGGCTAATGGTGATGGTGGTTGTGGTGGTGCTTAGCTTCCTAAGCTTAACACCACTCCACCCCCCACTTCACTAAATACAAAAAATCGATAAACTCTATAAAAATATACATATCTATATAACACTCAAAACGCCCCATAAGAATCAGGAGGCTCAGACACGGCACAGCTCTGATGAGGTGTCTGGGTCGAGGACAGGCCGGCACGCCAATCAGTAACGCGCCACTGCGAATCCACCTCTGTAGCTTCTCAGCCATCTCGTCCACAATAACCTCATATAATATCACACCAAAGACGCCCTATGGATCACTGAGATTCGTTAGCGGCACGTCTTGATCGATGTTTATTGGGGTGACGACAGGCCGGCCCCGATCCGTCGCCCCAATATGAACCTTCTATCTAGAAGCTCTTCTCAACCATCTAATCCAACACCCACTTAAATAAAAAACCTCTATAATTCACACCAATGACGCCCAAGGATCACTGAGGCTCACGCAGCGGCCCCGTATTGATGAAGGTGTCTTGGGACAAGCTGGCCGATCAGTACCGCCCCACTGATGAACCCACCCTTGTAGCTTTCTCAGCAATCTCATTCCCCACCCACGTAAGTTAAAACAAACCTCTATCAATACACACAAAGACGTACTACTGAGGTGTCAGCAGCAGGCACCGTTATGTGCAGGTGTCTGGGTCGATGACCAGGCCGGCCCAATCTAGTCCCACCAGATACTGAAACCACATTCTAGCTTCTCCAGCCCTCTCACGCATCTACACCACCCCCACTTAAGTCAAACAATACCTCTACAATATCACACCAAAAACGCTAGGATCACCGAGATTCGGGCACACGGCACCGTCTCTGATGAGGTGCCTGGGGACGACAGGATGGCAACCAATCAGTCCAGCACCACTGTATGCATACACATTGTAGCTTTCTCAGCCATATCGTCCAACCTCCCGTAAATAAACCAAACCTCTATAATATCCCACACCAAAGAAGCCCTGGGATCACTACGAGGTTAGCAGCCAGCACGTCTCGGATGATAGTCTTGGGTCGACGACGGCCGGCACCAATCAGTACCCGCTGCGCGTTCTGCAACACCTTCTAGCTTCTCAGCCATCTGTCGTCACAATAAACCTCCTATAATATCACACAAAGACGCCCACCCTGGGACACTAGAGTCTGGCAGCAGTACCGTCTCGATGAGGTGTAGCTTTGGAAACAAGCTGGCCCGGTTAGTACGCCACACTACTGAACCACCTTGTAGCTCTCAGCCATCTCATCCACCCCCACGTACGTAAAACAAACTACTATAATATCACACCACAAGACGTAGGATCACCGAGTTCGGTCAACGGCACCGTCTCAGATGAGGTGTCTTGGGACGACCGGTGGCCCTAAAAGCAACACACTGCCGAACCACCTTCTAGCTCTTCTAAGCCATAACTCTAGCAACCCCCCACGAAATAAAACAAACCTCTAATATCACACCAAAGAAGCCCTGGGCGCACCGAGATCGGCAGCAGCACCTTCTCTGATGAGGTGTCTCTGGGTCGGACGAACAGGCCGGCCCGATCATTTCCGCCCCGTCTGCATGAACCTTCTCCTCGCTTTCTCAGCAATCTCTCGCCCACCCCCACGTAATAAACAAACCTCATAACCTATCACACCAAATGAAGCATACTTGGGGTCACCAACTGAGGCTCGGCCGCAGCACCGTCTGATGAGGTGTCTGGTGTCAGGACGACAGCGGCCCCAAGTCAGTCCCAGCCCCGCTGCCGAAACCTCCTCGCTTTCTCAGCATACCCTCGGCCTCTGTTTATTCAGCACGGATTGTCCATCAATCTGTGCACACCGTCTGCACTTATTCACATTGTCGAAATCGGGCAGCCTCGCGGCGGTCAGGGTAGCGGATGTGTCGTGGCCCTCAACCTTGAACTTGCGTTGGCGATCTGCAAAGGCGTTTCTTGATCCACACTTTGCCACCCGGTTTGGGCAGGACGCTGGCTTTTCGTCATGCCAATAGATTCGTTCATATAGGTCTGTTTAGCTCTAATTCTGGATCCTCCAAGAGTTATTGTTCTGTGCGTTTTCATTGAGTTTTCTTTTAACACTTGCGTTCTGTTGAAACTGCCCTTTTTATGTACCGTGGCGATGTTGGAGAGGGCGTCTGTAGATAGTGTCAACTGACTGTATTATTGAACCTTATTGTGCAAAACTAATGACTTGCAATAAATAAATGACTGCAAAAATATAGAAAAGCAGAATCCATTTTATATTGGTTGCATGTCCTTTTTAAATACACGTTAAGTTTTAGCAATGACTCAATAATCAGTCAATGGACTATCTAAAGAAGACGTTGTTACTACTAGGCCATCGTAGATGTTTGGTGTGTGTAACAGCTTCACAATATATGTCCAAAGGGAAGATGGCAAGTGGAATGATAGAGGGGGGTGGGGGGGGGGGAGGTGAAGTAATATGCTAGCCTATAGTTAGTATGATGCTGCTATAATGTATCGATTGTCGTAGGCATCTCGTCGTCATCGTGCGCGAGCATCGTTGCTGTTGCCATTGTCCGCTTCCTCACACCTCACCGTCAATCCTATTAACTCCACAGTTTACTTATGTGTGGAGTATGGTAGAGCCTTAATTTGGACCCGTCACCTGACAAATGAGTCGTGACGTCCAGGGGTCATAAATCACTAATTCTGCATTGAGAAAGGGTTTACAACAAACCAAACAAATTAATTAAATCGGATAATTTGTTGCAAAGTTATGAAAGATTTGAAGTCGTTATACTCAAGGGATAGGGCGAAATGAGAAATGTAACCGGACAAGTTTCGCAAAAGCAGCAAGGACGTTTTTTACACTTCAATACTTCTATCATGAGGTGAGGAAATACCTATTGGTTAATTAATAATCAAAATCTGGAAATTGATTGATTCGACCCCCTTCCACCTACAATTGACCCTAGGGAGAATCGTGAGCCAGGACAAACAAGATCCAGTTGTGGCGGCACGGGTCAAAATCTCTTCTTTTTCCCACTCATTTTATCTACCTTAAATAGCCACCTCTCTCTCTCTCTCATCTCTCTCTCTCTTTTCTTTGCTAACCCTTCAGGTTTTCCTTTCGATATTTTGTTACTTCGTTAAGTTATTTATTGGAGAATAACATGACCATCACGTCGTTGAAGCTTCGTGATTGCATCAATCTTTCGAATCTCACCCTCTCCCCCCATCTGAATCTCTCCCTGTCTCTGTCTCTCGTGTCTTCGTTAATTACAAAAATTTAAATCTCGTGCTTCTAGTGTATCTAAAGTATTGCGCGGTACCCCCTCGGCATAAGTGTTAGTTAAAAACAGTTTGTCAATACATATTTGCTCTCTCTCCTCTTTCTCTCTCTCGTCTCTCTATCTCTCCTCATCTTATACCGTTCTCTCTTCCCTCACTACAACACTAATAAACACACCCTGTATTGCTATTCCATCTCACCTCCACACACACTTTACACACACACACACACGCACACCAAAAAACCCACCTCAAAGATCCAGCTTGAACTCTCTGAGTTTTCGGCAGCTTCAGGTTGAGCCTGACGGGGGAACTCTCCGTAAGTTACGTGGAAAATGCGTGATGCGGGACTCCAGCGCTGCAGGCTGTTCCCGAGGTACTAGTATAGTGTCACCGTGGGGCTGTCGGCCCCGTCTTGAGAGCAGCTGCTCCGTGAAAACTGTCGGCATTGCGCTGGTTGACGAAGCTGAGCGCCAGGCTGCCCAGCGGTCGCTGGGACACGTGCCCGGGCGACGAAGTTCCACCTCGTGGATGGTTGAAAAAGGGTAGATGTCAGTCAGTTAGCGGCCTATCGTCTGTCAGGTCGATCATCGTTCGAAATCGACAACGCAGGCGGGCTCTCAGATGCGAGCATATCACAAAAGGCATGCATGCGTGCGTTGCAGTGCGTTGCGTGGTGCGTGCGTGTGTGGTGTGTGGGGTGTGTGTGTGTGTGCATGCGTGTCTGAGTTGGCCTTTGGGAACCTTAACAAAACGCGCGCACGTGTGTATGTTGTGTGTGTGCAGCGTGTCTGGGTTGGGCCTTTGTTACACTTCCCAAAACGGTGCACGACTGTATTTGTGTGTGTGATGAAGCATGTGTGTCTGGTTAGCCTTTTGGGTACTTACCAAACCCAGTGTCCTCAAATCACCTTATCATATCAGTAGACCTTAAGCATAGCAAGCAGCAGCAGCAGCAGACGCTCGTAGTCGTCATCATCAATCATATGGGGCGATAAATATTGAAAATACTCAAAAAACATCAAAGAGTATCTCACAAATAGCATTCAGGCAAAGGCAATTTCAAGATTAAGATAGGAGCAAAAAATTCTAAATTAGACATCACCCCAAATGCGGAATGGACTGGCGTGCAATTTATCAATTACTAAACACGCATACATTCGCCATGATGCAATTAACAAAGACAGATCGACAGGAAGGTGACCGAAAGACAAGCGAGAGGATGGTCCAGGCTCAGCTAGATCAACTCTGCTTTGTCATGGCAATTCATAAGCATTGCACAGCAGACAGCTAGGCATGATGCTTAGCACCATACATTCAGACAATATTAGAAATGTGTCCAGTGGATGCACCATCATCTCCAAGTATTATGAGAGAAGGCAACTGCTCTTTCTAGCGGGGGAACAATGAGGATGCAATTTATTAGGGTAGAAGTGTCCTTGCCAAGGGATAAATTCCCATTCTTGCCGGCCCCAAGAGGACATAAGAAAGTTTAGTTAGCGCAGGGTGGCTGGCACAGAAATCAAAATATCCGTACGGACTGTTAAGGCCAGTCACACGTCACTAAAATCGCCACGACTGTACGATTACGATTCGATAACCGTGGTCGTCTCCTAGAACAAATCGAGGGCAATGGCCTAAACGTGTATGGGTGCATTAAACACTTTTAGCAAATTTACCCTTCGAAAAATGTGATTTGCGCATCGAAGACCACGTGATCGAAGCGCTTCATACATTCGTGCGATTTGGTGAACGTGTGGCTGGCCATTTTAGACTAAGAACAAGTGCACATGCCTCAGAGTTTCAGAGACACCGACACACAAAAGCTTAAGCAGCAAATTGTTCCCTTATAGAAGAAACCTGGTGACCTATATATAGCTTTTACTCCAACTTTTCTATAGACAGTAACGAACAACAAGCTGACAGATCTAATGCGAACGACTGGGTTTCTCAAAACAGGTGGAATTGCCTGGTTCTGTTGCCTGGATGATGAGGACAGTGGATTTTGGGGACCATCCATGCCTCCACGCCAAACGTCCTATGGCGTTAGTCCTCTGGCCGAAGGAGAGAGTAGGGGAAGTACCATGAGCAAGGCCATCTTTACTTTAAGCTAAAGTTGAAGCCATAGTTTCCGGGATAGCAGTCTCCTCTTCTGCCATCTGCAGGTCATGGCCTCGGACACGATGACCACAAACACACGCACTATATTGTTGGCCCAAAACGTAATTAGGGCGAACATCAACCGAAAACATCACTCTCATAACAACCAATTATATAATTTGTACTGTAAATTATACATTACGAGCACACTTGTTGCTGCTCATATTGTGTAAAATAAAGCTTAAACCAACCAATTCCAGACATTTACCTTTATGCCAGAGGAGGCATTCGTTGGCGACGCTGGGAGAGGGTGGACCACATCCCGAAGAGGCCAACTTCCCTTAATGTACGATACGACTCTGTGCGGGCTCACGGCAGAAGGGCTCGCTGGCATCCACTCCCAAGACTCCATGGTTACATCTACGCTCTCGATGATATGGGGACAAACTGGCGGCCTCCTTTACTGTGGGACATGGCTCGAGGCGTGTCGGACCTTTCTATGGGCTTCAGCTTGAACCGTGTTGGATCTTTGGGGTTCGAAGTACCACTAGCGTTTGTCATGGGGAGTGCTTTCGGGACTGCTTCCAGAGGAGGTTAAGGTGACCTTTTTCTTAACGCCCACTCGGCCCGGTTTGGTCCTGGCCAGGGCCGATTTATCTTAAAAGGGTCTGCCGTTGCTGGTGCCTGTCGCCTGAAGGCAGAGGTCTTTCTAGGAGCCGGGACATCTCCGTGTAAAGACCCCCGTCTCGGGCGGGGTCTACCCTGTTAATGAACTTTCTCCGCCGGAGGTGGTTAACTCCTACTCGCAGAGAAGGGATCTTCCGAGGAGTATCGCTACTCGTTGGATGTCACGATATCAGCTTGGAAAGTACTCCTAGGCGTGAGACCCGGAGGCTAGGGAAAGGATCGCCCGGACCTTTATTGACTGGGAAGCGTTTTTTGTTTGCTGATATGCTGCTGCTGCTGCACCTCGAGGTCCGTCAATGGCGTCCACGAGCTCGGCCTAGATAATTTCTTTCAGGGACTCACGATCTCCTCGCGGCTCCGGGTTTTCCTTGCGGTTATTTTGAGCTGGCGTCTCGGAGCATGGCGTTTGCCCGATGTTGCTCCGGCGGCGGATGTGGATCGGAATATGCGGGCCTTCGCCTCCACATGTCCTTGCAGATGAGGCTTCCCGGAACGCAGGGCTCCACCAGCTCCGCCTTGCCCGCACGTAGGCGCTCTAGCTGTGCTGGGTCCTGCATTTCTTGCTGCGGCAGGGCTTGGTGGTCTGGCCAACATACACACAGCACGCATCTGGTTTAAACGAATGTTATTCAAGTACACATAAAGCAGCAACCACAAAGTTTTCGAATAGGAGGACAACAAGGCATGATAATGATTATTACACATTGTACTCCACTAAGTATTATTTAAGCTACGTTACAACAAAGATTGGCTGTAACACAAATTACAGTAAATGTGGAAAAGGAACAACTAGCAATGATTGAACACGTATGTGTGGAATCCCATAGAAAACTATGCCGAAAAGCACAGGTCAAACAAAACAAACACACACACAAACACTTTGAAAATTCAGGGCATGAACAACAATGGCAAAATCATTGCAAAAAACCAACACCAAGACAATCAAATCTAGTTGCAACAGATGCTCCAGGGTTGACGATAGGCCAAGTTTACTGTGGATGGAAAAGCACACTGAATATCAACTAGATTATAACCAAGAAAGAAAAATACGGCATGAATTGCAGGATGAAAAGACTTAGAGACGTGTAAATCTGTCAGACATTTGAATAAAATTAGACTGCACAATTAAATATCTGCATTTTCATTGCATCTATTTAACTTACTAATGCTTTAAGCCAATGTATGCCACGAGCCACCTTCGATTGTTTAAGAAATGGTTTCTCTGTAATTTGGTCATACAGTCAACAAAACATTTCATTGAAAACACAAATTAGCATAGTTCTGTGGATTATAAGTGCTCCAAACCAAAGGACGGCCAATAACCCAATATCAATGACAGTTACAACCGATATCATAAAACGTTCGTCGCTACATCTGAGCCAATCTTAACTAAAGTACTGAATAGGAATCGTACGGATAATATTATTGTAAACATAACTCGCGAGATTGTGATTGTATACTAAACAATAATACCCGAGTAATATACACTTCCAAGATGTAGATAGCAATGTAATTATCGGACGTAGCAACATATGATAAGCAATCATTGTGCGCTGTGTTTCGCAAAGGAGAAACGGACAAAAACGACAGGCCTCGAGTTTAATTCCCTATCTACAAAAAAAACACAAACAACCCAAGCCTGCAATAGGAAAGAGCAAAACAAGGAAAGGACAAATGGAAAAAAGGGGTTGGATGGTCGTGCGACCTCTGGTTTGGATGTGTGGTGCACGGATTTTAAATGAGAGGGAGGTCATCGAGCCTTTTCTCAAAATAAAGCCTGTTGACTCGTGAACCAAACAAAAAAAACCCAAAAAAAGATGGAAAAAGGGCAAAACAGAAACAACCCACACCCCGGGGAGAAAAAAAAAAAGAAAGCAAAACAAAGCTCACATTGAGCGGATTTGGTGACATGTGCTTCCTCTCGGGCCGTTCCTCTCGGGAGCTTGCTGTGTTTTCTTTGTTTTTTTTTTTAGCGTGGAGGGAAGTGGAGAAGGGTCACCTTGGTTGCCCGTTTGATGGGAGCCTTCATCACGCCCAGCTGTCCACCATCGACATTCCTTCAAGCAGCTGCAGGGTTAGCGTTTTGTTGCGGGCGGACCCGTCACACCCGTCCAGGTTCTTGATGTCTAGAACCAGTCTGGGAAAAACAGGGAATTGTCTTTAAAGAGTATAATTACGTTTCGGTTAGGGTAGGTACCATAACTATCCACCAGTGGCGCTCTCCTGTTAAATTCGGGTTGCTCGGCCACTCCGGAGACGTGCGTTGCTAGCCAGAGGCGCGCCACTGGGGTTTTTTTACATGCAAATTTTTGTGTGACTGATTAAGGAAGAAGGGAGGGTGGGTGGGTTACATTTTGACCAAATAACAACCGTTCGTTCGACACGGGTTTAACGTGTGCGAAGTGCAGAGCAACACGGACCTCGGTTATCGTCTCATCCGAAAGACTCTCACGTTCCAGACCGCAAAGGCCCTAGTGCAAAAGTGACAAAAATCTACTGTTCCCAGGAGCGGAGATATATAATTATGTGAAGAGAGAGGTTATCTGATGTCCAGACCAAGGTCCTGGGGACCACACAGGAGTGTCTTAAAAGATAAGATTATCTTGTGAAGAGTGGTCTTGAGTCCAGAACCAAGGTCTGGGGACACACAGAGGAGGGTCTTTATAAAAGATATTATTATGTGAAGTGTGTCTTGATTCCAGAACCAAGGCTGGGGACACACGGGAGCGGTTTTATAGAGATTTTCAATTATCGTGAAGAGTGTATCTTAATGTCCAAAACAAGATCTGGGGACACACGGGAGTGTATTTATAAAGATTATTCATTATTAGTTGAAGAGGTATATAATGTGCAGAACCAAGGTCTATACTAAATATAGCTCTCCTACCCTAGTAGTATCCATGTGAAATTTTCATAGACTTTGGGATTATTTGCCCTTGAGATATAGAGACTCTGATCCTGAGGAGGTACTGTTTCAAATACGTGTCCCATACCTGCACGGTTAGTGCTGGTGCAGCCGGACGGTGTGCATGTGAGAGGACAGGAGGGAACACCAGCTCGGCATCCAGCACACTCCCCGTTCCTGCATCGGAGACAGCACGACGAAACTTCTGCGTGTCAGCATCCTCTCGCTAGGCCGCGTAGCCCTCCGTCCGCTTGACCACCAGGCTGTCCGACTGGTGGGCCACACGTGGGGTCCGGTCGTGTTGCGAAGGATGGGCCGCTCGTCTGGACTCTTGTCAGAGTGAATGGATGAAAGTGTGGGTTCATTCCTTCTTTCCTTTCCGTTGAGTCGACCGCAGTCACGTTGGGACTATTTTTGTCATTAAGCGGTTAGCGTCGCTCGGACTTCAACGAACACGTGGAAACGAACAATCAACCAACCACACGTATCATCAGCGCTTGGAGCAGATCATGGAAGGTACTGCGTGTTAGTACCAGGTTTGCGGTGACGGTTGCTCTCGGTCAGAGGCAAGGCGATTACTTTAAGACTGTGGCTGCGTAAGCGTTATTGTGGTTTTATGAGACTGTACCAATAAGCAATGCTAGTTTAATGCAGACCGTCATGAAGGATGATGGCAGTTCTCGGGTCCAAGGATCAGTGGGAAGTCCCTGGCGGCACGCCCTATGGTGGCAGAACAGTCGATTTCTGGATCGGCATACGCTTTGGCATGCATCGGGCATGGGAAACCAGGTACTTAGTCGGAGGCTCTGCGCGGGCTCCGACATAGGCTCAGCATATTGACCTTAGATCAAATGTCTATTATTCATTCACTGGTTGATAATTAGCTAAGCTGCTCTAAGGGCCAATAGTAGATAACATGAGGGCAGTACAATGCTCTCTTACAATGTAGGAAATTCAATGGTACAGTTAAGTCTTTCTGGAGAGTATGACTCTACTAAACAAAGTGGGGCAATTTGCATGGTCTCTGCTGTACTGCGCCAAAGGATTGGTTGGCCTTTGGGACCTTCCCCAACGCCAGATGTCTCAAGTCCCTACTGGCTGAGAGAGTGGGGATGTACACGAGCAGGCTTCTCCGTGATAAACAAATCATAGCCCAGACCGCCCAGAATACCAGATGCCCATTCTGCTATCTGGACAGTCGTAGTCGGAAACGACAGACATATAGACAATCCTGCATACAATACAAGCAAAGTGTTTGAGCTAGGGAGGGGGGTGGTATTGGCGTCTGCAACGAACACCTTTCTTTGCAAGAAGTGAATGCCATTGGAGGGTGGGGGAAGATAGTTCAGTAATGACAGACAGGGGGGATAACACTTGGCCCAAAACCTATTTGATGACACTAAAATGGCGCCTTTCGCCAACAGAGTTGAATGCCCTGTCAGTAGGGACCAGACAAGGAGCAATTACTCTCACTGTCAAGGGCAGTAATTAAACCCTAGTTGCAAAAGGTATACATGTGGACTTAGGTCCATATTGTATTATGTAAGTATATAGGGAAATGTTTGTAATACATATAGGTTGTGACCTGTCAATTTGCGTCTGTGATTTCTCCCACCTTGGTTGCTGGGTGGTTGTGTACAAGGGGGGGGGGGGGACGCGTGAGTACACCAACACAAAACACATACAACTAAACACATGTCACACTCATCACTCACTGACGCACGCTCCTCTTGTTCTATCTCTCTCTCTCTCTATCTCTCTCTCTCTCTCTTCGCTCCGCTAGATTCATCTATATGTTAAGTGATATATCCATGTTGCTTTAAATCCTATTTTTTGATTATTTTCAATTATATTGTCATGTGCCAAGCTTTGTTCCATTTCCTGACTTGATTTTCTTTCTGTCAAATGTTCTTTGCTTGAGGCATGATATGACTGTCAACGGAGGGAGAGGGTAGGTTGTAAAGAAGCTATGTAGCTATACCTTTTTACCATCAATAAAACATTTCGTATTCGTATGTCTCGTTATTTCATCTATCTCTCTACTCTCGTTCTCTCTCTCTCTTCTCTCTTCTCTCTCTCTCTTCTCTCTCTCTCTCTCTCTTTTTCACCTCCTCTTCATTTTCTTCGTCATACAAATAAAACACACGTGTGCCATTACAGTGAAAAACACAATAAATGTATCAATAATAAGTAAATAAAAACAAGATCTTTTTCACACACTTTTGTTTTAATCTTAAATAAGCAACTTGCCTTAAAAAAATAAAAAAAGCATAAAACAAAGCGAAACCTAACATCAGATAATAAGAAGCGGGAAACTAAACACTTTATATTGCCCCAAAAATGATGTACGCACAAAGCACGCCCCCATGGGCCCCGCCCCCCCCTGCATTTCGCTGGTCATTCTATGTTTCCATTTGCATCTCTTACCATATAAAGCTGTATGTTTAGGAACATTTTTAGGTAAGCATAACCTTTTTGGAATACTAACCCTAGCCCGAAACCCCAACCCTACCCACACTATGGGACTGCAGTACACGCCGGGATTTGTAACAGTTAGTGCGTTCGTGCGTTTCCGTCTTATAGGGTGGGGGGTTAGGGTTTAGGGACACGGATAGGGTAGGGATAGGGTTAGTATTCCAAAAAGGTATTATTGGGCAAAATGTTCTAAACTACAGCTTTATGTAGGGTAATAAAGGCACTAAACGGAAAAATACAATAAACCGAGAAAATGTAGGGGGGGTGGCAATCTAGACCTTTACGAGAAAATGCTTATACACCTCGTCTGTTCTTGATCAATGTTTTTTCCCACTCCATTTGCTTTTCCACGAAAAAGAAAAGAAACAAGTGAACAGAACGCAGAATAAGCACACCATCAACACAATTATAAACAACCAACACAATCAGTACCATAAAACGACACAACAACAAGATTTGTTCTGTAACAGGAAATCCACCAACACTTCAGCCGTGAAGCAAAAACAGATAAACAAAAAAAGCCCAACCCTTTTCAATATGCCGTACGTACACAGCACAAAAGACGCTGTCATGGAATAAGACAGACAACTGGAGAGAGTTACTGTGAGCCGGGCTTGAGCCTGATAGGGTTATCGTTCGTGATCCAATTAACACTGGCCGGGCATCTATCCAAAGGGAATGGATTTGATCGAACGGGTTTCTTTTTAAATACGATCAAACTGGAGGGACTCGGGCAAAACTTTTTCTGTTTTCCTGAAGACAAAATAAAGATAAGGATAGCTTGCAAACTACCGGCCAGAAAATATTTGAAACAGTTAACAACCCTGTGCTAGATTACTGCTGAGTTCATGGTTCAAGTGGGGGCTATATCAGGGTTTCTGGCCTCAACTTTATCATTTAGGGGGAAATGGTGCCACTTCTGTTGATTCCCTTACAGTGTCTTGTACAGTAAATTAAAACGAAATCAACAATAACCGGTAGGCGATTTCTGTAACATTGTATCACAATCGCCTGATGATTATTTTTTCGTAGAGAAATCATGCTTGAAAAATACCTTGCATGTAAGATGCAAGAAAGACCCGTTATGTTCAGCATCTAAGGTGTAGAAATAGATCTTATCTGTTACATGATGCCACGAGCAACTCTTAGGCACCAGGAAACTATTTTGCTAAGTGTGGCTTATGGTAACAGTTTATGAGGTCCGATTGGGTGAAGAAAGTTTGTGTTTGTGGGGTTTTTTTTCACGCAACCTAGTATTATAGACAGGCTGACGCTAGAGCGGAGGAAAGCTTCGTCTTCTTTTCTACGCAGCCAACTTCAACAGGATGAAGCATTCTGCGTCAGCAGGTTGAATCCACAGTCTTACGTTTGCGATTCTGAAGACTTCGTTCTCAATGAAAATTGAACGGGGAGTAAAGTAATTAAAAACGTGAAGGAAATTAAAAAAAAACAACATTCCGTATGAACAACAACAAATTACTTTCGGAAGCGCAAGCAGACTAATACCAACGATGTGTGAAAAATAGCAACCAAGTACACCAACAAAGGACAAAGAACAATAATAGCAACCACGAAAACAAAGAAATACCTGAGTACTTTTCCTTTGGCGTTTCTTGCCGTGTGTCTGAGTTGGAAATCAGTTAAACGCACATAATGTCAAACGTTCGTCAGGAATCTCTTTGAAAACAAATAAGCTGTAACAGTTTTCACATTCCCATAAACTACCTTTATAGACTGCTAGATGGTGCTTATGTACGAAGACATATTGATGGGGGGAATATAGTTATATGTGGGGAAGATAATGGGAAAGAGCATATGCCTTGTTAGTTATTTTTAACTGTATTCTTAAAGTGGCATCACAACATTAATGTGTGAGTCTTTTTTTTAAATCATTTTTCTGCGAACATGCGTGGAAAACTACTCTTTTCAATCAGAACTAGCTTAGAGTGTTTCCACATAAGGCACACAGTTTAAACATGAGAGTTTACTTATTTATAAATATCCTACTGTGTTCGACCCCCCACCCGCCCCTCCCCCCCCCCCCCCCCCCCCCCCCCCCCCCTCACTACCCACCCCCCACCCCACCCCCCCCCCCCCCCCCCCCCCCCCCCCTCCCCCCCCCCCCCCCCCCCCCTGCGTCCACAACAATATTGTTCTCTTGCTTTGTCATTTCACAGTGCTCTCTTTGAATAAACCACAACTTAATTCCTCCTTTTTCCCCAATACCCATACCTTCTAGGCACAACGCATACGCAACGTAGACCAGAGAGGGGAAAGGGGGAGGGGGGGGCATGAGAGAGGCCAGGACAGACGGAAACAGAACAACAGAGTCTTACAGACAGACAAGCGCTACACCAGACGGTCAGATAGAGACATGAGATAAATGACCAGAGACCAGACAGAAGCAGAGAAAAGTATACAGTGAGGAATATATTTCTGATGTGTTTGCTGTTGTGGCGTCGTTTTTATTTTATTAATTTCCTTTAGCCACTCAAAATCATGAGCATAGATATCGGGCTAGAGAAAATAAGATAACGTTTTGTTGTTTGTTTGTGGGGTTTTCTCTTTTTACCTGAGCCACTTCAAAATCCTGTGCTAGATATCGGAGTTGACGTCGACGGGCCAAAGATGTTGTACTGCTTCTTGTTGTTTGCTGGGCTCCACCAGAATGTTAAGCCTAGCCCCTGGTAGGCATCTATCATCATCGACATCATCAACACCATCATGTATTGTTATCATCATATCCATAGTGCACAGGTGACGTACTGTTTTGGTTTGGTGCGTGTGTGCTCCCCAGAATCGTTAGGCCTGTCCCTGTAGCACCATCATCATCATCGACATCATCATCGTTATGTTATATTCATCACTATCATAGTGCCACAGGTGACTGTACCGTTTCTGTTGTTTCTGAGCTCCACCAGATGTTAGCCTGTCCCCTGTTAGCACCATCATCATCATCCAATCATCATTATTGCTATTGTTATTGCTTCATCATTATCATAGTGCACAGGTGACTGTACGTTTCTGGTGTTGATGGGCTCACCAGAATGTTAGCCTGTCCCAGGTTAGCATCATCTAATTCATCGAAGCTCATCATCATCATTATTGTTATCATCATTTATCATAAGTGCCACAGGTGATCTGTACGTGTTTCTGGTGTTTTCTGAGCTCCACCAGAAGAATTGTTTAGCCTGTCCCCTGTATCACCATCATCATCATCGACATCATCACCATCATTATTGTTTATCATTATTGTTATCATCAATATCATAGTGCCACAGGTGACAGTACTGTTTCTGGTGTTTTCTGGGCTCCACTAGAATGTTAGCCTGTCCCCTGTAGCGTCATCATCATCATCGACATCATCATCATCATCATCATTGACATTATTGTTATCATTATTGTTATCATCAATATCATAGTGCCACAGGTGACTGTACCGTTTCTGGTGTTTTCTGAGCTCCACCAGAATGTTAGCCTGTCCCCTGTAGCACCATCATCATCATCGACATCATCATTATTATGCTATTGTTATTGCTTCATCATTTAATCATAGTGCCACCAGGTGACTGTACTTGTTTTTTTCTGGTGTTTTATGAGCTCCACAAGAATGTTAGCCGGTTCCCCTGTAGCACCATCCATCATCAGCATCATAATCATTATCATGATTATTGTATTCGGCATCACTGTCATTATCATCAGTGCCTTCTACAGGATGTCGACAGTACACTGTGCTGTTCTTATGTGTTTTTCTGTCAGGCTCCGCACCAGAATGTTAGCCTACGTCCCCCCTGTAGCATCATCATCATCTATCGACAATCATCATCATCATTATTGTTATCATTATTGTTATCATCATTATCATAGTGCCACAGGTGACTGTACTGCTTCTGGTGTTTTCTGAGCTCCACCAGAATGTTAGCCTGTCCCCTGTAGCATCATCATCATCATCGACATCATCATCATCAATTTTGTTATCAATCTTATTGCTAATCATCATTATCATTAGTGCATTACAGGTGTCTCTGTACCTCTGGCTCTTGTGTGTTTCTCTATGAACTCCACCAGAATGATATGCGCCATCAGTTCTCCACTGGTAGCATCATCCCTCATCACGCCGACATCATCAGCCATCAGTTATTGTTATCATTATTGCTATTCCATCATTAATTCATCAGTTGCCACAGGTAGACTGTAAATTACTGTTTCTGGTGGTTTTCTGAGCTCCGCGTAAAGGTTAGCCCTTGGCCCCTGTAGCACCATACATCCAAATAAAATCCTAATCCATCTTTTTCCTCTCGTCTTCTTCATATCCGTCGTCATCATCATCATCATCAATCGTCGTCGTGTCGCTCCATTTGTTCATCATTCCCTCCCGTCGGTCCGTCGTTGTCATCATCATTCCATCATCATCATCGTTCGTCGTCCGTCTGTCTTTTCATCACCTGATCATCACTGGTCCCGTCAACGATCTTCGTGGTCCGTACTTGACATTGACACTATCCTTTTCCTATACTAGCTCGACTCTTTTCCGATCATCGTACTAAGTATCTTCATCAAAGCAAGTTAATGGTGACTGCCATGTGGGGTTTAAATATCATTCCTTAAATATCGTATAAGTGCTGGTAGACAATATGTATATTTCAATTTTGTTAAATTGTTATAATCAGTAAATCTCCCACTCACTCATGATTCTCTGGCATATCTCTCTCTGGTCTTACGCTCTCGTTGTCTCTCTCTCTCTGTGTTGTGTCTTCTCTCTGTGTCTGTCCTGTCACTCCTCTCTCTCTACTGCTCATGTACTTCTCTTTCCTGTTAATACCCCACCATCCCCCGTGACATTGTATTGTGGGCAATGGCAATGTACATTAAAAAATTTTCGGTGTTCTACTCCTCTCTCTCTCCTCTCATCCTCTCTCGTTCTCTATCTCTCCTCTGTGTTGAATGATTTCTTTTTGTCATTTGTTTAATGAGCTACCGTTACTTCTATTGTGTTATAGTATTCACTATTGGTTTTTTCCCTACGTAAAATCCCATTCCCAGAACATGGGCATCATGGCCACACCACACCAACCTCCTCTCTCTATCTCTCTCTCTCTATTCTTCTCTATTGGCACTTTGCCTTATTGATTGATAGATCACTTGTATATTGATTATCACGCACTGTTGTTTGCTCTCTCTCTCCATTATTTTGCCACCCTATAGGATGATAGTTACAGGGATGGGTAGACTCTGTCCCTGGGTGACGATGGTGCTGTCGAGCAGGAGTCTTTCACCATCCATTCATCCATCGATTCATCTATCCATAAATCCAATCAGCTCTTCTTCATACCTTATATGATGAAGTAAGGGAGTTAGCCTCTGTACCTTGGCGACGATGGTGCTTGCCAAAGAAAAAGTCTTCATACATCATCCATCCATTCTGTGATCAAACCATCCATACATCATCCATACTCTCTCTCATACTAATACGATGAAGTACAGGGAGTGTTTTAGCCTCTGTCCCTGGCTCGACGATGCGTGCTGTCCGTATAGAGGAAGTCATCTACGGCCGCAGGGACAGCTCCATGAAGCCGCTTTTGAAATTAGGCCGACATGTGGCTCCGGAACAGGCGGGTGGTTGTCACGAAGGTCCCTGCAGAGCGCGAACTCCTTCTGCTGGGGATCTGCCAGCAGGACACACACGGAACATACAGTGGAACCTCCCTTCTTCTTCTTCTTCTTCTGTGTTCCCAGGCCACATGGCCTAAACGGGTAAGGTACATATGTGTCCGGTTTTCAGGTTTCATTGGTCTCCCCCACAGCGTTACAGCCAACACATTCCGATTTTGGAAGGAGCTCAAGGGCGAAAAGTTTATTTTGGGAAGATTTTTGTTATTGAAAAAAGGCAGGAGAATTGGCCAATAAGTCGAAGATAGTAGATGATAGAAAGCAAAGGGAAAAGGCAGAGTCAAGGAGAGAGGAAGTAACAAGCACAGAACTTCCAGAAAGTGGGGGAACTATTTGTACTGAAAGAGCCCCCAGTATCCCCACGGGGAGGGAACCTCCCTATTAAGACCTTATCTATACCACGTACAATAAAAGACTCCCTCTAAAGGAGCCGACCCCAGTCACAGCGTACGATTCAATCAACTCTGATCATCCGATTGTGACGATTTCTGCGAGTCATGATTCACGCGAAATACTCCCGTCCAAAACTAATTCTACTATTTTCGTTCAATATTGGCCACTGCAACTAGGGTTATTAACGCCCTTGAGCGGCAAGAAGTTAAGCCCTTGTTGATCAGCATCCAAAAGGGCACTCACTTTTGCAAAAGGTAGCCATGAAGTGGTATCAAATAGGGTCATTGGCGAGTTAGTTATCCCTTGTTTTGGTCAGTACTCAACCATCTTCCCCCACCCACCAAGGGCATTCACTTTTGCAAAAGGCAGCCATTAAATGGCATCAAATAGGGTTATTGGTTAGAGTTATTCCCTTGTTTGGTCAGTACTCAAACATCTTCCCCCAGGTTAGAGTTATGCCCTTGTTTGGTCAGTAAACTCAAACTATCTTTCCCCCAGGTTAGAGTTAAATCCCTTGTTTTAGTCCAGTACTCAAACATACCTTTCTCCCCCCAGGTTAGAGGGAAGGTCCCTTGTTGTTTGGTCAGTACTCAAAACATCTTCCCCCAGGTTAGAGTTATGTACCTTGTTTGGTCCAGTACTCAAACATCCTCATGTAGAGTGACCCCCAATACACACGAATCACACAACATGTCTCAATACAAAAATACAGATAGTAGTTTTCTTCAGGTTCGTGTACGGGGGACTACAAATTATAGCAAAACAAAACTAGTAGGATTTCATCAGATTCATTTTAGACAGTAGAATTTCACGAGAATCACGCCTCACAAATGTCAGAGTCGGATCGCAGTTGGATTGAATCGTATGCAGAGGATCGGCCCCGTAAGATATGACCCCAACAATTTTCACCGATTTTTGTTTTCCCTTCATATCGGGCCTGCTGAGTTGTCTACTTCCCTTTTAAAGACACACTGACCCACCATGATTAAGTCCCTTGGGGTTTTTTTCTGGGTATGTGTGACCCACATACAAATTCCCCCACGTTTTTCAAATTGAGGCTGCTCTTCCAAAGTCTCTGTTTCGTTTTGAATTTTGGGGGCATTTGTATGGGAGTCAAACCTAGTCAAAATAAGATTTCTTACCAGCAAAAGAGGGACAAAACGTGAAACCCGTGGTTTTCACTCATGATGTGGTGGGTCTTTAAGACCTTTTGGGGGGTTGATTCTTTCAAGGTCTTAATAGGGAGGTATTTCACTGTATATTTACATTTACACAATAGGCATTGGGCTGGGATGCACTGTACTGCTTGGATGACATGGCACACGTAATGTTCTCACTGCACAAAAATCCCTAGCTGGGCATTTGTACCATAGTGTTCAAGTGCTTTTCGGCTGTGGGGATGATCCCTGGAAGTCCTTTAAGCCAGGGTAAGACGACAACAACACCAGCCATCTTCGGACTAACATCCCCATGAGGGAAGAGTGGACCTATACTACTCACGGAGCGATGGTCTGACATCACTGTGCCGTTTTGTACTGTGCCTGTAATGTACTACACTGCCATGAACTGCACTATATTGACTTGTATTGCACTGTACTGTTTGGTATTGTATTGCATGTGCATTTCTATGGTGTTGTCTTGCACTGTATTGTATTGTACTGCAATGTATTGCGTTACACTGTTTTGCTTTGCATTACTTTGCATTGTACATTGAGGGGGAGAGAGAGAGGGAGGGGGATGTCGGCAGAAGAACAATAAGAAGGGGTGTTGACAATAATCACACAAAAGACCCAGTTGGAGAATTATGCGTGAAAACAATTTATACTCTTGGGACTAAGACTACACCTTTTTTCTACCGATTCCTCGGCGTTTAACAGCACTATTCAGTCTACAACGTTTCGTTTTTTTTATACCCAATCAACGCATTAAGTAAGGTCTAGGATTAGTTTATGGACTTAACCTGTAGACACCTTGTCGAAGAGTTTCTTGTAAACAACCTAAAACTTTGTTCTCATGATTGCTAGGCTTTAAACACCATTTTTTTGTCTCAGCCTTTTTTTAAGACCCACCCAACCCATGCATTAAGATGTTCCCCCACGTCATGTGTCACATTCCCTCTTATTCTAGGAAGATTTCTTAAGATTTCTTTTCACCAGCTATAAGATGGAAAAACACGTGAAAACCGTGAGTTTGACACGTGAACGTGGTGGGTCTCGTAACAGTTTTCTGGACTGACCTTCAGAGACATCTGTCGAAGAGTTTCTTGTGGATCACCAGAAGGTCGCAGCGTTCGTCGGCCAAAATGGTGGCGTTCCTTGTCGAGTCTTCCCCGATCAGCGCCGCTTCTCCGAACTGTTTGCCGCTCTCTGAATAAAGACATCTATAAATTATTAATTTACCAACAGAGCTGTAGCAATGGTTTCGCCTGATATAAATGCTATGAGAGAAAGAGAAAGACAGTGACATTTGAACACTGAAAAATGGCACTGGTTTTCACCGAGCATGCCATAACCCCTTCAATGGTGTTGTGGGGGGGGGGGGGGGGGGGGTTAGTCTACAATATTTTGCATAGACTTTTCCCTCTATCTTTTCCACACTCACAGACCACATAAAAGAATAGGACCACAAACTAAAAAAAACAACCTAACTGGCAAAAAGACCTGACAGATCACAGTAAAACTTAGGGATCTGACTATTGTATGAGCAAAGACGCAGAGACGGGAAGAAAAAGACTTTCAAGACTGTCATCAAATCTGAGAGCGAGCAAAGAATCTCTCTCTCTGATCTCTCTTTTCTTCTCTCTCTCTATTCTCTCTCTCTCTCTCTCCTCTTCTCTCTTTTTCCTTCTCGTTCTCTCCTTGTAAAGCTCACCATATTTGATGATGAAGCGGCCATAGATGGACCTGTCCAGCAGCTTCCATTTCTCCCCGCCAGAGGGCGAGCCCACAGGGGAGGCGAACTGCAGACCCCCGTCCTCCTCCCCCGTCAGAGAGGCGTCGATGAACACAGAGATGGATCCCCGTAAAATGATGTACATCCTGCACGGGAGGGAGAGGGAGGGGGGGGGGAGAAATGAAATGAAAAATATTTTATTCATCTAGGCCATGGCCCCTAATGAAGGGGAGTGTTATACAAAGTAACAAACAAATGGCACAAATTATATAATCAAACATAATAGGCATAATATTAGCACTGAATGTGTGTTACGAACATAATGTGTCTCTAATCGTAAAGGGGGGGGGGGGGGGATGTAGATAGAGAGAGAGAGAGCATGGAAGAGAGGGGTTGTGAGAGGCGGGTTGAAGAGGGAGGTGAGGGAGAAAGAGGGAGGTAAGGGAGAGAGAGAGAAAGAGAGTGGGGAAGAAAGTAGAGCACCGGAAGAAGAGAGGGTCGTGGCGAGAGGGCGGGGAGAAGAGAGAGAGGGGGAAAAGGAGAGAGAGGGAGGTGAGGGAGATATATAAAGAGAGGGGGTGAGGAAGAGAGAGAGAGAGAGCAACGGAAGAGAGAGAGTGGGTGAGAGGCCGGGGAGAGATGAGAGAGAGAGGAGTCAAGACGGATAGGAGAGAGGTGAGGTGAGAGAGAGAGAGAGAGAAAGAGAGCGGGGTGAGGAAGAGGAGAGAGAACACGTAGGAGAGAGGGTGGGTGAGCGGCGGGAAGAAGAGAGAGGGTGGGTGAGAGGCGGGGAGAAGAGGGAAGTGAAGGAGAGAGAGAAAGGAGGTGAAGAAGAGAGAGAGCACGGAAGAGAGAGGGTGGGTGAGAGGCGGGGAGAAGAGGGAGGTGGGGGAGAGAGAGGGAGGTGAAGAGAGAGAGAAAGAGGGAGGGAGAAAAGAGGGGAGTTGTGGAAGAGAGAGAGGAGAGAGAGAGAGAGAGAGAAGAGTTGAGAGAGAGAGAGAGAGAGAGAGAGAGAGAGAGAGAGGCGAGAGAGAGAGAGGAGAGAGAGAGACGAGAGAGAGAGAGAGAGAGGGAGAGAGAGATGGGGGAGAGAGAGAGAGAGAGAGATAGAGCGAGAGAGAGAGAGAGAGAGATGAGAGAGAGAGAGAGAGAGAGAGAGAGAGAGAGAGAGAGAGAGAGAAGCACGGGAGAGAGAGGGAGGAGAGGGAGAGAAAGACATCAAAGTTCAAGGTTTGAAATGGAATATCATTTATGTTAAAGGCTCCTTGAAGAACAAAGAAAATGTATTTGTTTTAAAGAACACACACACACACACACACGTGTGCGCGCGCGCACACACACACCACCACACACCAACACGCAGACACGCGCGCGCGCACGCACGCACACAACACACACACATTATGTACACGCACACACACATTACACACCGCACCACAGACTGATGAGACAGAGAGAGAGAGAGAGAGAGAGAGAGAGAGAGAGAAGAGAGAGAGAGAGAGAGAGAGAGAGAAGGAGAGAATGAGAGAGAGAGAGAGAGAGAGGAGAGGAGAGGAGAGAGGAGAGAGAGCACACACACACACACAGAGACAGAGAGAGAGAGAGAGAGAGGAGAGAGAGAGAGAGAGAGAGAGAGAGAGAGAGAGACGAGAGAGAGAGAGAGAGACACACACAGCGACAGACGAGAGAGAGAGGAGAGAAGTTAGAGCAGCAGAGAGAGGGAGATGAGAGAGAAGATGAGAGAGAGAGACATACCAGAGAGAAGAGAGAGAGAGAGAGATGGAGAGAGAGAGAGATGCGAGGGAGAGAGACAGAGAGAGAGACGAGATGAGAGAGAGAGAGAGAGAGAGAGAGAGGAGAGAGAGAGAGAGAGAGAGAGAGAGAGAGAGAGAGAGAGAGAGAGAGAGAGAGAGAGAGAGAGAGACATACACAGAGACAGAGAGAGAAAACAGACAGACAGACAGAGAGAGAGACGCCCACGTTCCCATTCCAATGTACTCCTATTCTGACAGAACTGGAGGTACATGTAGTACAAAAGAGAGCAAAAACCGAACACAACACAGGGGAAGAGCAAACAAAACGAAATTGTCATCAACTCCAATGAGCTTGTACATTGTCTTTTCGTCTAATTGTAACGGTCTGAGTACTTGAGCTTAGTCAAAAATATATGACAGGGCTTTTGTTACATTTTGTGGACGTTTGGGTAAGCCTACGCCTATTAGCGAAATTAATTTTCATTATTATTTTAGGAGAAGCTAGGCTAATCTAGATAATTATGTTATCATCAATAACGCGAAGGATAACAAACATTGTGCAGTTGAACGAGCAAATCAAATAAACCTTACCGGGCAGAACTGTTTATACACCACCCTAATGTTTACGACTCTCAATGTAAAAGTCGGGCTCATTCAGTCAGTTTCATGGCAATAACCTAGGCTGATCCTAACCCTACCGCTTTCCCGAGAATGTCAGTGTAAATGTTTCAATGCGAAATTTTGATGGGGGTGTCTGAACTACAATTTTGCCTGAATTAAATTCTGTTTAACGTCCTCCGATCTGGAACAGACACATGTCGGACATTAGTAGATATAAAGATGGTGGGATCGATCCTGGAGGCAATGCCCGGAGGCAGTGCAACACCAGTAGTAAAGTCCCGAATTTTTAACAATGAACTTCTTGTTGAATTAATGAAAATCTGTTTAACGTCCGCCGGTCTGGAACAGACACATATGGGACATTAATAGATATAAAGACGGTGGCAACGATCCTGGAGGCAATGCCCGGCAGGCAGTGCAACACCAGGAAAGTCCCGAGTTTTTAACAATACCGATGTGTATGTGTGCAATTTTGCCTTATATTTTTCTGTTCATTTTCTACCTGTCCGCTTCGTCCCCCTGTCGGAGAATGACGTCATCTTGCTCCACGGTTTCGTAACTGCAGTGACGCACCACCTCCGTCACGGTGTCTGAAATGAGGTCATCGGTCAAAGTAATTAATTTGCATAATCATTTCGTAAAATGATTTATTTATCAATCAATGAATTCACCGCCAGCCATATTTCAGCCAAAAATGTCCATTAAATGTACTTGGATAGAGAACAAAATCCATCTGCAGTAATTGGGGATTCTTCTGTGACATATATAAAATAAGGTCTATCCTTACTTCCCAAAACTAAGACAATAATATGGTCTTTGGATAATAGACCCCAATTTGACGCCTTTTAGTGACATAGGTGTTAAACCACTGTGGTGCTAAAATGCGACTTTGGTGGTGAAAGGGTTAAATTAATGTAATTCATTGCAGCCTGAGCGATTGTGATGCTGCTAAAAAAAAAAGAGGACGGGGGCTAAGATGTGAGGGGGAGGGGGGGAGGTAGAAGGGCGTAACGGGCAAAGGACATGTCTGCCGCTCGACGACACGCATTCTTTTTTTTCCCTTCTTTATGCAAGTTTAAAACTGTGTTACAAGTTTACTAAGAATGAAAAATCCGTTTAACGTCCTCCGATCTGGAACAGACACATGCGGGACATTGGTGGATAATAAAGATGGTAGGAGCGATCCCAGAGACAATGCCCGGAGGCAGTGCAACACCAGGAAAGTCCCGAATTTATAGCAATACATATATTGATAATAAAGACTGACAGTTTACTAAGAACTCTATCACTGTGCTTTTATAGGTCTAATAGAAGAGCTGTATGACGCTTGTATGACGCTTTGCTGGACAAAGTGTGCGTAGTAATTGATTAATGTTCTTATTGATGGTAACAACGATGATGATAGTATAGTAATAGTAATGATAGAGTTGATAGTGTGTTAATTAATAATTAATGGTTGACATTACGTGCATAATTGTGTTTTATGTTACACATACACACACACGTGCGCGTGCGCACATATGCACATGCACACACGCACGCACGAACACACACGCACGCACACGCACACACACACGCGCACACACACACGCGCACACGCACACGCGCGCACACGCACACACACATTCTCACACACACATACGCATACACACACGCACACACACATAGAGTATGAATGATCAGTACACCAAACACTAAGTCATACAGAAACCCAGACACTTGTGTATCAGACTAAAACACTAAATTATACCGAAGAAAAATGTCCATCTTAGCTCATCACACAGACAAATGTATGCGAGAAGTGAGGAAAGAAAAAGAGAAAAAAGAGAAAAAAAAGATGTGCCCCCCCCCCCCCCCCCCCCCCCCCCAAAAAAAGAAGAGAAAAAAGACAGTGGAGGGTCAAAAAAAAAAAAAAAAAAAAAGAAGAGCTGGGATTAAGTGCTTTAGTGGTATAGGCCTAAGCTTGTTTTCAGATCAAATTTCGTGTCCTAAATGTACGCCAATAGGACCTACTTATCCAGTCTTTAAATTTTTTTTATTAAAGTCATAGGATATGGGGTTTACATTATACGATCTATTCTGTAGCACTCTTCAAAGTACTATGTTCCTAGCGTCATGCAGAGAGTACATAAAGCATGATAATTTATAGACAAGACCACCGAGTATAATATTATTGTAATTACAGAGTACGAAGCATTACTATTAGGTAGGCCTAGTAGATTAAGCCTAGCTCCAAGTTGGTGTCATTAAACCATTGTTTCGATGGACTTTGGGCAATCTTGAACTTTGTTGACACACACACACACACACACACACACACACACACACACACACACACACACACACACACACACACACACACACACCATCATGTATACGACGACCCTCAATCTCAAAGTTTGCTTTTTTCAGTTTTATGAGAATAATCCTAGGCTGATCCTATCCCTATCCAAAACAGAACCAGAACAATGTCGCTTATCAGTGAACATTTTCAATGCATAAATTTGAGGAGGAGGGGGGGGATGACTACAGTACATGATAGTGGGGATTTGTTGCTTTGTAGGCGTAACCACTCAGCCAAACCCCTTGCTGGTTTGTCTTTTTCGAGTCATTTTAGAATCGTATAAATCGGTGTAGCACGTATAAACTTGATTCTTTGGGCATGCCTTATGTTATATACACTAGCGACCAAAAGCTAAGGCCCAGAAACTTGAGAAAGACAATCATCTCCAAAAACTCACGAACTCAAAAAACACACCCAGCTCATAACAAAGCATAATATATTCTTTTAACATTAAGTTCATTTCAAAAAATCATTAATCAGAACGAGTTCAGTCAACAAAATGCCCCTTTCAACAACTTCCCCCTCCTCTTGAAAAGTCACACATTCAGAATCAAGGCACTTTGGAACAGTCAAAAATGTGGTGTTTTTGTGTGTGTTTTCTGACTGTCCCAAGGATATCTCCGGAACCGCTTAACCGAATCGCTTCAGATTTTGTGTAGTGATGTGTCATCATGAGAGGAAGGCATGCGCGCCAAAAAAAAACCAGTAATGTGTACAGA
>CM065686.1:51330643-51364648 GCA_017654935.2 Phymorhynchus buccinoides
GTTTAAAAAAAAAAGTGTTATAGACATGTAGAAAATTATCTTTGGCAAAATATCTTATTGTGAATGGAAGTTTATGAAATACTTGTCTTATTATTCTTATGCTTATGTTTTATGGTTATGTGCATGCCAGACAAAGAGTTTCTTTCTTGCAAAGACAATAAAAGTTGATTGATTGATTGATTCATTGATTGATTGATTGATTGATTGATTACATACTTGCTATTTTGTTAGTTACAGATCAACAATACGGCAGACAAATAAAAATAATAACGTACCTCTTCAGTGGAGAGACAATAAATAATAAACAACTAACTTTCGGCGCAGAATTGCAAGAAAGACAACAGACTCCACTATCAACTTAGAATACATTCAATTGTCCTCTCTTTGGCGGAGGTTTGCACTGTGTGTCGGTGCCTTCTACTTTACATTTTCATCCAGACAAAGGATCTGTGATATTTAGAAAAATTAGTGCAGTAAATATGGGGCGATATGCATTAACTTTAGAGGTAAATTCGTTAAAGAAGTGTGTGTGTTTTAAAGAACGAATGAAAGAATGATAGAGAAAGGTAAAGAAAGTACATAAAGCGAAGTAATGATACATCCCAAAAAAGTAACTGAGCAAACAAGATCTTCATTACTCTCTCTCTCTCTCTCTCTCTCTCTCTCTCTCTCTCTCTCTCTTTCTCTCTCTCTCTGTCTCTCATCTAAAATTAGGAAATGTTTGTTATCGTATTAGAAACATAACTTTTCTGTGGTATTTTTAATGAATTATTAAAGTATTATTACTGCTATATTGTATATTTGTCATGGTACATATTGTATTGCTGACGGACGTTGTCAACTTTATAATAACAATTGGGAGTTGATTAGCTTAGTCAGCTATATTTGCTATATTATTAGCTTGTGTGCTATATTTAGTATATTCTTATGTTTGTTTGTCTGCTAGTTTCCTTTGCTTGTTTTCTTATTTATTACGCTTTTTGTTTTCTTGATATGCTTTAATCTAAAAACTTAATTATGTAAATCAATGCTGCAACCTCATGTCATTAGGGCTACACAGCTGTTCACGTTAAAAATCGTTGCCATTGCCATCTCTCTCTCTCTCTCTCTCTCTCTCTCTCTCTCTCTCTCTCTCTCTCTCTCTGTCTCCTCTCTCTCTCTCTCTCTCTCACTCTCTCTCTCTCTCTCTCTCTCTCTCTCTCTCTCTCTCTCTCTCTCTCTCTCTCTCTCTCTCTCTCTCAGGTCCAATATTAGCCAACCCTTTTTCGACAGAGGTCCTCCAAATTCTACACCTCAGAGGTCCTCAAAATTCTGAATGTGGTCAGGACAAACAAATTATTATGTCCCCCTACCCAGGACCCCATTCAATTTACATATTTGTTTTACTGGGTAAACGTTCTCGCCTTGGTAAGTAACAGAGGGTAAGGGGGGGGGGGGGGTAAACGGGGTTTAAATGGTTTTGTATAAGTAGCAACTACGTCAGATTCGCCAAAAAGAAGAAGAGGAATATGAAGAGGACCTGGCGTTTCTTTCGTTCTTTCTTTTTTTGTTCTTTCTTTCTTTCTCTCTTTCTGTCTGGATTTCTTGCTTCGTGATCCTTAAAAAGGTCAAACATTGGTCAGCCAGTGTTTGTGTGGCCAGCAAATTGACCGACCCACTGTCCCCCCATTGAGTTGGTGTGATTCCAAAGAGCACGGATCAATGATTTGAACACATTACAGCCTACGTACATGTATGTGTTACGCCCAATCCATGAAATTGTCCATTTCATGAAATGGGCAAAATAGTTCGCCCAGTTCGTGAAATAGCCAATTTATAACTTGCAATTGAGAAAAGCAATATGAATGAAAAATAGTTTTTGTTCATTAGCACGCATGGATCAAGAATTGGTTGAAACGAATGAGAAATCTCATCTGTAGATGAATTAAATTATTTTATTCAGACTTAATTTGATGAAACGTTTGATTCAACATGTGGCTCAAACATGCCCCAGCTTAGCATCTGGTCGAGTTGGGGGGGGGGGGAGGGATAGGGGTGCAAGTGCAATGTAGAAAAGTGTGATGCCGTTGAATCAATCTTAATCAATACCTGTGTCAATGGGGATTCAAAAATGTCGTATACATTGTCCATTACATAAATTGGGCAAAGCATTTTGCTCATTTCATGAAATAGGCAATTTCACAGATTGGGCGTAACATAAACACTTACAATCAGCCCACCAGATGGTGGTATTGTTCGTTGCTTCAATGCAGAAATGATTCGTGAGTAGGGAAGGTCACGCTCGCGTTGATTTTACAAACAATACTGTTGTAGGACGTCTGGTTCCACGATAGGTAAATATTCTGTTAGTTTCAGAACGAACCTGGGGAATTAATTTTTTGTCCTTATATAAATATTATGTTTGTATCATGTATCATGACGCAAAACACCAACAATGTACACAAGCAAAGGTCCGTCTGTTCCCAGGCTGAGTAGAAGGAGGTAACGGGGATCTCCAAAGCAACCTTTTAAAGACACACTGACGCGCACCACGATTAAGTCCCTTGATTTGTGTTTTTTTTTCCTAGGTAGCTGTGACCCACATACAAAATTCCCCAACTTCAAATTGAGGCTGCTCTTTAAAATTTTTTTAAAATGATGTTTCGTTTTGAATTTGTGGGCATTTGTATGGGAGTCAAACCTGGTCAAAACAAGATTTCTTACCAGCTATAAGAGGTAAAGCACGTGAAGCCCGTGATTTTGACACGTGACCTGGTGGGTCTTTAAGAGCAGCTCCCTCCCCCCCCCCCCCCCCCAGTTTCTAATGAATTCCAACAGACCATTTGCCACGGGCCGAGCGATATAAAAATTTGAATTAAGGCTTTGAATGAAAGAGTTCACGTCGCTACGGGCAAAACGTACGGGCAAATGTGTAGTCAGACACTAGTCTAGTCTATAGAAAGACCGCCGGTGGCAAATGCCCTATTCGGATTCCAAATGGCTGTCAGTGTAAACTGGAATGGAAATTCCGGCAAAATTCCAGTTTACACTGAAAAGAAAATTCAGTAGGAATTGGAATTTCTTCTGGTACAACTTGGAATTCCAATGTCTACTGAAAGGATTCCGAGTCGTACTAGTTTCTAATTTTTACTGTGACATATATAACCCAATAATTATACCAGAACACCAAAAGGAGATAGGATATTACACCCAAAATAGCAATTACATATCATGTACGTGTAAACCAAATCATTGACAATGATAAAATAAAAAGATTCTAAGACATCATTCTTTAAATTCTAATCATAAAATAAGATACCACTTTAAAAAAACCTCAAATCGATGCATACGAGTTTCCCTTGAATTATAAACTTTTCAGATTATGGTGCTGGTATACATTGCCTCCCTCCCCCATCGACGTGTTTCTTACAAAAACTCATCCGTCAGGGTCCACCTTTAATGATCGTGTGGATGGGTGCTACGTCTCTCTCTCTCTCTCTCTCTCTCTCTCTCTCTCTCTCTCTCTCTCTCTCTCTCTCTCTCTCTCTCTCTCTCTCTCTCTCTCTCTCTCTCTCTCTCTCTCTCTCTCTCTCTCTCTCTCTCTCTCCCTCTCTATCTCTCTCTGTTTGTCCTTTCTCTCTACCTCTTCACTCTCTATCAAAATACCCCCGCTCATGTGCAAAACACACATTAGCTTACGGTTGTATAGTGGATTCCCTTGTCTTCGTTCTAAGCACAATCGAGTGTAGAGTAACGTTTTAAGAGGACTATCAAAATTGTTGGAACGGGTTATGAAGGTTTAGGAAAACAGAACCTGGAAAATGAGAGAGACAGAGACAGAGAGAGACAGACAGATGAACAGACAAAGAAAGAGGCAGTTGATTATAGCATTATATTTGACCAGTATGTCACAGTGACCCCAGGGATGTGGTCACACACACGCGCGGACGCGCGCGCGCACATAGGGGTAAGCACACACACACACACACACACACACACACACACACACACACACACACACACACACACACACACACTCTCTCTCTCTCTCTCTCTCTCTCTCTCACACACACACACACACAGAGGCAAACACACACACACACACACACACACACACACACACAGAGGCAAACACACACAGGCAAACACACACAGGCAAACACACACACACACACACACACACACACACACACACACACACACACACACACACGTTTGGGTCCTACAATGAACTTATTTTGGCTATAGACTAAAGTTGAAGCGTCATTTGATTTGTTTTGATTCCGCTTTTGTGGAGTTCAAAGCAAACACTTACATACCGCCAGACTCTTGGGAAAGTCAGCTTGGGAATCAGGTTGGATCAAGTCATGTCATATCAAACTCCAGTTGTATTTTAAAGGTGACTGAAAAAACACCTGACGTCGATCTTTCAATGAAAATGAATGAAAATGTGCATATTCAACTTTTAAACAAACTAGACTAGAAACTCTTTGTTTGTCTTCTCTTCGAAATCATCGTTTTCAAACCATTTTATTGTTTACGTGTTTCATCATCTGATAGTTTAGAAATGGGACAAATCAGTAATCAAGGCTAGTAGTAGAATCTACTATCAGGTTTCCTTTTTGTGACAGTACCTTCTCGTTTTTACCAGAGAAGAATGAGTAGGGGAAACCGGGGCAGGTCCGTCATTTCGTGTTTATTGCTAAGTGCTTTGCGCTGGAATCATTTAGAGCATGTGACAGCCACAGGCTATCCTCCCGCCACGCCCTGTGTAAGATTGGACTTTGGAGCGTGGGCATCAGTTTACAAAAAAAGTTGAGAACCAAAAAAAACTACATTTGTTATTATTTGTAACAAATGAATCTATGACTTAATTTCGGTTTTCATTATTTTTTATGAAGATAACTTTTAATTTCTGGTATTGAAAGGGTGCTTCGTAATTGACGATTTTGTGTGTTTTTGTGTTTTATTAAGCATTTATAAGCATAAGCATGAGTGGGTGGGGGTGGGGGGCAGCCTTTCCCAGCCTGTAGGTGAGCTTGCCCCACCTTGAGGCATGTATGCCAACGTAAGGGTGGGTGTACTTCGAGCAGCAAGCGGAGAACCCCTTTTGTGCCATAACTGAATTTTCCATATACGTTTGCGGTCCATACATTTACCTAACCATTGGTCTAGCAGTGGAGCTTCTACTTCCGTTAGCTTGCCGTTTATAATGAGAACAGCTGAAAAGTAGGCGGACTAGCCCCGTTCTCCCCTACAGTCTGGCATATACTTCTTACAGAACATTTTCTGCTCATACTTTACTCCTATAAAGTTTCTTTCCAGAACGATTGGTATCTAACCAGAACAGTACAGTACCTACTTACTATAAAACTCTGTTTACTGGATGGCCGATTCGGTTGAAAGTTTTACACTTTGCTTTTGTAGACACCATAAAATGCATTGCTCCTTCCATTACCATTAAGACAGAGATCAAGAACGAGATTTGCTCTCTGCCTCTGTCTGTCTGTCTGTGTGCCTATCTGTCTGTCTGTCTGTCTGTCTGTCTCTGTCTCTCTCTCTCTCTTCTCTCTCTCTCTCTCTCTCTCTCTCTCTCTCTCTCTCTCTCTCTTTCTCCCCCCTCTCTCTCTCTCTCTCTCCCTCTCTCTCCTTATGTGCAACCAATTTTACCTCTGATTTTTCACAATCCTTTGGTAATGGAAATGCCACTGTGAAATGAAGTTTCCTATGCATTGAGTGCAATGTGTTCAAAAGCTATTTACGCATTGTGATATCAAAGAAACCATGTGAGCGTGTCATACCCCGTCTTTAACATCTACAGAACGTCGGCCTTCACATATTTGAAGACTATTGGCGGTTAAAAGCAGTTTCTGTGCGTAGCTTTGTTTGTTTGAGTTGACGTTTATATTATCTGTTTCTGTTCCTTTGTCATTCTTTTTTATGGTGTATTCTGTTGCGTTTATGCGTGACAATTTTATTTTATATAGTCTATAATAATAATTAAAAAAAGTTTCAATCAATAGCCAAATCGATAATGTTCTACATTGACTGTAGGCCATTTACAAGGAATCATTCGAAGCCTGTCTTAATTTATAAGTAATATACCCTCTCTCTCTCTCTCTCTCTCTCTCTCTCTCTCTCTCTCTCTCTCTCTCTCTCTCTCTCTCTCTCTCTCTCTCTCTTTCTCATTCCTTCCCACAAAAGTATTTCTGTATACACAAACCAAACACGATTTTGTTTTTGATTTTTTACAGCTATCAATAACATTTATAAACTCCGATGTATTGTCACGTAAATTACTTTATTTGTCAGGTATATATATATTTAAAAAACAACTAAAACAGACTGCAACGTCACTGGAACATACAACAAACAACAAACTGCACGACAAGTGTAAAATGGTGTTGTTGTATTCACAAGAGACAAAACAAAACTGGATATTTCGGGGAATGCGCCTTTATCAACATAGACAAACAGGAGAACAGCAAACAGCAAATTTTGCTAAAGGAGCAAACACCAGGCAACAACAGGAGCAAAAACAACAATACAAGTCAGGTATATGTTAAAAACAACAGAAAAGCAGGTTGCTAGCAGATAAATCTCACCCAACCTCTCCAATATTATACTATCATCCTCCCCAGCCCCCCCACCACACACACACACACTACCCCCCCCCCCCCTCCTCTCTCTCTCTCTCTCTCTCTTCTTACATAGTCCGCCCTTGGCTAACGATCTCTCTGTAGAAGAACTCAACAGTCATTTCTGTACCATAGCCGATAAAACTATACTAGCTGACCGAACTAGTTCTAACGATCTATTGTTACTGAAGGAGTATTGCTACTCCAAAAAACTAGGTCCTAAACTCAGTTTTCAGTATATGGCTGTACATGAGGTGTACCAAGAATTACTTCAACTCAAGCATTCTAAATGTTGCGGCTTAGATCATATTGATAATTATATCTTAAAGTTATCTGCGCCTATTATCACGGACTGTCTTACCTATATCTATAACCTTTGCATTGAGAAAGGCTGTTATACCCAATTATTTAAAGACGCTAAGGTGATACCACTATATAAATCTGGTGACCCCCAAGACCCGTCAAACTACCGACCTATATCTATTTTGTCTAACCTCTCCAAACCTCTAGAAAAGCACTTAAAGCGTAATCTTCAGACATACTTTACTACACATGATCTTTTCCATTGTAACCAAAGTGGCTTTAGAGAAAATCATTCCTGCCAAACAGTACTCACTAATCTAGTCGAACAGTGGCATTCTAATATTAACAATGACCTTCTCACCGGTGCTATTTTCGTTGACTTTGCTAAAGCCTTTGATGTTATTGACCATGCCCTTCTATTAAAAAAACTATCATTGTACGATTTAGCCCAAGATTCTATCGCCCTCGTTTCGTCCTTTCTATCTGACAGACGACAAACCGTCTCCAAAGATATTATTACATCTTCATTGCAATCAGTCTATTATGGAGTTCCCCAAGGCTCTGTCTTAGGACCTATACTCTTCACCATTTATATAAATGACCTCCCGCTTCATCTTACTTCACCATGTGAACTTTTTGCAGACGACACCACAATCCATAAAAACGGTTATAATGCTGACTCAATCTGTTCTGAATTGCAGAGTGACATTAATAATTTAGTTGACTGGTCAGAGCAAAATCATATGGCATTACATCCAAAAAAATCTAAATTCATGTTAATCACAACAAAACAAAAGAGGCAAAACTTTAAAAATCAATTAAGTACACCAACTATCTATGAAAAGTCTCTAGAAGAAGTTACTTCACACAAATTACTCGGCCTATACATTGACAACAACTTATCATGGTCAAAACACATGCAAATACTGGCCAAGAAAATCTCAAAAAAAGTATTTCAGCTTAATAGAATAAAGCACTTTTTGGATCAACATACCCGTAAACTTTTTTTCCATGCCTATATTCAGCCTGACATTGATTATGCATCAACATGTTGGGATTCAGCTAGTAAAAACACACTCAAACACGTTGAAAGATTATATAAACGTTCTCTTAAACTCATACTCCTTAAATCGTTCTCCCTTGAAACCATTGACTATAAAGAACTCAACATTCTACCATTTGATTTGAAATGCCTACTAAACAAAGGTACCCTTATGTACAAGATCATAAATAAGTTAGTACCAAAATATCTTATTACTAAATTTAAAGTCCATGCAATTCGAAGCAAAACCAAATTAATAATGCCCCGCCCCAGAACAGATCTATATAAAGCATCCCTTACATACTCAGGTGGTAAACTGTGGAACGACATCCCTGATAATTTCAAAAATAAAACTAGCGTATCTTCCTTTCGCAAATCTTATCACAAGTACATAATGGACAATCTTGTCCACCAGTTATGTTAATGAGTTTTACTGCAAATATCAACTTATGCCAAGATTCTTGTAACATTTTTATGTCTCTCTGTATATCTGTTTAATGTCCCAATTTGATTCTCTGTCAATTATTTCATGTGCCAATTTTTGTTTCATTTTCTTGACTTGATTGTTTTTATGTCAATTTTTCATTGCCTGATGCATGGTGTGAGTGTGTGAGTGAGAGGGCAAGGTGCAAAGAAGCTATTGTAGCTTATCCTTTTTACCCTCAATAAAACATTCGTATTTCGTCTCTCTCTCTCTCTCTCTCTCTCTCTCTCTCTCTCTCTCTCTCTCTCTCTCTCTCTCTCTCTCCCTCTCTCTCTCTCTCTCTCTCTCTCTCTCTCTCTCTCTCGCTTGCTTCACTTCCTCTTTTAACTCACCTTACCCAGACGGAAATCCGCAGCAGCAGAAGTCTGTCAACAGAAGACGTACCAATCCAACTAGCCTGCGGTGCCTCCATTTAGTGCCAGACAGGAGTGTAACATAACAGACCAGGGAGACGGGGATGTGGGGAGTTAGAAGAATGGAGAATGGGATTGTTTTCTTCTTTCTTTCTGCTTCTTTCTCCTTTCTTTCTTTTTGCTTATTTCTCCTTTCTTTCTGCTTCCGTTGTCTTCTTTCTTTCTTTTTGCTTCTTTTTTCTCCTTTATTTCTTTTTCCTTCTTTCTTTCTTTTTTTGCTTCTTTCTTTCTTTTTTCCTTCTTTCTTTCTTTTTGCTTCTTTTTCCTTCTTTATTTCTTTTTGCTTCTTTTTCCTTCTGTCTTTCTTTTTTGTTCCTTCTTTCTGTTACTCGCTTCTTTCTTTTAGCGTCTTTCTCATTTCCTTCCTTCTGCTTTCTTTGTTTTCTTCACTTTCCTTTCTTTTGCTTCTTCTTTCTTCTTCTTTTACCTCCCTTCTTCGTAGTTTCTTGTGCTTCTTTTTATTTCCGAGTGTATTTCTGCTTCTTTCTACTTCTTCCTTTTTCGTTGCTTCGTATTTTCCCTTCTTTCTTTATTCCCGTGTTTCCTTCTCTTTCTATTTCCTCAGTTTGACTCAGAGGTCGTGAACGACAGATCAATTTCCTTGATCAATCTTCGATCTTTAACCTACCACCAACCACCTCCTTCAGTCCCTAGGCCTTCCTTCCAAGTCTGGCATGTCTTGCCCCCCTCAAAGAGAAAACTAAGAAACCAGAACTGCAAAGTTACGACGGTATTCAAAAAACCTCTGTCCACATGACTGAGCCACCCTTTTTTTTCGTAGGGTAGAGTATAGGACACGTAGAGTTGGGTAGGGTGGTAGGTAAACTCGCTTCGTGTGCGTAGCGGAAAGAAAGAAGAAACAAAATGGTAGAGCCATATAAACTGTACTCCCCTTTACTGCTGAATATCAGTGGGTGGGGTGTAATTTCTTTTAACTCTTGAATCATTGGGGGGGGGGGGGGGGGGGGGGGGACAACATTTTCCTGCATTCTTATGACACTACTGAGTAATTAAATATTTTACAATTACATTTGGCTTTTTTTTTTCGCTAGCCTATTTTGGTTTCAACCCATCCATTATCTTTGAAATTATCTGGTGACTTTGTAATATTAATCTAATTCACTTTGTTTACATAGACGTGGCTTGCCATTTGGTGAATTTGACACCACGGTCCGCGACCTGACTACTTAAGGAACCCTTCTGCAAGAGTTAATTATACATCTGTATCGCTAAAACTTTCCTGGAGTTGCACTGCCTCCTGGATCGTTCCCACATCTTTATATCTACTAATGTCCCATATCATATATATGTCTGAGGTTCACAAATAAAGACATTGGACACAGAAAAGTTTTATCAAAGCAAACTATATATATATATATATATATATATATATATATATATATATATATATATATAGTTTGCTTTGATAAAGCTTTCTTCAAATATATATAGTTTGCTTTGATAAAACTTTTCTGTGTCCAATGTCTTTATTTGTGAACCTCAGAAACAAAACCAGTTAATGTTAACTTTGAGTAATGTTCGTGTTCAAAAAAATAAAATAAAAAATTAAAAAAATTAAAAAATTATATAAATTGTGCTGATATATATATATATGTGTGTGTGTGTCTGTTTCAGACCGGAGGACGTTAAACGGATTTTCATTCAGTTTCGTTAAGATTGGTTCAGTGGTTTAGGTGCTGTGAAATGGAACAAGTTTTGATCACACACAGACGCACGTACGCATTACACGGACAGACAGACTCACAGGCCCTCGTTCCCATTCCAAAGTACACCCGTTCTCTTAGAACCGGGAGTTTAAAAACAATATGAAGGAACTACACTACTCACAAAAAGTTAAGGATCACTATGAGAAAACAGGTGCGCAATAAACTCCGTTCGCTCCTGTTATTTTTTTCTCAGTCAAGCCAAATTGTTATGAATTCTTGTTCAGCTGTAAGTGGGCGATGTTGTGTTAGTGGAAACATTGCACGTGATTCTCTATTACTGAGCTTGGCAGCAAAAGAAAAAGCGGAAACTTGCGAAAAAGGACCTTGTTTTGGATCGTTCTGCATGAACACATTGCACAAGCCAGATGGAAAAACCATTATGCACGTGCAAGCACTGCTGTTTATGTGTGAGATGCTGTCTCATGCTTGGCTTTATAAGAAGACATACCACCAGTATTAGGCCTGATTTGACAATGCCTCCACGACGAAAATTGAGCGAGTTGGATAGGGGACGAGCTGTTGCATGGTTCCAAGATGGTGTTCCCAAGCGAGAAGTGGCCAGGCGACTTCAGGTGTCCATCTCGGTCATTGTCAGACTGCTTCAACGCTTCACAGCCACTGGGAGGGTCCATGAAAGACGCAGATCTGGTCGACCGAAGAAGACAACTCCACGTGAAGATCGTCTCATTGAACGACAAGCCCTGCAGACAAGAACAGCCTCTTCCAGCATCATTCGAAGGCAGCTGAGGGTGGCTACTAACATCAACATCAGCCAGCAGACCATACGGAACCGCCTTCATGGGTTTAACCTCCGTTCTCGTCGCCCAGCTGTACGGCCACGCTTAACTCCAGCCCATAGGGCAGCACGCCGCGCCTTCTGCAGACGTCACGTGAGGTGGACACGTCAGCAATGGTCCCAGGTCCTGTTCAGTGATGAATCACGCTTCACCCTGAACCACAACGACGGCCGACTGAGGGTCTGGAGGCGCCCAGGGGAACGCTTTATTGACGCCACTGTCCAAGAAAAGGTGGCCTTTGGTGGAGGTTCTGTAATGGTCTGGGGGGCCTTCAGCCTTCACCACAGAACACCCTTGTATCATGTACAGGGTAACCTGACTGGCCTCCGATACCGGGATGAGATCCTTCGACCGCTGGCTGTGCCTACACTGCAGCAGATGGGACCGCCGGCTGTCTACCAGGATGACAACGCTCGCCCCCACAGGGCAAGGGTGGTCAACGACTTCCTGCAGCAGTCTGGAGTCAACAGAATGGAGTGGCCAGCATGCAGTCCCGATCTCAACCCGATTGAGAACCTCTGGGATGAGCTGGATCGCAAAGTGAGGAGCAACCACCCCCCTCCCAGGGATGCCCAGCACCTCTACCAGATGCTGCAGGCTGAGTGGCAGGCGCTTCCACAGAGGATCTTCACCACCCTGGTCAACTCCATGAGGACTCGCTGCGTCGAGTGCCAGAACAGCCATGGCGGATACACGCATTACTGAACTTTTGGGAGCATCAGAATGCCCTGTCTTGTGATTTCAATGACTTTGGGAAATCAAATTTCGATACGTACCCACTTTGATCAAATGTACAGACCAAACGATTGCTCGAAATTGAAGGCAATTGTGTATCGTTATCACTAAAGCATTGAATTAAATGTTGGCCAAATTTCAACGCATTGGCTTTCTTATTTGGAGAGTTATGAATTAGTTTGCAAGTGATCCTTAACTTTTTGTGGATAGCTTATATTAATATGTACAGTCGGTTAGCTAATCTCAACAGTGGCGGCAAGGGAGTGTGTTACTGGAATGATCTGTTACAAGACTGTTAGGGAATATTTCTACCTATGTAGGCTAGAGTTTTAGGTCTATGGTTCTAGGGCCACCCACCCGGCTTGATGGTTGATTCACGCTCTGCTGGGTTTCCTTCCTGGCAGTAATGCTAACAGGGAGTTTGTTGCTTTTCGTTTTGATTTCTTTTGGCAGAGATTGTCTGTCTGCCTGGCTGTCTGTCTATCTGTCTGACTTTCTTTTCTTTTTTCTCTTTCCTTCCGTCTCATTGCCTGTCAGTTTGTTAAAGTGCGCGATTTTGACAGTTTTATTAAACAAAGTTAACAATCCAGATAATTATATTGGTGATACCCGAATGCTCCACAAAGGATAATGACAATAAGCGTTCTTTGCTTTTAAAGAAAACAAAGAAAGCTGCTTAGCATGTAGTAAACTATGGAGAGAATAATCTTTTTGACACGGGTACAAGCGCGCGCGCGAGTGTGTGTGTGTGTGATCATTCAATCTTAATCATCCCCGCCTTCTCCGTCGTTATCCCCCTCTCACACACACACACACACACACACACACACACACACACACGCACACTACGCACACTGACACACACACACACACACACACACACACACACACACACACACACACACACACACACACACACACACACACTACACACACTACACACATAGCACACGTACACAAACACACACACTACACACACACATGCACAAACACACATACGCACAAACACATTACACACACAGAGAGACCGACACATACAACACACATGCAACACACACATGCAACACACACACACACACACACACACACACACACACACACACACACACACACACACACACACACACACACATTCCTTCTCTATCTTTTCCATACCCACCCCAAATATGTGCCCCACCCACCCAGTTCACTACACAGGGTTTAACCACTCGACCACCCTGGCTAGTCTACTTTCTACCCCTTCGAAAACTTCCCTAGTTCTTTCTGGCAGCAAAGAATTGTTTCTTTCCTTCAGAGAAACCAGAGACCTACCCCGGGTACAAGGTGCCTAGAAGACGCACGCGAGCCCGGGCTAAAAAAAAGAGAAGAAAATCGGTGATCGGAGAACAGCAGAGGACCGTGAATTAACCTATCGATCCCTGAAGCCGATTTAGCCAGCACTGGGCGCGAGACGGGTGGGATTATTGCAATGATTTATAATTAGCGGTTACGTAGCTCTGTGCCCCCGTCTCTAAAGGGCCTGCTACACTACATACGATTCGCTGTCAATGCGATGCGATTGTGACGATGCGAGTCATGATTCACGTGAAATTCATGCAGTGGGTCTACTTGAGTATGCTGAGCGAAAGTAGTAGAATAATTATTTTCAGATGGAAGTATTTCACGTGAATCATGATTGCGCCGTCACAATCGCATCGCATTGACAGCGAATCGTATGTAGTGTAGCAGGCCCTTAAGTGTTCCCGTTTCTATGCGTCACCAATGTTTTTCTCTATGTGTCCCCGTGTCTAGGTATCCCCGTCTCTATGTGTCCCCGTCATTATATGTCCCCGTCTCTGTGAGTCTCCGTCATAGTATGTATCCGTCTGTACGCGACACAAAAAACGCGGAACCTAGCTGGCTGGGCCAGACTTTCTGTCTTCTTCTTCTCCTACTGTCAACTATCTCAGTAGTACCTCAGTGCGCATTTCCGTAGATCCCCCTAAAGTAACAGCGACAGAATAGTCAAAAGTGACTGTGGTCGCTGTATGAAACGGAAAGGAAAACCTAACTCTTGTTGCTGTTGTCCGATTTTTCGGGTCCGAGGATCAGTGGGGAATTTATCCCCAGCGGCATGCCCTTTGATGACTGTATAATCTGGCCCTGGGTTTGCATACTTTCGGACATGACGGGCGTGGGGAATTCATCTGGGCAGTTGATGCTTTTCTTCTGCTCCTCTTGTCCTCTGCGTCCTCTCTCCTGGCAGTCTCGAAGGCATCGGCACCTTGCCTTATTGACGTTCTCCAGCTGCCTCTGCCTTGGGCCCATGATCTCCCAGTTCTTCTTCTTGCACATAGCATCCTCCATCAACAATTTGATGATTATGACGCTTTTATATGACAGTTCTTATATGAGATACCAGCCAGACTGAGCTGACGCTTCAACGTCACCCTAACCTTAATCCAAACCCTAAACCTAATTTGAAACCCTAGCCCTAACCCTAACCAGAAACCCTAAGCCTACCCCTAACTCTAACCTTATCCCGCACGCATTAAGACGGTGACACATAGACACGGGAGGTATAATAGAAACAGGGATATAACAGAGACGGGGGCACAATGAGAGTGACACATAGAGACGGGGGTACGTCGAATTGACCCCCTTTAGCTCTCCATGCAACAACAGACTGCATAATATGGCTACGTGCTCTGTTAATCGAATGTCTCTGCTAAAAAATATAAAAATAAACACCTGCGGACGGACACCTGTCTTTGTAGTACTGTTTCTTAGAGCTGTCAATGATTGACAATGTTGGGTAACCTAGAGGGAATAGAATCGAGAAGGGAAAAAATCACGAAAGGGAGGTAGAGAAAGAGGGCAGGGGAGGCAGGGGTAGAAGGGTCTTAGTTGTGCCTTGGTTAGTTGGTAGTTTGGTTGGATTTGTTGTTGTTGTCGTTGTCTGTTTATAGTGGAATACTTCCGACTTCAATTGTATAGTGATTGGGTAGAAACCGATAGTATTAATTTTCTTGTGAAACATTCGATCATCATCATCACAACCACCACCACCATCATTGGTGTAAATGTTTTTGCCCTTCTCATCTTCATCGTTGTAGTGGAACAAGGGATGTGTTGTTTTGTTGTGTGTGTGTGTGTGTGTGTGTGTATGTATTATGTGTGTGTCTGTATGTCTGTCTGTCCAACGTTTCAGTTTTTCCAAAAATGCTTTTTGGATTTGTATCCTATCTGGCGGAAGAGTCAACAACCATTTCCAATGTTGTTCTTTATATTTTTTTAAATTGTTATTATTACCTTGCTTTGAAATAAAGACCCGCCACGCCGATGTGTGAAAATCAGCGTTTTACGTTTTTTCTTTCGCTGGTAAGAAATCTTTAAAGACCCACCAGATCACGTGTCAAAATCACGGGTTTCACGTGTTTTTCCTCTTATAGCTGGTACGAAATCTTGTTTTGACCAGGTTTGACTCCCATACAAATGCTCCCAAATTGAAAACGAAACATCATTTTAAAGAGCAGCCTCAATTTCAAGTTGAGGGCATTGGGATGTGGGTCACGGCCATGTCATTTTGTTGCATGTCATGGTCGGATACGATTCAAATGTGCGCGTACGCGCGTGCGACACACATAGTAACACACACATCGTGTTATTTATGACGCCCATATCACCACAATCACGACTGAAGGCCAACAATGAGGACTATGGAAACGACCCTTACAAATAGTTTGTTTCAGTGAAAATGATAATTTGGGTGTGTAACTTTTAAAAGTATTTTAAAATAGATGGCTCTCTAAATGATAACTATGGAATGGTCATCCGAGATAAATTATGTTACTTTATTAAATCAGCCCAAAACACTCAGAGTTGCTCCCCTTTACTTGTTTACGCAGCCATATTGAAAGCACATTGAAAAATGAATGTAGAAACTAAAAGCAATGTCATTATTGAGCAGTAAAATGCAGACAAGCGCAATCAAATAGTTTATTAAAAACATTTGGGCATTCCTCTAGCCAACGCATATTGTTATTACCAACAGTTTGACGGCTGACGAAAGTACTGACGTTATGCAAGGTGCTGGGTGAACCGAAATTAAAGACCAAGTGACCTTGTGTGACTTTGTCAGTTGATTTGTTGTGGACTAATACAGAGTTGTAGTTACTTTAAATGTGCATTGGTACAAAGGAGATAATCTGTGCTGTTTAAATATGTCGTTTGGGGAGCGATTTGATAGCAATAAATACGTACAATTTGACAACGTGACGCCACTTGGCAATAAGTAAAAATAACAAGCATATTAATGTTGTTAACGTGCAGCCCACACAAATGCAGCCCAGAAGAATGGGATATGCTCAGGTGGAAGCTTTGAGTAGACCTAATCAAAATATGTTAAGATCTCAGCAAAACATCAATGCAAAACTAATGTATCCACAGCCCAAAAGGTGCCCAAATTTATATAAACGTGTCCCCCGAAGTCGGAGTGTGGCTGCCCACGTGGTGGGGTAATCAAAAACGGTCACACACGTAATGTTCTCATCCGTAGCTGATGCGCTTGTACCATAGTGTTCAAGTGCTTCTGCTGTTGGGATGATCCCTGGAGTCTTTTAGCCAGGGTACAACAACAATACATACACGTGTGCAGTATCGGCAAGGGAAACAAATAACTCCTGTCTTCACATTAATGGAGAGTTTCATAAAATATAAATATGTATGATTTCTCAAATGTCTCCTCTTTACAACAAACCACAATTACGACCTAAACATCTGGATTTTATTGTAGAACAACACCAAATTTGACACACACAAATACTGGTTTGACGGACAAAACGGGATGATTTCTGATTGGTCCAGCTATTCACCAGATCAAAACGTCATGAACAATATGCGGGCTCTTCTACTTAACCACATAATGCAGACTGGAGTATGAAATATTAAAAATAAAACTACTGAGCTATACAATAACATTCAGTATACTCCAAACCATGAATTGCTACAAAGATTTCAGTGAAGCCCACTCAAATGCTTTGAAGCCTGTATGTAGAGCAGACCTGTTTACTCTTTTTTTAGCAGTATTCTACTCAATTTGAACCTCTACTACTCTTCAAAATTGAAAATAATGCTAATTACTCATTTTCAGTGAACATTGTTTGATGTTTTAATGAATAAAACTACACATTTTGCACCAAAACTACTCCTTTCAGCTATCCAGACTACTCAAGACTTGTGTAGGGGGTAAACAGGTCTGGTAGAGTAATGGAAAGATCACAGTTTATTAAAATTATAGTCAAAGTATAGAAGGAGGGTTGCCTTTGACTTTCCATGAAACACCAAAACACAAAGCCAGAACATTCTCATTTTCAGTGAAATATACTGTAGGCCTATGACTATCCATTCCTGCCCGTTAATAAAACGTCTGCCATCATGCCATCAATCACAAACAATAATGGACCTAATTGAGTCTCTAAGATTGACAGATCAATGAGTCAACACGGCCCTCTTTCTCTCTCTCTCTTTTTTTAATTCAATTTCGTCATGCTCCGATTGCGCTGGTTGTGTGTGTGTGTGTGCGTGCGCGCGTGCGCGAGTATGTACGAGCGTGTAGCGTGTGTGTGTGTGTGCTGAGAGAGAGAGAGAGAGAGAGAGAGAGAGAGAGAGGAGAGAGAGAGAGAGAGAGAGAGAGAGAGAGAGAGAGAGAGAGAGAGAGAGAGAGGAGAGAGAGAGAGAGAGGAGAGAGAGAGAGAGAGAGAGAGAGAGAGAGAGAGAGAGAGAGGAGAGAGAGAGAGAGAGAGAGAGAGAGAGAGAGAGAGAGAGAGAGAACGAACGAACGAATGTTTTTTATTGAGGAAAAGCGGAATAAGCACAATAACCGGCTTTTTTCATCCGGCCCTCAGAACCAAAAGAAAATAAATTTAAAAAATACAAATAGACAAAAAAAGACATCGCAAAATACAAGAAAAAAACCTGAGAGAGAGAGAGAGAGAGGAGAGAGAGAGAGAGAGAGAGAGAGAGAGAGATAGAGAGAGAGTGAGAAGAGAGAGAGAGAGAGAGAGAGAGAGAGAGAGAGAGAGAGAGAGAGAGATGAGAGAGAGAGAGAGAGAGAGAGGGTGAGAGAGAGAGAGAGAGAGAGAGAGAGAGAGAGAGAGAGTGTGGGTGTCTTCTTCCTCTCTTTGTGACCCACGAATTCTGGCACCCTCAGGGAAAAAAAGACTGAAAGGGTGTGGGTGGGTGGGTGTGGGTGTATATTTGTGTGTCTATGTGAGCGGAGTGTGTGTGCGTGTGCGTGTGTGCGTGGGGGTGGGGGGAAGAGGATCATTCTTGACATGCAACCTTGGGGTGGGGGGAGGGGATTATTCTTGACATGCAACCTTGGGGTGGGGGAGGGGATTATTCTTGACATGCAACCTTAGGGGGTGGGGGGATTATTCTTGACTTGCAACCTTGGGGTGGGGGAGGGGATTATTCTTGACTTGCAGCCTTGGGGTGGGGGGAGTAGATATTCTTGACTTGCAACCTTGGGGGGGGGGGGGGGGGGGAGGTAGATTATTCTTGATTTGCAAACCTTGGGGTGAGGGGAAGGGGATTATTCTTGACTTGCAACCTTGGGGTGGGGGGTGGGGGATTATTCTTGACTTGCAACCTTGGGGTGGGGGAGGGGATTATTCTTGACATGCAACCTTGGGGTGGGGGGAGGGGATTATTCTTGACATGCCAACCTTGGGGTGAGGGGAGATTATTCTTGACTTGCAACCTTGGGGTGGGGGGAAGGGGATTATTCTTGACTTGCAGCCTTGGGGTGGGGGGGAGTAGATTATTCTTGACTTGCAACCTTGGGGGGGGGGGGGGGGGAGGGAGGTAGATTATTCTTGATTTGCAACCTTGGGGTGAGGGGAAGGGGATTATTCTTGACTTGCAACCTTGGGGTGGGGTGGGGGATTATTCTTGACTTGCAACCTTGGGGTAGGGGGAAGGAAGGGGGTAATTCTTGACATGCAACCTGGGGGGTGGAGGGGGGAGAGGATCATTATTGACTTGCAAACCTGGGGGGGGGGGTATTCTTGACTTGCAACCTGGGGGGTGGAGGGGGGGGGGAGAAGATCATTATTGACTTGCAACCTTGGGAAGTGGGGGGAAGGGGATTATTCTTGACTTGCAGCCTTGGGGTGGGGGGTAGGGGATTATTGACTTGCAACCTTGGGGGGGGGGGGGGATTATTCTTGACTTGCAGCCTTGGGGTGGGGGGTAGGGGATTATTGACTTGCAACCTTGGGGGGGGGGGGGGAGGGGATTATTCTTGACTTGCAACCTGTGGGAGGGGATTAGTCTTGCCTAGCAACCTTGAGGTGGGGGGGAAGGGGATTATTATTGACTTGCAGCCTCGGGGTGGGGGGAAGGGGATTATTATTGACTTGCAGCCTCGGGGTGGGGGGAAGGGGATTAGTCTTTACTTGCAAACCTTGAGGTGGGGGGAAGGGGATTATATATTGACTTGCAGCCTCGGGGTGAGGAGAAGGGTATTATTCTTGAATTGCAACCTGGGGGGGGGGGGGGGATCATTCTTGACTTGCAACCTTGGGGTGGGGGGAAGGGGATTATTATTGACTTGCAACCTTGGGGTGGGGGGGAAGGGGATTATTATTGACTTGCAACCTTGGGGTGGGGGGAAGGGGATTATCTTGACTTGCAACCTTGGGGTGGGGGGAAGGGGATTATCATTGACTTGCAACCTTGGGGTGGGGGGAAGGGGATTATCATTGACTTGCAACCTTGGGGTGGGGGGAAGGGGATTATCATTGACTTGCAACCTTGGGGTGGGGGGAAGGGGATTATCATTGACTTGCAACCTTGGGGTGGGGGGAAGGGGATTATTATTGACTTGCAACCTCGGGGTGGGGAGAAGGGTATTATTCTCCATTTGCAACCTTGAGGAGGGGGATCATTCTTGACTTGCAACCTCGGGGTGGGGAGAAGGGTATTATTATTGACTTTGCAACCTCGGGGTGGGGAGAAGGGTATTATTCTTGACTTGCAACCTTGGGGGGGGGGGGGATTATTCTTGACTTGCAACCTTTGGGGGGTGGGGGATTATTCTTGACTTGCAACCTTGGGGGGTGGGGGGTATTCTTGACTTGCAACCTTGGGGGGGGGGATTATTCTTGACTTGCAAACCTTGGGGTGGGGGGATTATTCTTGACATGCAGCCTTGGGGGAGGGGGGGATTATTCTTGACTTGCAACCTTGGGGTGGGGGGATTATTCTTGACATGCAACCTTGGGGGGGGATTATTCTTGACTTGCAACCTTGGGGTGGGGGGATTATTCTTGACTTGCAACCTTGGGGTGGGGGGGGGATTATTCTTGACTTGCAACCTGGGGTGGGGGGATTATTCTTGACTTGCAACCTGAGGAGGGGGATTATTCTTGACATGCAACCTTGGGGGGGGGGGGGGGGGGGGATTATTCTTGACTTGCAAACCTTGAGATGGGGGGGGGGGTATTCTTGACTTGCAACCTTGGGGGGGGGGATTATTCTTGACTTGCAACCTTGGGGGGGGGGGGGATTATTCTTGACTTGCAACCTTGGGGTGGGGGGATTATTCTTGACTTGCAACCTTGAGGGGGGGGGGGATTATTCTTGACTTGCAACCTTGGGGTGGGGGGAGGGAATTATTCTTGACATGCAACCTTGGGGTGGTGGGGAGGGAATTATTCTTGACATGCAACCTTGGGGTGGGGGGGGAAGAGGATCATTCTTAACTTGCAGCTTTGGCGTGGGGGAAAGGGGATTATTCTTGACATGCAACCTTGGGGTCGGGGGGAGGGGATTATTCTTGACATGCAACCTTGGGTCAGGGGGGAGGGGATTAGTTTTTGACATGCAACCTTGGGGTGGGGGAAAACGAAAAACGATCATTCTTGACTTGCAACCTGGGGGGGGGAGGGGGGTGTTATTCTTGACTTGCAACTTTGGGGGGTGGGGGGAAGTGTGTTATTCCTGACGTGCAACCTTGAGGGGGGGGGATTATTCTTGACTTGCAGCCTTGGGGTGTGGGGGGAAGGGGATCATTCTTCACATGCAACCTTGGGGTTTGACTTGCAACCTGGGGGGGGGCGGGGGGGGGGGGAGGGGGGGGGGGGGGGGGGGGGGGAATGATCATTCTTCGCTTGCAACCTTGGGGTGGGGGGAAGAGGATTATTCTTCACATGCAACCTTTGGGGGGGGGGGGTATTCTTGACTTGCAACCTTGGGGTGTGGGGAAAGGGGATCATTTTTTTTACTTGCAACCTTGGGGGAGGGGAGATGATCATTCTTCACTTGTAACCTTGGCGTGGGGGGAAGGGGATCTTTTTTGACTTGCAAACTTGGGGGAGGGGAGAGGATCATTCTTGACATGCAAACCTGGGTGGGGGATTATTCTTGACTTGCAACCTTGGGGGGGGGGGGGGATTCTTCACATGCAACCTGGGGGGGGGGATTATTCTTGACATGCAACCTTGGGGGAGGGGGATTAATTTCGACTTGCAACCTTGGGGGGCGGTGGGGGTGATTATTCATGACATGCAGCCTTGGGGGGGGATTATTCTTGACTTGCAACCTTGGTGGGGGAGAAGTGTGTTATTCTTGAATCGCAACCTTGGGGGGGGGGGGGGGGGGGGGGAGGGGATTATTTTTGAGATGCAACCTTGGGGGGGGGGGGGGGGGGTCGATCATTCTTGACTTGCCACCTTGGGGTGGGGGAAGGGGATCATTCTTGACTTGCATCCTTGGGGGGGGGGGGGGAGGGGATCATACTTGACTTGCAACCTTGGGGGGGGGGGGGGGGGGGTATCTTGACTTGCAACCTTGGGGGGGGGGGGGGGGGGGGGGGATCATTCTTGACTTGCAATCTTGGGGTGGCGGGAACGGGATTATTCTTGACTTACAACCTTGGGGTGGGGGAAAAGGGATTATTCTTGACTTGCAACATTGGTGGGGGGGGGGGGGGGGGTCATTCTTGACATGCAAACCTTGGGGGGGAATCATTTCTTGACAAGCAACCTTGGGGTGGGGGGAAGAGGATCATTCTTCACTTGCAACCCTTGGGGTGGGGGGAAGGGGATTATTCTTGGCATACAACCTTGGGTGGGGGGGGGGGGGGGGGTATTCTTGACTTTCAACCTTGGGTGGGAGGGGATCATTCTTGACATGCAACCTTGGGGGGGGGGGGGGGTCATTCTTGACATGCAACCTTGGGGGGGAATCATTCTTGACATGCAACCTTGGGGGGTGGGATCATTCTTGACATGCAACTTGGGGGGGGGGGGGGGTCATTCTTGACATGCAACCTGGGGGGGGGGGGGGTCATTCTTGACATGCAACCTTGGGGGGGGGATAATTCTTGACATGCAACCTTGGGGGGGGGATCATTCTTGACATGCAACCTGGGGGGGGGGGGGTTCATTCTTGACATGCAACCTTGGGGGGGATCATTCTTGACATGCAACCTTGGGGGGATCATTCTTGACATGCAACCTTGGGGGGGATCATTCTTGACATGCAACCTTGGGGGGGGGGGTCATTCTTGAATTGCCACTTGGGGGGGATCATTCTTGACATGCAACCTTGGGGGGAGGGGATTATTCTTGACATGCAACCTTGGGGGGGGGTCATTTTTGTCATGCAACCTGGGGGGGAGGGTCATTCTTGACATGCAACCTTGGGGGGTCATCTTGACATGCAACCTTGGGAGGGGGGTCATTCTTGACATGCAACCTTGGGGGGGGGTCATTCTTGACATGCAACCTTGGGGGGGGATCATTCTTGACATGCAACCTTGGGGGGGGGGGGGTCATTCTTGACATGCAACCTTGGGGGGGATCATTCTTGACATGCAACCCTGGGGGGAGGGGATCATTCTTGACATGCAACCTTGGGTGGGGGGGGGGGGATATTCTTGACATGCAACCTTGGGTGGGGGGTAAGAGGATCATTCTTGACATGCAACCTTGGGGGTGGGTGGTAGAGGATCATTCTTGACATGCAACCTTGGGTGGGTGGGTGGTAGAGGATCATTCTTGACATGCAACCTTGGGTGGGTGGTAGAGGATCATTCTTGACATGCAACCTTGGGTGGGTGGTAGAGGATCATTCTTCACATGCAACCTTGTGGTGGGTGGTAGAGGATCATTCTTGATTGCAACCTTGGGTGGGTGGTAGAGGATCATTCTTGACATGCAACCTTGGGTGGGTGGGTGGTAGAGGATCATTCTTCACATGCAACCTTGGGTGGGTGGGTGGTAGAGGATCATTCTTGACTTGCAACCTTGGGGGGGGGGGGGGGGGGGGGTAGAGGATCATTCTTGACATGCAACCTTGGGTGGGTGGGTGGTAGAGGATCATTCTTGACATGCAACCTTGGGTGGGTGGTAGAGGATCATTCTTGACATGCAACCTTGGGTGGGTGGTAGAGGATCATTCTTGACATGCAACCTTGGGTGGGTGGGTGGTAGAGGATCATTCTTGACATGCAACCTTGGGTGGGTGGTAGAGGATCATTCTTGACATGCAACCTTGGGTGGGTGGTAGAGGATCATTCTTGACATGCAACCTTGGGTGGGTGGGTGGTAGAGGATCATTCTTGACATGCAACCTTGGGTGGGTGGGTGGTAGAGGATCATTCTTGACATGCAACCTTTGGGTGGGTGGTAGAGGATCATTCTTGACATGCAACCTTGGGTGGGTGGGTGGTAGAGGATCATTCTTGACATGCAACCTTGGGTGGGTGGGTGGTAGAGGATCATTCTTGACATGCAACCTTGGGTGGGTGGTAGAGGATCATTCTTGACTTGCAACCTTGGGTGGGTGGTAGAGGGGGGGGGGGGTGGGGGGTAGAGGATCATTCTTGACATGCAACCTTGGGTGGGTGGTAGAGGATCATTCTTGACATGCAACCTTGGGTGGGTGGGTGGTAGAGGATCATTCTTGACATGCAACCTTGGGTGGGTGGTAGAGGATCATTCTTGACTTGCAACCTTGGGGGGGGGGGGGGGGGGGAGAGGATCATTCTGGACATGCAACCTTGGGTGGGTGGGTGGTAGAGGATCATTCTTGACTTGCAACCTTGGGGTGGGGGGAAGAGGATCATTCTTGACTTGCAACCTTGGGGTGGGGGGAAGGGGATTATTCTTGACTTGCAACGTTGGAGTGAGGGTGGGGGGTATTCATGACTTGCATCCTTAGGGGGGTTATTTATGACTTGCAACCTTTTCTTCCGGGGGGGGGGGGGGGGGGGGGTATTCGTGACTTGGAACCTTGGGGGAGGTAGGGGGGGGGGGTATTCTTGACTTGCAACCTTGCGGAGGGGTATTATTGACTTGCAACCTTGGGGGGGGAAGGGATTATTCTTGACTTGCAACCTTGGGGTGGGGAGAAAGGGGAATATTCGTGACTTGCCACCTTGTGGGGAAGGGGATTATTCGTGAGGGGGGGGGGGGGTTATTCATGACTTACAACCTTGGGGGGATTCTTCTTGACTGATAACCTTGGGGGAGAGGGGAGAAAGGGGATTATCCTTTACTTGCAACCTTGGGGGAGAGGGGATGAAAGGGGATTATGCAACCTTGGGTAGGGGGGGAGGGGGTTATTCTTGACTTCCATCCTGGGGAGGGGGGGGGGGGAGAAAGAGAATTATTATAGGTAAAGGGGTTGAAAAACATGCACGACCTTTAAGCACCCCCAGTTCAGCCAGGGGTACCCGAGCCCCACATGTTGCGTGCAGGAACAATACAAAAAGGAGCACGCGTTTTTATGTGTACTGCTTCAGCACCCTCGAGGTGAAGGTGCTGAGTGTGGGTGACTAGATTATTTCTGGGGGCAGATCGTTCCAGTCGCAGACATTACAGGATAAGGAATCTTTGCTATAGTCTGTTCTTAAGGTGGTTCGCTGGAATTGACGGCAACTATACGCGATTCTGCAATGTGGAGGGGGTGGGGGTATAACTGACAGTGCAATATGTGGGGAGGGGTTGTTGAATATTACAATACATGACTTTATATGCATGGGGCGGGATATCATAAGATACAGGGGGGTGGAGGGTAAGGCACATGGGGGGAGGGGGTTATACTTACCTCTGCAACATGCGGACGAGTATGTTTGGCTATAATTTGTGAGCGATGGCAGTGGTGGTATATTCGCTGTAAAATATGTATGCGTTTGGGGTGGTAACTTACTACATACTACCATACACGTATGAGTGTGAGAGGGGAAGGTGGGTCAAACTTACCGTAGCAATATCTACGTGGGGTGGGGGGTGGGGGTTATTATACTTACCTTTGCAATGTAAGTGTGTGATGGGGTGCTTGACTTTGCTGTGGAGATGGGATTTATATGTGACTGCAATGTGTGTCTCTACAGTAAGGAGTGGGAGGAGGTATATGTGATTCTACAGTGTGTGTGTGTGTGTGTGTTTGGGAAGAGAAGTGTTTCTCAAGAGTTTAGAGAACATAAAGCTGTGAGATTTTTGTTTGGAGAACACAGAGCTGTGAGACTAGTTTTGAGAACATAGAGCTGTGAGACTAGAGTTTTGGGAACATAGAGCTGTGAGACTAGTTTTGAGAACATAGAGCTGTGAGATTAGAGATGGGGAATATAGAGCTGCGAGACAAGAGTTGGAGAACATAGAGCTGTGAGACTAGAGTTTTGATAACATAGAGCTGTGAGAAGTGTTGAGAACACAGAGCTGAGATATTATAGTTGGGGAACATAAAGCTGTGAGACAAGAGTTGGAGAACATAGAGCTGTGAAACTAGAGTTGGAGAATATAGAGCTATGAGACAAGAGTTTAGAGAACATATAGCTGATAGATTTAGAGTTGAGTAATATAGAGCTGTGAGACAAGAGTTGGAGAACATAGAGCTGTGAAACTAGAGTTGGAGAATATAGAGCTATGAGACAAGAGTTTAGAGAACATATAGCTGATAGATTTAGAGTTGGGTAATATAGAGCTGTGAGACAAGAGTTAGAGAACATAGAGCTGTGAAACTAGAGTTTTGAGAACGTAGAGCTGTGAGAAGTTTGGAGAATATAGAGCTGGTGGGAGACTAGAGTTTGGGAACATAGAGCTGTGAAACTAGAGTTTTAAGAAAATAGAGCTGTGAGCTAGAGTTCAGGAACATAGAGCTGTGAGACTAGTTTTGGGAACATAGAGATATGAGACTAATTTTTAGAACGTAGAGCTGTGAGAAGCTTTGAGAAAATAGAGCTAAAATATAGAGTTGGGGAATATAGAGCTGTGAGACAAGAGTTGGAGAACATAGAGCCGTGAAACTAGAGTTGGAGAACATACAGCTGTGATATCAGATTTGGGAAACATAGTGCTGTGGGACTAGAGTTTACAGAACGTAGAGCTGTGAGACAAAAGAGTTTACTAATGTTAGAATATGCAGCATACTTCCAGGAAAACACAAGATAACTCAATATAGTGAAGCTTCATTCTAAACATTTCAAATTCTGTGCGTCTCTATGTCAGTGTGTGTGCATGTGTGTGTGCGAGTGTGTGTGCGCGCGCAGCGTGTGTGTGTGTGTGTGTGTGTGTGTGTGTGTGTGTGTGTGTGTGTGTGTATGTGTGTGTGTGTATGATTGTGTGTGTGTGTGTGTGCGTGTGCGTGTGCGTGTGTGTGTGTGTGTGCATGCGCGCATGCCGTACATGTTACTTATTATATACACTAGCGCAACGCCGAGTACCAGTAACGCCTAGTAACGGTCACGCCTAGTAACGGTAACGCCAAGTACTGGTAACGCTGAGTACAGCAAATTTGAAGCGATTCGGTTAAGAAACGGCGGAGTTATAAGGCCCCGTTTCCCGTTGGCGCTGCTGTGAGAGTGACGCGCTCTCCATAGTAACGGTAACGCCTAGTAATGGTAACGCGTAGTAATGGTAACGCCAAGTACTGGTAACGCTGAGTACAGCAAATTTGAAGCGATTCGGTTAAGAAAAGGCGGCGTTATAAGGCCCCGTTTCCCGTTGGCGCTGCTCTGAGAGTGACGCGCTCTCCCGATTCTCGTCACATTTCCTGCCATGCTTTGCCACGGCCATAGCAAGCCTGACAGCAAATTTGAAGCGATTCAGTTAAGAAACGGCGGAGTTATTCGTGAAAGGGTGAAGCGGCGTATAGCGCGTGCGTTTCTGAACCGATTTGGCACACCGATAGGCACCATCCCCGGTCATCTACCTGCCAAATTCGAAGGCAATCGGCCCAGAAACGCCGGAGATGCGGGCGCCGAGAGGCCGGCGGATGCGCGTTTCGCGCATTTGCGAAACCGCGCAAATGACACGGCCGCCTCGGTTGCCGTTGCCATCGCCCCGTTAGGGCTCACAGCAAATTTGAAGCGATTCGGTCGAAAAACGGCGGAGTTATAAGGCCCGTTTTGTGTTTCAGACACACAGACACACACACACACGGACGGACACTTGGCTTTTTACTAGATGATGATGATGATATTAGCGCTTGTGTGATTTCTTTGTTCCATTATAAATGCACAATCATGGGGTTGATTTATTGTCACACAACAGCTGGAGTCAAAAGAAGGGACAACATTGGGATGACTCTCTCTCTCTCTCTCTCTCTCTCTCTCTCTCTCTCTCTCTCTCTCTCTCTCTCTCTCTCTCTCTGGAATTACACTTACCCCTGAGTGTGTGCACTAGCGTGTATTTGTGTGTGCAAGCGCGCGTATATATACTAAGTTCCAAAAAAAAACCACGATTGAAACGCAACAATTTCAGACGCCGTTTTCAGTGCTTAAACTAGGAGGCATACCATAATAATAAACTGTGATGAAGCAATATTGCATCCCGATGTCCGGATGCTTATGCAATGTAAAAATATCGAGCACAGCACACAAAACATACGCAGATGGAAGACCGTGATGGTCCCTTCCCCCACCCCATGCCTCCCCTGTCCCTCCTGTTCCTCCAGCACCCTCCACGCCCCCTTCCCCCGACCCTCCGACCGTAGTCCCTCCCTTGAGCTGATCATCTGGGCAGCTACTTCTTCCCAGCAGTTGTTACTTTAGTTTATACAGGTGTTGGATAACATAGTCAACCCATGAAATAAATACTCTTTTCCTCATTCAAATTGTTTGCTGTTTGGGAAAGATTCGCCCCTAAATACATTCAGAGGCGTCTTGTGGCATGCAGGAAGAACAGAAGATTCATCATTAAATACTGAGAAGTCAGAGAACAAAAAAAATCGAAATTTGCCCTCTGGCCTCTCAGAGGACAATGATGACGTCATGTGTGTGTGTGTGTGTGCGTGTGCGTGTGTGCGTGCGCGCGCGCGCGCGCGTGTGTGTGTGTGTGTGTGTGTGTGTGTGTGTGTGTGTGTGTGTGTGTGCGCGCGTGCGTGTGTGTGTGCGTGTATGTGTGCGTGTGCGTGTGCGCGCGTCGCGTCTACGTGCGTATATATATATATATATATATATATATATATGTGTGTGTGTGTGTGTGTGTGTGTGTGTGTGTGTGTGTGTGTGTGTGTGTGTGTGTGTGTGTGTGTGTGTGTGTGTGTGTGTGTGTGTGTGTGTGTATGTACATGTGCGTGTGTGTGTGTGTGTGTGTGTGTGTGTGTGTGTGTGTGTGTGCGTGTGTGCGTGCGTGTGCGTGTGTGTGTGTGTGTACATGTGCGTGTGTTCACGCTTGAGTGTAGACTGTAGGTCCTATGTAATTGGCATATGTATGAAACAAGTTATTTGCATTTTCCCTCAAGTTAACTAAGATTCATTTAGAGACCGAAAGCAAGGAATGAAATACCCCGAAGGGAACAGTTTTATCTTGTCCTATATATCCCCCAAAAAATTTTGAGAGTTAGCTTTTCACGCAATTTATTTAGAAAATCCTTTTACATTTTGGAGTAAACCTTTAGATGGCAGATGGTGCACGCAGCGAGCCTTCCTCCTCAATACTCAACAGGCTTTCGGGTAACAATTATATTATCTTACACTATTTCAGTATTTACTTGAAGAAGAGAAAAAACCCGCCCAAGTTTAGCTGGTTGGTATATTTCGGATTTTATTTATCCTTTTACGAACACTCTCAACCACGCACTAAACGTAATGCGAAAGCTGTGCCTGTCGCATACAAAAAAGGTAGCTCGTAAAAATAAGTAGCTCGCTACTATGAGAGTCTGTATTTACGACAACCACAAATACAATAATAGTGTTTTACGCCCTCATTGGCCTTTCGGCCATATGGGGCTACAACAACCACAAATTTCACTTTTTCTGTACTTTAACCATTTACCTAACCCTAACCCTAGAAAAAAGTGAAATTTGTGGTTCATGCTCAATGTCGCAAATACACACTGTCATAGGTAGCGACCTACTTATTTTTTACGAGCTACCTTTTTTCATGCGACAGTGCCTACCCAAGTCAAAGTTAAAATCATGAACGCAGGTTTTTTTTTAAACAGGATATTTTTTTTATAACTGAAAACATAAAAAAGAGGTCGTTGTTGAACACTTTTCTAAAAAGAGAAGAGAAAGAACTATTTAAGTATTTGAAGTGATTCTGTCGGTGGCTCGCAATATATCGCTAAAAGAAAAAAATACGGACAGCAATACCCTTCCGCTCTTAAAAAAACCCATGGCAGTGGCTTTGATACCATTGGCTACTGATAATAAAACTCAAGCAAAATTAATGCTAAGAATGCTAAGAATGCCGAGAACTTAAGACCCACCAGGTGACGTGTGCGGTGTCAAAATCACGGTTTCACGTGTTTTCCCTCTTATAGCTGGTAAGAATCTTGTTTTGACCAGGTTTGACTCCCATACAAATGTCCCCAAATTGAAAACGAAACATCACTTTAAAGAGCAGCCTCAATTTGAAGTTGGGGACATTTGTATGTGGGTCACAGCTACCTAGAAAAAAAACAAGTGACTTAATCGTGGTGCGTCAGTGTGTCTTTAAAGCTGGTGAGTCAAGAAAACATGAAAAACGTATCAAAATGAGAGAGAACTAGTAATAGGAATTTGGAGAGAATTTTACAATTTAGAAACATCTTTTCACTTACCTGTTCACTTACCTGCCCTTGCCCTGAGCTCGCGCCACGTGCGCGGAGAGGAGATCTGCTGGTCGACACTTGACATTCTTGGCTTCAATCTTCAATCTTCATTGTTCTTGCCAATCCTGGTCACGCCGTCTAAATTAATCAGGCTTGGAGGTTGCCCCATGGGCCATGCTTTACTTTTGTTTTTCTCTTTTCTATTTCTGCTTCTTCTTCTTCTTCCACCACCTCGTTTGCAAATTACAAATTGCTCAGAACAGGTCGAACAGGTCGCAAAATCTTGCTACTTTCAGACAATTAAAAGAAAGATTTAGAAGAAAAAAAGGCATGCAACTTCACAAACTTCTATGCACCACACGCCATCATGCTATCAACCATGCTTGCAGACGAGAGTTCGGGCAAAGGCCCACCCGAATTTGCCACGCTTGATGTGATTGGTCAATCGGTAGTTTGGGTTTCTAAGATTATCCAATCCTATACTCTGTAAGATGCACGTCTGGTAGGCTTATGTCAGCAAGGCATGAATTGCACGTGGGAATCATGACAGCTCAGACAGACACACTTTACATAGACTGGAAGGAGTGGGTGGAGTGGGTAGGGGTGTCGTAAAATGTAAGAATTTGTCTTTTTGTTTGCCTGTGCGTGTGTGTGTGTGTGTGTGCGTGTGCGTGCGTGCGTGCGTGCGCGCGCGCGTGTGTGTCCATGCGTGAGTGTTATGTATTGTGTATGAGTGCCCCTGTCTGTGTGCCGAGCGCGCGCGCGTGCGCGTGCGTGTATCCTTTCTCTTTTCAAGTTATCTGTCCTCTCTTCTGTCTAATATAAGGCCTAACTTTTTAGTTTCTTCTCAGGCCTTAAAGAGCCTTTTCTTCCGGCATAAGTGGTAGAACCTCCCGGTTCCATGGCAAAACAAGTGAGTCTCCGAGCGGCGGCAGCAAGTTCCCTCGCTCTTTTGCCATGGGATGAAAGTTCATTTAACGTCCTCCGGCCTGGAACAGGCACATATGGGACATTAATAACCAGACGGTCATTTCCCCTTTTCCTTGAGCGTTTTACAGCCTGGACAGACAGGAACAAAAACAAGGTCAAAGGTCAAGGTCAAAGTCAATAAGCCTCTAAATGTCTCCCACTGCATTCCTTAGTAATGCCGATTCAGAATATACATGGTTGGGTGGGTGCACGAAGAAAGTTTTTCTTGTAATAGCCTCAAGGTCACGATCAAGGTCAAGGTAAAACAGCTTCAAATATCACCACTGCATTCCTTAAGTCATGCTGATCAAGAATATATCAGGTCATGTGGATGATGTATGGTGCTTGAACTATAACCACTGCTACAAGAGATTAGTTCAAAAGTCAAGGTCAAAGTCATGAATCTAAACAATACACCACACCACACATACCCTTGACCCTGTCTACCAGGCTGCCAACTTTGAAGTCTGTAATTGCACAAATGTGAAAGATATAGCTAAAACACCAATTTCACCTACAAGTCTATGGCCTTGACCTTGATCTTGAATTTGATTTCTTTTTAAATCAGACTTACCATAAACAAACGCACCTGCATATGAAGCTTGAACATTGTAAGTTCAATTATGTGAAAGATAAGAAAATAAAATGATTTTCAAGGTCAAACCTCAAGATCAATGTCAGCATGGTTATATTTTCTCTACGTAATCGTCCCTGCGCTATGATACACACCACACAAAATTTGAAGCGATTCTGTTCACTGGTTCATGAGATACAGCTTGGAAATGAAATATATAGCCCAAAGAAGACAATGTTGGTTTTCAAAGTCAAACTTCAAAGGTCAAGGTCAGCACAGTCATAAATATCGAAAAGAACCTTCCTTTTCAAGATGCCTACCCCTCTACCAAATTTGATTAAAATATGTCGAATAGATTGTGGGAAAATCGACTTACAGACAGACAGACAGACAGACGGACCCGATCACAATAGTTCCCACTCAGGAACTGAATTTTAATAATCAAAGAGTTGATTGTGGCCACGCACAGCGAAGAAGAATGCAAAGAAAAGACTATTATATCGCAGTGTGTGTGGTTAATCTTATTGTTGCCCGATTGAGTGTCAAAGCGGGCAATTAAAAATTGCTTGATTCACACACGCACACACGCACGCACGCACTAACACACACAAACGCACGCACGCACTAACACACACAAACGCACGCACGCGCACGCATGCACACAAATGCCGCGCGCACTGACGCACGGACACATGCACACGCACACACCGACACACACACTGACTCTCTCTCTCTCTCTCTCTCTCTCTCTCTCTCTCTCTCTCTCTCTCTCTCTCTCTCTCTCTCTCTCTCTCTCTCTCTCTCTCTCTCTCTCTCTCTCTCTCTCTCTCTCTCTCTCTCTCTCTCTCTCTCTCTCTGTGTGTGTGTGTGTGTGTGTGTGTGTGTGTGTGTGTGTGTGTGTGTGTGTGTGTGTGTGTGTGTGTGTGTGTGTGACTCGTACACGCACGCGCACACACGCACACGCGCGCGCGCGCACTGACGTACGGACTGCGCGCGCGCACACACGCACACATTCACAATCTAGCGCCGCAGAGAGAGAGAGAGAGAGGGGGGGGGGGGGGGGGGGGGGGGGGGGGGGCGTTGCACATGTACATTGAGAAAGGGAAATCATTACTTTGAACACATAAAAAGACAAAACGGAGAATTGTGCCCCCGGTCAGGTCAGGGTAATGAGGGCAACTAGGCCTCGCGGCCTCTGAAGTGCCCTTTCAATATAGTTTTTGTAGTATTGAGCACAGCTGTGACGGTTTTTGATGACACAATCAGTCATGTTGGTATCTCAATTCTGTCAATTTAGGGTCTTTGTCCAGGAGGTTTTTAAACTGGTTAAGGTTTGGTGCAAGCTTGATTTGTGCAGAGAGGTTATTCCAATACTTGGCAACTCTGTTAGCAAAAAAATGTTTTCTAATGTTAGTTCTGCTGTATTGTATTAGTATTTTTAATTCACAGCTTCTAGTTTTCGAATAGTTCGAGAGCTGAAACAATCTTTTGTTAGTAAAGTCAGTATTGCTAAAAAAAATTTTATAAACATTTATCAGGTCTCCTCGCAGCCTCCTGTATTTCAAGGATGGCAAATCCAGCCTGCGCAGCCTTTCACCATAGTCTTTATTTTTAAGAGATTTTATCAGTTTGGTAGCTCTCCTCTGGCATCTTTCGATTGACACAGACTGTCTTTTGAGATATGGGTTCCAAATTTGATTCCCATATTCGGTAAAAATAGAATGATTATGTAAGCTGTTTTTTTCGGCTTTCAAGAATGCACACACACTTTGTATAAAAAAAAATAGGCTTAATTAGTTGTTAAGGTGTCACTGATTGCTTAAGCTAAGCCGTTAACAAGTTGAGTTAATCGACATCATTAAAATTATTTTTTTATTTTTTTATTTAATGAACAATTTTTCAGTTATGCAGGCGAAGGTCTGCTCTTGTGCTGGTAGGGCAGGTGGGGCCAGTGCATTTCTGGGTCCCATCAGCACCTTTGGTCTCAGTGTTGCTTGTTCATTACCCAAGAAATCTAAAACAATAGTACAACTGTAGGACTGTAAAGGCAAAATATTCTTCTTCGTTTGATCTTCAATCAATCAATCAACATTTAACAAGGATTAGAATGAGCAAAGATGCCACCGATTAGAATAACATAATGTAATGGCAGTAAAGTTGAGCATTATCAGTATAGTTTTGTGGGGATAAAAAAAAAACTAGTACGGGTGGGGTTCGAACCCACGCGGATAGAAATCCATTGGAACTTAAGTCCAACGCCTTAACCACTCGGCCACCGTACTATCTGATTCAGTCATGTGTTTTGTAACATTATATT
>CM065686.1:51365148-51402648 GCA_017654935.2 Phymorhynchus buccinoides
CCACCGACAGAATCACTTCAAATACTTAAATAGTTCTTTCTCTTCTCTTTTTAGAAAAGTGTTCAACAACGACCTCTTTTTTATGTTTTCAGTTATAAAAAAAATATCCTGTTTAAAAAAAAACCTGCGTTCGTGATTTTAACTTTGACTTGGGTAGGCACTGTCGCATGAAAAAAGGTAGCTCGTAAAAAATAAGTAGGTCGCTACCTATGACAGTGTGTATTTGCGACATTGAGCATGAACCACAAATTTCACTTTTTTCTAGGGTTAGGGTTAGGTAAATGGTTAAAGTACAGAAAAAGTGAAATTTGTGGTTGTTGTAGCCCCATATGGCCGAAAGGCCAATGAGGGCGTAAAACACTATTATTGTATTTGTGGTTGTCGTAAATACAGACTCTCATAGTAGCGAGCTACTTATTTTTACGAGCTACCTTTTTTGTATGCGACAGGCACAGCTTTCGCATTACGTATAGTGCGTGGTTGAGAGTGTTCGTAAAAGGATAAATAAAATCCGAAATATACCAACCAGCTAAACTTGGGCGGGTTTTTTCTCTTCTTCAAGTAAATACTGAAATAGTGTAAGATAATATAATTGTTACCCGAAAGCCTGTTGAGTATTGAGGAGGAAGGCTCGCTGCGTGCACCATCTGCCATCTAAAGGTTTACTCCAAAATGTAAAAGGATTTTCTAAATAAATTGCGTGAAAAGCTAACTCTCAAAATTTTTGGGGGGATATATAGGACAAGATAAAACTGTTCCCTTCGGGGTATTTCATTCCTTGCTTTCGGTCTCTAAATGAATCTTAGTTAACTTGAGGGAAAATGCAAATAACTTGTTTCATACATATGCCAATTACATAGGACCTACAGTCTACACTCAAGCGTGAACACACGCACATGTACACACACACACACGCACACGCACGCACACACGCACACACACACACACACAAACACACACACACACACACACACACACACACACACACGCACATGTACATACACACACACACACACACACACACACCACACACACACACACACACACACACACACACACACACACATACACACACACACACACACACACACACACACACACACACACACACACACACACACACACACACACACACACATATATATATATATATATATATATACGCACGTAGACGCGCGCGCACACGCACACGCACACATACACGCACACGCACACGCGCGCACACGCACACGACACACACACACACACACACACACGCACGCACACGCACACGCACACACACACACACACACACATGACGTCATCATTGTCCTCTGAGAGGCCAGAGGGCAAATTTCGATTTTTTTGTTCTCTGACTTCTCAGTATTTAATGATGAATCTTCTGTTCTTCCTGCATGCCACAAGACGCCTCTGAATGTATTTAGGGGCGATTTTTCCCCAAACAGCGAACAATCTGAATGAGGAAAAGAGTATTTATTTCATGGGTTGACTATGTTATCCAACACCTGTATAAACTAAAGTAACAACTGCTGGGAAGAAGTAGCTGCCCAGATGATCAGCTCAAGGGAGGGACTACGGTCGGAGGGTCGGGGGAAGGGGGCGTGGAGGGTGCTGGAGGAACAGGAGGGACAGGGGAGGCATGGGGTGGGGGAAGGGACCATCACGGTCTTCCATCTGCGTATGTTTTGTGTGCTGTGCTCGATATTTTTACATTGCATAAGCATCCGGACATCGGGATGCAATATTGCTTCATCACAGTTTATTATTATGGTATGCCTCCTAGTTTAAGCACTGAAAACGGCGTCTGAAATTGTTGCGTTTCAATCGTGGTTTTTTTTTGGAACTTAGTATATATACGCGCGCTTGCACACACAAATACACGCTAGTGCACACACTCAGGGGTAAGTGTAATTCCACAGAGAGAGAGAGAGAGAGAGAGAGAGAGAGAGAGAGAGAGAGAGAGAGAGAGAGAGAGAGAGAGAGAGAGAGAGAGAGAGTGAGTCATCCCAATGTTGTCCCTTCTTTTGACTCCAGCTGTTGTGTGACAATAAATCAACCCCATGATTGTGCATTTATAATGGAACAAAGAAATCACACAAGCGCTAATATCATCATCATCATCTAGTAAAAAGCCAAGTGTCCGTCCGTGTGTGTGTGTGTGTCTGTGTGTCTGAAACACAAAACGGGCCTTATAACTCCGCCGTTTTTCGACCGAATCGCTTCAAATTTGCTGTGAGCCCTAACGGGGCGATGGCAACGGCAACCGAGGCGGCCGTGTCATTTGCGCGGTTTCGCAAATGCGCGAAACGCGCATCCGCCGGCCTCTCGGCGCCCGCATCTCCGGCGTTTCTGGGCCGATTGCCTTCGAATTTGGCAGGTAGATGACCGGGGATGGTGACTATCGGTGTGCCAAATCGGTTCAGAAACGCACGCGCTATACGCCGCTTCACCCTTTCACGAATAACTCCGCCGTTTCTTAACTGAATCGCTTCAAATTTGCTGTCAGGCTTGCTATGGCCGTGGCAAAGCATGGCAGGAAATGTGACGAGAATCGGGAGACGCGTCACTCTCAGAGCAGCGCCAACGGGAAACGGGGCCTTATAACGCCGCCTTTTCTTAACCGAATCGCTTCAAATTTGCTGTACTCAGCGTTACCAGTACTTGGCGTTACCATTACTACGCGTTACCATTACTAGGCGTTACCGTTACTATGGAGAGCGCGTCACTCTCACAGCAGCGCCAACGGGAAACGGGGCCTTATAACTCCGCCGTTTCTTAACCGAATCGCTTCAAATTTGCTGTACTCAGCGTTACCAGTACTTGGCGTTACCGTTACTACGCGTGACCGTTACTAGGCGTTACTGGTACTCGGCGTTGCGCTAGTGTATATAATAAGTAACATGTACGGCATGCGCGCATGCACACACACACACACACGCACACACACACGCACACACTCACACACACAATCACACACACACACACACACACACACACACACACACACACACACACACACACACACACACACGCTGCGCGCGCACACACACTCGCACACACACATGCACACACACTGACATAGAGACGCACAGAATTTGAAATGTTTAGAATGAAGCTTCACTATATTGAGTTATCTTGTGTTTTCCTGGAAGTATGCTGCATATTCTAACATTAGTAAACTCTTTTGTCTCACAGCTCTACGTTCTGTAAACTCTAGTCCCACAGCACTATGTTTCCCAAATCTGATATCACAGCTGTATGTTCTCCAACTCTAGTTTCACGGCTCTATGTTCTCCAACTCTTGTCTCACAGCTCTATATTCCCCAACTCTATATTTTAGCTCTATTTTCTCAAAGCTTCTCACAGCTCTACGTTCTAAAAATTAGTCTCATATCTCTATGTTCCCAAAACTAGTCTCACAGCTCTATGTTCCTGAACTCTAGCTCACAGCTCTATTTTCTTAAAACTCTAGTTTCACAGCTCTATGTTCCCAAACTCTAGTCTCCCACCAGCTCTATATTCTCCAAACTTCTCACAGCTCTACGTTCTCAAAACTCTAGTTTCACAGCTCTATGTTCTCTAACTCTTGTCTCACAGCTCTATATTACCCAACTCTAAATCTATCAGCTATATGTTCTCTAAACTCTTGTCTCATAGCTCTATATTCTCCAACTCTAGTTTCACAGCTCTATGTTCTCCAACTCTTGTCTCACAGCTCTATATTACTCAACTCTAAATCTATCAGCTATATGTTCTCTAAACTCTTGTCTCATAGCTCTATATTCTCCAACTCTAGTTTCACAGCTCTATGTTCTCCAACTCTTGTCTCACAGCTTTATGTTCCCCAACTATAATATCTCAGCTCTGTGTTCTCAACACTTCTCACAGCTCTATGTTATCAAAACTCTAGTCTCACAGCTCTATGTTCTCCAACTCTTGTCTCGCAGCTCTATATTCCCCATCTCTAATCTCACAGCTCTATGTTCTCAAAACTAGTCTCACAGCTCTAAGTTCCCAAAACTCTAGTCTCACAGCTCTATGTTCTCAAAACTAGTCTCACAGCTCTGTGTTCTCCAAACAAAAATCTCACAGCTTTATGTTCTCTAAACTCTTGAGAAACACTTCTCTTCCCAAACACACACACACACACACACACACTGTAGAATCACATATACCTCCTCCCACTCCTTACTGTAGAGACACACATTGCAGTCACATATAAATCCCATCTCCACAGCAAAGTCAAGCACCCCATCACACACTTACATTGCAAAGGTAAGTATAATAACCCCCACCCCCCCACCCCACGTAGATATTGCTACGGTAAGTTTGACCCACCTTCCCCTCTCACACTCATACGTGTATGGTAGTATGTAGTAAGTTACCACCCCAAACGCATACATATTTTACAGCGAATATACCACCACTGCCATCGCTCACAAATTATAGCCAAACATACTCGTCCGCATGTTGCAGAGGTAAGTATAACCCCCTCCCCCCATGTGCCTTACCCTCCACCCCCCTGTATCTTATGATATCCCGCCCCATGCATATAAAGTCATGTATTGTAATATTCAACAACCCCTCCCCACATATTGCACTGTCAGTTATACCCCCACCCCCTCCACATTGCAGAATCGCGTATAGTTGCCGTCAATTCCAGCGAACCACCTTAAGAACAGACTATAGCAAAGATTCCTTATCCTGTAATGTCTGCGACTGGAACGATCTGCCCCCAGAAATAATCTAGTCACCCACACTCAGCACCTTCACCTCGAGGGTGCTGAAGCAGTACACATAAAAACGCGTGCTCCTTTTTGTATTGTTCCTGCACGCAACATGTGGGGCTCGGGTACCCCTGGCTGAACTGGGGGTGCTTAAAGGTCGTGCATGTTTTTCAACCCCTTTACCTATAATAATTCTTTCTCCCCCCCCCCCTCCCCAGGATGGAAGTCAAGAATAACCCCCTCCCCCCTACCCAAGGTTGCATAATCCCCTTTCTCCCCTCTCCCCCAAGGTTGCAAGTAAAGGATAATCCCCTTTCTCCCCTCTCCCCCAAGGTTGCAAGTAAAGGATAATCCCCTTTCTCCCCTCTCCCCCAAGGTTGCAAGTAAAGGATAATCCCCTTTCTTCCCTCTCTCCCAAGGTTGCAAGTAAAGGATAATCCCCTTTCTCCCCTCTCCCCCAAGGTTGCAAGTAAAGGATAATCCCCTTTCTCCCCTCTCCCCCAAGGTTGCAAGTAAAGGATAATCCCCTTTCTCCCCTCTCCCCCAAGGTTGCAAGTAAAGGATAATCCCCTTTCTCCCCTCTCCCCCAAGGTTGCAAGTAAAGGATAATCCCCTTTCTCCCCTCTCCCCCAAGGTTGCAAGTAAAGGATAATCCCCTTTCTCCCCTCTCCCCCAAGGTTGCAAGTAAAGGATAATCCCCTTTCTCCCCTCTCCCTCAAGGTTGCATAATCCCCTTTCTCCCCTCTCCCCCAAGGTTGCAAGTAAATGATAATCCCCTTTCTCCCCTCTCCCCCAAGGTTGCAAGTAAATGATAATCCCCTTTCTCCCCTCTCCCCCAAGGTTGCAAGTAAAGGATAATCCCCTTTCTCCCCTCTCCCCCAAGGTTGCAAGTAAATGATAATCCCCTTTCTCCCCTCTCCCCCAAGGTTGCAAGTAACGGATAATCCCCTTTCTCCCCTCTCCCCCAAGGTTGCAAGTAAAGGGTAATCCCCTTTCTCCCCTCTCCCCCAAGGTTGCAAGTAAAGGATAATCCCCTTTCTTCCCTCTCTCCCAAGGTTGCAAGTAAAGGATAATCCCCTTTCTTCCCTCTCTCCCAAGGTTGCAAGTAAAGGATAATCCCCTTTCTCCCCTCTCCCTCAAGGTTGCATAATCCCCTTTCTCCCCTCTCCCCCAAGGTTGCAAGTAAAGGGTAATCCCCTTTCTCCCCTCTCCCCCAAGGTTGCAAGTAAATAATCCCCTTTCTCCCCTCTCCCCCAAGGTTGCAAGTAAAGGATAATCCCCTTTCTCCCCTCTCCCCCAAGGTTGCAAGTAAATGATAATCCCCTTTCTCCCCTCTCCCCCAAGGTTGCAAGTAAAGGATAATCCCCTTTCTCCCCTCTCCCCCAAGGTTGCAAGTAACGGATAATCCCCTTTCTCCCCTCTCCCCCAAGGTTGCAAGTAAAGGATAATCCCCTTTCTCCCCTCTCCCCCAAGGTTGCAAGTAACGGATAATCCCCTTTCTCCCCTCTCCCCCAAGGTTGCAAGTAAAGGGTAATCCCCTTTCTCCCCTCTCCCCCAAGGTTGCAAGTAAAGGATAATCCCCTTTCTCCCCTCTCCCCCAAGGTTGCAAGTAACGGATAATCCCCTTTCTCCCCTCTCCCCCAAGGTTGCAAGTAAATGATAATCCCCTTTCTCCCCTCTCCCCCAAGGTTGCAAGTAAAGGATAATCCCCTTTCTTCCCTCTCTCCCAAGGTTGCAAGTAAAGGATAATCCCCTTTCTCCCCTCTCCCCCAAGGTTGCAAGTAAAGGATAATCCCCTTTCTCCCCTCTCCCCCAAGGTTGCAAGTAAAGGATAATCCCCTTTCTTCCCTCTCTCCCAAGGTTGCAAGTAAAGGATAATCCCCTTTCTCCCCTCTCCCCCAAGGTTGCAAGTAAAGGATAATCCCCTTTCTCCCCTCTCCCTCAAGGTTGCATAATCCCCTTTCTCCCCTCTCCCCCAAGGTTGCAAGTAAATGATAATCCCCTTTCTCCCCTCTCCCCCAAGGTTGCAAGTAAAGGATAATCCCCTTTCTCCCCTCTCCCCCAAGGTTGCAAGTAAAGGATAATCCCCTTTCTCCCCTCTCCCCCAAGGTTGCAAGTAAAGGATAATCCCCTTTCTCCCCTCTCCCCCAAGGTTGCAAGTAAAGGATAATCCCCTTTCTCCCCTCTCCCCCAAGGTTGCAAGTAAAGGATAATCCCCTTTCTCCCCTCTCCCCCAAGGTTGCAAGTAAAGGATAATCCCCTTTCTCCCCTCTCCCCCAAGGTTGCAAGTAAAGGATAATCCCCTTTCTCCCCTCTCCCCCAAGGTTGCAAGTAAAGGATAATCCCCTTTCTCCCCTCTCCCCCAAGGTTGCAAGTAAAGGATAATCCCCTTTCTCCCCTCTCCCCCAAGGTTGCAAGTAAAGGATAATCCCCTTTCTCCCCTCTCCCCCAAGGTTGCAAGTAAAGGATAATCCCCTTTCTCCCCCCCCCCTCCCCAGGATGGAATTCAAGAATAATCCCCCTCCCCTCTCCCCAAGGTTGCATAATCCCCTTTCTCCCCTCTCCCCCAAGGTTGCAAGTAAAGGATAATCCCCTTTCTCCCCTCTCCCCCAAGGTTGCAAGTAAAGGATAATCCCCTTTCTCCCCTCTCCCCCAAGGTTGCAAGTAAAGGATAATCCCCTTTCTCCCCTCTCCCCCAAGGTTGTAAGTCAAGAAGAATCCCCCCATGGTTGCAAGTCACGAATAATCCCCTTCCCCCCACCCCAAGCTAGTTTGCAAGTCAAGAATAATCCTCTTCCCCCCACCCCAAGGTTGCAAGTCAAGAATGATCCTCTCCCCCACCCCAAGGCTGCAAGTCAAGAATGATCCTCTCCTCCACCCCAAGGCTGCAAGTCAAGAATGATCCACTTCCCCCAAGGTTGCAAGTCAAGAATTATCCACTTCCCCCCACCCCAAGGTTGCAAGTCAAGAATGATCCTCTTCCCCCCACCCCAAGGTTGCAAGTCAAGAATGATCCTCTTCCCCCCCCCCAAGGTTGCAAGTCGAGAATGATCCTCTTCCCCCAAGGTTGCATGTCAAGAATAACCCCCCCACCCACCCCGAAAAAACCCGTTGCAAGTCATAAACAACCCCCTAAGATGCAAGTCATGAATATCCCCCCCCCCACCCCAAGGTTGCAAGTCAAGAATGATCCTCTCCCCCCCCCCCCCAAAGGTTGCAAGTCAATAATAATCCCTCCCGCAAGGTTGCAAGTCAAGAATGATCCTCTACTACCCACCCACCCAAGGTTGCATGTCAAGCATAATCCCCTTACCCCCCACCCCAAGGTTGCAAGTCAAGAATACCCCCCACCCAAGGTTGCATGTCAAGAATAATCCCCTCCCCCCAGGGTTGCATGTCAAGAATGACCCCCACCCCCCCAGGTTGCATGTCAAGAATGATCCCCTCCCACCCAAGGTTGAAAGTCAAGAATAACCCCCCCCCCCCCCCCCCCCAGGTTGAAAGTCAAGAATGATCCTCTCCCTTCCCCCAAGGTTGCATGTCAAGAATGATCCCCTACCCCCCAAGGTTGCATGTCAAGAATGATCCCCTACCCCCCCCCCCCCCCCCCCCCGCAAGGTTGCATGTCAAGAATGATCCCCTCCCACACCAAGGTTGCAAGTCAATGATGATCCTCTTCCCCCCCACCCCAAGGTTGCAAGTCAAAATAATCCCCTCCCCACACCCCAATGTTGCAAGTCAAGAATAATCCCCTTCACCAACCCCAAGGATGCAAGTCAAGAACGATCCTCTCCCCCCCCCCCCCCAAGGATGCAAGTCAAGATTGATCCCCTCCACCCCCCCCCCCCCCCCCCCCCCGCAGGCTGCAAGTCAAGAATAATCCCCTTCGCCCCACCCCAAGGTTGCAAGTCAAGAATGATCCTCTTCCCCCCACCCCAAGGTTGCAAGTCAAGAATGATCCTCTTCCCCCCACCCCAAGGTTGCAAGTCAAGAATGATCCTCTTCCCCCCACCCCAAGGTTGCAAGTCAAGAATGATCCTCTTCCCCCCACCCCAAGGTTGCAAGTCAAGAATGATCCTCTTCCCCCCACCCCAAGGTTGCAAGTCAAGAATAATCCTCTTCCCCCCACCCCAAGGTTGCAAGTCAAGAATGATCCTCTTCCCCCCACCCCAAGGTTGCAAGTCAAGAATGATCCTCTTCCCCCCACCCCAAGGTTGCAAGTCAAGAATGATCCTCTTCCCCCCACCCCAAGGTTGCAAGTCAAGAATGATCCTCTTCCCCCCACCCCAAGGTTGCAAGTCAAGAATGATCCTCTTCCCCCCACCCCAAGGTTGCAAGTCAAGAATGATCCTCTTCCCCCCACCCCAAGGTTGCAAGTCAAGAATAATCCCCTTCCCCCCACCCCAAGGTTGCAAGTCAAGAATTATCCTCTTCCACCCACCCCAAGGTTGCATGTCAAGAATAATCCCCTTCCCCCCACCCCAAGGTTGCATGTCAAGAATGATCCCCTACCCCCCAAGGTTGCATGTCAAGAATGATCCCCTACCCCCCCCCCCCCCCCCGCAAGGTTGCATGTCAAGAATGATCCCCTCCCACCCCAAGGTTGCAAGTCAATGATGATCCTCTTCCCCCCCACCCCAAGGTTGCAAGTCAAATAATCCCTTCCCCACACCCCAATGTTGCAAGTCAAGAATAATCCTCTTCCCCCCACCCCAAGGTTGCAAGTCAAGAATGATCCTCTTCCCCCCACCCCAAGGTTGCAAGTCAAGAATGATCCTCTTCCCCCCACCCCAAGGTTGCAAGTCAAGAATGATCCTCTTCCCCCCACCCCAAGGTTGCAAGTCAAGAATGATCCTCTTCCCCCCACCCCAAGGTTGCAAGTCAAGAATAATCCCCTTCCCCCCACCACAAGGTTGCAAGTCAAGAATTATCCTCTTCCCCCCACCCCAAGGTTGCATGTCAAGAATAATCCCCTTCCCCCCACCCCAAGGTTGCAAGTCAAGAATAATCCCCTTCCCCCCACCCCAAGGTTGCAAGTCAAGAATAATCCCCTCCCCCCCCCCCCCCCCAAGGCTGCAAGTCAAGAATGATCCTCTTCCCCCCACCCCAAGGTTGCAAGTCAAGAATAATCCCCTTCCCCCCACCCCAAGGTTGCAAGTCAAGAACGATCCTCTTCCCCCCCCCCCCCCCCGCAAGGATGCAAGTCAAGATTGATCCCCTCCACCCCCCCCCCCCCCCAGGTTGCAAGTCAAGAATAATCCCCTTCGCCCCACCCCAAGGTTGCAAGTAAAGAATGATCCACTTCCCCCCACCCCAAGGTTGCAAGTCAAGAACGATCCTCTTCCCCCCACCCCAAGGTTGCAAGCCAAGAATAATCCCCTTCCCCCCACCCCAAGGTTGCAAGTCAAGAATGATCCCCTTCCCCCCACCCCAAGGTTGCAAGTCAAGAATAATCCCCTTCCCCCCATCCCAAGGTTTCAAGTCAAGAATGATCCCCTTCCCCCCATCCCAAGGTTGCAAGTCAAGAATAATCCCCCCCCCAAGGTGGCAAGTCAAGAATGATCGACTCCCCCCCCCCCCCCCCCCCCACCAAGGTTGCAAGTCAAAAATAATCCCCCCCCCCCCCCCCAAGGTTGCAATTCAAGAATAACACACTTCTCCCCCACCAAGGTTGCAAGTGAAGAATAATCCCCCCCAAGGTTGCATGTCATGAATAATCACCCCACCGCCCCCCAAGGTTGCAAGTCAAGAATAATCCCCCCCCCCCCCCCCCAAGGTTGCATGTCATGAATAATCCCCTTCCCCCCAACCCACGGTTGCAAGTCAAGAATGATCCCCTTCCTCCCACGCCAAGGTTGCAAGTCAAGAATGATCCGCTTCCCCCCACCCCAAGGTTGCAAGTCAAGAATGATCCCCCTCCCCCCCCCCCCCCAAGGTTGCAAGTCAAGAATGATAATCCTCCCCCCCCCCAAGGTTGCAAGTCAAGAATGATCCCCTCCCCCCCCCCCCCCAAGGTTGCAAGTCAAGAATAATCCTCCCCCCCCCCAAGGTTGCAAGTCAAGAATGACCCCCCCCCCCCCCCCAAGGTTGCATGTCATGAATAATCCCCTTCCCCCCAACCCACGGCTGCAAGTCAAGAATGATCCCCTTCCCCCCACCACAAGGTTGCAAGTCAAGAATGATCCCCCTCCCCCCACCACAAGGTTGCAAGTCAGGAATGATCCCCCTCCCCCCCCCCCCCCCCCAAGGTTGCAAGTCAAGAATAATCCCCTTCCCCCCAACCCAAGGCTGCAAGTCAAGAATGATCCCCTTCCCCCCACCACAAGGTTGCAAGTCAAGAATGATCCCCCTCCCCTCCCCCCCCCCCCCCCAAGGTTGCAAGTCAAGAATAATCCTCTTCCCCCCACCCCAAGGTTGCAAGTCAAGAATAATCCCCTTCCCCCCACCCCAAGGCTGCAAGTCAAGAATGATCCCCTTCCCCCCACCCCAAGGTTGCAAGTCAAGAATGATCCTCCCCACACCAGGTTGCAAGTCAAGAATGACACTCCCCCCCCCCCCCCCCCCCCCCCCAGGTTGCAAGTCAAGAATAATCCCCTTCCCCCCACCCCAAGGCTGCAAGTCAAGAATGATCCCCTTCCCCCCACCCCAAGGTTGCAAGTCAAGAATGATCCTCCCCACACCAGGTTGCAAGTCAAGAATGACACTCCCCCCCCCCCCCCCCCCCCCACAAGGTTGCAAGTTAAGAATAATCCCCTTCCCCCCACCCCCAAGGTTGCAAGTCAAGAATAATCCCCCCCCCCAAGTTTTTAATGTCAAGAATAATCCCCTTCCTCCCCCTCAAGGTTGCAAGTCAAGAATACCCCCCCCCCCCCCCCCAAGGCTGCAAGTCAAGAATGATCATCTCCCCCCCCCCCCCCCCGCTCCACCAAGGTTGCAAGTCGAGAATAATCTACTCCCCCACCCAAAGTTGCAAGTCGAGAATAATCTACTCCCCCACCCCAAAGTTGCAAGTCAAGAATGATCATCTCTCCCCCCCCCCCTTCCACCAAGGTTGCAAGTCAAGAATGATCCTCCCCCCCCCCCCAAGGTTGCAAGTCAAGAATGATCCTCTTCCCCCCACCCCAAGGTTGCAAGTCAAGAATGATCCTCTTCCCCCCACCCCAAGGTTGCAAGTCAAGAATGATCCTCTTCCCCCCACCCCAAGGTTGCAAGTCAAGAATGATCCTCTTCCCCCCACCCCAAGGTTGCAAGTCAAGAATGATCCTCTTCCCCCCACCCCAAGGTTGCAAGTCAAGAATGATCCTCTTCCCCCCACCCCAAGGTTGCAAGTCAAGAATGATCCTCTTCCCCCCACCCCAAGGTTGCAAGTCAAGAATGATCCTCTTCCCCCCACCCCAAGGTTGCAAGTCAAGAATGATCCTCTTCCCCCCACCCCAAGGTTGCAAGTCAAGAATGATCCTCTTCCCCCCACCCCAAGGTTGCAAGTCAAGAATGATCCTCTTCCCCCCACCCCAAGGTTGCAAGTCAAGAATGATCCTCTTCCCCCCACCCCAAGGTTGCAAGTCAAGAATGATCCTCTTCCCCCCACCCCAAGGTTGCAAGTCAAGAATGATCCTCTTCCCCCCACCCCAAGGTTGCAAGTCAAGAATGATCCTCTTCCCCCCACCCCAAGGTTGCAAGTCAAGAATGATCCTCTTCCCCCCACCCCAAGGTTGCAAGTCAAGAATACCCCCCCCCCCCCCCCCCAAGGTTGCAAGTCAAGAATGATCCCCCCCCCAAAGGTTGCAAGTCAAGAATGATCCCCCCACCCCAAGGTTACAAGTGAAGAAGTGAAGAATGATCATCTACCCTCCCCCCCCCCCCCCCAAGTTTGCTAGGTTGCAAGTCAAAAATGATCGCCTTCCCCCCCCCCCCCCCCCCAGGTTGCAAGTCAAAAATGACAATCTCCCCCCCCCCCCCCCCCCCCAAGGTTGCAAGTCAAGAATGATCCTCTTCCCCCCACCCCAAGGTTGCAAGTCAAGAATAATCCCCTTCCCCCACCCCAAGGCTGCAAGTCAAGAGTAATCCCCTCCTCCCCCCCAAGGTTGCAAGTCAAGAATAATCCCCCCACCCCAAGGCTGCATGTCAAGAATAATCCCCTTCCCCCCACCCCAAGGTTGCAAGTCAAGAATGATCCTCTTCCCCCCACCCCAAGGTTGCAAGTCAAGAATGATCCTCTTCCCCCCACCCCAAGGTTGCAAGTCAAGAATGATCCTCTTCCCCCCACCCCAAGGTTGCAAGTCAAGAATGATCCTCTTCCCCCCACCCCAAGGTTGCAAGTCAAGAATGATCCTCTTCCCCCCACCCCAAGGTTGCAAGTCAAGAATGATCCTCTTCCCCCCACCCCAAGGTTGCAAGTCAAGAATGATCCTCTTCCCCCCACCCCAAGGTTGCAAGTCAAGAATGATCCTCTTCCCCCCACCCCAAGGTTGCAAGTCAAGAATGATCCTCTTCCCCCCACCCCAAGGTTGCAAGTCAAGAATGATCCTCTTCCCCCCACCCCAAGGTTGCAAGTCAAGAATGATCCTCTTCCCCCCACCCCAAGGTTGCAAGTCAAGAATGATCCTCTTCCCCCCACCCCAAGGTTGCAAGTCAAGAATGATCCTCTTCCCCCAAGGTTGCAAGTCAAGAATAATCCCCTCCTCCCCTCCCAATGTTGCAAGTCAAGAATAATCCCCCCACCCCAAGGCTGCATGTCAAGAATAATCCCCTTCCCCCCACCCCAAAGTTGCAAGTCAAGAATGATCCTCTTCCCCCCACCCCAAGGTTGCAAGTCAAGAATAATCCCCTTCCCCCACCCCAAGGCTGCAAGTCAAGAATGATCCCCTTCCCCCCACCCCAAGGTTGCAAGTCAGAATGATCCTCCCCCCCCCCAAGGTTGCAATTCAAGAATAATCCCCTCCCACAGGTTGCAAGTCAAGAATAATTCCCTCCCCACCCCAAGGTTGCAAGTCAAGAATAATCCCCTTCGCCCCACCCCAATGTTGCAAGTCAAGAATAATCCCCTCCCCCACCCCAAGGTTGCAAGTCAAGAATAATCTCCACACCCCAAGGTTGCATGTCAAGAATAATCCCCCCCCCCCCCCCAGGTTGCAATTCAAGAATAACCTACCCCCCACAGGCTGCAAGTCAAGAATAATCTAACCTACCCCCCCCCCCCCCAAGGTTGCAAGTCAAGAATAATCCCCTTCCCCCCACCCCAAGGTTGCAAGTCAAGAATTATCCTCTTCCCCCCCACCCCAAGGTTGCAAGTCAAGAATAATCTACTCCCCCCACCCCAAGGTTGCAAGTCAAGAATAATCTCCCCACACCAAGGTTGCATGTCAAGAATAATCCCCCCCCCCCCCCAGGTTGCAATTCAAGAATAACCTACCCCCCACAGGCTGCAAGTCAAGAATAATCTACCCCCCCCCCCCCCCCCCAGGCTGCAACTCAAGAATACCCCGCCCCCCAAAAAAACGTGGAAGTCAAGAATAATCCCCTTCCCTCCAAAGTTGCAAGTCAACAATAATCCCCCATCCCAAGGTTGCAAGTCAAGAATACCCCCCCTCCTCCCCTTATGAAAACAGTTACAAGTCAAGAATAATCCCCTTCTCCCCAAGGTATAAGTCAAGAATACCCCCCTCAAAAAAAAAAAATGTCGCAAGTTAAGAATAATCCCCTTCCCCCCCAAGTTGCAAGTCAAGAATAATCCCCTTCTCCCCAAGGTTGCAAGTCAAGACCCTCCCCCCCCTCCCCCAAGTTGCAAGTCAAGAATAACTCTCCCCCCCCCCCCCCCGGTTGCTACTCAATAATAATATCCCCCCCCCACCCCAATATTGCAAGTCAAGACCCCCCCCCCCCTCCCTCCCAAGATTACAAGTCAAGAATAATCCAGTTTTCCCCAACACATTGTAGATTACATTAACTCCCCTCCCCCCCTCCCCCCCCCTCCAATATTTTATAATCAAGTGTAATCCCCTCCTCTTTCCTTCTCCCCTAATACATTTATTGCAGTCAAGTATTATCCCCCCCCCTATTTTAGACTTAAGCATAAGTCCCCCCCCCCCCCCCCCCCCCCATTCCAATTTCAAGAATATCAAGAAGCGTCAAGAATAATACATCTCTGCGCACACTTCAATATTGCAGAGTCAAGTATAATTCCCTTTCGCACTATATTGTAGAGTCAAGTATATCCCCCCCCCCCCCCTTTTTGCACCCTCAAGTGCAATACAAACATACTCATGCGCATATTGCAGAGGTAAGTATAATTCCCCCCCCCCCCCCCCCCCGCATGCACATTATCATACACACTCCCCTACATATACAGTCAAGTATTGTAATAACAACCCTTTCCAACAGTCATGTATACATCCACCCCCTCTCCCCCCTCCATAATATAGCAGAATGTAGGATAATTGTCGCTAATTTTAGACAAACTATTAGAGATACTCCTCTCCCCCCGTACGATCTGCGACTGGAACGATCTGCCCCCAGAAATAATCCGTCACCCACACTCAGCACCTTCACCTTGAGGGTGCTGATGCAGTATACATAAAAACACGTGCTCCTTTTGGGGGTTTTCCTGCATGCAACATGTGGGGCTCGGGTACCCCTGGCTGAACTGGGGGTGCTTAACGGTCGTGCATGCATCTCAACGCCTTTACCTATGATTGTTCTACACCTTTCCATTTATGTCATTATTTTCCTCTATATCTTATCTCACTAAGTAATTGCCGGTACACGGCAGGTGGACATGCAACCAGAACAAGGAGGCAATACCCACAGAGCTTTATCTTCCATAGCGCGTTTTCTTTCATATAGCTATATTGTTTAACAGTTCTCAGTGGTGTCACATATCTTTGTTAGCATGAGTATCCCATGGCTCTATCACAGTTCCATGTCCGCCAGGGCTCTATGCTCTCACAATTCTATGTCCTCACAGCTCTATGCTTTCCAATTGTATGTCCTCACAGCTCTATGCTTTCAGAATTCTATGTTCTCACAGCTCTATGCTTTCAGAATTCTATGTCCTCACAGCTCTATGCTTTCAGAATTCTATGTCCTCACAGCTCTATCCTTTCAGAATTATATGTTCCCACAGCTCTGTTTTCACGATTCTATGTCTTCACAGCTCTATGCTTCCACAATTCTATGTCCCCCATAGCTCTATGCTTTCAGAAGTCTATGTCCTCACAGCTCTATGCTTTCAGAAGTCTTATGTCCTCACAGCTCTATGCTTTCAGAAGTCTATGTCCTTACAGCTCTATGCGTTTAGAATTCTATGTTCTCACAGCTCTATGCTTTCAGAATTCTGTGTCCCTGCAGCTCTATGCTTGCAGGATTCTTTGTCCCCACAGCTCTATGCTTTCAAAATTCAATGTCCCCACAGCTCTATCCTTTCAGAATTCAATGTTCATACAGCTCTATCCTTTCAGAATTCAATGTCCCCACAGCTCTATCCTTTCAGAATTCAATGTCCCCACAGCTCTATCCTTTCAGAATTCAATGTCCCCACAGCTCTATCCTTTCAGAATTCAATGTCCCCACAGCTCTATCCTTTCAGAATTCAATGTTCATACAGCTCTATCCTTTCAGAATTCAATGTTCATACAGCTCTATCCCTTCATAATTCAATGTTCATACAGCTCTATCCTTTCAGAATTCAATGTCCCCACAGCTCTATCCTTTCAGAATTCAATGTCCCCACAGCTCTATCCTTTCAGAATTCAATGTCCCCACAGCTCTATCCTTTCAGAATTCAATGTTCATACAGCTCTATCCTTTCAGAATTCAATGTTCGTACAGCTCTATCCTTTCAGAATTCTATGTCATGACAGCTCTATGCTTTCAGATTTCTATGTCCCCACAGCTCTGTGCTTTCACAGTTCTATGTCCTCACAGCTCTATGCTTTCAGAATTCTATGTCTTCACAGCTTTATGCTTTCACAATTGTATGTCCTCACAGCTCTATGCTTTACAGTTCTATGTCCTCACAGCTCTATGCTCTCACAATTCTATGTCATCACAGCTCTATGCTTTACAATGATATGTTCTCACATCTCTATGGTTTCATAATTCTATGTCTTCACAGCTCTATGCTTTCACAACGCTATGTCACCACAGCTCTATGCTTTCAGCACTCTATGACCTCACAGCTCTATCCTTTCCGAATTCTATGTCCTCACAGCTCTATGCTTTCAGAATTCAATGTCCCCACAGCTCTATGCTTTCACAATCCTATGTCCCCACAGCTCTATGCTTTCACAATTATATGTCCACACAGCTCTATGCTTTCAGAATTCAATGTCCCCACAGCTCTATCCTTTCACAATTCAATGTCCCCACAGGTCTATCCTTTCAGAATCCAATGTCCCCACAGCTATATCCTTTCAGAACTCAATGTCCCCACAGCTCTATCCTTTCACAATTCAATGTCCCCACAGCTCTATCCTTTCAGAATTCAATGTCCCCACAGCTCTATCCTTTCAGAACTCAATGTCCCCACAGCTCTATCCTTTCACAATTCAATGTCCCCACAGCTCTATCCTTTCACAACTCAATGTCCCCACAGCTCTATCCTTTCAGAACTCAATGTCCATACAGCTCTATCCTTTCAGAACTCAATGTCCCCACAGCTCTATCCTTTCACAACTCAATGTCCCCACAGCTCTATCCTTTCACAACTCAATGTCCCCACAGCTCTATCCTTTCAGAACTCAATGTCCCCACAGCTCTATCCTTTCACAATTCAATGTCCCCACAGCTCTATCCTTTCAGAATTCAATGTTCCCACAGCTCTATCCTTTCAGAATTCAATGTCCATACAGCTCTATCCTTTCAGAACTCAATACCCATACAGCTCTATCCTTTCAGAACTCAATGTCCATACAGCTCTATCCTTTCAGAATTCAATGTTCCCACAGCTCTATCCTTTCAGAATTCAATGTCCATACAGCTCTATCCTTTCAGAACTCAATGTCCATACAGCTCTATCCTTCAGAGTTGTGAGGTTCCATGACCGTATGCTTTTCACTGTATTTTCTCACCCTGGTTTTTCCCCACAAACTTATGCTCTACCAGGTCTGTGTTGTCGTAGACCTATGCTCTAATCAATAATGAACAGACTCATTTTTCAAGAGTTCTATGCTGTAACGGCTCTATGTTACCAAAGTTCGATAATATAGATGACATCTCTATACTTTCTCGGCTCTAGCAAATATTGAATCATGTGTATTAAATACTATATACACTACTCACAAAAAGTTAAGGATCACTATGAGAAAACAGGTGCGCAAGAAACTCCGTTCGCTCCTGTTATTTTTTTCTCAGTCAAGCCAAATTGTTATGAATTCTTGTTCAGCTGTAAGTGGGCGATGTTGTGTTAGTGGAAACATTGCACGTGATTCTCTATTACTGAGCTTGGCAGCAAAAGAAAAAGCGGAAACTTGCGAAAAAGGACCTTGTTTTGGATCGTTCTGCATGAACACATTGCACAAGCCAGATGGAAAAACCATTATGCACGTGCAAGCACTGCTGTTTATGTGTGAGATGCTGTCTCTTGCTTGGCTTTATAAGAAGACATACCACCAGTATTAGGCCTGATTTGACAATGCCTCCACGACGAAAATTGAGCGAGTTGGATAGGGGACGAGCTGTTGCATGGTTCCAAGATGGTGTTCCCAAGCGAGAAGTGGCCAGGCGACTTCAGGTCTCCATCTCGGTCATTGTCAGACTGATTCAACGCTTCACAGCCACTGGGAGGGTCCATGAAAGACGCAGATCTGGTCGACCGAAGAAGACAACTCCACGTGAAGATCGTCTCATTGAACGACAAGCCCTGCAGACAAGAACAGCCTCTTCCAGCATCATTCGAAGGCAGCTGAGGGTGGCTACTAACATCAACATCAGCCAGCAGACCATACGGAACCGCCTTCATGGGTTTAACCTCCGTTCTCGTCGCCCAGCTGTACGGCCACGCTTAACTCCAGCCCATAGGGCAGCACGCCGCGCCTTCTGCAGACGTCACGTGAGGTGGACACGTCAGCAATGGTCCCAGGTCCTGTTCAGTGATGAATCACGCTTCACCCTGAACCACAACGACGGCCGACTGAGGGTCTGGAGGCGCCCAGGGGAACGCTTTATTGACGCCACTGTCCAAGAAAAGGTGGCCTTTGGTGGAGGTTCTGTAATGGTCTGGGGGGCCTTCAGCCTTCACCACAGAACACCCTTGTATCATGTACAGGGTAACCTGACTGGCCTCCGATACCGGGATGAGATCCTTCGACCGCTGGCTGTGCCTACACTGCAGCAGATGGGACCGCCGGCTGTCTACCAGGATGACAACGCTCGCCCCCACAGGGCAAGGGTGGTCAACGACTTCCTGCAGCAGTCTGGAGTCAACAGAATGGAGTGGCCAGCATGCAGTCCCGATCTCAACCCGATTGAGAACCTCTGGGATGAGCTGGATCGCAAAGTGAGGAGCAACCACCCCCCTCCCAGGGATGCCCAGCACCTCTACCAGATGCTGCAGGCTGAGTGGCAGGCGCTTCCACAGAGGATCTTCACCACCCTGGTCAACTCCATGAGGACTCGCTGCGTCGAGTGCCAGAACAGCCATGGCGGATACACGCATTACTGAACTTTTGGGAGCATCAGAATGCCCTGTCTTGTGATTTCAATGACTTTGGGAAATCAAATTTCGATACGTACCCACTTTGATCAAATGTACAGACCAAACGATTGCTCGAAATTGAAGGCAATTGTGTATCGTTATCACTAAAGCATTGAATTAAATGTTGGCCAAAATTCAACGCATTGGCTTTCTTATTTGGAAAGTTATGAATTAGTTTGCAAGTGATCCTTAACTTTTTGTGGATAGCTTATATAAAAACCCATAAAAATAACACGTTGAGCAGCATGGGCGCGCGCGCACACACACACACGCACGCGCGCGCGCTCACGCACGCACGCACACACGCACACGCACACACACTCCGCTCACATAGACACACAAATATACACCCACACCCACCCACCCACACCCTTTCAGTCTTTTTTTCCCTGAGGGTGCCAGAATTCGTGGGTCACAAAGAGAGGAAGAAGACACCCACACTCTCTCTCTCTCTCTCTCTCTCTCTCTCTCTCTCTCTCTCTCTCTCTCTCTCTCTCTCTCTCTCTCTCTCTCTCTCTCTCTCTCTCTCTCTCTCTCTCTCTCTCTCTCTCTCTCTCTCTCTCTCTCTCTCTCTCTCTCTCTCTCTCTCTCTCTCTCTCTCAGGTTTTTTTCTTGTATTTTGCGATGTCTTTTTTTGTCTATTTGTATTTTTTAAATTTATTTTCTTTTGGTTCTGAGGGCCGGATGAAAAAAAGCCGGTTATTGTGCTTATTCCGCTTTTCCTCAATAAAAAACATTCGTTCGTTCTCTCTCTCTCTCTCTCTCTCTCTCTCTCTCTCTCTCTCTCTCTCTCTCTCTCTCTCTCTCTCTCTCTCTCTCTTCTCTCTCTCTCTCTCTCTCTCTCTCTCTCTCTCTCTCTCTCTCTCTCTCTCTCTCTCTCAAGCACACACACACACGCTACACGCTCGTACATACTCGCGCACGCGCGCACGCACACACACACAACCAGCGCAATCGGAGCATGACGAAATTGAATTAAAAAAAGAGAGAGAGAGAAAGAGGGCCGTGTGTTGACTCATTGATCTGTCAATCTTAGAGACTCAATTAGGTCCATTATTGTTTGTGATTGATGGCATGATGGCAGACGTTTTATTAACGGGCAGGAATGGATAGTCATAGGCCTACAGTATATTTCACTGAAAATGAGAATGTTCTGGCTTTGTGTTTTGGTGTTTCATGGAAAGTCAAAGGCAACCCTCCTTCTATACTTTGACTATAATTTTAATAAACTGTGATCTTTCCATTACTCTACCAGACCTGTTTACCCCCCTACACAAGTCTTGAGTAGTCTGGGTAGCTGAAAGGAGTAGTTTTGGTGCAAAATGTGTAGTTTTATTCATTAAAACATCAAACAATGTTCACTGAAAATGAGTAATTAGCATTATTTTCAATTTTGAAGAGTAGTAGAGGTTCAAATTGAGTAGAATACTGCTAAAAAAAGAGTAAACAGGTCTGCTCTACATACAGGCTTCAAAGCATTTGAGTGGGCTTCACTGAAATCTTTGTAGCAATTCATGGTTTGGAGTATACTGAATGTTATTGTATAGCTCAGTAGTTTTATTTTTAATATTTCATACTCCAGTCTGCATTATGTGGTTAAGTAGAAGAGCCCGCATATTTTTCATGACGTTTTGATCTGGTGAATAGCTGGACCAATCAGAAATCATCCCGTTTTGTCCGTCAAACCAGTATTTGTGTGTGTCAAATTTGGTGGTGGTCTACAATAAAATCCAGATGTTTAGGTCGTAATTGTGGTTTGTTGTAAAGAGGAGACATTTGAGAAATCATACATATTTATATTTTATGAAACTCTCCATTAATGTGAAGACAGGAGTTATTTGTTTCCCTTGCCGATACTGCACACGTGTATGTATTGTTGTTGTACCCTGGCTAAAAATTCCGGGATCATCCCAACAGCAGAAGCACTCGAACACTATGGTACAAGCGCATCAGCTACGGATGAGAACATTACGTGTGTGGCCGTTTTTGATAACCACACCACGTGGGCAGCCACACTCCGACTTCGGGGGACACGTTTATATAAATTTGGGCACCTTTTGGGCTGTGGATACATTAGTTTGCATTGATGTTTTGCTGAGATCTTAACATATTTTGATTAGGTCTACCCAAAGCTTCCACCTGAGCATATCCCATTCTTCTGGGCTGCATTTGTGTGGGCTGCACGTTAACAAAATTAATATGCTTGTTATTTTTACTTATTGCCAAGTGGCGTCACGTTGTCAAATTGTACGTATTTATTGCTATTAAATCGCTCCCCAAACGACATATTTAAACAGCATCGATTATCTCCTTTATACCAATGCACATTTAAAGTGACTACAACTCTGGATTAGTCCACAACAAATCAACTGACAAAGTCACACAAGGTCACTTGGTCTTTAATTTCGGTTCACCCAGCACCTTGCATAACGTCAGTACTTTCGTCAGCCGTCAAACTGTTGGTAATAACAATATGCGTTGGCTAGAGGAATGCCCAAATGTTTTTAATAACGCATTCGATTGCGCGTGTCTGCATTTTGCTGCTCAATAATGATATTGCGTTTAGTTTCTACATTCATTTTTCAACGTGCTTTCAATATGGCTGCGTAAACAAGTAAAGGGGAGCAACTCTGAGTGTTTTGGGCTGATTTAATAAAGTAACATAATTTATCTCGGATGACCATTCCATAGTTATCATTTAGAGAGCCATCTATTTTAAAATACTTTTAAAAGTTACACACCCAAATTATCATTTTCACTGAAACAAACTATTTGTAAGGGTCGTTTCCATAGTCCTCATTGTTGGCCTTCAGTCGTGATTGTGGTGATATGGGCGTCATAAATAACACGATGTGTGTGTTACTATGTGTGTCGCACGCGCGTACGCGCACATTTGAATCGTATCCGACCATGACATGCAACAAAATGACATGGCCGTGACCCACATCCCAATGCCCTCAACTTGAAATTGAGGCTGCTCTTTAAAATGATGTTTCGTTTTCAATTTGGGAACATTTGTATTGGAGTCAAACCTGGTCAAAACAAGATTTCGTACCAGCTATAAGAGGAAAAACACGTGAAACCCGTGATTTTGACACGTGATCTGGTGGGTCTTTAAAGATTTCTTACCAGCGAAAGAAAAAACGTAAAACGCTGATTTTCACACATCGGCGTGGCGGGTCTTTATTTCAAAGCAAGGTAATAATAACAATTTAAAAAAATATAAAGAACAACATTGGAAATGGTTGTTGACTCTTCCGCCAGATAGGATACAAATCCAAAAAGTATTTTTGGAAAAACTGAAACGTTGGACAGACAGACATACAGACACACACATAATACATACACACACACACACACACACACACACACAACAAAACAACACATCCCTTGTTCCACTACAACGATGAAGATGAGAAGGGCAAAAACATTTACACCAATGATGGTGGTGGTGGTTGTGATGATGATGATCGAATGTTTCACAAGAAAATTAATACTATCGGTTTCTACCCAATCACTATACAATTGAAGTCGGAAGTATTCCACTATAAACAGACAACGACAACAACAACAAATCCAACCAAACTACCAACTAACCAAGGCACAACTAAGACCCTTCTACCCCTGCCTCCCCTGCCCTCTTTCTCTACCTCCCTTTCGTGATTTTTTCCCTTCTCGATTCTATTCCCTCTAGGTTACCCAACATTGTCAATCATTGACAGCTCTAAGAAACAGTACTACAAAGACAGGTGTCCGTCCGCAGGTGTTTATTTTTATATTTTTTAGCAGAGACATTCGATTAACAGAGCACGTAGCCATATTATGCAGTCTGTTGTTGCATGGAGAGCTAAAGGGGGTCAATTCGACGTACCCCCGTCTCTATGTGTCACTCTCATTGTGCCCCCGTCTCTGTTATATCCCTGTTTCTATTATACCTCCCGTGTCTATGTGTCACCGTCTTAATGCGTGCGGGATAAGGTTAGAGTTAGGGGTAGGCTTAGGGTTTCTGGTTAGGGTTAGGGCTAGGGTTTCAAATTAGGTTTAGGGTTTGGATTAAGGTTAGGGTGACGTTGAAGCGTCAGCTCAGTCTGGCTGGTATCTCATATAAGAACTGTCATATAAAAGCGTCATAATCATCAAATTGTTGATGGAGGATGCTATGTGCAAGAAGAAGAACTGGGAGATCATGGGCCCAAGGCAGAGGCAGCTGGAGAACGTCAATAAGGCAAGGTGCCGATGCCTTCGAGACTGCCAGGAGAGAGGACGCAGAGGACAAGAGGAGCAGAAGAAAAGCATCAACTGCCCAGAGCCCCCCGACCTTGAATTCCCCACGCCCGTCATGTCCGAAAGTATGCAAACCCAGGGCCAGATTATACAGTCATCAAAGGGCATGCCGCTGGGGATAAATTCCCCACTGATCCTCGGACCCGAAAAATCGGCCAACAGCAACAAGAGTTAGGTTTTCCTTTCCGTTTCATACAGCGACCACAGTCACTTTTGACTATTCTGTCGCTGTTACTTTACGGGGATCTACGGAAATGCGCACTGAGGTTCTACTGAGAAGAAGAAAGTTGACAATAGAAGAAGAAGACAGAAAGTCTGGCCCAGCCAGCTAGGTTCCGCGTTTTTTGTGTCACGTACAGACGGATACATACTATGACGGAGACTCACAGAGACGGGGACATATAATGACGGGGACACATAGAGACGGGGATACCTAGACACGGGGACACAGAGAACAACAATAATTATTGGTGACGCATAGAAACGGGAACACTTAAGGGCCTGCTACACTACATAGGCCTACGATTAGCTGTTAATGCGATGCGATTGTGACGGCGCGAGTCATGATTCACGTGAAATACTTCCATCTAAAAATAAATTCTACTACTTTCGCTCACTATACTCAAGTAGACCCAATGCATGAATTTCACGTGAATCATGACTCGCATCGTCACAATCGCATCGCACTGACAGCGAATCGTATGTAGTGTAGCAGGCCCTTTAGAGACGGGGGCACAGAGCTACGTAACCGCTAATTATAAATCATTGCAATAATCCCACCCGTCTCGCGCCCAGTGCTGGCTAAATCGGCTTCAGGGATCGATAGGTTAATTCACGGTCCTCTGCTGTTCTCCGATCACTGATTTTCGTCTCTTCTTTTTTTAGCCCGGGCTCGCGTGCGTCTTCTAGGCACCTTGTACCCGGGGTAGGTCTCTGGTTTCTCTGAAGGAAAGAAACAATTCTTTGCTGCCAGAAAGAACTAGGGAAGTTTTCGAAGGGGTAGAAAGTAGACTAGCCAGGGTGGTCGAGTGTCTGTGTGGGTGGGGCACATATTTGGGGGTGGGTATGGAAAAGATAGAGAAGGAAATATGTGTGTGTGTGTGTTTTGTGTGTGTGTGTGTGTGTGTGTGTGTGTGTGTGTGTGTGTGTGTGTGTGTGTGTGTGTGTGCTTGTGTTTGTTTGTGTGTGTGTTTTGTGTGTGTGTGTGTGTGTGTTGCGTGTGTGTGTGTGCATGTGTGTTGTGTGTGTCAGTCTGTGTGTGTGTCTAATATGTGTTTGTGTGTTTTGTGTGTGTAGTGTGTGTGTGTGTAGTGTGTGTGTGTGTGTGTGTGTGTGTGTGTGTGTGTGTGTGTGTGTGTGTGTGTGTGTGTGTGTGTGTGTGTGTGTGTGTGAGGGGAATAACGACGGAGAAGGCGGGGATGATTAAGATTGAAGATCACACACACACTCGCGCGCGCGCACGTACCCATGTCAAAAAGATTGTTATCGCCATAGTTTGCTGCATGCTAAGCAACTTTCTTTGTTTTCTTCAAAAGCAAAGAACGCTTATCATTATCCTTTGTTGAGCATTCGGGTATCACCAAACGAATTATCTGGTTTGTTATTAACTTTGTTTATAAAACAAACTGTCAACTACATGTTATTTCAACAAACTAACAGACAATGAGACAGAAAGAAAGAGAAAAGAAAGGAACGAAGAAAAGAACAGAAAAAAGAAAGTCAGACAGACAGATAGACAGCCAGCCCGGCAGACAGACAAACAGACAATCTCTGCCAAAAGAAATCAAAACGAAAAGCAACAAACTGCCAGGAAGGAAACCCAGCAGAGCGTGAATCAACCATCAAGCCGGGTGGGTGGCCCTAGAACCATAGACCTAAAACTCTAGCCTACATAGGTAGAAATATTCCCTAACAGTCTTGTAACAGATCATTCCAGTAACACACTCCCTTACCGCCACTGTTGAGATTAGCTAACCGACTGTACATATTAATATAGTTCCTTCATTCCTATTTTTTTTTAAACTCCCGGTTCTAAGATAACGGGGGAGTACTTTGGAATGGGAACGAGGGCTATGAGTCTGACTGTCCGTATGTGTGTGATCAAAACTTGTTCCATTTCACAGCACCTAAACCACTGAGCCAATCTTAACGAAACTTGGCCGCATGGTTCCTTAAGTAAAGTCGCGGACCGTGGTGTCAAATTCACCAAATGGCAATCAGATTTGAATATTACAAAGTCACCGATAATTTCAAAGATAATGGATGGGTTGAAATCAAAATAGGCTAGCGAAAATAGTTTCACCTGTCATTGTAAAATATTTAATTGCTCAGTATTGTCATACGGATACAGAAAAATGTTTTTAACACCAAAAACCCCAGAGTAAAATTTTTTTACCCCCCCCCCCCCCATCCCCCCCACTGATATCCAGCAGTAAAGGGGAGTACAGTTTATATGGCTCTACCATCTTGTTTCTTATTTCTTTCCGCTACGCACGTAGCGAGTTTACCTACCACCCTACCCAACTCTACGTGTCCTATACCCTACCTTACGAAAAAAAGGGTGGCTCAATCATGTGGACAGAGGTTTTCTGAATACCGTCGTAACTTTGCAGTTCTGGTTTCTTAGTTTTCTCTTTGGGGGAAGGGCAAGACATGCCAGACTGGGAAGGAAGGCCTAGGGACTGAAGGAGGTGGTGGTAGGTTAAAGATCGAAGATTGATCAAGGAAATTGATCTGGCGTTCACGACCTCTGAGTCAAACTGAGGAAATAGAAAGAGAAGGAAACACGGGAATAAAGAAAGAAGGGAAAATACGAAGCAACGAGAAAGGAAGAAGTAGAAAGAAGCAAAAGAAAGAAGGAGAAAGAAGCAGAAATACACTCGGAAATAAAAAGAAGCACAAGAAACTACGAAGAAGGGAGCTAAAAGAAGAAGAAAAAAGAAGCAAAAGAAAGGAAAGTGAAGAAAACAAAGAAAGCAGAAGGAAGGAAAGGGGAAAGACGCTAAAAGAAAGAAGCGAGTAACAGAAAGAAGGAACAAAAAAGAAAGACAGAAGGAAAAAGAAGCAAAAATAAATAAAGAAGGAAAAAGAAGCAAAAAGAAAGAAAGAAGCAAAAAGAAAGAAAGAAAGAAGAATACGGAAGCAAAAAGAAAGGAGAAATAAGCAAAAAGAAAGAAAGGAGAAAGAAGCAGAAAGAAAGAAGAAAACAATCCCATTCTCCATTCTTCTAACTCCCCACATCCCCGTCTCCTGGTCTGTTATGTTACACTCCTGTCTGGCACTAAATGGAGGCACCGCAGGCTAGTTGGATTGGTACGTCTTCTGTTGACAGACTTCTGCTGCTGCGGATTTCCGTCTGGGTAAGGTGAGTTAAAAGAGGAAGTGAAGCAAGAGAGAGAGAGAGAGAGAGAGAGAGAGAGAGAGAGAGAGAGAGAGAGAGAGAGAGAGAGAGAGAGAGAGAGAGAGAGAGACGAAATACGAATGTTTTATTGAGGGTAAAAAGGATAAGCTACAATAGCTTCTTTACACCTGGCCCTCTCACTCACACACTCACACCATGCATCAGGCAATGACAAATTTACATAAAAACAGTCAAGTCAAGAAAATGAAACAAAAATTGGCACATGCAATAATTGACAGAGAATCAAATTGGAACATTAAACAGATATACAGAGAGACATAAAAATTTACAAGAATCTTGGCATAAGTTGATGTTTGCAGTAAAACTCATTAACATAACTGGTGGACAAGATTGTCCATTATGTACTTGTGATAAGATTTGCGAAAGGAAGATACGCTAGTTTTATTTTTGAAATTATCAGGGATGTCGTTCCACAGTTTACCACCTGAGTATGTAAGGGATGCTTTATATAGATCTGTTCTGGGGCGGGGCATTATTAATTTGGTTTTGCTTCGAATTGCATGGACTTTAAATTTAGTAATAAGATATTTTGGTGCTAACTTATTTATGATCTTGTACATAAGGGTACCTTTGTTTAGTAGACATTTCAAATCAAATGGTAGAATGTTGAGTTCTTTATAGTCATTGGTTTCAAGGGAGAACGATTTAAGGAGTATGAGTTTAAGAGAACGTTTATATAATCTTTCAACGTGTTTGAGTGTGTTTTTACTAGCTGAATCCCAACATGTTGATGCATAATCAATGTCAGGCTGAATATAGGCATGGAAAAAAAGTTTACGGGTATGTTGATCCAAAAAGTGCTTTATTCTATTAAGCTGAAATACTTTTTTTGAGATTTTCTTGGCCAGTATTTGCATGTGTTTTGACCATGATAAGTTGTTGTCAATGTATAGGCCGAGTAATTTGTGTGAAGTAACTTCTTCTAGAGACTTTTCATAGATAGTTGGTGTACTTAATTGATTTTTAACGTTTTGCCTCTTTTGTTTTGTTGTGATTAACATGAATTTAGATTTTTTTGGATGTAATGCCATATGATTTTGCTCTGACCAGTCAACTAAATTATTAATGTCACTCTGCAATTCAGAACAGATTGAGTCAGCATTATAACCGTTTTTATGGATTGTGGTGTCGTCTGCAAAAAGTTCACATGGTGAAGTAAGATGAAGCGGGAGGTCATTTATATAAATGGTGAAGAGTATAGGTCCTAAGACAGAGCCTTGGGGAACTCCATAATAGACTGATTGCAATGAAGATGTAATAATATCTTTGGAGACGGTTTGTCGTCTGTCAGATAGAAAGGACGAAACGAGGGCGATAGAATCTTGGGTTAAACCGTACAATGATAGTTTTTTTAATAGAAGGGCATGGTCAATAACATCAAAGGCTTTAGCAAAGTCAACGAAAATAGCACCGGTGAGAAGGTCATTGTTAATATTAGAATGCCACTGTTCGACTAGATTAGTGAGTACTGTTTGGCAGGAATGATTTTCTCTAAAGCCACTTTGGTTACAATGGAAAAGATCATGTGTAGTAAAGTATGTCTGAAGATTACGCTTTAAGTGCTTTTCTAGAGGTTTGGAAAGGTTAGACAAAATAGATATAGGTCGGTAGTTTGACGGATCTTGGGGGTCACCAGATTTATATAGTGGTATCACCTTTGCGTCTTTAAATAATTGGGGATAACAGCCTTTCTCAATGCAAAGGTTATAGATATAGGTAAGACAGTCCGTGATAATAGGCGCAGATAACTTTAAGATATAATTATCAATATGATCTAAGCCGCAACATTTAGAATGCTTGAGTTGAAGTAATTCTTGGTACACCTCATGTACAGCCATATACTGAAAACTGAGTTTAGGACCTAGTTTTTTGGAGTAGCAATACTCCTTCAGTAACAATAGATCGTTAGAACTAGTTCGGTCAGCTAGTATAGTTTTATCGGCTATGGTACAGAAATGACTGTTGAGTTCTTCTACAGAGAGATCGTTAGCCAAGGGCGGACTATGTAAGAAGAGAGAGAGAGAGAGAGAGAGAGAGGGAGGGGGGGGGGGGTAGTGTGTGTGTGTGTGTGTGTGTGGGGGGGGGGGGGCTGGGGAGGATGATAGTATAATATTGGAGAGGTTGGGTGAGATTTATCTGCTAGCAACCTGCTTTTCTGTTGTTTTTAACATATACCTGACTTGTATTGTTGTTTTTGCTCCTGTTGTTGCCTGGTGTTTGCTCCTTTAGCAAAATTTGCTGTTTGCTGTTCTCCTGTTTGTCTATGTTGATAAAGGCGCATTCCCCGAAATAAGTTTTGTTTTGTCTCTTGTGAATACAACAACACCATTTTACACTTGTCGTGCAGTTTGTTGTTTGTTGTATGTTCCAGTGACGTTGCAGTCTGTTTTAGTTGTTTTTTAAATATATATATACCTGACAAATAAAGTAATTTACGTGACAATACATCGGAGTTTATAAATGTTATTGATAGCTGTAAAAAATCAAAAACAAAATCGTGTTTGGTTTGTGTATACAGAAATACTTTTGTGGGAAGGAATGAGAAAGAGAGAGAGAGAGAGAGAGAGAGAGAGAGAGAGAGAGAGAGAGAGAGAGAGAGAGAGAGAGAGAGAGAGAGAGAGAGAGAGAGAGAGAGGGTATATTACTTATAAATTAAGACAGGCTTCGAATGATTCCTTGTAAATGGCCTACAGTCAATGTAGAACATTATCGATTTGGCTATTGATTGAAACTTTTTTTAATTATTATTATAGACTATATAAAATAAAATTGTCAAGCATAAACGCAACAGAATACACCATAAAAAAGAATGACAAAGGAACAGAAACAGATAATATAAACGTCAACTCAAACAAACAAAGCTACGCACAGAAACTGCTTTTAACCGCCAATAGTCTTCAAATATGTGAAGGCCGACGTTCTGTAGATGTTAAAGACGGGGTATGACACGCTCACATGGTTTCTTTGATATCACAATGCGTAAATAGCTTTTGAACACATTGCACTCAATGCATAGGAAACTTCATTTCACAGTGGCATTTCCATTACCAAAGGATTGTGACAAAAAAGAGGTAAAATTGGTTGCACATAAGGAGAGAGAGGGAGAGAGAGAGAGAGAGGGGGAGAGAGAGAGAGAGAGAGAGAGAGAGAGAGAGAGAGAGAGAGAGAGAGAGAGAGAGAGAGAGACAGACAGACAGACAGACAGACAGACAGACAGATAGGCACACAGACAGACAGACAGAGGCAGAGAGCAAATCTCGTTCTTGATCTCTGTCTTAATGGTAATGGAAGGAGCAATGCATTTTATGGTGTCTACAAAAGCAAAGTGTAAAACTTTCAACCGAATCGGCCATCCAGTAAACAGAGTTTTATAGTAAGTAGGTACTGTACTGTTCTGGTTAGATACCAATCGTTCTGGAAAGAAACTTTATAGGAGTAAAGTATGAGCAGAAAATGTTCTGTAAGAAGTATATGCCAGACTGTAGGGGAGAACGGGGCTAGTCCGCCTACTTTTCAGCTGTTCTCATCATAAACGGCAAGCTAACGGAAGTAGAAGCTCCACTGCTAGACCAATGGTTAGGTAAATGTATGGACCGCAAACGTATATGGAAAATTCAGTTATGGCACAAAAGGGGTTCTCCGCTTGCTGCTCGAAGTACACCCACCCTTACGTTGGCATACATGCCTCAAGGTGGGGCAAGCTCACCTACAGGCTGGGAAAGGCTGCCCCCCACCCCCACCCACTCATGCTTATGCTTATAAATGCTTAATAAAACACAAAACCACACAAAATCGTCAATTACGAAGCACCCTTTCAATACCAGAAATTAAAAGTTATCTTCATAAAAAATAATGAAAACCGAAATTAAGTCATAGATTCATTTGTTACAAATAATAACAAATGTAGTTTTTTTTTGTTCTCAACTTTTTTTGTAAATTGATGCCCACGCTCCAAAGTCCAATCTTACACAGGGCGTGGCGGGAGGATAGCCTGTGGCTGTCACATGCTCTAAATGATTCCAGCGCAAAGCACTTAGCAATAAACACGAAATGACGGACCTGCCCCGGTTTCCCCTACTCATTCTTCTCTGGTAAAAACGAGAAGGTACTGTCACAAAAAGGAAACCTGATAGTAGATTCTACTACTAGCCTTGATTACTGATTTGTCCCATTTCTAAACTATCAGATGATGAAACACGTAAACAATAAAATGGTTTGAAAACTATGATTTCGAAGAGAAGACAAACAAAGAGTTTCTAGTCTAGTTTGTTTAAAAGTTGAATATCAACATTTTCATTCATTTTCATTGAAAGATCGACGTCAGGTTTTTTTCCTGTCACCTTTAAAATACAACTGGAGTTTGACATGACATGACTTGATCCAACCTGATTCCCAAGCTGACTTTCCCAAGAGTCTGGCGGTATGTAAGTGTTTGCTTTGAACTCCACAAAAGCGGAATCAAAACAAATCAAATGACGCTTCCACTTTAGTCTATAGCCAAAATAAGTTCATTGTAGGACCCAAAAGTGTGTGTGTGTGTGTGTGTGTGTGTGTGTGTGTGTTTGCCTCTGTGTGTATGTGTGTGTTTGCCTCTGTGTGTGTGTGTGTGTGTGTGTGTGTGTGTGTGTGTGTGTGTGTGTGTGTGTGTGTGTGTGTGAGTGTGTGTGTGTGTGTGTGTGTGTGTGTGTGTGTGTGTGTGAGTGTGTGTGTGTGTGTGTGTGTGTGTGTGTGTGTGTGTTGTTTACCTCTATGCGCGCGCGCGCGTCCGCGTGTGTGTGTGTGACCACATCCCTGGGGTCACGGTGACATACTGGTCAAATATAATGCTATAATCAACTGCCTCCTTCTTTGTCTGTTCATCTGTCTGTCTCTCTGTGTCTCTGTCTCTGTCTCTCATTTTCCAGGTTCTGTTTTCCTAAACCTTCATAACCCGTTCAAACAATTTTGATAGTACTCTTAAAAACGTTCCTCTACACACGGTTGTGCTTAGAACGAAGACAAGGGAATCCACTATACAACCGTAAGCTAATGTGTGTTTTGGACATGAGCGGGGGTATTTTGATAGAGAGTGAAGAGGTAGAGAGAAAGGACAAACAGAGAGAGAGAGAGAGAGAGAGAGAGAGAGAGAGAGAGAGAGAGAGAGAGAGAGAGAGAGAGAGAGAGACGTAGCACCCATCCACACGACCATTAAAGGTGGACCCTGACGGATGAGTTTTTGTAAGAAACACGTCGATGGGGGAGGGGGGCAATGTATACCAGCACCATAATCTGAAAAGTTTATAATTCAAGGGAAACTCGTATGCATCGATTTGAGTGTTTTTTTTAGTGGTATCTTATTTTATGATTATAATTTAAAGAATGATGTCTTAGAATCTTTTTTTAAATTTTATCGTTGTTAATTATTTGGTTTACACGTACATGATATGTAATTGTTGTTTTGGGTGTAATATCCTATCTCGTTTGGGTGTTCTGGTATAATTATTGGGTTATATATGTCACAGTAAAAATTAGAAACTAGTACGACTCGGAATCCTTTCAGTAGACATTGGAATTCCAAGTTGTACCAGAAGAAATTGGAATTCCTACTGAATTTTCTTTTCAGTGTAAACTGGAATTTAAAGACCCACCAGGTCACGTGTCAAAAGCACGGGCTTCACGTGTTTTACCTCTTATAGCTGGTAAGAAATCTTGTTTTGACCAGGTTTGACACGCATGCAAATGCCCACAAATTGAAAACGAAACATCATTTTAAAGAGCAGCCTCAATTTGAAGTTGGGGAAATTTGTATGTGGGTCACAGCTACCTAGAAAAAAAACAAGGGACTCAAAAACCCTTTCACCGCCAATGTCGCATTTATGCACTACCATGGTTTAACACCCATGTCACTAAAAGGCATGAAACCTGGGCCTGTTATCCTAAGACCATATTTTATTTTATTTTGGGAGGTAAGGATAGACATCATGTTAAACATGTCACAGAGGAAATCCCAATATTGCATTTTTTTTTCTCAGTTAAGTTTAATGGTATTTTTTGTTTGAATAATGGCTGGCGGTGAAAGGGTTAATCGTGGTGCGTCAGTGTCTTTTAAAGGTTGTTTTTCAGGTCCCCGTTACCTCCTTCTACTCAGCCTGGGAACAGACGGACCTTGGCTTGTGTACATTGTTGCTGTTTTGCGTCATGAAACATGATACAAACATAATAATTATATAAGGACAAAAAATTATTTCCCCAGGTTCGTTCTGAAACTAACAGAATATTTACCTATCGTGGAACCCAACGTCCTACAACAGTATTCTTTGGAAAATCAACGCGAGCGTGACCTTCGCTACTCACGATACATTTCTGCATTGAAGCAACGAACAATACCACCATCTGGGTGGCTGGTTGTAAGTGTTTATGTTACGCCCAATCTGTGAAATTGCCTATTTCATGAAATGAGCAAAATGCTTTGCCCAATTTATGTAATGGACAATGTATACGACATTTTTGGATCCCCATTGACACAGGTATTGATTAAGATTGATTCAACGGCATCACACTTTTCTACATTGCATTCAGTTTGCACCCCTATCCTCCCCCCCCCCAACTCCACCAGATGCTAAGCTGGGGCATGTCTGAGCCACATGTTGAATCAAACGTTTCATCAAATTAAGTCTGAATAAAATAATTTAATTCATCTACAGATGAGATTTCTCATTCGTTTGAACCAATTCTTGATCCATGCGTGCTAATGAACAAAAACTATTTTTCATTCATATTGCTTTTCTCAATTGCAAGTTATAAATTGGCTATTTCACGAACTGGGCGAACTATTTTGCCCATTTCATGAAATGGATAATTTCATGGATTGGGCGTAACATATACATGTATGTAGGCTGTAATGTGTTCAAATCATTGATCCGTGCTCTTTGGAATCACACCAACTCAATGGGGGGACAGTGGGTCGGTCAATTTGCTGGCCACACAAACACTGGCTGACCAATGTTTGACCTTTTTAAGGATCACGAAGCAAGAAATCCAGACAGAAAGAGAGAAAGAGCAAAGAAAAACGAAGAAAGAAGGAAAGGAACAAAGAAAGAAAGAACGAAACGCCAGGTCCTCTTCTTATTCCTCTTCTTACTCCGCTTGGAGTTATTCAAATCCAGTCTGCATTATTCCAGAGGTTCCTTATGGAACTCTTTACCTACTAATTTGAAAGAAATATCACGTTATTCATCTTTTCGAAGACATATTTTGACATTTGATTTTTAAAATGTTTGAACACTAATGTAACAACTGCCCATACAAATGTTGGATTCTCTCTCTCTCTCTCTCTCTCTCTCTCTCTCTCTCTCTCTCTCTCTCTCTCTCTCTCTCTCTCTCTCTCTCTCTCTCTCTCTCTCTCTCAACATTTTCACTTTTTACATGCCATTCATGGTTGTTGTTTATTATTTTCTTTCATTGCATGTTTTTTGTATTGTTGTTTATTCGATATTTTCGTTTACCACAGGGCTGGGTGTAAGAAAAAGTATGCATACTTATCTCATTACCCTGTAAAAATAAAATTTCGTTCGTTCGTTTCGTTCTTCTTATTTTTGGCGAATCTGACGTAGTTGCTACTTATACAAAACCACTTAACCCCCCGTCTACACCCCCTTACCCTCTGTTACTTACCAAGGCGAGAACGTTTACCCAGTAAAACAAATATGTAAATTGAATCGGGTCCTGGGTAGGGGGACATAATAATTTGTTTGTTCTGACCACATTCAGAATTTTGAGGAACTCTGAGGTGTAGCCATCGAAAGGGTTGGCTAATATTGGACCTGAGAGAGAGAGAGAGAGAGAGAGAGAGAGAGAGAGAGAGAGTAATGAAGATCTTGTTTGCTCAGTTACTTTTTTTTTGGATGTATCATTACTCCGCTTTATGTACTTTCTGTACCTTTCGCTATTATTCTTTCACTCGATCTTTTGTGTTTTCTAAATATCACAGATCCTTTGCCTGGATGAAAATGCAAAGTAGAAGGCACTGACACACAGTGCAAACCTCCGCCAAAGAGGGGACAATTGAATGTATTCTATTTGTTATGCTGTATTTCCAAGTTGATTGTCAAGTCTGTTTTTCTTCCAATTCTGCGCCGAAAGTTAGTTGTTTATTGTCTCTCCACTGAAGAAGTACGTTATTTGTTTCTGCCAGATTGTTGATCTGTAACTAAGAAAATTGCTAACAAGTATGCAATCAATCAATCAGTCAACCAATCAATCAATCAACTTTTATTGTCCTTGCAAAAACGAAACTGTCTGGCATGCACATAACCATAAAACATAAACATAATATTGTATAATTTTGTAACCCTTGAAAAACCCCCACGATGAACCGCAAACAAAACTTTCGTTATAAAAGTGTTTCGCCACGCAGGACCCAAGAACTGCACAAAACAGTGTCTTAAAAAACCCCCATTCTACTCGGCGGAGGTTTTCATTGTGTCACTTCTTTCTTGTCACTCAATAAGCCGAGCACTGTCATACGAAACCCCCGTCAGAGCTTTATCCTTTGCCTAATCCTATCGCTATGGATAATGTACAGACAAAGCAGTGTCTCCTCTCCTCCTCTTTCTTATTGTGCACTTGAAGTTTTAAGACCCACTGACCCACCACGATTAAGTCTCTGGGCAGCTGTGACCCACATACAAATGCCCCAACTTCAAATTGAGGCTGCTCTTTAAAATGATGTTTCGTTTTCAGTTTGGGGGGCATTTGTATGGGAGTCAGTCAGTCAAACCTGGTCAAAACAAGATTTCGTACCAGCTATGGGCCACTGCAAAGAACACCCTTTGCAAGAGTGAATGCCCTTGGTGGATGGGAGTACTGACCAAACAAGGGATTGACTCGCCAACAACCCTATTTTTAGGCCACCAAATGGCTGCCTTTCGCAAGAGTGAATGCCCCTTTCAGCACTGACCAACAAGGGATTCACTCGCACTGTCAAGGGCGTTATTAACCCGACTTGCAGTGGCCAATAAGAGGGAAAACACGTGAAACCCGAGGTTTTGACACGTGATCTGGTGGGTCTTTAAGAGGACCAAAAAAAAAAGAAGAAGAAGAGAAGGCTGCCGTTATTATTCAATCAGCGGTGTCCTTGCATTGGGTCCTTTTGTCAGAGGGTTGTAGTTTACACACTTGGGCTCGCATGTAGATGGGTCTATGCATATAAATGTGTGGTGTGCGCGCGCACAGATTTCTATACACGCGTTTTTAGACACCATGCCGTATGCGCGCCTCCTCGCACGCAGGCTAACATAGACGCGTGCGTTCGCACGCTCACACACTCGCACGCACGCACGGTCGCATACACGCAAGCCTATCTCTTCCCCCCTCTCTGTCTCTCTGTCTCTCTGACACACACACACAAACACACACACACACACACACACACACACACACACACACACCAACCTACCCGCACGCGCGCGCGCGCACGCGCACACACACACACACACACACACACACACACACACACACAGAGATTGTAAAAAAAAGCTTTATCAAGCTTATTCTTTATCGTCAATAAAAATCATTTTGACTTGACTTGACACCACAACACACACACACACACACAAAATCACCCCCCCAACACCCCACCCCACCCGCCCCCACCACCACCACAAAGTAGGCCTACAATCTTGTGACGACTCTAGCTAATCAGCTTGGAACTTTATTATAGTCTCTGCTTGCAATGTATACAGTAAGCAGCACCTGCCCTGGGGGCATAGTTCTCGATCTCCTGCGAGTCACTCAAGCCTGAAATCTTCCAACAAACACACGGTAGTTAGATTTGGAATGGTAGGCTATGTTCTGTAGTCTGCTGGTCAGGCCTTGGTTCTGAAATTCGTGCTGTTCCTCTGTCGTGCTCTGTTGTTGTTTGAGACGAGGTGCTGTTGTTTTAATTTGTTGTGAGGTAGTGGTGGTATGCTGTTTGATTTTTGATATTTTTTTCGTTTCTTAAAAGCCGGTATTTTTGGTCGCTTTGGAGAAAAGGTGTGGTATTCACAAATCTTTAAAATAAACACGCACGCACATTTATTATTCTGGCAAACACACGCCCTCGCGTGCATACGCACGCATATTATACACATACTCGCACACAGTGACACAACACACGAGCGCGCGCTCGCACGCACGCACGCACGCACGCACGGCACACGCACACACACACAGAGGCAGAGAGAGAGAGAGAGAGAGCGAGCGAGCCAACTGTTACTTTACACTGCTAGAGAGAGAGAGAGAGAGAGAGAGAGAGAGAGACAACTGTTACTTTACACTGCCAATAACTAAAAAACAGCACGACTAAAACTATTTGTCTTGAAATACCTTCTTTCTTTTTTTATTGACGAGGAGGT
>CM065686.1:51407648-51421143 GCA_017654935.2 Phymorhynchus buccinoides
CAAGTTTCTGGGCCTTAGCTTTTGGTCGCTAGTGTATATAACATAAGGCATGCCCAAAGAATCAAGTTTATACGTGCTACACCGATTTATACGATTCTAAAATGACTCGAAAAAGACAAACCAGCAAGGGGTTTGGCTGAGTGGTTACGCCTACAAAGCAACAAATCCCCACTATCATGTACTGTAGTCATATCCCCCCCCCTCCTCAAATTTATGCATTGAAAATGTTCACTGATAAGCGACATTGTTCTGGTTCTGTTTTGGATAGGGATAGGATCAGCCTAGGATTATTCTCATAAAAACTGAAAAAAGCAAACTTTGAGATTGAGGGTCGTATACATGATGGATGTGTGTGTGTGTGTGTGTGTGTGTGTGTGTGTGTTTGTGGTGTGTGTGTGTGTGTGTTTGTGTGTGTGTGTGTGTGTGTGTGTGTGTGTGTGTGGTGTTGTGATGTGTGTGATGTGTGTCAACAACAAAGTTCAAGGATTGCCCAAAGTCCATCGAAAAAATGGTTTAATGACACCAACTTGGAGCTAGGCTTAATCTACTAGGCCTACCTAATAGTAATGCTTCGTACTCTGTAATTACAATAATATTATACTCGGTGGTCTTGTCTATAAATTATCATGCTTTATGTACTCTCTGCATGACGCTAGGAACATAGTACTTTGAAGAGTGCTACAGAATAGATCGTATAATGTAAACCCCATATCCTATGACTTTAATTAAAAAAATTTAAAGGACTGGATAAGTAGGTCCTATTGGCGTACATTTAGGACACGAAATTTGATCTGAAAACAAGCTTAGGCCTATACCACTAAAGCACTTAATCCCAGCTCTTCTTTTTTTTTTTTTTTTTTTTTTGACCCTCCACTGTCTGTCCCTTGCCTCTCTCTTTGGGGGGGGGGGGGGGGGGGGGGGGGCGGGGGGGGGGGGGGGGGGGGGGGGGGGGGGGGGCGGGGGGGCAGACGGTCACATCTTTTTTTCTCCTCTTTTTTTTTCCTTTTTCTTTTCCTCACTTCTCGCATATCATTTGTTTGTGTGATGAGCTAAGATGGACATTTTCTTCGGTATAATTTAGTGTTTTAGTCTGATACACAAGTGTCTGGGTTTCTGTATGACTTAGAGTTTGGTGTACTGATCATTCATACTCTATGTGTGTGTGCGTGTGTGTATGCGTATATGTGTGTGTGAGAATGTGTGTGAATGCGTGTGCCCTTGGTCTGTTGTGCGTGTGCGCGTGTGTGTGTGGTGCGTGTGTGTGTGCGGTGCGTTGTGTGTTCCGTTCGTGGTGCGTTGCATGTGCTATATGTGCGCGCGCGCACGTGTGTGTGTATGTGTAACATAAAACAATTATGCACGTAATGTCAACCATTAATTATTAATTAACACACTATCAACTCTATCATTACTATTACTATACTATCATCATCGTTGTTACCATCAATAAGAACATTAATCAATTACTACGCACACTTTGTCCAGCAAAGCGTCATACAAGCGTCATACAGCTCTTCTATTAGACCTATAAAAGCACAGTGATAGAGTTCTTAGTAAACTGTCAGTCTTTATTATCAATATATGTATTGCTATAAATTCGGGACTTTCCTGGTGTGATGCACTGCCTCCGGGCATTGTCCTCCGGGATCGCTCCTACCATCTTTATATCCACCCAATGTCCTCATGGGTCCCATGTGTCTGTTCTCAGGATCGCGGAGGACGTTAAACGGATTTTTTCATTCTTAGTAAACTTGTAACACAGTTTTAAAAACTTGCATAAAGAAGGGAAAAAAAAGAATGCGTGTCGTCGAGCGGCAGACATGTCCTTTGCCCGTTACGTTTACCTTCTACCTACCCCCCCCTCCCCCTCACATCTTATCCCCCGTCCTCTATTTTAATTTTTTAGCAGCATCACAATCGCTCAGGCTGCAATGAATTACATTAATTTAACCCTTTCACCACCAAAGTCGCATTTTAGCACCACAGTGGTTTAAACACCTATGTCACTAAAAGGCATCAAATTGGGGTCTATTATCCAAAGACCATATTATTGTCTTAGTTTTGGGGAAGTAAGGATAGACCTTATTTTATATATGTCACAGAAGAATCCCCAATACTGCAGATGGATTTTGTTCTCTACCCAGGTAATTTTTTTAATGGAAATTTTTGGCTGAAATATGGCTGGCGGTGAATTCATTGATTGATAAATAAATCATTTTACGAAATGATTATGCAAATTAATTACTTTGACCGATGACCTCATTTCAGACACCGTGACGGAGGTGGTGCGTCACTGCAGTTACGAAACCGTGGAGCAAGATGACGTCATTCTCCGACAGGGGGACGAAGCGGACAGGTAGAAAATGAACAGAAAAATATAAGGCAAAATTGCACACATACACATCGGTATTGTTAAAAACTCGGGACTTTCCTGGTGTTGCACTGCCTCCGGGCATTGCCTCCAGGATCGTTCCCACCATCTTTATATCTATATAATGTCCCATATTGTGTCTGTTCCAGACCGGCGGACGTTAAACAGATTTTCATTAATTCAACAAGAAGTTCATTGTTAAAAATTCGGGACTTTACTGGTGTTGCACTGCCTCCGGGCATTGCCTCCAGGATCGATCCCACCATCTTTATATCTACTAATGTCCGACATGTGTCTGTTCCAGATCGGAGGACGTTAAACAGAATTTAATTCAGGCAAAATTGTAGTTCAGACACCCCCATCAAAATTTCGCATTGAAACATTTACACTGACATTCTCGGGAAAGCGGTAGGGTTAGGATCAGCCTAGGTTATTGCCATGAAACTGACTGAATGAGCCCGACTTTTACATTGAGAGTCGTAAACATTAGGGTGGTGTATAAACAGTTCTGCCCGGTAAGGTTTATTTGATTTGCTCGTTCAACTGCACAATGTTTGTTATCCTTCGCGTTATTGATGATAACATAATTATCTAGATTAGCCTAGCTTCTCCTAAAATAATAATGAAAATTAATTTCGCTAATAGGCGTAGGCTTACCCAAACGTCCACAAAATGTAACAAAAGCCCTGTCATATATTTTTGACTAAGCTCAAGTACTCAGACCGTTACAATTAGACGAAAAGACAATGTACAAGCTCATTGGAGTTGATGACAATTTCGTTTTGTTTGCTCTTCCCCTGTGTTGTGTTCGGTTTTTGCTCTCTTTTGTACTACCACCAGTTCTGTCAGAATAGGAGTACATTGGAATGGGAACGAGGTCTCTCTCTCTTCTGTCTGTCTGTCTCTCTCTGTCTGTCTGTTCTGTCTCTCTCTCTCTGTCTCTGGTATGTCTCTCTCTCCTCTCTCTCTCTCTCTCTCCTCTCTCTCTCTCTCTGTGTCTGTCTCTCTCTCTCTCTCTCTCTCTCTCTCTCTCTCTCTCTCTCTCTCTCTCCTCTCTCTCTCTCTCTGTCTCTGTGTATGTCTCTCTCTCTCTCTCTCTCTCTCTCTCTCTCTCTCTCTCTCTCTCTCTCTCTCTCTGTCTCTGTGTGTGTGTGTCTCTCTCTCTCTCTCTCTCTCTCTCTCTCTCTCTCTCTCTCTCTCTCTCTCTCTCTCTCTCTCTCTCTGTCTCTGTGTGTGTGTGTGTCTCTCTCTCTCTCTCTCTCTCTTCTCTCTCTCTCTCTCTCTCTCTCTCCTCTCTCTCTCTCTCTCTCTCTCTCTCTCTCTCTCTCTCTCTCTCTCTCTCTCTCTCTCTCTCTCTCTCTCTCTCTCTCAGTCTCTGTGTGTGCGGTGTGTATGTGTGTGCGTGTACATAATGTTGTGTGTGTGTGTGTGTGCGTGCGCGCGCGCGCGTGTCTGGTGTGGTGTGGTGTGTGTGTGTGCACGCGCGCACACGTGTGTGTGTGTGTGTGTTCTTTAAAACAAATACATTTTCTTTGTTCTTCAAGGAGCCTTTAACATAAAATATTCCATTTCAAACCTTGAACTTTGATGTCTTTCTCTCCCTCTCCTCCTCTCTCTCCCGTGCTCTCTCTCTCTCTCTCTCTCTCTCTCTCTCTCTCTCTCTCTCTCTCTCTCTCTCTCTCTCTCTCTCTCATCTCTCTCTCTCTCTCTCTAGCATCTCTCTCTCTCTCTCTCTCTCTCTCTCTCTCTCTCTCTCTCTCTCCCTCTCCTCTCTCTCTCTCTCTCTCTCTCTCTCTCTCTCTCTCTCTCTCTCTCTCTCTCTCTCTCTCTCTCTTCCACACAACTCCCCTCTTTTCTCCCTCCCTCTTTCTCTCTCTCCTTCACCTCCCTCTCTCTCCCCCACCTCCCTCTTCTCCCCGCCTCTCACCCACCCTCTCTCTTCCGTGCTCTCTCTCTTCTTCACCTCCTTTCTCTCTCTCCTTCACTTCCCTCTTCTCCCCGCCTCTCACCCACCCTCTCTCTTCTTCCCGCCGCTCACCCACCCTCTCTCCTACGTGTTCTCTCTCTCTTCCTCACCCCCTCTCTTTCTCTCTCTCTCTCCCTCACCTCCCTCTCTCTCCTTCTTTCTCCCTCTCTCTCTTCTCCCCGCCTCTCACCCACCCTCTCTCTTCCGTGCTCTCTCTCTCTCTTCCTCACCCCCTCTCTTTATATATCTCCCTCACCTCCCTCTCTCTCCTTTCCCCCTCTCTCTCTTCTCCCCGCCCTCTCGCCCACCCTCTCTCTTCCGTGCTCTCTTCCTCACCCCCTCTCTTTCTCTCTCTCTCCCTTACCTCCCTCTTTCTCCCTCACCTCCCTCTTCAACCCGCCTCTCACAACCCCTCTCTTCCATGCTCTCTCTCTCTCTACCCCCCCCCCCCCCCCCTTTACGATTAGAGACACATTATGTTCGTAACACACATTCAGTGCTAATATTATGCCTATTATGTTTGATTATATAATGTGTGCCATGTGTTTACTTTGTATAACACTCCCCTTCATTAGGGGCCATGGCCTAGATGAATAAAATATTTTTCATTTCATTTCTCCCCCCCCCCTCCCTCTCCCTCCCGTGCAGGATGTACATCATTTTACGGGGATCCATCTCTGTGTTCATCGACGCCTCTCTGACGGGGGAGGAGGACGGGGGTCTGCAGTTCGCCTCCCCTGTGGGCTCGCCCTCTGGCGGGGAGAAATGGAAGCTGCTGGACAGGTCCATCTATGGCCGCTTCATCATCAAATATGGTGAGCTTTACAAGGAGAGAGAGAAGGAAAGAGAGAGAGAGAGAGAGAGAGAGAGAGAGAGAGAGAGAGAGAGAGAGAGAGAGAGATTCTTTGCTCGCTCTCAGATTTGATGAAGTCTTGAAAGTCTTTTTCTTCCTGTCTCTGCGTCTTTGCTCACAATAGTCAGATCCCTAAGTTTCTGTGATCTGTCAGTCTTTTTGCCAGTTAGGTGTTTTTTTTAGTTTGTGTCTATTCTTTTATGTGTCTGTGAGTGTGGAAAAGATAGAGGGAAAGTCTATGCAAATATTGTAGACTAACCCCCCCCCCCCCCCCCCCCCCCACACCCATTGAAGGGGTTATGGCATGCTCGGTGAACCAGTGCCATTTTTCAGTGTTCAAATGTCACTGTCTTTCTCTTTCTCTCATAGCATTTATATCAGGCGAAACCATTGCTACAGCTCTGTTGGTAAATTAATAATTTATAGATGTCTTTATTCAGAGAGCGGCAAACAGTTCGGAGAAGCGGCGCTGATCGGGGAAGACTCGACAAGGAACGCCACCATTTTGGCCGACGAACGCTGCGACCTTCTGGTGATCCACAAGAAACTCTTCGACAGATGTCTGAAGGTCAGTCCAGAAACTGTTACAGACCCACCACGTCACGTGTCAAACTCACGGTTTTCACGTGTTTTTCCTCTTATAGCTGGTAAGAAATCTTAAGAAATCTTCCTAGAATAAGAGGGAATGTGACACATGACGTGGGGGAACATCTTAATGCATGGGTTGGGTGGGTCTTAAAAAAAGTCTGAGACAAAAAAATGGTGTTTAAAGCCTAGCAATCATGAGAACAAAGTTTTAGGTTGTTTACAAGAAACTCTTCGACAAGGTGTCTCAAGGTTAAGTCCAGAAACTAATCCTAGCCCTTACTTAATGCGTTGATTGGGTATAACAAAACGAAACGTTGTAGACTGAATAGTGCTGTTAAACGCCGAGGAATCGGTAGAAAAAAGGTGTAGTCTTAGTCCCAAGAGTATAAATTGTTTTCACGCATAATTCTCCAACTGGGTCTTTTGTGTGATTATTGTCAACACCCCTTCTTATTGTTCTTCTGCCGACATCCCCCTCCCTCTCTCTCTCCCCCTCAATGTACAATGCAAAGTAATGCAAAGCAAAACAGTGTAACGCAATACATTGCAGTACAATACAATACAGTGCAAGACAACACCATAGAAATGCACATGCAATACAATACCAAACAGTACAGTGCAATACAAGTCAATATAGTACAGTTCATGGCAGTGTAGTACATTACAGGCACAGTACAAAACGGCACAGTGATGTCAGACCATCGCTCCGTGAGTAGTATAGGTCCACTCTTCCCTCATGGGGATGTTAGTCCGAAGATGGCTGGTGTTGTTGTCGTCTTACCCTGGCTTAAAGACTCCAGGGATCATCCCCACAGCCGAAGCACTTGAACACTATGGTACAAATGCACCAGCTAGGGATGAGAACATTACGTGTGCCATGTCATCCAAGCAGTACAGTGCATCCCAGCCCAATGCCTATTGTGTAAATGTAAATATACAGTGAAACCTCCCTATAAAGACCTTGAAGAATCAACCCCCCAAAAGGTCTTAAAGACCCACCACATCATGAGTGAAAACCACGGGTTTCACGTTTTTCCCTCTTTTGCTGGTAAGAAATCTTATTTTGACTAGGTGTGATTCCCATACAAATGCCCCTAAATTCAAAACGAAACAGCACTTTGAAGAGCAGCCTCAATTTGAACGTGGGGGAATTTGTATGTGGGTCACACATACCCAGAAAAAACCCCAAGGGACTTCATCTTGCTGGGTCAGTGTGTCTTTAATAGGGAAGTAGACACTCAGCAGGCCCGATATGAAGGGAAAACAAATCGGTGAAAATTGTTGGGGTCATATCTTACGGGGCCGATCCTCTGCATACGATTCAACCCAACTGCGATCCGACTCTGACATTTGTGAGGCGTGATTCTCGTGACATTCTGCTGTTTAAATGAATCTGATGAAATCCTACTAGTTTTGTTTGCTATGTTTGTAGTCCCTCGTACACGAACCTGAAGAAACTAATATCTGTATTTTTGTATTAGACATGTTGTGTGATTCGTGTGTATTGGGGGTCACTCTACATGAGATGTTTGAGTACTGACCAAACAAGGGAATAACTCTAACCTGGGGGGAGATGTTTGAGTACTGACTAAACAAGGGATTAACTCTAACCTGGGGGAAGATAGTTGAGTACTGACCAAACAAGGGCATAACTCTAACCTGGGGGAAGATGTTTGAGTACTGACCAAACAAGGGAATAACTCTAACCAATAACCCTATTTGATGCCATTTAATGGCTGCCTTTTGCAAAAGTGAATGCCCTTGGTGGGTGGGGGGGAAGATGGTTGAGTACTGACCAAACAAGGGCATAACTCTCGCCAATAACCCTATTTGATACCACTTCATGGCTACCTTTTGCAAAAGTGAGTGCCCTTTTGGATGCTGATCAACAAGGGCTTAACTCTTGCCGTCAAGGGCGTTAACAACCCTAGTTGCAGTGGCCAATAGTGAACGAAAATATTAGAATTAGTTTTGGACGGGAATATTTCGCGCGAATCATGACTCGCAGACATCGTCACAATCGGATGATCAGAGTTGATCGAATCGTACGCTGTGACTGGGGTCGGCTCCTTTAGAGGGAGTCTTTATTGTACGTGTATAGGGAAGGTCTTAATAGGGAGGTTCCCTCCCCGTGGGGATACTGGGGGCTCTTTCGTAAAAATAGTTACCCCACCTTCTGGAAGTTCTGTGCTTGTAACTTCCTCTAATCTGCCATTCTCTTTGATTCTGCATTTTCCCTTTGCTTTCTATCATCTACTATCTTTCTGACTTGTTGGCCCATTCTCCTGCCTTTTTTCCCCAAAAAACAATCTTCCAAATAACTTTTCTCCCTTGAGCTCCTCCAAAATCGGAATGTGTCGGCTGTACGCAGCGGGGAGACCAGTGAAAACTGAAAACCGGACACATATGTACCTTACCCGTTATGGCCATGTGGCCTGGGAACACAGAAGAAGAAGAAGAAGAAGAAGAAGAAGGGAGGTTCCACTGTATGTTCCGTGGTGTGTCTGCTGGCAGATCCACCAGCAGAAGGAGTTCCAGCTGCTGCAGACCTTCGTGGAGCACCACCCGCTGTTCAGCCACATGTCGGCCAAGTTCAAGCGGCTCCTTGAGCTGTCCCTGCGCCGTGAGGACTTCCTCTTCGACAGCACCATCGTCAGCCAGGGACAGAGGCTACACTCCCTGTACTTCATCATTAGGTATGAGAGAGAGTGAATGGATGGATGGATGGATGGTTGGATGAATGGATGAATGGATGGGTGAAGACTTCCTCTTCGACAGCACCATCGTCACCCAGGGACAGAGGCTACACTCCCTGTACTTCATCATTAGGTATGAGAGAGAGTGAATGGATGGATGGGTGGATGGATGGATCGATGGATGAATGGATGGGTGAAGACTTCCTCTTCGACAGCACCATCGTCACCCAGGGACAGAGGCTACACTCCCTGTACTTCATCATTAGGTATGAGAGAGGGTGAATGGATGGATGGGTGGATGGATGGATCGATGGATGAATGGATGGGTGAAGACGTCCTCTCGACAGCACCATCGTCACCCAGGGACAGAGGCTACACTCCCTGTACTTCATCATTAGGTGATAAAAAATGGGAGAGAGAGAGCAACAACAAGCGTGATAATAATATACAAAGTAGCATAACACAATAAGGCAAAATGCAAAGAGAGAGAGAGAGAGAGAGAGAGAGAGAGAGAGGGTGGTGGTGGTGGGGCCATGATGCCCATGTTATGGGGATGGGATTACAATAGGGAAAAAAACAATAGTAAATACTAATAACACAAATAGAAGTAACAGTAACTCAATGAAACAATGACAAAGAATCAGTCAACAGAGAGAGAGAGAGAGAGAGAGAGAGAGAGAGAGAGAGATTTACTGATTATACAATTTAAAAATGAATTCATTAATCTACCAGCACTTATACATTTTAGAGGCCATATTTAATACCCACATGGGGGATTGCTTTTGATGAAGATAATTAGTACGATGATGGAAAAAAGGCGACTAGTTAGGATAAAGATAGTCAATGTCAAGTACGACCACGAAGATGTTGACGACAGTGATGATCATGGTGAGAGAAGACGACGACGACGACGATGAGATGATGGAGAGAGAGAGAGAGAGATGATGAGACAGATACGACGAGACGATGATGAGAGAGATGAGAGAGAGATGAAGAAGACGAAGAAGATGATTATAATGTACATTGCTACAGGGGCCACTAACATTCTATGGAGCTCAGGGACACCAGAAACAGTACAGTCACCTGTGGCAGAGAGAGATGAGAGCAACACATGAACATGATGAGATGAGATGATGATGATGAGCTACAGGAGACAGAACATTCTGGTGGAGCTCAGAAAAGAGAGAATCAGAGGGACCTGTGGGACTATGATAATGATGATAGCAACAATGATAAAAATTGAATTCGATGACATGATTGTCTACAGGGGACAGGCTATACATTTCTAGAGGATGATCAGAAAACACCAGATGCAGTACATCACCTTACTATGATTTTGATGAAGATAATTATTACGATGATGGAAAAATGGCGACTAGTTAGGATAAAGATAGTCTAATGTCAAGTGGAGACCACGAAGAACACCAGAACAGTACAGTGATGATCATGGTGATGAAGACGACGACGACGACGATGATGATGATGATGATGATGATGGTGCAACGACGACGACGATGATGATGATGAGCCCAGAAAACACAGAAACAGTACGTCACCTGTGGATATGATAATGATGACGACTATGAAGAAGACGAATAAGATGATGATGATGATGATGGTGCTACAGGGGCCAGGCTAACATTCTAGTGGAGCCCAGAAAACACCAGAAACAGTACTGTCACCTGTGGCACTAATGAATAATGATGATAGCAATAACAATAACAATAATGATGATGATGATGTCGATGATGATGATGGTGCTACAGGGGACAGGCTAACATTCTGGTGGAGCCCAGAAAACACCAGAAACAGTACTGTCACCTGTGGCACTATGATATTGATGATAACAATAATGATAACAATAATGATGATGATGATGTCGATGATGATGATGGTGCTACAGGGGACAGGCTAACATTCTGGTGGAGCTCAGAAAACACCAGAAACAGTACAGTCACCTGTGGCACTATGATAATGATGATAACAATAATGATGATGATGATGATGTCGATGATGATGATGATGCTACAGGGGACAGGCTAACATTCTGGTGGAGCCCAGCAAACACCAGAAGCAGTACAACCACCTGTGGCCCTTCGAAGTCAACTCCGATATCTATGCACAGGAGTTTGAATGGCTCAGGTAAAAGAGAAAACCCCCACAAACAAACAAACAAAAACGTTATCTTATTTCTCTAGCACCGATATCTATGCTCAAGAGTTTGAGTGGCTAAGGTAAAATTAATAAAATAAAAACCACCCACAAGCAAGCAAACAAATCAAAAATATATTCCTCACTGTATACTTTTCTCTGCTTCTGTCTTGTCTCTGGTCTTTATCTCTGTCTCTATCTGACCGTCTGTGTATAGCTTGTCTGTCTGTAAGACTCCGTTGCTCTGTTTCCGTCTCACAGTACACGAATTCCCCTCATTCTAGCACCTTTCAGTTTTCCACAGAGAGCTATTTGTTTCAAGTTATTTCTTTTAACAGAGGCAAATATTCTTATCATTGATTGTGGTTAGGGATAGGAAGAGACCTTACAAGTGGTATGCCACCATAAAACAATGTAAGCCTAATGGATAAAACACTTTAAAATGGTTTATGCTGGTGACGAGTGTTAACAAAAGGCATGAACTGAAAGGAGCTGAGAAAAGCTACTGTGGTCTGTCTGCCTCTCTCTGCCCCCCCCCCCCCCTCTTCCCCTCTCTTTCTGCGTGCGTATGCGTGTGTGCCTAGAAAGGGCGGGTATTGGGGAAAAAGGGAAGAAGTTTGGTTACTTAGAAGAGAGCACGTGGTGAAATGACAAAGCAAGAGAACATAGTGTTTGGAGGGGGGGCGAACACGTGTATGTTTAAAAAAAAATTAAAAAAATTCGAATGTGTATGTGTGCTTTGTGAAAACAAAATCTTGCATAGTTCTGATTGAAAGAGTAGTTTTCACTCTGTTCGCAGAAAAATGATTTAAAAAAAAGACTTAAACGTTAATGTTATGATGCCACTTTAAAAAATACAGTAAAACTACAAGGCATATGCTCTTTCCCATTTCTTCCCACATATATATCCATCAATATGTCTTACGTAGCATAGCAACATCTAGCAGTCATAATAAAGGTAGTAGGTTTATGGGTGACTGTAAAACTGTTAGCTTATTTTGTCCAAAGAGTATTCCTGACGAACGTTGTACATTATTGTGCGTTACTTATCCAACTCAGACACAGGCAAAGAAAAGCCAAAGGAAAAGGACGCAGGTATTTCTTTGTTTTCGTGGTTGATATTATTGTTCTTTGTTCTTTGGTTGGTTACTTGGTTGCATTTTTCACATCGTTGTATTAGTCTGCTTGCGCTTCCCGAAAGTTTTGTTTTGTTCATAGAAGTGTTTTTTAAAATTTTCTTCCTTTTTACTTACTCCCGGGTCCAATTTTCATTGGAAACGAAGTACTTCAGAATCGAAACGTAAGACTGTAGGATTCAACCTGCTGAAGCAGAATCTTCATCCTGTTGAAGTTGGCTGCGTAGAAGAAGAAGAAGAAGAAGAAGAAGAAGGATTTCTCCCTCTCAGTCAGCGTGTCTATACTATGTGCGTGAAAAAAACACCCCACAAAAACATTTCACCCAACCGGACCAGAAAACGTACCATAATCACACTTAGCAAAATAGTTCCTGGTGCCTAAAAGAGTTACACAGTTGCATCAGGTAACAGAAAGATCTATTATCTACACCGTAGATGCTGAACATAACGGTCTTTCTTGACATACTTACATGCAAGGTATTTTTTCAGCATGATTTCTCTACGAAAAAAATAATCATAAGGCAGATTGTGATAAATGTTGACAGAAATCGCCTACCGTTATTGTTGATTTCGTTTTAATTTTACTTGTAGCAAAGACACTGTAATGGGAATAAGACAGACAAGTGGCCATTTCCCCCTAAATGAGTAGTGAGGACAGAAACCCTGATTATGCCCCCCTTGAACCATGAACATCAGCAGTAATCTAGCACTGGTTGTTACTGTTTCAAATATTTTCTGGCCGTATTTGCAGCTTCCTTATCTTTACTTTGTCTTCAGGAAAACAGAAAAAGGTTTGCCCAAGCACTCCAGTTTGAATCTGGTATTTAAAAAAACGTCGATTCAAATTCCAGTCTTTGGATAGAGCCGCCATTGTTAATGGGATCACGAACGATAACCCTATCAGCCCGGCTCACATTAACTCTCCAGTTGTCTGTCTTATTCCCATGACAGCGTCTTTGCTTGTAGTACGCATAATTGAAAGGGTTGGGCTTTTTTTGTTTATCTGTTTCTTACGGCTGAAGTGGTTGGTGGATTCCTGTTACAACAAATCTTGTTGTTGTGTCGTTGATGGTCTGATTGTGTTGGTTGTTTGTGTTGATGAGTGTGCTTATCTGCTTTCTGTTCGCTTGTTTCTTTTCTTTTCTGGAAAAACAAATGAGTGAAAAAAAATGGATCAAGAACAGACGAGGTGTTATAGCATTTTCTATTTGTGGAGATGGGGGTCGTGCTTTGTGCGTACATCATTGGGGCAAGATCAAGTGTTTGTTCCCGCTGCTTATTATCTGATGTTGTTTCGCTTGTTTTATGAGTTCCTTTTTTTTTTAAAGGCAAGTGCTTATTTAAGATTAAACAAAAGTGTGTAAAAAGGATTTATGTTTTCATTTACTTATTATTTATACATTTATTTGGTTTTCACTGTAATGGCACACGTGTGTTATTATTTGTATGACGAGAGAAAATGGAAGAGGAGGTGGAAAGAGAGAGAGAAAGAGAGAGAGAGAGAGAGAGAGAGAGAGAGAGAGAGAGAGAGAGAGAGAGAGAGAGAGAGAGAGAGAGAGAGAGAGAGAGCGTCAGTGAGTGTGAGTGTGCATGTGTTTATGTTGTAGAGAGAGAGGGAGCGTGTGTGTGTTGTATACTCACGCGTACTCCCCCCCCCCCCCCCCCCCCCCCCCCTTTACACAACCACCCAGCAACCAAGATAGAGAGAAATACACAGACGCAAATTGACAGGGC
>CM065686.1:51421643-51616643 GCA_017654935.2 Phymorhynchus buccinoides
AAAACAGGAAATCCTTGTATACCAGGAAAAGTTGCACCCATGCATTAGTCACATTTTAAAGGCCCAGCAGTCTCATTCTCGAAATGTTATCCCGTATGGCTTCGGCTGAGAGGATGTAAAACTTTAATTCTAAAAATAAAACCCAACCCAGTACCACCTTACAGTCTGTATAATAGGGTTATCATGGAGACAGAGCACTGAATCCTGAACAAGGTCAACACGTACACTGAACAGGAACGCGGAGTTGAAGCGGCACAACGCGTCGATCCTGATGATTTGTCTCCATGAAAGTCACCCCCCACCACCCCTCTGGGGCACCTCAAAACGACAAGTCTTCGCAGGCCCATCTCCCTGCAGCATCGACAGGACCGGTCCAGCCGTGTTGGGTGGTTGGGGTTGGTCTGGCTGTGCGAGGAGCATACTCCAGAACAGGCGTAGAGGTTAATGTTTCTTGGGTTGCAGTTTCCGTAGCGGATCTGCATCCGGATGGGCTGTAGGTTGCACGAGTCTTCAGCGCCGATTACTGCTGGTTGAAATTGGCAGAGAAAGAAGAAGGGAAGGAACAGCAGAGACGTATTCATAATCCACTGAAAAGGTATCATCACTCGAGGCTACGTTGTCACCAAAACCAGGAGAGAACTGCTAGAAAGAGTAACCTGTAATAATTACGTGAGGACTTATAAAAAAGGGAAGGAGTAGCATATTCATAATCCACTGAAAGGGTATCATACTCGAGGCTACGTTGTCATCAACACCAGGAGAGAGCTGCAAGAAAGAGTGACCTGTAATAAAATGTCAACTGATAATATAGTCTTGATTTCTGAGTCATTTCACAGAGGTTAATGTTTCTTGGGTTGCAGTTTCCGTAGCGGATCTGCATCCGGATGGGCTGTAGGTTGCACGAGTCTTCAGCGCCGATTACTGCTGGTTGAAGTTGGCAGAGAAAGAAGGGAAGGAGGAGCAAAGAGATATTCATAATCCACTGAAAGGTTATCATCACTTGATGCTTTATTGTATAAAGAAAAAGAAATATTCCTGGTATGCTTTTTTGCAGTTGATTTTGAAAAGGCCTTTGACAGTGTTTCTTGGTCGTTTTTGAACAAATGTCTACAGTTCTTTAAATTTGGGCTGGATATGATAAAGTGGGTGAGTGTTTTTTTACTCTGATATAGTATCATGTGTTTCCATAAAAAAAGACCAGGAGAGAGCTGCTAGAAAATGAGCGACCTGTAATAATTACGTGAGGACATAAAATTTCAACTGATATTATAGTCCTGATTTCTGAGTAAATGATCAGACTTCATTTCACAAACAATTGCCATCACAGCAAAATGTGATACACAGGCAAAGAAAAAGTAACGTTTATTGGTTACTCAAACAGAGCACTGTCGACGTGAAGACTGAAATTTGAGTTTTATATAGGCCTGCACTGGGTGGCTCACAAGCTGCATGCCAGCCAAGTTTTAGATCACTTATGTTATGTCAGCACCTGTTGTTGAGAGGATTCATTTTGGCACTTGGGGTCAATCTTGTCATGTCCGCTTTGTGGCACTTGGTGTCACGTTTGTCTTTGGTATGTGCTGCGGCAAGCCTTGAAAGTAAACTAATTAACTATGTACTAGCAGCTTTACCAGGGATTCCTCGACACTTCCATTTCCTGCATGTGATCTCTCCAGCCATTCTTCCTTTCCCCCCCTCTCTCTCTCTCTCACATGCGCATGCATACAACTACAAGCACATACACACACACACTGTATCACACATACATACAAACTCTGATTCACTATGCGCCCAACCCTTCCCCCCAAAAAATGCTCTCCATGCATCTCCAATCTACCTACTAATAAAAAAAAAGTATAAATAATTAACAGACCTGTAATTGTGTGAGGGACACAAGTCTTGGAGTAGTCTGGAGAGCTGAAATGAGCAGTTTTGGTGCAAAAAGGGTAGTTTATTCATTAAACCATCAAATAATGTTCACTGAAAATGAGTAGCAATCAAGAAGCGTTATCATAAATTTTGAAGAGTAGCAGAGGTCCAAATTGAGCAGAATACTACTCGAAAAGAGTAGAGTAAACAAGTCTGTTAATATATACCAAAGCTTCACTTTTAGTTTTGTCTGATATAACATCTTTGCTGTTGCATTCTATCTTTCTCAAAAACATGCAACAGAGAGAGAGAGAGAGAGAGACAACTCCTCAATATTTTAATGTCCACAGCAACAGCCCTTAGGACAAGTTATATCTAACATTATATCTAATGAATATGAAATAAGCATTTAACGAAAACAACATGCAGCTTACGCCTTTTCATGCTTACACATGCACACACACACGTGGGGGAGAGAGAGGATGTGTGACTGTGTGCATGCATTTTTGTACAATACCGAGAGAGCAGAAAAGAGAACAGAGTAATATAATAATAATCAGTCAACACTGGTCTCAAAAACACCAAATTTTATTCTTTTTACAGCACATTCTCATATTCCACAGCAATTATTACATAACATTAGATTCATGATATGAACAATATGTCAAAACCATGAACAGCTCAGAGCCTGCAAGCGCAACTCTGACACGAGCGACTGATTTGCTTTAATTGATAAATAATTTTCTTTTAAATCAAAGGATGTATTTTGCCTAATCCATAGAACCTTTCTTTCACTGCCTTCTTTCTTCACATCGACTGCAGTCAATAATGAAAGAGATTCATATCAGAAAATAATACCACCAAATATCAAACGCTACCACCAGAAAAATCCCATCTTTGGTTAAATATCAAAATGTATTCATTGATGTCCCAAAAAGAAAACAATTTGTGCATAACCGGCAGAACTTTGTGGATTCCAAGACAATCGTTAAGAATGGTTGGTTGGCTTACCTTGGCTAAAAGACTCCAGGGATCATCCCAACAGCGAGAAGCACTTGAACACTAAGGTACAAATGCATCAGCTAGGGATGAGAACATTACGTGTGTGACCGTCTTTGATTACCCTGCCATGTGAGCAGCCACACTCCGTCTTCGGGGGAGTTTAGAATGATTGCAAAGTTGTACTTTAGCCCTCCCTCCCTCATGTTCACAACCCTCAATCTCAAAGCCTGCTTCTTTCAGTTTTATAAAAACAATCCAAGGCTGATCCTACCCCTATCCCTTTCCCGAGAATAGCAGAATGTTGCTTCTCAGTGAATATTGTCAATGCAAAATTTGTGGGTGGAGAGTGTCAGTGTAGAGCAGCACAGTGGTAGCGCGTTCGCTTCGTGTCAAGTAAACCCGAGTTCGAACCTGGGTACAGGGGATTTTTCCTCTCACTTTGCACTAGGCCTTGCGGTCTGAACCGCAACTTTCGGATGAGACGATAAACCGAGGTCCAGTGTGCTCATGCACTTAGCACACGTCAAACCCAGTGGCAACGACAAAATTGTCATTTGGTCAAAATTTACCCCCCTCCCTTCCTTCCTCATCAGTCACACAAAAATTTCATGCCAAATTTTTTTTAAAAAGTTGAGTGGTGCGCCTCTGGCTGCGACGCGCTCTCCAGGTGGGAGTAACCCGAATTTCACAGACGCCTCTGTGACTATAATGCACCTAACCTAACCTAACGTACGTACAAGATAGCCCGAGTGTGCACTTTGTGCACGGATACCTGCCAGTCTCATGAGACCAAATGTCCAACATGCCATATGCACATTTTCTATTCCAACATTTTTAGTTCTGTCTGAGATGACTACAGTGGTCACTGTCTCACGAGGATCCTGTCCCACAGCTATAAACAACATCAACGCAAACTCACACACCGATGCCCCACATGGCCGAACGGCCAAAGAGGGCGTAAAACATTATTTCTTCTTCTACTCACACACCGGACATCACAACACACAAGAAAACACACAACTTTACGTTCGCGAAACTTGTTATTTACAATCAAATAAAAACGAATCGCACCTAGCTACAATATATGCTTGAAAACAAAATCCTTTCCATTCCGTTAAAAACCCACTCGCCGCAGCCTTAAAACTGGCTGCACATAACTTTGTTCCACAGACGGCTGTCAACATTTCTGCTTCATCGATTTTGATCAACTTGCAAACATAAATGTATGCACACAAACACACTGTGCGTGCATGCACACACACACACACACACACACGCAACATATAAGCACAATGCACTGATGAAAACCTCCTTTGTAAAGCGAAAAATCAACATTTAAAACAAAAAATCATCAAAAGAAATCATTAAAGGATGTGAATTTCTCATTGCTTTTATAAGGTAACATCGTTATATGAATTTAAACCATTTGGTAAAATAAATGTGCTGGGGACCAACAAATAAGAATGTCTAATCACCCAACAGATTCACACATGAAAGAGAAATAACCAGGCATGGTAATCAGGCACAAAAAAACACACACACAAAAACCCAGATGACTACGCTAAATCAATGACTTTACAATAATTAAAAAAAGAATAAAAGGGAAGAATTTACAAAACACAAGATGAGAAGATACTGTTTGCAGCAAACAATCCCTTTCCAGCCAAAAATCCCCCCTAAAACAACATATTCCTTAAGGGCCAGCCACACGTCCACTAGAATCGCACGACTGTACGATACGATTCGATCACGTGGTCTCGATGCGCCAATCCCATTTGTTCTTGGAGACCACGTGATCAAATCGTATCGTACAGTCGGGCGACTTTAGTGGACGTGTGGCTGGCCCTTTAGACTTGAATCAATTTACGAAAAAAAGAAAAGAAAAAAAACCGCTAATAGAAAACATTGTCTATAGATTCTCAATTTGCGCTGCTTTATCAGAATTGCTTCTACTAGCTCCTCTGATTTGTCAATTTCAATTTTTTTTTGCTCTTTAACCCTCTTGCATTCACATTTGTTAGTACAGAAAAAAACCTTTTAGTGTTCAGATTGAAAGATTCTTTCACACGTTTTCGGGAAAAGCTGTCCTTTGAAGCACACAGAGCACCATACAGCTACCATCGCATCATTGCAAGTGAGAAGCCCTTCATAGTGTGTGTGTAACAAGCCAGAACTTAGTGATAAAAATGCCATCACAGGGGGTCTCAGAGTGGGGGCAAGCTAAGTGCGGTTTTAGGCGACTTGAATACACAGAGGCAACTTCCGGCAGGCCGGAATACATACAAGAGGAACTGACCTTGGTGGTCGTGGTACAGGGATCCTCTATTTCCAAGGATCCTGCAGTCAATCTAATTTTTCTTCAAATACAAGAGGGTTAGTCATAGTAGAAATCCATTGCCTCGTTTGGGCTAATGGCACTTTAAGTCATGACGGTTTGAGATTGAAAAGAAAAATCCATTGAAATAAGAGAGGGAGAGAAGGGTGTGTCAAAGTTTCTCAACACCATCATAATGATCCTGCAGTCACTCTAATTTTTCTTCAAATACAAGAGGGTGTCATTGTAGAAATGTATTGCCTCACTTGGCCTAATGACACTTTAAGTCATGACGGTTTGAGATTGTAGGAGAAAAATCCATTGAAATAAGGAGGAGAGGGGAGGGGGGGGGGGGAGGTGTTGAAAGTTTATCAACACCATCACAATGAAAAAACTGAATGCGTAATTATTTTAATCACTTATCATCATCTTCATCAAGCATTAGAAACTTCAAAAGATTGCCAATGCAAAAAGATGGTCCAGCAACAGAGCAGGAACAGTGAAGCGGATGACACACGCAGGGGTGCAACTACACAACATTTAGTTTCCCTTTTCCACAATTTATACAAATTCTTATTTCAAAGTGTTAGAAAAATACAGTAGACACACAAAGATCTTGTTTGACAAAAAGAAAAAGAAAAAGGAACTTCCTTTTCTAGTAAAATTCAAAAACATGAAATCCAGGAAAAGTTGCACCCATGAACATGCTAGAAATAAGCTTCTTTTGTTACCATACTTATAATATAAAAAAAAAGAGACCTGTTACGAGTCAATCTGGAAAAACGATCCCTCAGCTCTGTCATAAAGCAAAAAACCTGCATCCCAGACTTGTAACGTCAGAAATTAAGACATGATCAAAAGACATGATTTTTCCCATCGTCGCCACGGAGCCTGGCAGGGGAGAGGCTAAAGGTGCGCTGCGGCTCATTTTGTGGTGCGCCGGTTGGGCTCAGAGGCGGTAGGGGGGGGTGGGGGCCCCTTGCGCGCCATCTCCTCTATGTGCTGCATCAGGATCTCGTGCCGATCCTCGGGGATGCAGTCCAGCGTCAGGTAACGCTTGTCGTTCTGCAACGTCACAAGATGGGTTCGAAAACCTGATACTGTTCACAATATGTTGATAGCGTTTCACACGTTTAAAGAACCCCCACGTCACGTGTCACATTTCCTCTTATGCTGGGAAGATTTGTTAAGATTTCTTACCAGCTATAAGAGGGAAAACACGTAAAAAACGTGATTTTGACACGTGACGTGGTGGGTCTTTAACTCATTCAAGTCAAACTGGCCATATATGTCCAGAATTAATAGATAGCTGTCAATTTTATGCATTTGCTTCAAAGGAACTTAGGAAGTAAATCTGTGCACACACCATACCTTGGTCACTTCTGAACTCGCTTCGCTCCCTTAGACCACAATTTTGCCTCCGATTTAGCTTTTGTAGTGGTTTGTTGTCGGGAAACCAATCGGTGTAGAGTGTTTTTCTATATAAAGTCTATATATAAAAAAGTCTGATCTACCACTTCCAGATGTCCAAACCTGAAGTAAAACCCCATAATCTTCTTTCATTTCTCCTTTTGTGTATGTATGTTTTGTTTGTGCGTATGGCTGGAGTGATTTGTGAGTTTTTTTTAATAATTCAAAATCGTTGCGATGCGAATGAGTTGATAACTACCGCATTTTTCGGACTGTAAGGCGCACCCTCCAAATTTGACACCAAATTCATATTTTATTATGTTTTCTTACTATATATTATTAATAATAATATTAATCATAATAATAGTACATTTATATAGCGCTTTACCTCAGATGAGCCCAAAGCACTTTACAATCAATTATTCATCAACAGAAAACAAAAACAACATTCAAGAGTGACACCAACCAGCAACAGCGCATATACAAAGCAACTCTCTCTCTCTCTAACAGACACACACACACACACACATACATAAACACACACAATTATTGACGCCAACTTGTTCATACCCCATTCGGTAAGCCACAGCAACCGAGCCTCATGGACTGACCACATACACCAACACACATACACAAACACCCTCACACACAACGTACGCACGCAGACAGACACACACACACACACATGCGTGCACACACAACCCACAAAACCAAAAAATTAGTCATATTATAAGGCGCAGGTGTCTCAGTCTGGGGGGAAAGTATCGCCTTATAAGCCATAAAAGACGGTATTGTGTCAGTTATACTGATGGTGCTAAAAGGAAAAGAAAAAAAAAAACCTCATGAAAGCATCCTCACAAGTGTTATGATAACCACTGTGTCGGCTATGCCAAAATGATGCTTAAAAAACAAACCTCATGAAAGCATCCTCACAAGTGTTATGATAACCACTGTGTCGGCTATGCCAAAATGATGCTTAAAATGCTTAAAAAACAAACCTCATGAAAGCATCCTCACAAGTTTTATGATAACCACTGTGTCGGCTATGCCAAAATGATGCTTAAAAAACAAACCTCATGAAAGCATCCTCACAAGTTTTATGATAACCACTGTGTCGGCTATGCCAAAATGATGCTTAAAAAACAAACCTCATGAAAGCATCCTCACAAGTTTTATGATAACCACTGTGTCGGCTATACCAAAATGATGCTTAAAAAAAACCACCTCATGAAATTGAAAGCATCTAATAGCTAACACAAGAAACAAACTGAACAATGAGGCAACGCTGTTATAATACTGCAACATACAAAACTGTTCTTAACAAGTCATTTTTGAAGAAAGAAAAAAAGTCTCAATATAACTCACAAAGGTAAACGATTCTCTTCAGTCAGCTATGACTTACGAGACTGAGAAAATGAAGTAAATTGAAGAGAAAACAACAACAAAACTTTCACAACCACCTCCATATTGAAGTGACTCTTATAAAGGTTGAAATAATTTGTGAAAGAAACTAAAGCCTTCACAATAATCTGAAGGAACGACAGTTTAAAAAAAAATGACTACCATATTTTTCGGACTATAAAGCGATACTTTTTTCCACCAGACTGAGACCCCTGCGCCTTATAATATGACTAATAAAATAGTAAGAAAATATAATAACAGAATCTGAATGTTGTGTGAAATTTGGGGGGTGCGCCTTATAATCAGGTGCGCCTTGTAGTCCGAAAAATACAGTACTTCACTAAAAATGTCAAAAATATATTAGAGTCATAATCAGCATAAAACACAGATCGTCGCTGTCCGACGCTAACCATGTATTTACACAATCGGTGATTTTACAGGAGCATCAAAAAACATATTGTCGCCTGCTACAAAGTCAATCCCCATTTGATATACGCTTGACCCTTCTTCTTTACCGATAATTCAGTTACACGGTTAGTCACAAAGTTAGTGCATTGTTCTCACAATGGGAGATACGACAGCTGCTGGCAGTTACACGATTAGCGTGACCAGTTACACACTTATCGCGTCAAAACCAGCAACAACCCGCCACATACACGATTATTTCCGTGGTATCATGTGACAAATTTGAGCATTTTCATTGGTCGCAGACACAAGATATTTATAGAAGACCTGCGTGAGGTCACTGGAAGGAGTTTCAGTAAAAAATCTATTTTTGTCAAATTTTGTAGATACACGGTTAGCGTCGGACAGCGACGAGATAATTGTATAATGTTTTAATGAGCAAGCTAAAAAGAAAGTTAAAACATAACAAGAAGGGAAAAGTTATCATTATAATGTAATGCACTCACAGCCAAAATCTTTTCGATTTCTTCCAAATGCAGCTGATTGTTGTCAAGCTGCCTCTTTGTTCTGAAAAGAAAGAAAAAAGAAAGTAGAATAATTATGATAATCTTGAATTTTCACAACGTAAACACCAAAAACAACAACAAAATAAAAATAGTAATAGTACATTTATATAGCGCTTTACCTCAAATGAGCCCAAAGCGCTTTACAATCGAATATTCATCAACAAGTAGACAACAAATATACAAAGCAACTCTCTCTCTCTCTCTCTCACACACACACACATTTATCGACACAACTCATTCATTTTTCATTCAGTCGCAACAAAAGTCGCTGAGTAGGGCAACACACACACACACACACTGAGGGCAGGATGACAATAAACTTGTCAGCTTATTCTTTACAGGCATGGGAATTGTCAGAGACAAAAAACTCTGAAAAGCCCCCCAATTGAAGTATTTAGTAACAAAAACGAAGTATTTAGTAACAATTTCAATTTTTTTTCTCGTGGAAATCCGTGAATTCGCAGACAATTCCCATGCCTGTCTTTAACCCTCAATAAAGATGATTTTGACTTGACTTGACTTGACTTGACTTGACTTGACACACTGCCATCTTGTTCCATGTAAACACATACATGCTCACTAGTGTACAACATGTTTATACACATTTTTTTCTCTCCCTCTCTCTGATATCTCTTCTCTTTCTATTGCTCCTTCTGTCCTTCTCTCCCTTTCCCCCTCTGTCATTCTCGTTTTGTCCAGCGTTTTGTGGGGGGTATTGCGAATGTTTGGCATCTGTTTTCAAGTTTTGCTTCTTTGGTGGGTTTCTTACTGTGAAATTTTTCACAGAATCGCTTCACATTTTGTAGGATGGTATACTACCTATCCAGTGAAGAACTGTGAATGGGGAATTGACAGGTGTAGGTGTGTGTGTATATGTGTGTGTGTGTGTGTGTGTGCATATGTGTGTGTGTGTGTGTGTGTGTGTGTGTGTGTGCGTGTGCGTGCGTGTGTGTGCGTGTGCGCATATGCACGTGTGTGCGTGTATGTGTGTATGTGTACTGCCATACTCAGCCACTTTTGCTCATTAATTTTAATCTATGTCGTTACTCACCTTTTTTTAATAATTTAAATATCAAATTATCAAGAAGACACTGAAGAAAATTGAAAAGAAAAGGATAAAAATGTTACCAAGTAATTATCAAAATGCACTATTTGATTCTTGAATGGTATTACAGTGGTCGACGTTTTATAAAACCGCGGTTAATAGAGCCAGCCGCTTATTAAAGCTGATTTCTTACAGTCCAGATTTTTCACTATATGTTATGTATTAAAAAAAGCCGCTTAATAAAACCACCCCGCCGCTTATTAAAACCACTTTTCTCAGAGAAATCACATAGTTTGTGACTAAAACTCACTCGATTTTTTTTTTTTGGCGTGAAAATATGTCACTTGTGTCACTCAAGACATATTTATGTGCACGCTCACGTGTATCACGAAGTAACTGAGTTTAGAAAAGAATGTCAGTCAATAAAAACCAAAACAAAAGTTCAGCATCGTTTAAGAGGCCTTGTGAAGTTGTGTTTAGATTCAAGCAAGTGTAAATGACGAAAGAAAGTGTGAAAGTGTGACCGACGTAAACAAAAGAGAAGCCAAAAAAAAGAAGTTCGAAAATGACGTAATCCTGGACCGCCGGTTATTAAATCCGCCGCTTATTAAAGCCATTTTTCGTCGGTCCCCAAATGGCTTTATAAAGCGGCGACCTCTGTACTAGCAAAAAAAAAAATTGCTAACCTTGAAGATGGTAAAAAAAAAAAGCCTTCTTTCCAATGTTATAGTACAAACTCTGATCCAAACATTATTGACCTCCAAAACTGTACAGTGTGTATGTGTGCGCGTGCATATGTGTGTATCTGCATGCGCGTGTGTGTTTTAATCAAAGTGAATACCAACTCAGCTTTGTCTTTTTGTCAATGCATGTCCCAAGAAGTTTTTGGTTGCTATGTTAGTTTTGATGTTCAATGCAGGGTTAGTATGTGCTCACTATATATTTTTTACCAGCCCTCGCATTTATTTTAAAATCTGCTCAGTCTTTTCTTTTTTGCTATTTCAATCTATGATCTTTACTTGACTTTCTTTCATTTTCGTGACTTGATAACGAGGATATTCCTTGAAACGTTGTGTTTTCTCTTATTAAAAAGGACAAAACAACCTGTTATTTTCACTTGATAACGAGGATATTCCTTGAAACGTTGTGTTTTCTCTTATTAAAAAGGACAAAACAACCTGTTATTTTCACTTGATAACGAGGATATTCCTTGAAACGTTGTGTTTTCTCACATTAAAAAGGACAAAACAACCTGTTATTTTCACTTGATAACGAGGATATTCCTTGAAACGTTGTGTTTTCTCACATTAAAAAGGACAAAACAACCTGCTTAGTTTCAGCGGTTTGTTCTTTTGTGTACCTTGTCCTTCAGTGGTCATTTCTTTATTTTTTTGAGTATTTTGTACATTAACCCTTTCACTGCCAGCTATTTTTCAACCAACAATTTCCATGAAACTTACCTGGGTAGAGAAAAAAAATATTGTCTGCAACATTGGGGATTCCTCTGTGACTTGTTAAAAACTGAAGCCTATACTTACCTCCAAAAATTAAGAAAATAGGGTCTTTGGATAACAGACCCTGATTTGATGCCTTTTAGTGACATGGGTGTTAAATAATTGCGGTGCATAAATGCGACATTGGCGGCGAAAGGGTTAACAGTTTCAACAGCAAATGGTGTATCTTTCCATGCTCTGTTGTTGTTGTCATTCCCTGGCTTAAAGACTCCAGGGATCATCCCAACCGCCGAAGCACTTGAACACTATGGTACAAATGCACCAGCTAGGGATGAGAACATTACGCGCGTGACTGTTTTTTATCACCCCGCCACATGGGCAGCCACAGTCCGACTTCGGAGGATTTTAGACTGATGAAGTTATGCTAGGAGCTTGTCATGACTTAAGACAATCCCCGCACAACCATGCAGAACATAACATTTTGATGTAGCCTTGGTGTTCTAGCTTATGTTAACTGGTCTGACACAGCCTCATGCCAAGGAAAGGTTTTCCATACTCTAACCATAATGATAATGTAACTCAAACAAAACTTTATTATCTCCGATAAGAAAAATTGCAAGTGGCAACGACTGCGATTTTTACATTGAAACAAACAAAAGGCGTAACACTATAAAGCATATAAAAATGCTACACTGTAGATACAAAGATATAGGCCTACCCGCCTGCACATAATCAAACACCCAATAACATAAAGTAAAAAAACATGCTAAATACAAAACATTGCATAATATAATCACATCAACACAAAATCACACACAATAACATAGCATGCTAAAAATGAAACAGTAATAAGTCACATCTTTAACCCTTTCGCCGCCAACCATTTTTCAGCCCAAAATAATATGAAACTTAACTGGGTAGAGACAAAAAGTTATATGCAATATTGGGAATTCGTCTGTGACATGTACAAAATTAGGCCTGTCCTTATCTCCCAAATTTCAGAAAATAGGGTCTTCAGATAACAGGCCCTGACTTCATGCCTTTTACTGACATGGGTGTTAAACCATTGTGGTGCATAAATGCGACACTGGCGGTGAAAGGGTTAAAATGCGAAGCAGGTCTGCATTGGTCACTGACCTGTACGTAATGGCCTTCGTTTCCTTCAGGAACTCGCGGAACTCTGTCTTGGCGCTGATGAACTTCCCACTGAGGTACTCGACAAACTCCTTTTCTCGTTTCTGCGAAACGCACAAAACCATGTTCACTTCACAAAAACAGACCTGCTTACCCCAGGGACTACACAAGTCTTGAGTAGTCTGGATAGTTGAAATGAGTACAGTAATTTTCGGACTATAAGGCGCACCCCCCAAATTTTACCCCAATCTCAGATTTTGTTACTATATTTTCTTACTATTTCATCAGTCACATTATAAGGCGCAGGGGTCTAAGTCTTGGAAAAAAAAGTATCGCCTTATAGTCCGAAAAACACGGCAGTCTTGGTGCAAAATGTGTAGTTTTATTCATTAAACCATCAAATAATGTTCACTGAAAATGAGTAGTAATCAAGAATTAAAGAGCATTATGTTCAGTTTTGAAGAGTAGTAGAGGCAAAGATATTCTAAAAGGGTAAGATGGATTACTTAACTCATTCTTTACTGGCCGATTGCTTCCCTTTACAACCGTTCAATACTGTCGTACGCTATAGCGTACACAGCGTTTAAACCATTCACAATTCACAACCCCGTGAAGCCTGGCAACCCAAGCTGGTATATAAGTGTTCCTCTACGGTCCCTTAATAGTTTTCAACCAATGAAATCACTTTTTGTCTATTTTTAGTACCGCAATGAATGAAAACGAATCACTACCCCTCTCTTCGTCTTCTTTGTCATGCTTTTTTTAAAATCTGCTAATAATAAAAATTTTACTTTGGAATTATAACATCTGCTAGCTTTTATTATTATAAACAATACCGCAAATTTTCAAAACTGTGCGGTTAAGCATTATTATTTAAATATGTTGTATGTAATGATGCAAACCCGCCTAGTATGGAACGCTTGTGTACATCAGGTACGCTATAGCGTACGATAGTAAAGAGAACCTATGTAATGATACAAACCCGCCTAGTATGGAACGCTTGTGTACATCAGGTACGCTATAGCGTACGATAGTAAAGAGAACCTATGTAATGATGCAAACCCGCCTAGTATGGAACGCTTGTGTACATCAGGTACGCTATAGCGTACGATAGTAAAGAGAACCTATGTAATGATACAAACCCGCCTAGTATGGAACGCTTGTGTACATCAGGTACGCTATAGCGTACGGTAGTAAAGAGAACCTATGTAATGATACAAACCCGCCTAGTATGGAACGCTTGTGTACATCAGGTACGCTATAGCGTACGATAGTAAAGAGAACCTATGTAATGATACAAACCCGCCTAGTATGGAACGCTTGTGTACATCAGGTACGCTATAGCGTACGATAGTAAAGAGAACCTATGTAATGATGCAAACCCGCCTAGTATGGAACGCTTGTGTACATCAGGTACGCTATAGCGTACGATAGTAAAGAGAACCTATGTAATGATGCAAACCCGCCTAGTATGGAACGCTTGTGTACATCAGGTACGCTATAGCGTACGATAGTAAAGAGAACCTATGTAATGATGCAAACCCGCCTAGTATGGAACGCTTGTGTACATCAGGTACGCTATAGCGTACGATAGTAAAGAGAACCTATGTAATGATACAAACCCGCCTAGTATGGAACGCTTGTGTACATCAGGTACGCTATAGCGTACGATAGTAAAGAGAACCTATGTAATGATACAAACCCGCCTAGTATGGAACGCTTGTGTACATCAGGTACGCTATAGCGTACGATAGTAAAGAGAACCTATGTAATGATACAAACCCGCCTAGTATGGAACGCTTGTGTACGTCAGGTACGCTATAGCGTACGATAGTAAAGAGAACCTATGTAATGATACAAACCCGCCTAGTATGGAACGCTTGTGTACGTCAGGTACGCTATAGCGTACGGTAGTAAAGAGAACCTATGTAATGATACAAACCCGCCTAGTATGGAACGCTTGTGTACGTCAGGTACGCTATAGCGTACGATAGTAAAGAGAACCTATGTAATGATACAAACCCGCCTAGTATGGAACGCTTGTGTACATCAGGTACGCTATAGCGTACGATAGTAAAGAGAACCTATGTAATGATACAAACCCGCCTAGTATGGAACGCTTGTGTACGTCAGGTACGCTATAGCGTACGATAGTAAAGAGAACCTATGTAATGATACAAACCCGCCTAGTATGGAACGCTTGTGTACATCAGGTACGCTATAGCGTACGATAGTAAAGAGAACCTATGTAATGATACAAACCCGCCTAGTATGGAACGCTTGTGTACATCAGGTACGCTATAGCGTACGATAGTAAAGAGAACCTATGTAATGATACAAACCCGCCTAGTATGGAACGCTTGTGTACATCAGGTACGCTATAGCGTACGATAGTAAAGAGAACCTATGTAATGATACAAACCCGCCTAGTATGGAACGCTTGTGTACGTCAGGTACGCTATAGCGTACGGTAGTAAAGAGAACCTATGTAATGATACAAACCCGCCTAGTATGGAACGCTTGTGTACGTCAGGTACGCTATAGCGTACGATAGTAAAGAGAACCTATGTAATGATACAAACCCGCCTAGTATGGAACGCTTGTGTACATCAGGTACGCTATAGCGTATGATAGTAAAGAGAGAGTTAAGAGCTCGGCGAACCGGGCTGATAGAGTTATCGTTAGCGGCGACAGTACACCATTCACAGTGACGGCTATCCAAAAACTCAGACTGGAACTTGAACGGAGAATTCAACTGGCCTATCGACGTGTAAAATGTGTCCTGTTTAAAAGGGACATAACCAGTGTTTCTGTCCTCACTACTCATATAGGGAAAAGAGACCGGATGCTTATCTTCCCCTATACAGTCTTTGGTAGCGGTCCAAATTGAGTAGAATACTACTCGAAAAGAGTAGAGTAAACAGGTCTGCAAAAAACACAATAACAGAACACGGAGAACTGGAGGAAATGCATTACCGTAGTTCACGGACTACAAGGCGATACTTTTCCCCAGACTGAGAGATTCCTGCGCCTTATAATGTGACTGATAAAATAGTAAGAAAATCTGAATGTTGTGTTACATTTTGGCAGTGAAGGGGTTAAATAAAAAAGACAATTCTGAAATAAAGCCGCACAGGCCCTGTGGATACGCTGTAGATAACAACATCCATTTCAACAATAACCGAATAAGTTTCCAAATGAGGAGAACATTGGAAACAAAATAAACAAGTTAAAAACAAAGGAAATAGAAAAAAACATGGGCCACGTTAGGGACAACACAGCTCAAATTATATTGTTAAAAGCCTTGCAGATTTTAAAAGAACAATAAATGAAAATGTAAAGAACTTTACTGACAATCACATTAAAAATTTCAAAAAATATTATTTTTAAATCGAATGCCCCGCTATGCCTTGCAGGAAACCGTGGTCCAACACGTTTTCAACTGTTTTATGACTATTTTTGTGACTTTTGGACATTGCACCCATTGATGTCCCGTCTTCTCTGGCTTCTCTATTGAACTCATGGTGATCTTACAAATCACAATATCCCCTACTTTTTGTGAGCAGTAAATTTCTCACAATTGTGTTGTGTACTTTCCTTAAAAAAATAAAAAATAAAATAAAAATTACAAAAAAGCTATGCCTAACCCCCAAAGTATTCGCACACAAAAAACGTCATACAGATATCTGCCGTTGCAACATCAACACAAACTATGTCACACACGCACATACACGCACAAACACACACACAGTGTTTATATGTGTACATAGACTAGCATACCCTCATACATCTGTACCTATCCCTTCCCTAGATGCACATTCAAAATACCCATTACACTAACACATAAACATATTTCTTTTTTTTCTTCTTTTTTTGTGTGTCTACAAAATAGACATTAAATTAAAGAACGAACACAGTGTGTAAAAAGCCAAGCCTTCCTACCCTGTCGCTGGAGGAAAACTTGACACAGCGCGGGTCGTCCTTAATCCGCCTCCTCACTTCCTTCCACGTGGACGTCAGGGAAAGCTGCACCCACAAGGCAACACTATGCTGTACAATTCATTCTATACAACACAAGCTGCAACAGTCCAGCCTCAGTACTGCTACCAGCCAGCGGTCATAATACTGGAGACTCTACTACTATTCCCCGCTACAACTTCCACCATTAAACATCATCATAGTAATTTAAATTTTATTATTAATTACGATGACTTGGAGTCAAAACAGACTATCTTTAGATAGTCCATTGACATATTATTGGATTTATTACAAGAACTGATAACTTGTATCAAACAATGACTGCAAAAATATAAAAAGGGGGTTTTGCTTTTTATATTTCAGCAGTCTTATTTTTTTTATACAAGTTATAAGTTTTCTTAATAAGTTCAATAATATGTCAATGGACTATCTAAAGATAGTCTGTTTTGACTCCAAGCCATCAAAATAAATAAATAATGTTGATGATGATGATGATGATGATAATGATGGTGACCATGGTGGTGGTGATGACAATGATGATGATGATGGTGGTTGTGGTGATGATGACGATGATGATGCTGATGTTTCTGACTTGGCTTAATGCTGTGTCAGACCAATTGGCATAGGCTAGAACACCGAGAGACTACATCAAAATGTTGTTATGCACGCTATGCTTAGTTATGTGGGGATTGTCTTTAGCCATGACAAGCTCCTAGCATAACATCATCAGTCTCCAAAATCCCCCGAAGACGGAGTGTGGCCGCCTACGGTCACACACATAATGTTCTCATCCCTAACTGGTGCGTTTGTACCACAGTGTTCAAGTGCTTCGGCTGTTGGGATGATCCCTGAAGTCCTTTAGCCAGGATGTGTAAACAACATAAACAACAAATAATGATGATGATGATGGTAACCATGGTGGTGATGATGATGATAATAATAATGATGATGATGATGATGATGATGGTGACCATGGTGGTGATGATGATAATAATGATGATGATAAAGACAATAATAATGACACATCAAGCCACCTCAGTATCATCCATCATTTTCAGAAAAAAACATGATCTTGTTCTTATAAACGTAAGTCCCCCTGAATGTGCTCTTCAAACATACAGTGTCTTCTCCTCCTTGCTCATCATCATTGTCATAATTATTACCATCAGTCATCATCATCATAATAAACCTACCTCTGTGTTGCTTAGCAGTTTGTGGAACATAAACTTGTTGTTATGGGTGTGGTCTTCAAACAGAAGAGGCTTCTATTAATTTTCTTGATAATAATGATGATGATGACACAACAACCCACCTCATTTTGTCCAGCAGTTTGTGGAATATGACCTTGTTCTTGTGAGTCAAGGCCAGGATGTGCTCCTCAAACAGACGCTGCTTCTATTAATTTTCTTGATGATGGTAATGATGATGATAATAACAATGACGCATCAACCCACTTCAGTATCATCCAGCAGTTTCTGGAACATGACCTTGTTCTTGGGCCTGGATGTGATCCTCAAACAGATGCTGCTTCTATTTCTTGACGATGATGACAATGACGATGATGATGATGATGATGGTGATGATGATGATGATGATAATGATGACACATCAACCCACCTCCGTATCGTCCAGCAGTTTGTGGAACATGACCTTGTTCTTGTGGGTCAAGGCCTGGATGTGATCCTCAAACAGACGCTGCTTCTCGTCCTTGCTCAGTTGCCGGGTCAGCCCCCATCGGTGGTCCTTGCGCAGATGCTTGCGGGTCTCGCGCCACGAGGCGTCGCAGTTGCGCACCTGTCACAAAACCATTAAGTCTTTGTTATTGGTACCATAATTTTCGGACTATAAGGAGATAATTTTTTCTCAACTTTCGACCTATGCGCCTAATAAACAAGGGCGCCCTATTAGTGAACAAAATCGTGAGGAGAGGCAACGATTGCCGTACTCAGTACAGTCTACTGTGAGTCACAACATCGAAAGTGGCAATGAGTCGCTGATACGATGAATACTCCCTCTCTCTCTCCCTCTCTCTCTCTCTGACACATACATTGACCAGGTCAGCCAGCAGAGCCCCAAAGTGCTGGATGGCTTCGTCTTTCTTGTGCTGCTCTCTCTCCTTGTCCCTCTCCCTCAGAGAAACACAGATAGAAGACTCTCTCTCTCTCCTCTCTCTCCCTCTGTGACACATACATTGACCATGTCAGCTAGCAGAGCCCCAAAGTGCTGGATGGATTCGTCTTTCTTGTGCTGCTCTCTCTCTCTCTCTCCCTCTCTCTCTCCCTCCCTCTCTCTCTCTCCCTCTCTCTCTGTGACACATACATTGACCATGTCAGCTAGCAGAGCTCCAAAGTGCTGGATGGATTCGTCTTTCTTGTGCTGCTCTCTCTATCTCTCTCTCTCTCTCTGTCTCTCTCTCTGTCTCTCTCTCTGACACATATTGACCATGTCAGCTAGCAGAGCCCCAAAGTGCTGGATGGCTTCGTCTTTCTTGTGCTGCTCTCTCTATCTCTCTCTCTCTCTCTGTCTCTCTCTCTGTCTCTCTCTCTGACACATATTGACCATGTCAGCTAGCAGAGCCCCAAAGTGCTGGATGGCTTCGTCTTTCTTGTGCTGCTCTCTCTCTCTCTCTCTCTCTCTCTGTCTCTCTCTCTGTCTCTCTCTCTGACACATATTGACCATGTCAGCTAGCAGAGCCCCAAAGTGCTGGATGGCTTCGTCTTTCTTGTGCTTCTCTCTCTCTCCCTCCCTCTCTCTCTCTCCCTCTCTCTCTGTGACACATACATTGGCCATGTCAGCTAGTGCTGGATGGCTTCGTCTTTCTTGTGCTGCTCTCTCTCTCTCTCTCTCTCTCTCTCTCTCTCTCTCTCTCTCTCTCTCTCTCTCTGTAACACATACATTGACCATGTCAGCCAGTAGAGCTCCAAAGTGCTGGATGGCTTCGTCTTTCTTGTGCTGCTTTCTCTCTCTCTCTCTCTCTCTCTCTCTCTGACACATACATTGACCATGTCAGCTAGCAGAGCCCCAAAGTGCTGGATGGCTTCGTCCTTCTTGTGCTGCTCTCTCTCCTTGTCCCTCTCCCTCAGGGAGGTGGACAGGGAGCGCGCCACCTCCTCGTTGCGCTTCTTCAGGCTGGCCTCGATGCGCTCCTGCCTTTCGCGCTCCTTGCGCTCCTCGTCCTCAGAGTCAAACTGTGACACAGGGGATGACGAGGTTAGTCCGTGTGAACTAATGATGAAATGCAGGGAGTGTCACCCTGTGTGGATGTGGATGTGGATGAGTGTGTGTGTGAGCACATGCGTGCATATGAGCGCGCATGTGTGTGTGTGTGAGCGTGTGTGTGTGTGAGCATGTGTGTGTGTGTGTGTGGGCACATGAATACATATGAGCATGCACATATATATGTGTGAGCATGTGTGTGTGTGTGTGTGTGTGTGTCTGTGTGTGTGCGTGTGTGCGTGAGTGTGTGGGCACATGATTGCATATGAGCATGCATGTGTGTGTGCGAGCACATGAGTGCATATGAGCGTGCATGTGTGTGTGCGTGTGAGTGTGTGGGCACATGCGTGCATATGAGCGTGCACATATATATATGTGTGTGTGTGTGTGTGTGTGTGTGTGTGTGTGTGTGTGTGTGTAAGCATGTGTGTGTTTGGGTGAGTGTGAGGTGTGTGTATGTGTATGCTCTCATTTCAATTTCATAAATAGTTTACCTGTCAAATACATGTATAGGGAAGTACTTGAATATAAATAGATGACCACTAGGACCAATCGTAAACACATATGTATAGGGAAGACATACAAAGACCATTTGGTTTTCTTGAAACCATTCTTGTACTTTTTGAATAGTTTTCAGCTTTCCAATTCACTGAATTATTCAGATAAAGCTTGTTTATAAATGTCATAAACAAAGCGATTTTCTTGACATTTTACACAAAAGGCTCTTACCTTTTCCATTTGATAGTAAAAAGCTGTTCAAAGAAAGCAACGACTCAAATGCAATCTACTGAAAAATATAAACGATGTATATGCTTTTAACCCTCTTGGCACGATGGGCCACAAGTGTGGCTCGCCCGTGTGAGCACGATGGGCCGCAAGTGTGGCTCAGTTCATATTTCGCGCTAATCTAGTGACCAATCCCTAGGCTCAATAACACTGACCAATCGGAAAGGTCACGTAGACCTTCCCCGGCCAAGCTGCAACCGACAACACGCCATTACTCCAAGTTTTCTACAAAGTTTATCTACAAAAATGAGTGATGCTGAAAGTGACTTCGAGGACGAAATGTCCGCACATGACACCAGCGACGAGTCTATTGATGACAGCGACGCTGATGGAGACTATGAAGGTAATTATGCTTGTGTTTATAGCGCTAATACAAGGGGAGGGGTTCGACTTCTTGGCTAGTACTGTTGCAGACGAAATCGTGCAGGGGTGGGAAGGTGGAGCTTCACTTCAGTTGTGACGAACGATTTATTTACATGTGATTTTCAGCCACTTCGGCTGTTTTCTTTTCTTTTTACTTTCACACACACGAATTGTTGAATGAAACTGATACTATTAGGCCTTTGATCTGTGCCAGAACTTTGTCATTTGTCGTGTTCGCTACTCGAGAACTTGACATGTGTGTGTGTGTGTGACATTTTTGAAGTGTGGTCCTGCGCACATGTTTTGTGGGCGTGTCACTGTTGTGAAACAGAACTTCAGTAGTAAAACAAATGATGTAAACTTGATTTGTTTTTATTTTCGTTGTAGGATAGTGAGCATGGGGACCCCCCCCCCCCCCCCCCCCCCCCCCCCCCCCCCCCCCCCCGATAGTGAAGTGAGCATGGGAAGAACACCCCCACCCCCCCCCACCCCCACCCCCGATAGTGAGCATGGGAAGAACCCCCCCCCTTTTCCCTCCTCACTGCTTGCTTATTTTGAGGCTGGTGCATGGTTGGGGTGATCAAAGAGTGGTGTGCAAATGAAAGCATGAAAAAACTGTTTTCCTGAATTCATGATTTTATTATGCATGTTTATAGTCTTACAAAAGAGTTTGTTTTTCTGTTTTATTCCAGGCTCTGCCAACAGTGACAGTGATACTGATAGTGGAGATGGTGATGATGATGACAACGCTGATGCAGGTGAGGGGGTGTAGGTTGTGTGCATGTACAGTGTTGAGAGTGAGTGTGTGTGTGTGTGTGTATGTCTGTGTGTGCGTGTGCGCGCGCATTATTTTGGCGTTTGTGTCTCTGTGTGTTATTTTTGTGTTATAATTTTTCGTGTGTGTGTGTGCGTGTGTGTGTTTGTGTCTCTGTGTGTGTTTGTGTCTCTGTGTGTATGTCTGTGAGTGCATGTGTGTGTGTGTGCGCACGCGTTATTTTGGCGTTTGTGTCTGTGTGTTATTTTTGTGTTATAATTTTTCGTGCGTGTGTGTGTTTGTGTCTCTGTGTGTGTTTGTGTCTCTGTGTGTGTGTGTCTGTGAGTGCATGTGTGTGTGTGTGCGCACGCGTTATTTTGGCGTTTGTGTCTCTGTGTGTTATTTTTGTGTTATAATTTTTCGTGCGTGTGTGTGTTTGTGTCTCTGTGTGTGTTTGTGTCTCTGTGTGTATGTCTGTGAGTGCATGTGTGTGTGTGTGTGCGCACGCGTTATTTTGGCGTTTGTGTCTCTGTGTGTTATTTTTGTGTTATAATTTTTCGTGCGTGTGTGTGTGTGTTTGTGTCTCTGTGTGTGTTTGTGTCTCTGTGTGTATGTCTGTGAGTGCATGTGTGTGTGTGTGCGCACGCACGCGTTAGTTTGGCGTTTGTGTCTCTGTGTGTTATTTTTGTGTTATAATTTTTTTGGTGTCTGTGTGTGTGTGTGTGTGTGTTCTTTTTGTGTTCTAATTTTATACAGACTTATGCACTGTACTTACTTTTCATTGATTGATTTGTGCAGGCAATTACCCAAATGTCCACGGCCTGTGGCTGCCCATCATTGGTGTGGATCCTGGACCTCAGGACATCCCATTTGCTGGTGTCCCCGGTCCCAGGCACCCTCCAGCTCCTCATGCAAGACCCATTGCATATGTGAACATGTTTTTATCGAATGCGATCATTCAACGGATCGTTGATGAGACCAACACTTATGCACAGGAGTGGATCGACGCCCATGCTGACTACCTCCGCCGCAAGCCCCACTCTGTAGTCCATCAGTGGATAAAGAAAGGGGGCGCCACACTGCAAGAAATCCGGGCCCTCCTGGGAATCATTGTCAACATGGGCCTGATCAGGAAGCCCACCATCAAGTCCTACTGGGACTCCAGTCGCGCCAGCCAGAGGACTGTCTGGTTCACGGAGCATTTTTCCAGGGACCGCTTTCAGCTGCTAATGAAGTTCATGCACTTCAACGACAATGTTCGCCAGCCCCCTGCTGATGACCCCCGCCACAGACTTTATAAGATCCAACCCCTCATCGACCATTTCAGCCGTGTCTTCCTGCAGCTCTACCATCCGGATAGGGACATCAGCATCGACGAGAGCATGGTGGGGTTCAAGGGCAAAACCCCCCATCTCCGAATGTTCATGCCGCAGAAACGGCATTCACGTTTTGGTGTGAAGCTGTGGTGTGTGTGCGACAGCGCAAATGGCTACACGTCATGGTTTGAGGTCTACAAAGGGAGAGACCCAGCTGATCCTGCCCCTCAGCATGGCTTCACCTATGACCTGGTCATGAGGCTGATGAGAGACAGTAACCTTTTGCACTTGGGCCATCACCTTGGCATTGACAATTACTTTACCTCACCTGACCTCTTCCTTGACCTGTACGCACTAGGCACCACAGCGACAGGAACTGTGCGCAAAAACAGAAGAGGGCTACCGAAAGTGTCCATCAACCAGAGGCTGCGCAACCAAGAGGTGTCTGAGCGGCGCAAGGGCAACCTTCTTTGTGTGACCTTCAAAGACGGAGGTCGAAAGCCAGTGCTTCTAAGCACCGCTTCAGCTGCTGGCTTCACCATGGTCACCAACAGAAGAGGGCAAAATGTCCAGAAACCAAAGGTGGTGGTGAGGTACAACGCGTCCATGGGAGGCGTGGATCTGAGTGATGCACGCCTGTACAAATACCTCGCAGAACGGCGCACCATGAAGTGGACACTGAAGGTTGCGTTCTCGCTGTTTGGGAGGGCTGTGCTCAACAGCTACATCATTTATGTGAAGAACACAAGCGACAGACCGAAGCTGACCAGATACCACTACATGGTGGAGGTTGTGGAGGGGCTGGCAGGCAACTACTTCCCTCCCAAGGTTGTTAGACGGCGTCGGACAGCAGCTCAAATCCAGGCAGACAGGCAAAACCCTCCTCTGCAAGTTGCCCCTGCTGGACCTCAGCCAGGACCTGCTGGAGCTGGACTCCAGCCGGGACCTCAGCCGGGACCTGCTGGAGCTGGACCCCAGCCGGGACCTCAGCCAGGACCTGCTGGAGCTGGACCTCAGCCAGGACCTGCTGGAGCAGGACCCCAGCCGGGACCTCAGCCAGGACCTGCTGGAGCAGGACCCCAGCCGGGACCTCAGCCAGGACCTGCTGGAGCTGGACCTCAGCCAGGACCTGCTGGAGCTGGACCTCAGCCAGGACCTGCTGGAGCTGTTGCTGTAGCTTTCCGTGGGCATGAACTGCGGAAGCTAAGGGCTAGACACCCCAGGAATTGTGTTGCTGGACACAATAGGCGTGTCCGGACATCATGGGAGTGCCCAGCATGTGATGTGGGTTTGTGTCCACCCTGCTTTGTCAGATATCACCAAAACAGATGACTGCCCCTCTTTGGTGTGTAGGTTCTTGTGTAAAAAGTTTTTTTTTTTGTTGGGACTTATCTGAGACATCATTTGTGTAAATCGTTTAGACTTTCTGTGATTTTGTTTCTTTTCAGTGCGTCTTACGTATGTGCCCAGGGACTGTATCCATGATAGTTTGAAGATTGTTAGCACTCTCTGGTGTGTACATAGGCTATGTGTAGATAGCTGTCTTGCTATCTTACATAAATCAGAGACATTTGTGGGAGTTTGTGAGACATTTTCTATAAACCCTTTTTTTCAAAAAAAAATTACGTTTAGGCCCAGTGGGTGGTGTGGAATTGTGTCCCTAATTCTTTGCGAGACATCACAGGACATTTCTGATACTCTCTGGTGTATACAGGACATATTTATGATTAGTTTCATTGCAATTTGGGACAAATCAGACACATATTTGTGAGACTGTGAGAATTTTCTGTGACATCTTTTTTTGTGTGTGTGCGTTGCACATTTTCTGTGGGTGCTTTGCTGGATTACTGCTGTCACCACATTCAAGGTAAGGTGTTTTCATTGAAACCATTGTAAAGTGCAAGCTTTTTTCTTTCTAAAAATGTATAGGTTTCCTAGTCTACTAATTGTGTGAGAGTGATGAAAAGTAAAAGCAATAAGTACCCGTTCGTTTGTCTGCAGTCTTCAACTATAAGCAAGTCTTTTAACTTGCATAATAAATTTTATCTAGTGCCAAGAGGGTTAAGAAATTAAAAGTGTGGTGTTGTGGGGGCGAAGTGAGAATGGTAGATTTTTGTAATTTTGTAAGGATAAAACCAGATCTAAGCAAATTCAATGCATACAACCACGTGTTGCTTTTCATAATAAATATGATGGGAACAAGATCAAATTCATGGTTGTTGTAACAGCAGGAGTTTTCCATACAGCTACAAGAGTTGGCTACATTTGACATACATTACACCCAAGACCAGACAGCTTTCAGAAATGTTACTGCTGTAGGAGTTACCAAGGGTAACAAAAGGTTGTCATCTTCTTTTTCGGTGATCATACATCTATATACGCTTTAAAAAAGATCTGGACTTTCCTGGTGTTGCAGTGCCTCCAGGATTGTCCCACTAATCGTTATCGTTAAAAATGTCTGTGTGCCTGTTCCGGGTCGGAGGACGTTGCACAGATTTTCATTCTTCTTCTTCTGCATTCCCAGGCCATATGGCCATAATGGGAAAGGTATGCATGTGGCAGGTTTTCAGTTTTCACTGGTCTCCCCACTGCGCATAGCCGACACATTCCGATACCGGAGGAGCTCAAACACAAAGGAGAAAAATTATTTGGAATATTTTGTTTTTTCTTTTTAAAGGTAGGAGAATGGGTCAATAAGTCAGAAAGATAGTACCATCATTTTCGGACTATAAGGCGCACCTTTGTATAAGGTGCACCCCCCAATTATACCCAGATTTCAGATTTTGTTACTATATTTGTCACATCATAAGGCCTCATAGGGTCTCAGTCTTGGAAAAAAGTATCGCCTTATAGTCCGTAAAATACGGTAGACGACAGTCAGAAAGATAGTAGATGACAGAAAGCAAAGGGGAAAAAGCAGAGTCAATGAGAGTGACATATTAGAGAAAGTTACAAACGCAGAAATTCCAGAAGGTGGGGGAACTATTTGTACGAGACACACACCCGGTATCCCCACGGGGAGATCAAAGCGACAAAATGCAGCTTTATGAACCAACTTCAAGTGCAGAACTTCCAGAAGGTGGGAGAACTATTTGTACAAAAGACACACACACACACACGATATCCCCACGGGGAGATCAAAGCGACAAAATGCAGCTTTATGAACCAACTTCAAGTGCAGAACTTCCAGAAGGTGGGAGAACTATTTGTACAAAAGACACACACACACACGATATCCCCACGGGGAGATCAAAGCGACAAAATGCAGCTTTATGAACCAACTTCAAGTGCAGAACTTCCAGAAGGTGGGAGAACTATTTGTACAAAAGACACACACACACACGATATCCCCACGGGGAGATCAAAGCGACAAAATGCAGCTTTATGAACCAACTTCAAGTGCAGAACTTCCAGAAGGTGGGAGAACTATTTGTACAAAAGACACACACACACACGATATCCCCACGGGGAGATCAAAGCGACAAAATGCAGCTTTATGAACCAACTTCAAGTGCAGAACTTCCAGAAGGTGGGAGAACTATTTGTACAAAAGACACACACACACACGGTATCCCCACAGGGAGATTCAAGTGAGAAAATGCAGCTTTATGAACCAACTTCAAGTGCAGAACTTCCAGAAGGTGGGAGAACTATTTGTACAAAAGACACACACACACACGGTATCCCCACGGGGAGATCAAAGCGACAAAATGCAGGGCTCCTTATGAAGCAACTCACGTCATCCAGGGCGCTGATGTACTCCTTGAACCACTCCTCGCGCAGCGACCGGCTGTCCACTGCCTTGCAGCGGGGGTCCCCGTGGACCCTCTTCCTCACATCACCCCACCGCGACAGGTGGCACAGCCCCGGCACCTCCCTCAGCATGTCCAGAAAACCCACCTTCAGCTACACAACGGGTGGGGGAGAAAAAAAAAGCAAAAAAAAAAGTGAGATTCTTCGAATCAGCAAAAGTGAAGAAAAGTTCAGCTGCACATAGAAACATTATCAACTGGGTACTTTATAGTCACAGAGGCGTCTCTGTGAAATTCGGGTTGCTCCCACCTGGAGAGCGTAAAGACTTAAAATCCTGTCTGAGCTACACACCAGAACAAGAAAAAGTGAGATTCTTGGTATGAGTAGAAAAGGAGTGTACAAAAAAAAAAGAACTCATCTGCACGAAGAAACAGTATCAACTAATCTGCAAAAGGAAACGTCATCAAATAATTTACGTAAGATTAAATATTATCCTTTCTGAGTTACACACCAAAACAAGCAGAAACAAGAAAATTCAGGCTTGGTATGAGCAGAAAAGGAGCCACTGGAAAAAGAAATCTGTACAAAAAAAACCTTTATAATGCATTGAAGATGTCACTGGTCAACCAACTGCCAGGTCACACAAGAAAAACAACATAAAACAAAAATAAAGGCTGGTGTGCATGCACGAGCTTGTGTGTGTGTGTGTGTGTGTGTGTGTGTGTGTGTGTGTGTGTGTGTGTGTGTGTGTGTGTGTGTCTGTCTGTGTACATGTGTGTGTGTGTGAGAGGGAGGGAGAGAGAGAGAGAGAGAGAGAGAGAGAGAGAGAGAGAGAGAGAGAGAGAGAGAGAGAGAGAGAGAGAGAGAGAGAGAGAGAGAGAGAGAGAGAGAGAGAGAGAGAAGAATAAGCAAAGAAAGGAAAGAATGTACGAAACAGGATAGATGAGTAGATGAGAAAAAAGGGAGAAGAGGGCACACAGAGAGAGAGAGAGAGAGAGAGAGAGAGAGAGAGAGAGAGAGAGAGAGAGAGAGAGAGAGAGAGAGAGAGAGAGAGAGAGAGAGAGAGAGATAAATAAACACACACAGAAAAACTGGGGCAGGCAGACAGACAGATGAGAGACAAACACAAAGAGAAAAAGACAGACAGACAGAGATCAGAGACAGGGAACAAACAGACTGGCAGACAGACCAAGAGAAAGATAAATGAAGACAGGCAACAACAAAAAATGCTGCTAATCATCTGGCATGAAGGGAGGATGACAGGTACATTATGTTTGTACAATTACAAATGATAGACATTTGAAGAGAGGAAGAGAGAGAGAGAGAGAGAGAGAGAGAGAGAGAGAGAGAGAGAGAGAGAGAGAGAGAGAGAGAGAGAGAGAGAGAATCAATCAATTAATCAATCATTTTTATTGTCCCCATTATAACAAGAAAATTTTTTTTATAATGGGGACAATGAGGGGGAGTAAGGGGGGGGAGGAGAGAGAGAGAGAAGAGAGAGAGAGAGAGAGAGAGAGAGAGAGAGAGAGAGAGAGAGAGAGAGAGAGAGAGAGAGAGAGAGAGTAAAACGTATTTATTCTTCAACCATAAAGCTTTTTTTTTTGCACCTCAAAATATTTTTTTCTGCACAAATTCATTCTCTGGGCCTTCTGATTTTCAAAGAGATACATGGACTGAACTGTTTATACACACTACGTTTAAATAAAATACAAATGAGCAAATGGCTGATCTCAGCTGAGAATAACATTCAACCAGGACTGTCTTCTTTCTCTAAGCATGTGTTGGCCTACTTCAAATGAGAGTATCAGGATTTAGCAATAATAGTAATATTGTATTTTTTTAAATTAAAGACCTGAATGTAGCTGCTTCGTAAACAAGACTGTCAACAACACCCAAACAGTAAAGATTATTTCTTTCTTCCTGGTTCGTTTCTTCTTTTTTTTCTGTTTCTATGGTCACATTCCTAAATGCGTAAAGTTACTTCTAGTTCTATTCAAAGAAGTTGATCCTAGCATTTTTTTCTGTTTCTATGGTCACATTCCTAAATGCGCAAAGTTACTTCTAGTTCTATACAAAGAAGTTGATCCTAGCATTTTTTTCTGTTTCTATGGTCACATTCCTAAATGCGCAAAGTTACTTCTAGTTCTATGCAAAGAAGTTGATCCTAGCATTCTTTTCTAGTTTCTATGGTCACATTCCTAAATGCGCAAAGTTACTTCTAGTTCTATGCAAAGAAGTTGATCCTAGCATTCTTTTCTGTTTCTATGGTCACATTCCTAAATGCGCAAAGTTACTTCTAGTTCTATGCAAAGAAGTTGATCCTAGCATTCTTTTCCTGTTTTCATGGTCACATTCCTAAATGCGTACAGTTACTTCTAGTTCTATGCAAAGAAGTTGATCCTAGCATTCTTTTCCTGTTTCTATGGTCACATTCCTAAATGCGCAAAGTTACTTCTAGTTCTATGCAAAGAAGTTGATCCTAGCATTCTTTTCCTGTTTTCATGGTCACATTCCTAAATGCGTAAAGTTACTTCTAGTTCTATGCAAAGAAGTTGGTCCTAGCATTTCTTTCTGTTTCTATGGTCACATTCCTAAATGCGTAAAGTTACTTCTAGTTCTATACAAAGAAGTTGGTCCAAGCAATTTTTTCTGTTTCTATGGTCACATTCCTAAATGCGTAAAGTTACTTCTAGTTCTATACAAAGAAGTTGGTCCTAGCATTTTTTTCTGTTTCTATGGTCACATTCATAAATGCGTAAAGTTACTTCTAGTTCTATACAAAGAAGTTGATCCTAGCATTTTTTTCTGTTTCTATGGTCACATTCCTAAATGCGCAAAGTTACTTCTAGTTCTATGCAAAGAAGTTGGTCCTAGCATTCTTTTCCTGTTTTCATGGTCACATTCCTAAATGCGTAAAGTTACTTCTAGTTCTATACAAAGAAGTTGGTCCAAGCATTTCTTTCTGTTTTTATGGTCACATTCCTAAATGCGTAAAGTTACTTCTAGTTCTATACAAAGAGGTTGGTCCTAACATTTTTTTCTGTTTCTATGGTCACATAATGTGTACAGTTACTTCTAGTTCTATACAAAGAAGTTAGTTCTAGCATTTTTTTCTGTTTCTATGGTCACATTCATAAATGCGTAAAGTTACTTCTAGTTCTATACAAAGAAGTTGGTTCTAGCATTTGTTTCTGTTTCTATGGTCACATTCATAAATGTGCATAGTTACTTCTAGTTCTATGCAAAGAAGTTGGTCCTAACATTTTTTCTGTTTCTATGGTCACATTCCTAAATGTGTAAAGTTACTTCTATGCAAAGAAGTTGGTCCTAGCATTTTTTCTGTTTCTATGGTCACATTCCTAAATGTGTACAGTTATTCTTTACAAAGAAGTTGGTCCTAGCATTTGTTTTCTGTTTCTATGGTCACATTCCTAAATGTGTACAGTTACTTCTTTACAAAGAAGTTGGTCCTAACATTTTTTTCTGTTTCTATGGTCACATTCCTAAATGCGTAAAGTTACTTCTAGTTCTATGCAAAGAAGTTGGTCCTAGCATTTTTTTCTGTTTCTATGGTCACATTCATAAATGCGCATAGTTACTTCTAGTTCTATACAAAGAAGTTGGTTCTAGCATTTTTTTCTGTTTCTATGGTCACATTCCTAAATGTGTCAAGTTACTTCTAGTTCTATGCAGAGAAGTTGGTCACCACCACAGAAGAAGATGAAGACGAAGAATGGCCAACAATGAACAAACAGATTGATCAAAATGAAGATGGGTCCAACCTGCGTTGCCCTTATCTATCAGGAGACCATGTTTTATTAGTACCTTTGTTTTCTTTTTCTGTGCATTTGCTTGGACATTGTACTGCCTTTTTGACATATTTGACTTCTTACTTAAATTCAACCTCCTTAAAAATCCTTACAAATCTTAAAGAAATGAACAGGGCAAGAGAAAAACGACCTTTTTAAGTCCAGAAATATCTTTAATTCAATGCCAGCAACTCATCAGCCCCATGATCTCCATAATGGACTCATCTAATCTACAGGTGGGAAATAGCCATCAAATCCTTTAAAAAGTTGTCAAATTCTTGGCAGAAGAGGTCTTGGTTCATTCCCACTGGAGACAATCAAGTTGGAAGAATTGTTTTTCTTTAAAGTCGATGTCTATTCAGATTATAAATTCAGGCTTAAAACCTGAGATTCCATGCTTCATATGCGTAAGCACTTTTTGTACATGAGCCTTAAAACCTGAGATTCCATGCTTCATATGCGTAAGCACTTTTTGTAAATGAGCCTTAAAAACCGAGATTCCATGAGCAAAAGCACTTTTTGTTCAAAAGAATTAAAATCCAATATTCCATGCTTCATATGCATGAACACTTTGTGCACAAACACTGACTTTGATTGTCTTCCGAGTAGAGGAATGACATAAAAAATATCAAACACATAATAATGCTTAATTGCCATCTATCCCGACAGAATGTGACTGTCATGGCGGATGGATTTAAAAGTTAAAAATATATAAGCCATGGTCAAATTGGCTTCAACAAATTCAAGTTATAATCAAGAAAGAAAGAAAAGTGAAGGAAGTATGGTAAGCGATGTCTGCAATCTGTTTTGCAGCATAATAAGGAATGGACAGCAAAATGTGTATTGCATGCTCAGGGCTCCCAGGGACCCCCATTTGGGGGTCTATGAAATACTAAAATTCTAAAGGACCCTCTAAAAGAATGTGCACGGCGCCCCAGGGATGCACTAGAAAAATTCTTGTTAGCATTTGCAATGTCACTGGGACCCTCTATCCCTCCTCAAGGACCCTCTATACTTAAGTGAAGAGAGACGCGGGGCACACACACACACACACACACACAAAGAGGGTACAGACAGGCAGAAAGACTCACAGACACTGATAGACAAGAGACTGATTGAGAGAGAGAGAGAGAGAGAGAGAGAGAGAGAGAGAGAGAGAGAGAGAGAGAGAGAGAGAGAGAGAGAGAGAGAGAGAGAGAGAGAGAGAGACTGTCAGGCAGACAGAGACAATCAGTCTCATACAGTCAGACAGACAGACAAATAGACAGAGCAACAGACAGACAGAGAGAGAGAGACTAACAGACACAGTCAGTCAGACAAATACTGAAATAGATACACACACACAGAGATAGAGATAGACAGACTTTCAGGCAGACAGAGACAATCAGTCTCATACAGTCAGACAGGCAGACAAACACACACAGAGATAGAGATAGACAGACAGACTGTCAGGCAGACAGAGACATATCAGTCTCATACAGTCAGACAGACAGACAAACACACACAGAGATAGAGATAGACAGACAGACTTTCAGGCAGACAGAGACAATTAGTCTCATACAGTCAGACAGACAAACACACACAAAGATAGAGATAGACAGACAGACTGTCAAGCATATACTGTTATTATACAAACAGATACAGTCAAACAGAGACAAACACACACAGACGGAGAGATAGACAGACATACTGACAGACAGACAAATAGACAAACACAAAGATAGAGATAGACAGACAGACTGTCAAGCATATACTGTTATAATACAGACAAACAGATACAGTCAGAGAGACAAACACACACAGACGGAGAGATAGACAGACATACTGACAGACAGACAAATAGACAAACACAAAGATAGAGATAGACAGACAGACTGTCAAGCATATACTGTTATAATACAGACAAACAGATACAGTCAGAGAGACAAACACACACAGACGGAGAGATAGACAAACATACTGACAGACAGACAAACACACACAGACAGAGACAAACATACACAGACAGAGAGACAGACACACAGACACAGTGACATTCTGAAGGCAACATTTGTGATAGATAAGCAAACAGGCATTTTACCAGGTACCCCCCCAACAATGTTCAACAATCATTGAACACAAAACAAGTATCAAAGAATGAAGACCTTGTAAACTGATGTAACATTTCACACGTACAAGGCAACAATTGAGAAAAACAAACCATGGGTAATGAGATATGCTTGGACTAAAAGCAAGGAATTAAGATTTCATTCATGTTCAAGTCGTCAATGAATTAAATGAGCAAAAAAGTTAAAAAGCGAAAGATCAACTTATACTCAACCCTCAATCAATGTCAGATTTCGTTTTTATAAAAGTTTTAATGTTCTTTCTTTGATATGTGAATATATTTTTTATATTTTCCTCAAAACCATTTAAAGAAGAGAAAAATCCACTAAAAAATTGTTGCTTTGAATCAGAATGGTACTAAGGTCAGATTATTCTTTGTTAAAGTCGCAACACCATAAAACAAAACCTGGCAGTAACCCAAAAATGCCTTCCTTAGGAAAATATAAACTTGAAGTGTATCAGTTTCAACCTTTTGAGAGTTTCTGTTTCACTTGAAAGTTGTTGTTTTGGGGTTGTTTTTGGGGGTTGCCTTATTTGATTCCGAAACTGGTGACAAGAATGCATGTATTTTACGAACCAACTCCTTGCTTTTAGTTCAAAACACAACAGAACCTGCCACAATATACCAGTACTGTAATTATCAGGTAGTATGACATGTCATTGGGATAAGGGAAAAAATATATATATACAAATTATTTTAACAAAAAAACCCAACTAATACGCACATAGTTGCCTGAGAGTATTCAAGGCAGTAAGCTGATTCATTTATAACCGTATTAAGTTTAAGCTTTCAATCTCTGGATTACTTTTCTCCTGGTACTGAAATCATGAGTGTGTCTTAAACAGTTAACGAGGGTAGTAGTATGTAAATTTGACAAAAACGGACAAAATGATTGGCAGTTAAAGACCCACCACGTCACATGTCAAAATCATGGTTTTCACATGTTTTCCCTCTTATAGTTATAACTGGCAAGAAATCTTAAGAAATCTTCCAAGCGTAAGAGGGAATGTGACGTGGGGGGTCTTTAAATCTAATTCACATTTTGCTACCCGTGTTAACTGTTTAAGACGCACTCATGATTGCGGTGCCTGGTTTTCAGACTTTTAAAAATGCACAGCGATGGCCGCATTCATGAAAGAGTAGAAACACGCCAACTCCTCCAGAACATGATTCAGGCTCTGTTAAGTCTCTGATGGTCTGAACCTTTTCAACTGATCTTGCAGGCAGGCATGGAAGAATCCAAGGTCCCCTTTCAAGTTGCGATGTTTGGGGATTTCAAATCTAGCAGTTCAATGGCAGTGTTAACTGCAGAGCATACAGAGCAGGCATCAGAATTGTCTGAGGTCCAATCCTCTGAAAACGGTGGTAAATAGGGCCATGAAGGCCTTACAGAGTAGATATGACAACATTAAAACGGCGATTCCTCCTTGGCAGGGTTACCAGAGAGAGAAGCCATTTTGGATGGGGTGGGTGGAGGCCACTCGAGTGGTTGAAGTCTTTCTTCTTTGTAGTGCAGTAAAAAAAAAAAAAGGAGCAATTTCCTTTGTTGTGAGCGAAACTCTTTTTGGTAAACTGGAAATATAAAGGCTTGTATTGTGGACATTCCGTGATATTTGTCTAAGCGACTCAGGCGGCCATTAGAAAAGAGAAGCCACATGCCTTCTCTTTTACTGAAAGAATCTGATTTCCAGCACCTCTGCCAAGGAGAAATCGCTGATTTGACGGTTTGATTTATAGGAAACCAAAGCAAAGTGAGAGTTGCGATCTCTGTAAAGGGTGTTTTCCTGGTGATCTCGATGTGTTTCTTGCAAAAACTCATCCGTAAGGGTGCCCTTTAAGAAGCAAAGGTAAAACCTCTGGCACCACAATCAAGTCCTCTGCCACCAATGCTCAATCGCCAGATATTTGCAAATCATCTGACAATTCTGATGCCTGCAGAGTACTGCAACTGGCAGAACAGAAGGGACACATAGTGTAGAGTGGCACAGTGGTAGCGCATTCGCCTCGTGTCAAGTAAACCCGAGTTCGAACCTGGGTACAGGGGATTTTTCCTCTCACTTTACACGAGGCCTTACGGTCTGAACATGGAGTCTTTCGGATGAGACGATAAACCGAGGTCCCGTGTGCCCATTCACTTAGCACATGTTAAACACAGTGGCAACGAAAAAGTTGTCAATTGGTCAAAATTTAACCCCCACCCACCCCCCCCCCCCGTCCCTTCCTTCATCATCAGTCACACAAATCGCATGCACAAAAAAAGAAGAAAAAAAGGGTGGCACGCCTCTGGCTGCAACGCGCTCTCCAGGTGGGAGCAACCCGAATTTCACAGACGCCTCTGTGACTATAAAGTACCCTAATACCCCTAATACCTAACAAAAAATTCAAACTGAAGTATTGTTTGTTTGCTTTTTGTTTTGTCTGTTGTTGTTTTACTTAAAACATGTGCACAGGTAAGACCATGTTGGCAGAAACTCTTACTGATGACACAGGAAGTCCTGGATGAAGATCACAACATACCAAGAGCATCCAGACTCCCCAATGATGACTATCAAAAGACAAGCATACAGAGAGAGAGGGGGGGGGGGGGGGTGACAGTGAGAGAGAGAGAGAGAGTCAGACAGAGAGACAGAGAGAGAGAGGGGGGGGGGGAGGTGACAGTGAGAGAGAGTCAGACAGACAGACAAACATACAGAGAGATAGAGAGAGGGAGGGTGGGGGTGACAGTGAGAGTCAGACAGACAGACAAACAGAGAGAGAGAGGGTGGGGTGGGGGTGACAGTTTCCCTCCCTGAGTGAGACTTACAAAGTGTGTGTGTGTGTGTGTGTGTGTGTGTGTGTGTGTGTGTGTGTGTGTGTGTGTGTGTGTGTGTGTGTGTGTGTGTGTGTTTTGTGTGAGAGAGAGACAGAGACAGACAGACACACACACATATTGCCTGAGAGACAGACAGAAAGACAGAGATAGGACCAATCCTTCCTTAATTATTGGTCTGTTTGTGCTTATATCTTCTATTACTTTATGTTGCATTCCCCCTGCTAGACAATTTCTAAGGGTCTTCCACAACCTTAGAACATTTTTCTTTCTTGTCATAATGATCAAGGATGTCAGGAATTGTGTGCAGATTTTCATGAAAGCCTAAAGGGCTTGTGCACATTACACTGTGTACACATTAAACCCAAGCGCATATCCGCAAATAAGTAAAAGAAAGTAAGAAATAATCGGATGGCACAAACGCACACGAATCTGCACACATGCGTTTATCCCATCCGCTAATTTCTTACTTTCTCTTACTTATTTGCGGATTGAGGAAGTGGGTTTATGCACATGATAATGTGCACATGCCCTTGACATTGGCTTTAATACGAGACACTTAGCATACGGGGCTGTGGCAGTCGACAGTTATGGATGCTCGGAGTGTGCATTCATCAGCTGTCTCCCCGTGGGGATACCGGGGGGTCTTCCGTACAAATAGTTCCCCCACCTTCTGGAAGATCTGTGCTTGTAGCTTCCTCTAATCTGTCTCTCTCCCTTTGACTCTGCCTTTTTCATTGCTTTGTGTCATCTACCATCTTTCTGACTTTTGGCCCATTCTCCTGCCCTTTTTCCCAAAACATCTTCCATATAGTTTTCTCCTTTGAGCTCCTCCGAAATCGGAATGAGTCGGCTGAATGCAGCGAGGAGACCGGTGAAAACTGGAAAACGGACACATACGCACCCATTGTGGCGCTATGGCCCGGGAACACAGAAGAAGAGAAAAAGAAGAATCAGTTGCGTCTGACTATGACCATCAGACAGCGGCACACACACACAATTGCTATTCTGGAAACCTTGGCTGAAATTAGCTTACAGTGCTCATGCCTTGCCCGAGATGAGATACACCCCCACTCTTTGAACCGAGAAGACTTCAGGACAGTTACTGTGTATTTTACGGACTATAAGGCCCACACCCTAAATTTTATACGAAATTCAGATTTTGTTATTATAGTTTCTTATTATATTATCAGTCACATTATAAGGAGCAGGGGTCTCAGCCTTATAGTCTGTAAAATACGCGACTTAGCCTTGGGACATGTGAGGGTTGTTACATGTGCAGTCAGGCAGTCAACTCTCAAATCAAGCTGTATCGTATGGCAGAGAGAATACAACATTTCAACGATGATGAGACGACAAAAAACTGAGGTCCCGTGTGCTCACGCTCTTTGCGCATGTTAAAGAACACAGTGGCAACAAAGTAGTAGTAGTCATTTGGTTAAAATTTACCTCTCCCCATTTCCCCTTCAGTCACACACACACACACACACACAAATGCATACCAAAAAAAGGCTGGCGCTGCACTAGCAGTGACGCACTCGCCAGGTGAGAGCAGCCTGAATTTCACAGAGTCTGCATGACTAGAAAAGTAATACAGTATTTTTCGGACTATAAGGCGATACTTTTTTTCTCTCAGACTGACACCCCTGCGCCTTATAATGTGACTAATAAGATCATCAGAAAATAGAAGAACAAAATCTGAATTTTGTGTAAAATTGGGGTGCGCCTTATAGTCTGAAAAATACAGTAGTTATACTATATCAATACGAATGATACTTGGCGTTATCAAACTGAAACACATTTTTCTGCATGTTGAGCAATTGCGATATGACGCACACATTTAAGCAGTACGTTTCATCCGACACACAATCTTGCAAGATTGCACAGACAACATACAAACATTTGAGGAAGGAAAATGTGTCAATTTGCCTGAAAATTACAGTACATGTAGGAAAGGAAGTTCGGAAGAGCAGAGTTTTTGTGTTTTCGTTTCAAGTTCCATATTACCGTTGTGTGGACTATCAAAAATAAAACCAAATAAAATAATAGGAATTCTTCCCGTGACAGGAGTCAGTACTAGTTAGCATTGTGGCAGGTTCGAAACAAGAAAATTTTTAACAGAAATTATGTTTTCATTGAAACCATCAGAACAAGAAAACACTGATAAAACGCAAACCACCTTGAGGGAAAACAACTCTGGTTAATAGTATGCTAATGCAGTACAAAACAAGCGAGTCGTACCACATTTATTATCTTTAAAGTGAGCTTAACAACCTGTCCAGAGTTTACGAAAAGGAAATGCAAAACAAAAATCTGTAGCTGAATGAACTCCACTTCTTTACACCTTCATTAATTTTTTTAAAGTATGATACCCAAGGTGTCCTTAAAAAATTACAGTAAGCAAAACCAGTTTACAACTTTTAAAAGAAATCCTGATAGTTAACAAAGAAGTGATAACTAAAAAAAAAAATATCCTTTATGATCTGAACCAGTTATTAAAAAATGTACCTGAAACTTTCAGTGAAAGCTCTTTGGGTTACATGTGGACAAAAATGTTATTGAAATTTAAGCATAGATTTTTTCAGACAGAACAGAAACCATATTGACGGAACGACAACAACCCAAGTTGCTGGGAACGAAAGTTGCTTGAGAGTGATACCCTTGCTCTATGAAAAGCTTCATTAGAAGTCATCCATAGCTTATTCTTTGAAAGAAAATCTGTTCAACGTCCTCTGGTCTGGAACAGACACATATGGGACAATAGTAGATATAAAGATGGTGGGAACGATCCTGGAGGCAGTGCAACACCAGGAAAGTCCTGAATTTTTAACAATACAGATGTGAACCCTACTCAACCTAGCTTATCCTCTTTTAGCAATCCTGCTAAAATAACCAACAAAATATAGCAAAAACATATAACCTCTATGCTGAAAATCTGAAATCCCACTTGCATGCGATTTGATCTGGAGGAGACTGAACATATCACCGTCCAATTAAATAACAGGAGTTCAACTTCCATGAACAGAAACAGAACAGATGATTTGACAGGAAGATTAGAAGGGGAAAAACAAAAAGCAATCATATACCGGGTAGTTCAGTGAAATTCGTTCTGTGCGGTGTCACACAGCTGCGACGGAAAACAGGGGAAGCGACCTTAGGGTTCTCTTCCCACAAGGGTACGCAACTGACAGCGCAATGTTCAACCTCCGCCACTACTTGACAACCGGTTACCCGCCCTTGTCTTTAAAAAAAAAAAGGACACACACCAGCAACAAAGGTCAATATAATAAGAATAAAACAGTCAACAGCACCACATGAATAAAATTACTATACAAAAAAACAAACCATGCACACCAAAAAATGTAGTCATAATGAAAGCAAAAAAGCTTTCCAAAAATACAAATCAGTTTGAAAAGTTCAATTTTCAAACCAATATCAGTATGATTTGTTAAATATCCATGGAAAATTTCTGAACACACGTACTGTACTTAGATTGTATCTGAGAATCATAAAATGGACTGGTATAGGGAAAAAAAACCACTTCAAATAAGAAATGATTCATAACGAGGAAAAACAAAAGGCAGGAAAATGTCTGATGTGATGGCGTATTCAAAGCACACACTTCATGCCTAGGGCCTGTGAACATTAGGTCTGCAATCTGCAAGTTCTGTATGGAAACCCATTTCACTTATACAGTGGAATATCCCTTATAAGACCTTCAAAAACCATCCAAAACTAGCGCAAACTAGATAGCGGAAAGAGGCAATTGCTCTTCCGGAAAGCGGGGCTGGAATTCGATACAATGGAGATACTTTGCCCAGGGCATGGCTGGGGGTGGGGGAACCACAGGTGCATGAAAATCAAAAACCTCATTGATAAGGTGTCTCTTTCAGCATTGAAACTTAGTAGGATGTGGCCATGACCTTGTCTGCATGGTTACGGCTCAGCCGCCATTCTGGTCGCCCACTTACAACTAAACTAGTATAGAGTGGCACAGTGGTAATGCGTTCGCTTCGTGTCAAGTAAACCCGAGTTTGAACCTGGGTACAGGGGATTTTTCCTCTCACTTTGCACTAGGCCTTATGGTCTGAACGTGGGAGTCTTTCAGATGAGACGATAAACCGAGGTTCCATGTGCCCATGCTCTTAGCACACGTTAAACCCAGTGGCAACGAAAAAGTTGTCATTTGGTCAACATTTACACACACACACACCCTTCCTTCCTCATCAGTCACACAAAAATTGCATGCAAAAACAAAAACAAAGTTGCCTCTGGCTGTGACGCGCTCTCCAGGTGGGAGCAACCAAAATTTCACAGAGACGCTTATGTGACTATAAAGTACCTAATACCTAAATTTCAACGCATGAAGAGACACATAAGCAACCAGGTTTTAATATTCATACGCCGGCGGATCCAAGCCATTGTCCTATTCTCTTAACCACGAGTACTCTAGGACAGTTGGTGTTGAGGATTAGGCCCCAAAAGGAAAACTTCCTCTTCATCATCTTCTTCATAGATCGCTCAGGCAGTTTCCTGTCAGTTATGAGCGCAGAAATACAGTGGAACCTCCCTTATAAGACCTCCCATTATAAGACTCCCTCTCACATAAGACCTACTTCTCTGAGACATTGCCCTTCTTTTTAAAGACCCCCCACGTCACGTGTCACATTCCCTCTTATGCTAGGAAGATTTCTTAACAGCTTTAAGAGGGAAAACACGTGAAAACCGCGATTTTGACACGTAGCGTGGTGGGTTTTTAAGCATCAAAATTACCTCCCTTATAACACCTCATTTTGGACGATTTTTGAAGGTCTTATAAGGGAGGTTCCACTGTAGTTAGGCCCAGCATGTCCGTCTTCGGATGGAGAACATCTTTGTAAGAATTTCTTGAGACAAAAAAAAAGGCAGGAGAATGGACCGGTAAGGTAGAAAGATAGTAGATGAGACAGTAATCAAAGGGAAAAGGCCGAGTCAAAGGGAGAGACAGATTAGAGTAAGTTACAAGCACAGGACTTCCAGAAGATGGGGAACTATTTGTACAAGACAAACACACACCCCAGGTGGAAAAGGAAAACTAGCTTTCTATCATCTACTATCTTTCTTACTTATTCAGTTATTGGCCCATTCTCCTGCCTCTTTTTCCCAAAAATCTTGCAAATAATTTTTCTCCTTTGAGCTCCTCCAAAATCAGAACGTGTCGGCTGTGCGCAGCGGGGAGACCAGTGAAAACTGAAAACCGGACACATACGTACCTTACCCATTATGGCCTGGGAACGCAGAAGAAGAAGAAGAAGAAGAGAGACGCTCATTCATAGAAGACTAAACTGTACAATGAATGTTCATTTCTGCGGAAAGTCGGGTACCATGCAGCTCTCCCTCTCACTTGCATATTGGCCCAAAATGGATTCTAGGGGTAATAGGGGTCCATTTAAATAAATGCAGGTCCATTCCCCTCTTTCTTCTTTCTTCAGAGCAATTTTGAATTTTGAGTAGTTTGTCTTGTCTTTTTTTTTTGGCCAGTTACATCCTATCAAAAGACTAACAACCAATATTTTTTTTTCGTTTTGTTTCTTCATTTTGTTATTTGTTTGTTGTTGGGTGTTTTTTCTCCCAAAACCAAGAGTAATTATTTCTTTTCATTTTGTTCAAATTGGATGCTAAAACTTTCTACTTATTGCCACAATTATAAATTGAAAATCAAGATAATTTTAATTTAAAAAAAATTCAATAATAATAATAAAACACTCAAGATGAAGCATTTAAGTTTGATTAGTCAGTCCCCTTTTCAGTTCAGGCTCAGAGCATGTACACAAAGGGTGTAGAGTGGCACAGAGGTAACACGTTCGCCTCGTGCACAATAAACCTGAGTTCGAACCTGGGTAGAGGGGATTTTTCCTCTCACTCTGCACTAGACCTTATGATCTGAACGTGGAGTCTTTCGGATGAGACGATAAACCGAGATCCCGTGTGCCCATGCACTGTCTTAGCACACTTTAAACCCAGTGGCAATGAAAAAGTTGTCATTTGGCCAAAATATACCCCCACCTCATCAGTCACACAAAAATCGCATGCAAATTTTTAAAAATTAAAAAAGGGTGGCGCGCCTCTCGCTGCGACGCGCTCTCCAAGTGAGAGCAACACGAATTTCACAGAGAAGTCTCTGTGATTATAATGTACCAAATACCAAATGGGCTTCTTCTCTGGAAAAAGCTGCTGTCCAGTTGTTTTTTTATTAAGTTTCTTTAGACCCTTCGTTTGGTTCATTGATTGCATATGTTTACTTTCTTATACACTTATTTCATGTCATCATTCTAAAAACACGCTTTGCATGTTAATTAAAACCATCTGAATCCGTTATAAATCCATATATACGACAAAACAAATATACCCACACACACATTTTCAAGCACACAACCACATTATAATATAACAAATAGTCTGAGAAAGGATAAAAGAATCCATTGACAAGATCCCAGATCGTAACTAGACAGCACTGACACAGTGAAAACCTCCACCAAGAGAATTCAATTTCTGTCTTTTTGAAAGCCCAGCAGGCAGCTGACTACACAGAGCCTACTACAAAAAAAGGTAGACCACCAATGCTATCCTACTCCACCATCAGACAGCTTAGCTATCAGGCATGGTAGTGGGGGCAAAGTGGTTTTCAAGGAAAATGGCCGGGGGTCCAGGGGGCCGAAGAAAATTCAATAAAATTCAATAAATGAGTGAAATTTTCACTTTTTCATGCCATTTCAATGCATTTTTTAATAATTTTGTTTCAAACTGTTTTCGTGGAGGTCTACTATGCCTGAGCTATACAAGAGCTCAAACACTGATGCTAGTATACTATTTTTGATTATCGATTGGGTACATGTTTTTTTCCGCCTAAGGACTCAAAACTTTAATGAAATATTTCAAGCATGCCACTACTAACTGATTACAAATTTTTACAAGATTTTCTTTAAGATCTATTTTTTAACTTGAAAGGCATACTTGCTCAATAGTATGTCTGCTCAAGAGCAAAATAGTGATTGATACATTAAAATTAAACAAGAAAATTAATCAATTAAAAGTCCAGTCATCTGATACTATAGACTGATTCCAGTATTTACTGGAACATTCTTTGGGTAGTTTCATCTAATTTCATGAAAATCTGTTTGTAATCTTTTAAGCAAAGTTGCATAACATTTTCATCGAATGTTGTATCACATAAGTCGTATTAGGTTGATTTCATCTCATTCGCTAATAATAATTATGAGGATAAACATTCACCTTTTTGGCAGCATCAGTTATGTTCCCCAAAATGCTTTGACACAGACTGCCTGTATGCTAGAGTGCTGTGTGTGTGTGTGTGTGTGTGTGTCACATGCATGTGTGTGTGTGCGTGTGCGTGTGCGTTGGTTTTTTTTAGTGTGTGTGTGTGTGTGTGTATGTGTGTGTGTATGTGTGTGTGTGTGCATGCGCATGTGTGCACACATGCGTGTGTGTGTGTGCAAGCATGTCTGTGTCTCTGTTTGTTGTGTGTGTGTGTGTGTGCGTGTGTGTGTGTGTGTGTGTGTGTTTTAGTGTGTGTGTGTGGGTTTTAGTGGGTTTTTTTTTTTAGTGTGTGTGTGTGTGTTTTTAGTGTGTGTGTGTGTGTGCACGTGCGTGTGTGTGCAAGCGTGTCTGTGTCTCTGTGTGTATGTGTGTGTGTGTGCCTGTGTGCATGTGAGCGTGTGTGTGTGTGTGTGTGTGTGTGTGTGTCTCTGTGTGTGTGTGTGTGTGTGTGTGTGTGTTTGACTATCAATGTATGCACACGAAGCCACATGCATGTGTGCCTGCATCTGTTGGATTATACATGTGCTATTTTTGACAGTGCATAATACCATTTACATTCTAATCGCCCCCCTGTATCACCATAGTATCAAAACTAAAAAATAATAATAATAAATACCATCATGAAACAAAGTGGCAAGCCATATAAATTTTCTCCGATCTACAAAACTTTAAAAGTTCAAAAAGAAGATATAATGTGAAAAATTACTTCATTGTGTGCAGCAATAAGACTTTTATTTTATTTCACTGTACCATATTCATTTATGCCTTTTTAATACCTTCTTCCTCTGGTGGATCCTCACTTTTTTACTTTAGCCATTTCAATTGACGTGTAAGTAGTATACTACAAGCGTCTCAGTCTGTAATCAGTCTTATAATCAGGGACGTATGTCCACAAAGTTTACGACTGAACAATTACAAACAAATAAGGGCTTGCTAAATGTGTCACGTTGTGTGTCTTATACCAGAGTAGGCTCCACTTAATACTTCAAATAATTCATCAGCATACAGTGTCTCCTCTGGAGAAAAAAAAGGCCTCTTAACCCCTTGACTTCCATATAATATATCACATACGGGCTTGATGACGTCAGTGATGACATCATCAGATGAACTTGTCAGTCATGAAGGGAAATAACTGGTATATAGTTTTCCACTTTTGCACAGTCAGGAGGGTTATATCCCCTGACCGTTTGTGATGGTGCATGGGAAAAACCTACATAAGTCGCTCAGAATGTTTTTGAGCAAAAGCCAAAAATAGTCAACCACCCCCCAAAATACCAATTTTCTGTTTAGGGCATATTTATGTCTATTTTGATGTATTCTACCAGTATACACAACATAAAAGACAATTTTGAATCATTTATTTGTTTATTTGATTGTCTTTTATTTTTAAATCAAGCCAATAGAAAGAAAGGGGCAAAATTATGTCTTCTATTTCCGATTTCTGCAAATGATCTATTTCGAATGCCAAACTTCAAATAATCATAAAATAAAAACTAAACAAAATAAGTCAATTCGGTTTTCTGTATATTAACAAGTAATCTTTGTTCCTATTTGCAAAAATAATAAAATCTCAATTTACCCCAAAATTCCATGATGTCTGTTCTTCCCACGCTGTCACATTTTGCCAGATTGACACTTAACAGTTCTCTTTTACATATGACATTTTTTAATGTATTTTTTCTTAATTTTTCTTTGGCAGTCAAGGGGTTAATTACATTTTTTCCCCCCTCAGTAGACTGCTGGTGTTGGGGCTTGACACTCCTAATAACTGTGGGTGTGTCTTTCTAACTTCAACTTCAACGCATTGATAGCAATTCCATTGAAAGACAAAAGAGAAATTAGAGGGGGAGGGGGGAGGAGGAGGAGTCTGCTCAACTCTTGGCAGAGGTGGTGTTAGACAAAACTTATTATTATTATTATTAAAGGGGCACTCTGACAGATGAGGTTTTGCAAGAAACACGTCGAGGTCACCAGAAAGACACCCTTTTTGAAGGATAGGAACACTCGCTTTGCTCTGGTTTCCTAGAAATCAAACGGTCAAAATGGCGATTCCTCCTTGGCAGAGTTGCCCGAGAGAGAAGCCATTTTGGATGGGGTGGGTGGAGGCCACTGAGAGTGGTTGAAGCTTTTTCTTCTTTGCAGTGCAGTAAAAACAAAATTGGAGCTATTTCCTTTGTTGTGAGCGAAGCTCCTTTTGGTAAACTGTATAAAAAGGCTTGTATTGTGGACATTTTGTGCAAACGATTTGGTCTAACTCAGGCGGCCATTAGAAAAGAGAAGTCACATGCCTCCTCTTTCAAAGAAAGAATTTGACTTCCAGCACCTCCACCAAGGAGGAATCGCCGATTTGACAGTTTCATTTCTAGGAAACCAGAGCAAAGTGAGTGTTGTGATCTCTGTAAAGGGTGTTTTCCTGGTGATCTTGACGTGTATCTTGCAAAAACGTATCCGTCAGGGTGCCCCTTTAATATCTCCATTGTATTCAAGACTTGTTCATGCTTTCGTAATTCATTCTTTCAAAAGCCACATGGTCAAGTGTGAACTTCAGAGTTCTTCCAACAATTTCTGAAGTCCCTGCGAATATAGTACATGTATGCCACTGACTGGTGAAACAGTGACTGCTTAATCTTGTACTAAAACAATTACACTATTATTGTTCTCCAGCTCCCAGTGGCTTGATGCATTCATTACACAGAAGAGACAGACAGACAGACAGAAAAAGTAAGAGACAGAGACAACGAACAGAAAACAAGGTTGAAGGAGAGTGAGAGATACAAAGTCAGAAACAGACAGAGAGAGACAACGAACAACAGAAAACAAGGTTGAAGGAGAGAGAGATAGAAAGTCAGAAACAGACACAGAGAGACAACGAACAACAGAAAACAAGGTTGAAGGAGAGAGAGATAGAAAGTCAGAAACAGACACAGAGAAACAACGAACAACAGAAAACAAGGTTGAAGGAGAGAGAGATAGAAAGTCAGAAACAGACACAGAGAAACAACGAACAGAAAACAAGGTTGAAGGAGAGTGAGACAGAAAGTCAGAAACAGACAGAGAGAAACAACGAACAACAGAAAACAAGGTTGAAGGAGAGAGAGATAGAAAGTCAGAAACAGACACAGAGAGACAACGAACAACAGAAAACAAGGTTGAAGGAGAGAGAGATAGAAAGTCAGAAACAGACACAGAGAAACAACGAACAGAAAACAAGGTTGAAGGAGAGTGAGACAGAAAGTCAGAAAGACAGAGAGAAACAACGAACAACAGAAAACAAGGTTGAAGGAGAGAGAGATAGAAAGTCAGAAACAGACACAGAGAGACAACGAACAACAGAAAACAAGGTTGAAGGAGAGAGAGATAGAAAGTCAGAAACAGACAGAGAGAGAGACAATGAACAACAGAAAACAAGGTTGAAGGAGAGAGAGATAGAAAGTCAGAAACAGACACAGAGAGAGACAACGAACAACAGAAAACAAGGTTGAAGGAGAGAGAGATAGAAAGTCAGAAACAGACACAGAGAGAGACAATGAACAACAGAAAACAAGGTTGAAGGAGAGAGATAGAAAGTCAGAAACAGACACAGAGAGACAATGAACAACAGAAAACAAGGTTGAAGGAGAGTGAGAGAGAGAGAACGAACGAACGAACGAATGGTTTTTTTTAAGGAAAGCGGAATAAGCACAAGAGAGAGAGAAGAGAGAGAGAGACAGAGAGAGAGAGAGAGAGAGAGAGAGAGAGAGAGAGAGAGAGAGAGAGAGAGAGAGAGAGAGAGAGAGAGAGAGAGAGAGAGAGAGAGAGAGAGAGAGAGAGAGAGAGAGAGAGAGAGAGAAAGAGAGAGAGAGAAAGAGAGAGAGAGTATCAGAGACAGACTGAGATAAAGAAAAAAGGCAGAGAAAAACTGGGAAATGAACAGACTAGAGACAATGAACGACAAAAAGCCAGTAATAAATGAAGAGAGAGTTTACTACTGAGACACAGAGAGATAACTTCAGAAAGACAGGCAGAACGAGAGAGTGAGTCTGAGTGAGAGGGGAGAATGAGAGACAACAACAAAAGAACAAAAAGCAATGTTTAAGAGATAGAAAGAAAGAAAGAGGGAGAGACAGACACAACGAACGACAGAAAGCAAGTTTCAGACACAGAGAGAGAGAGAGAGAAAGAAAGAGACAGACAGATAGACAGAGACATTGAAAGACAAAAAGCAAGTTTTAGAAAGAGAGACAGAGCCAGGGACACAAAGTAAGCCTGAAAGAGAGAGACAGTGGGAGAAAAGGAAAAAGACTACAGAGAAAGTGAATTCCAGAGCGAGAGAGAAAGCACGAGTTTGACAAAAAGAGAGAGAGTTTAAAGAAAAGAAAGAGAGCGAAGAGAGAGGGACTTGAGAGAGAAAAGAGGGAGAGTTTAACGAAAAGAAAGGGAGAGAAGAAAGAGGGACTTGAGAGAGAGAGAGAAAGAGAATGAGAGAGAGAGAGATAGAGGAGAAGAGAGAGAGAGAGAGAGAGAGAGAGAGAGAGAGAGAGAGAGAGAGAGAGAGAGAGAGAGAGAGAGAATGAAAGAGAGATACAGAGAGTTTCAAGAAGAAAAAAAGAGAAGTTGATATTCAATGAGACAGACAAGAAAAACAAAACAGACCAACAGACAAAACAAAGCTCTAGACAAAGTGAAAATGGTTAAGATAAAATTGCTTTCAACAATGATTACAAACCAGCCACACCAGACTGGCTGTAAAGCCGGACATATTAATGAAGTACCATATTTTTCGGACTATAAGGCGATACTTTTTCCCCCAGACTTAGACCCTGTGCCTTATAATATGGCTAATAACATAGTGAGAAATTGTAGTAACAAAATCTGAATTTTTTGTAAAATTTGGAGGGTGAGCCACATAGTCCGAAAAATACGGTAGCATAAACTTATGCCATCATCGTAATCAAGATCAATCTCTTTGCTGAAAAGAAAAGCAACATTGATCAATCAAATTACCACACACCCTAACTGAGAAGTGGATGATTTTTAGATGTGATCACTTGTTCCATTCTTCTCAACTGTCAGTACGGGCGACATACAATTTTGTTGTTGTTGAGAATAAAGCGCTTTCTTTCTTTCTTTTTGAAAAAGAAACACAAAACCACAAAGTCTCGGAATCAGGCAGTGTGAAACATTAATAAACAATAATAAGCAACACATTTGCATAATGACAAAGTGAGAGAGAGTGTGTGTGTGTGTGTGTATGTGTGTGTGTGTGTAGTGAAAGTGGGTAGGTGTGTGAGTGTGGTGTATGCAGGATGCATGCATGTGTGTGTGATGTAATTTTCTTTATATCCTGTGTAAGAATTGGTGATTATGTCATCTCTTTATAGACAGAAATATTGAAATAAATTTTATTCCTAAATATTTTCGTCTAGAAATTTCAAACAAATCTTTTTTTTGTAAAAGGCGACAACAAAGTTGAAAAAAAAGAAAGAAATAAAAATAAAAATAAGTGTCGTTCAATCTCGCATTTCAAAATAGCCTGTTAATTCACGCCTTAAAATACATAAACTTGACTAAACCAGAGTTGATTCAAAACAGCCAGTTAGATTACACAAACAATAAAAGTGTTTTTTCCTATGATAATAAATCTAGTAATAATAGTCAACATACATGATATATGTACTCACCTTTTGTCTCTGTCAGAGAAAATACGAATTGATGTTAATGTTGAACCATTCAAGACCATCCCTCATTGTCCGTGACAACATTAGGTTCATCACGAAAATCAGAGACGGTCTCTCACACTGCCTGTGCCCCGATGACTTTGTGGCTTTTTGGGTTTGTTTTTTGTCATGTTATAAAGCAGAAAGTGTGCTTCATTTCCTTCAAATTATCGATCCCACAATATCGTCGGTGAAATTAAAAAACCTTGTATCTCAATTTTGGTAGTTTTGAGAAAAAACATGAAAAAAAATTGTTTAAAAAATTAACCGCGTTGACCACAATTGATTAACTATGATGAATATGTTGTTCAAGACATTGCAAGTTTAGTCCTGCATTTCGTGAAAATTACTTTAAAAAAATATATTTTAGACTTGAAAAGAACGAAGATACAAGGTTTTTGTCCTTAAGTAGATCTGAATTTGGGACTTACGAGTTTTTCTTCTATTTTCACAACCTCATTTACCCCACATAGAAAGTCGTTAGAGATACGAGCTTTTGGTGGAAGGTGGCGGGAAAAATTAGAGAGCTGACTATGTATCTAACTCAAAACCCCCAAAAATCGAGATACAACTACAAGGTTTTTTAATTTCACCTACGATATACACTATCAATGTTAAACAGACTTGGACCTGCATGTCTGCTTTGGTGATCAAACTATTATTATTTGCTTTGACTTAATACAAGATGCTTTAAAGGCATATCAACCGATCCTTGTGGGGGGGTTATGTGTGTAAAGCGCATGGGTCAGCTCCAATCTGTGCCTCTTTTTTTTTCTTTTCTTTTTTGTTAATACTTTTCGGTTTATAATATGCAAAACCTTGACTTAATCATCCACTTCTCCAAGAGCCAAGCCCTAGTGTGCTGAGCCCCCAGAGGCCACTTACCTGTTCCCGCACACTGGATTTCTGCTCCTTCTCTCGCCGGCGAACCTCAGAGACAAACTCTGAGAACAGGGACTCTCTCTCGCGCACCTTCTCGATGCCCTTGAAGCGGTCATCCTTGCCAAACTTTGCCGCAAAATCCCCGAAGGAGGACCTGCAAACCACACGTGCTAATGCTTTCAAAGATATTTCACTTGGGATATTTTACTGCATGATTGCTGAAGGAGGACCTGCAAACCACACGTGCTAATGCTTTCAAAGATATTTCACTTGGGATTTTTTACTGCATGATTGCTGAAGGAGGACCTGCAAACCACACGCGCTAATGCTTTCGTAAACGATGCGCTTTTTTTTCATAAACGATGCTACACGATCGTAAAATATCAGATTCCATACCTTCGTCGTTTGTCTCCTAGTCCTATCGACGAAAACAGCTAACACATAGAATGAAGGAAAATTTCACATTCCGATCTTTGACCCCCCTCTACAACCAAACCTGAATGTAAAGTCTGCAATGATTGGTTGATTTCAAGAGATGCAAGGTCAAAGCAAACCGAAAATAGGTTATGACATCGCACTTGAAAGCTGGTTACATGCCAGAAATCAAAACCTCTTGAAAACTCTTATGAGCCAGAGCCTGGCCATTCGTCCTAAACGGTTGTGTGAGAAATGAGCCAGATCCGGCTCATTCGTCCCGAGTGTGTTAAATGGATGGGTGAAAGGAAAACATTCTCTCAACCCTAAAATGACACATTTTTGAACAGGCTCCACTGAACTCCACCGAAGTGACTCAGCAGAAGTGCAGTGTCTCCTCGGTTGGTTGCCTCCTGACGGCCTAACATAGATTCGCTCCCCTTGGACTGCTGGTCTCGGATTCTGCGACTTGAACAAACCGGGGTGTAGCTGTGAATTGGAATTCGGAACGAGCGGCGTGGGAGCAACGCCACTGTACAGCCCAGAAGATGGGACAACAAAAACCGTCCTAATCCTGAACAAAATATTCCTGATCAGTGCTGGGTGGCATCGCTTGTGAGACAAAACACTTTCCGAGAAATACATTTTGAAATAACAGAGCACTGTCGTACAAGCTAACTTGGCACAAGTAAACATATTTACTTCTTGTTTCATTATTTTCAAAAACCACCATTATGTAATCAGTGACGACAGGCGAGTCCCATAACGGCATGTAGCAAGCACACAACCGACCATGAAGAGATGAGTCAGAAAGGCTCCTCAATTTTTTAAATTATTATTATTAAACTTGATCTGTAGGCAGAGGCCACAGTTAAAAAAAACACACACACAAAAAACAATTTCAGACATAATGGCCTGAAAAGAAGCACACATATACTACACTGATTGAACACTAAAAAAAAAGAAAAAAAAAGAAAAAGAAAAATCGCTTGATCCGATCCGACTCACTTGCCGTGCAGCTTAGCTTCTTCCATCAGCTGCCGGTAGGACTCCTTGCGCTCCTTGAGCTTGCGGTGCTTCTCCCTGCGCTCCTCCTCTGCGCGCTCCTTCACGTACAGCTCAAAGGCCTGCTTGCGCTCCTTGGAGGTGAGCAGCAGGTAGCGCTGGTCAAACACGATCTTGTGCAGCTCCTTCTCCCAGGTGGAGAAGGCAGACACCTGCAGGGGACAACATAAATTTAAAAAATAATGCATATTTTTTTTTAGCACTTATTCTCATTAACCCTTTCACCGCCAATGTCGCATTTTTGCACCACAATGATTTAACAAACCATGCCATCCTTAAAACGAAACAGATCAATAGATCTCTCAATGTTTCTCCAGCAGTGAAAGGGTTACCATATTTTACGGCACACCTGATTATAACTTAAGGCGCACCCCAGAAATTTTACACAAAATTCAGATTTTGCTATTATAGTTTTTATTTATAGTTTCTTACTATTTTACTAGTCACATCATAAGGCACAGGGCTCTCACTCTGGGGAAAAACAACAACAACATCATACGGCGCTAAATCTTGATAGAAATCAAATCGAAGTGCACACACACATGTTAAACATTCATAACGCATTTAAGCAAAGACGAACAAGAAGATAACACACACACACTCTTTTGAGGAATGGCCCTAAAGGCAAGAAAGAGGAGGGAAAGAGAGAAAGAGCTTCAATGACGGGGAAACAGGTGGGCTTTGAAGTTTGATTTGAAAGCAGAGAGGGTCAGTCGCTGACAGAGGGAGAGAGGAAGTAGCGCCTTATAGTCCATAAAATATGGTAAATGCTACCTATTCTTATTGCTATGACACTATTATTACTGTGTCTTCCTGCAGCACCTACCGCCTGCTCAACCAGCATGACCCTGAACTGCTTCATCCTCAGCCCCAGGGGCACCACAGAACTAAACTTTGCATATTTATGTAAAACTGTGGTGCTGAGTTAAAACTGTGGTGCTGAGTACAATGAACACAGTTAGAACTCTGTAGCTGTAATAGGTTTTTTTCCTCAACAATCTTAATTTGTTACCCAAGCAGGATCCTGTGAAATTAGACTATTGTTTCACAAAACAAAGAACACCAGTTAACAACTCAGACATGTTAATTTTATGTCAGTTGCACTTTCATGTCTTAGGAAAGTGGACAAAATAATCAGTATCACTTGAAATTAGATTCAAGTTGAATCCAGCGCTGTTGAGGGGCTAAGATTTTGTATGAACTTTTTTGGGGGGCTGGGAACTTTGGGGGGGGTTGGATACCATATTTTCATAATGCCTTCACACAGTGTTCAAATTTGGCATGAAGAGTGATGTACCCTATAAGTGTGCAAAATTTCATTAAGATATCTCTATTAGTTCATGAGAAAGAAAAATTAATAAAACTTGCCCACCGAAAACGCAGTGCACCACCTTAATTAAATATATAGTTACACGTACTGCCTTCTCAGCCAGCATGTCTCTGAACTGCTTCATCCTCAGCTCCAGGGGCACCACGGCCCGCTGACGGGCCGCCTGGGCCTCCGCCTCCATGGCCGCCTCCTTGCTGTTGTCGATGGACGTCGCCTTCACCCCATCCTCCTTCTTCTCCTCCACCCTGCGACATCCACACCAGTGTCATGGACGCAACTCCCCAAAATGAAAAAAACAACAACTGAAAGGTGCAGGGGTCCAGGGGCCGCTCAGGGCCCCGGCGGGGTAAAGGGGCAGAGCCCTGTTGGAGGATTCATGGGTGGGGCAACGCAAGAGAGAGAGAGAGAGAGATAGACAGACAGGTAAAATGATGGACAGAGATAGTTTCATGGGTGCAACTCCCCAAAATGAAAAAACCCTGAAAAGCATGGGCCCAGGGACCGCTCTACAGGGGTAGAGCCCAGTTGGATGATTCAGGGAAGCAACGCAAGAATGAGAGATGACGAGACAGACAGTTACAATGATGGACAGAGACAGTTTGAGTCCAATAAGCCTTGTAAAATGATTACATTGCCTTTGAAAGCAATATGGCATCACCATGCTATTTTCAAGATTCCCTGAGAGAGACTTCCAGGACAGAACAACCAAGTTCAAAACACCCCAAATGGCTTGTAGTCGATTTTTGTTGTTTTGTTTTTATTAAATTAAAAACAACAACTGAAGTTCGGTTTCTGGAAACATTAAAAAAAAATGAAATCAGTGTAAACCTGAAAGAGTTACACCCATGCAGTTTGAGTCCGATAAGCCTTGTAAAATGATTACATTGCCTTTGAAAACAATATGGCATCACCATGCTGTTTTCAAGATTCCCCAAGAGAGAACAACCAAGTTCTTCTTCTTCTTCTGCGTTCCCAGGCCACATGTTCAGTTTTTACCGCAAATTATTTGCAAGATTCTTTTGGAAAAAAGGTAGGAGAATGGGCCAATAAGTCAGAAAGATAGTAGATGATAGAAAGCAAAGGGAAAAGGCAGAGTCAAATAGAGAGGCAGATTAGAGGAAGTTACAAGCACAGAACTTCCAGAACTATTTTTTACGAAAGACCCCTGGTATCCCCATGGGGAGAGACTCGTGGAGGGGGCGGGGTCATCCAGCTCCCTGTATGGAGGCACGAGGCATCCACCCACTGCTCCACAACCAAGTTCTAAACTCCCCAAATTACTTGAGGTCGAATATTTTTATGAATTTAAAAAAAATTCAAACAAAATCTTAAACAATTTTTTTTTAATGAAATCTGTGTGAAGCTGAAAGAGTTGCACCCATTGCATTGTGCAACAGCTCCTTTTTTGTTATCAGCGACGCCTAACTTCATTTTGTGTACACGAGCTAAAACCTTAAAAATCAGGAATTTACCACTATTTCTTGGAACATGGCAAGAACATGAACCATATTTTTTTAAGGTGTAACCCCCAAATTTTACACAGAATTCAGATTTAGTTATATTTTCTTACTGTTTTATTAGTAATATTATAGGGAGTAATAAAGTTATTACTAAGATGTGGATAAAACTTTGCGATTCAACAAGCTTAGATTTTCTACCAAAAGAATTTATTGTCTGGTTTTCATTCTTCAATGAGAGCAAAATAACATTTATTTTTAAAATTGCAGTTTCATTCTTTACTAAGAGCAAAATAACGTCCAAAAACATATTTTGCCCATGTTTTTTTTCTTTCTACAAGAGCAAAATAAAGTCAAAAACATTTTCTTTAAAGTTTTCTTAGCAAGCTAAAATGTCTATGACCTGCTGATCATAATATACAGGTCTGGCCAAACTTTAAAAACTTAACTAGCCCTCCAGGCGAGTAACTTACAAATTTTACTCGCCCAAACACATTTTTAGTCACTAGCCCGAACAAAACAACAAAAATCCCTGAACACACACACATGTGCGCACGCGCATGCACACACACGCACATACACACACACACACAGGGAAGAGGAAGAGAAGGGAAAGGAGAGAAAGGAAGAGAAAGAGAGAAAAAAAGAGTGGGAAAGAAAGAAGAGAAGTAAAAAGATAAATGATCTGAGGAGAGAGGTGGGGGAGAGAGAGAAGGGGGGGGGGGGGGGAGGAGACCGAGGTGGCTGTCCTTCCTTCCTTCCTTTTCAGTACCAGCATTTTGTTATCTTAGCAGACAGCTGAGCTTGCTTTGATAGTTGGCTACCTGGAAGGGAGAGATGGTCTGGGGAGACTCAGTGGTATAAAAACCGGGCCATGCAGTACTGAAATTTTCAGTCGCCCATCGGGCTAGTGACCAGCCCTGATATATGCTTGAACGGGGAGAACGCTTCTATGGCTTTGTTCTACATCGAATCAGATTAAACTTACTTTTTCCGCTTAGCCTTGGGTTCTCCTGTATCCTCTTCCTTGTCCGACTCTAAAACAAAACAAAGAAAGAACATTAGTCTCTGGTCAAGCTGTCAAACAATTGAAGCTACAGTAGAACCTCACTATAAGACTCCCTCCCATATAAGACCTACTTCCTTGATACATTGCCCTTCTTTGTAAGTATTAAAATTACCTCCCTTATAAGACCCCTCCCTTATAAGACCTTCAAAAATCATCCAAAATGAGGTTCCACTGTATCTAAATAAAAAAAATTAAATTAAAAACTTTCAGTACTCTCACACACAAAAACAGTACAAATACCTGAAATATGTTTTTCAATAAATTCCAACAAACCTTGTCAATCTCTTATGAATGTTTTCAACATCCAACCAATGGTCGATATAACAAGATATTACTCAGAAAACAGCAACACAGGACTTACTGAATTTTTCGACTATAAGGCATGCCTTATTGCCCCCTCTCCCTCCCCCCAAATTCGACACCAAATTCAGATTTTGTTATATTTTCTTATTATATTATTAGTCATATTATAAGGCACAGGGGTAAAAATGGTTCTTCTTCTTCTTCGATCGCTCAGACAGTTTCCTGTCAATTATGAGCGCAAATGCATCATGCTGCTGTTATGCGCCTAACTAAAAAATAGTTAGGCCCAGCAAGTCTGAATTCGGCTGGAGGAAATCTTTTTGACTCTGCCTTTTCCCTTTGCTTGCTGTCATCTACTATCTTTCTGCTTTTCCGGTCCATTCTCCTGCTTTTTTTTTTCAAGAAACACTTTCAAAAAAGATTTCCTCCAGCCGAAGTCGGACATGCTGGGCCTAATTATTTCTTAGGCGCAGAACGGCAGCATAACGCATCTGCGCTCATAATTGACAGGAAATTGTCTGAGCAATCAGAAGAAGAAGGTCTCGGAATGAGCAGCATGAGAGCAATGCCACAGTACGGCTCAGAAGATGGGAAGAGAAAAGAATTGACACTGATGCTTTTGTAACCATACATTTATAGGTATTAGGTATTAGGTACTTTATAGTCACAGAGGCGTCTCTGTGAAATTCGGGTTGCTCCCACCTGGAGAGCGCGTCGCAGCCAGAGGCGCGCCACCCAATTTTTTTGTGTTTTTTTGCATGCGATTTATGTGTGACTGATGAGGAAGGAAAGGGGGGTGGGTGGGTAAATTTTGACCAAATGACAACTTTTTCGTTGCCACTGGGTTTAACGTATGCTAAGTGCATGGGCACACGGGACCTCGGTTTATCGTCTCATCCGAAAGACTCCACGTTCAGACCGTAAGGCCTAGTGCAAAGTGAGAGGAAAAAATCCCCTGTACCCAGGTTCGAACTCAGGTTTACTTGACACGAAGCGAACGCGCTACCACTGTGCCACTCTACACCATCAGTATTGTTAAAAATTTGGGACTTCCCTGGTGTTGCACTGCCTCCAGGATCGTTCCCACCATCTTTATATCTACTAATGTCCCATATGTGTCTGTTCCAGACCAGAGGACGTTAATCAGATTTTTACACTGATGCTTACCGTCGTCGCTGGCCGCTTTGCTCTGAAGCATCCGGTCCACGTCGCCTCTGCCCACCAGCTCGTCTGGTCGGTCCCACAGCGACAGGCGCTTGCTGGGGTTGTAGAAGAACACACGGTGGTCTCCGGTCCACACCACGCACCTGCACACCAGTATCCCCTCTTGAAAACTCTCTAGTCTCAGTGATGTCCCGAGGCCCCGGTCAAAGGACATTGAACTATTAACTCATTCGCATCGCAACGATTTTGAATTATTAAAAAAACTCACAAACCACTCCAGCCATACACGGAAACAAAACATACATAAACAAAAGGAGAAATGAAAGAAAATTAAGGGTTTTTACTTCAGGTTTAGACATAGGGAAGTGGTAGATCAGACTTTTTTATATATAGACTTTACATAGAAAAACTCTCTACACCAATTGGTTCCCCCACAACGAACCACTACAAAAGTCAGAGGCAAAATTGTGGTCTAAGGAAGTGAAGCAAGTTTAGAAGTGACCAAGGTATGGTATGCACACAGATTTACTTCCCTTGAAGTATGCCTTTCAAGGAAATGCATAAAATTGACAGCTATCTATTAATTCCGGACATATATGGCCGGAACGACTTGAATGAGTTAATTTAAAATTGAAAATTTCTTCTCCCCCGTCAGAACAAATGTTTGATTGAATTTTTTTTTTTTAACACTGGCAAACTTTTGTCTTATTGATTTCTTCAAGAGCCAGGACATTGTCCTATTGATTTCTCTTGTCTCAGGACAGTTTGTCCTATCACTTTCCGATCCTTGATACATCACTCACTGTAGTCTATAGTACTCACTATGGTGTGGGTGTGAGTGGGTGCTTGCCTGTGTGCCTGCCCGAGCCTATGCATATGTGCATGTGTGTGCAGGGCTCCCAATCGTCCCACAAAACAAGGGATCCCAGGGACTCCTTCACTAACAGTATAGAGGGTCCTAGAAGTGGGATAGAGGGTCCTAGTGGCATTGCGAATGCTAAAAAGAATTTTTCTAGTGCATCCTCGGGAACCCCTGCACATTCTTTTAGAGGGTCCTTTAGAATTTTAATACTTCATAGACCCCCAAATGGGGGTAAAAAGAGACTAACTTTGAGCAGAACTCTATAAATCTAAGCAACTCCACCATTGTGTTCAAACACAATACAGTGGAACCTCCCTTATAAGACCTTCAAAAATCATCCAAAATGAGGTCTTATAAGGGAGGGGTCTTATAAGGGAGGTAATTTTAATACTTACAAAAAGGGCAATGTCTCAGAGAAGTAGGTCTTATGTGGGAGGGAGTCTTATAATGGGAGGTCTTATAAGGGAGGTTCCACTGTACATGTGCGCCCAAATTCGAGGAGCCCTCTTTCAACTGAGCATCTCACCATGGCGTGCCAGGGACTGGGGTGCTGGAGACAGGCCGCGACTTGTCCACCGGCTTCTTCTCCTCCACCTTCTCCGGCTCTGGCTGTGGAACAAACGCAGAGCTTCAGATTGATGGTGCGCCCGCGTAATGCCAGTGACGCATTAATTGTTAGTTACCCATATGTTTACAAAACCGGTTGAAAAATCTGATGTTCGAAAGCCTTACTTGCAAGTTTTCCTCGGGTTATAATTAAGATAAGGAGAAGATACGCAAGGATATAAAATATACACACTACCTGAGTCAGAAGACTATGAGTATGACCACCAGAAAGTGGAGAAAGCAGAGATGCCTTGCCCAAGGTGCATCCCCATTCTCCTGGCCATGATGACTTTCTAGGTTATAACTTTATTGATGTACAACATACTGATCATATAGAAGGTGTTCAAAGAAGATTTATGAAAACAATTACTGGAACCAGAAATATGGACTATGAAGACAGACTAAAGTATCTGGGAAATCTAGTTTGGAATACAGATGTCATAGAGGCGATCTGATCGAGGTGCATAAAATTCTCAACAAGTTTAACACAACTAAAATTTACTAACTCTAACTGATGAGGAAAGAACACAAGGGCATAATTTCAAACTAACAAAAAAACTAAATAACAGTCATTCAGCTCAACACTTTTTTACTAACAGAGTAATAACTGCATGGAACAATCGTTTTAATGAAACTGTAAAAGCATCATCAAGAGACATGTTCAAAAATCTTATTGACAAAAAATGTAATACTATTACGTACTCCAAAGATTGGGAGATAATAAATTTAAAATATCAACACACAAAAGCCAAGTAATTCACGGGAAAAAATATTATCAATTTGTACTACATATCAAAAATATCTAGAGGGCAAAAAAAAGGCTTCAATGGTCAACCTAGCTCACCAATTTGACCGCCAGGTGGCAACCAACTCAATAGGGGCTTATCTCGTGATATCTTTAGTTGGGGGTAGAGAAAGAGAGAGAGAGGGTGGGACTCATCTCCCTCTCTCTCTCTCTATCCCCAACTAAGAATATAGAGAGGATTAGCCCCACTCGAGCGCTATGCCACCTGGCGGTCAAAACAGCCAGCTAAGCCGCTCATAAGCCTAGAGAGCCTAAACTGATACGATATGTCATCTCATAAACCACCCAACACAGTGACAAACCATACAACACCCACCTCTTCGCTGGAAGGACTGTCTACCGTAATGACAGCATCTTTTTCCGAAGCAGCAGCAGCATTATCAGCAGGAGCAGTAGTAGTAGTAGCAGCAGTGCCGGCTGTAGCAGTAGAGTCAGCTGCTGCAGCAGTGTCAGCTACAGCTGTCGCTTCCTGCTGCTTCTTTTGAGCAGCTTCCAGTGCCTCCGCTTCTAGCTGAGTGATTTTGGCTAAAAAAAAAAGAAAGGCAAATGTTAAGAATAGCTCCCCCCTCCTCTCATTCATTTCAGACGGTTTCAGTTACGGTTAGGGCTAGGAATAGGGTTTGGGATAGGGTTAGGGTCAGTTAAGTGTCAATCTCATAACATACACTTTTTGTGTGTGTGTGTGTGTGCATTAGACGGGTTTTAGGTTAGGGTTAAGAATAGGGTTTGGGATAGGGTTAGCGATAGGCTTAGGGTCGGTTTAGTGTCAAGTACACAAAAACATAAAAGTTGATGACTAAGCTGATCCTAAACCTACCCCTAACCCTATCCAAAACCCTATTCCTAACCCTAACCCTAACCTGAAACTGTCTGAAATGAATGGAAGGGACAGAAGAGGGAGCTTATCTTAACACTTGCCAAAAAATAAATAAATAAAATAAAATAAAATAAAAGGGTTGGTAAAAAAAGATGCATTTAACGGGACAGCATACATCAGATGAAGGTAATGTTTCTAACTCTTGCAGTGAAAAAAGATCCATTTAGCGGGACAGCATACATCAGATGAAGGTAATGTTTCTAACTCTTGCAGTGAAAAAAGATCCATTTAGCGGGACAGCATACATCAGATGAAGGTAATGTTTCTAACTCTTGCAGTGAAAAAAGATGCATTTAGCGGGACAGCATACATCAGATGAAGGTAATGTTTCTAACTCTTGCAGTGAAAAAAGATGCATTTAGCGGGACAGCATACATCAGATGAAGGTAATGTTTCTAACTCTTGCAGTGAAAAAAGATCCATTTAGCGGGACAGCATACATCAGATGAAGGTAATGTTTCTAACTCTTGCAGTGAAAAAAGATGCATTTAGCGGGACAGCATACATCAGATGAAGGTAATGTTTCTAACTCTTGCAGTGAAAAAAGATGCATTTAGCGGGACAGCATACATCAGATGAAGGTAATGTTTCTAACTCTTGCAGTGAAAAAAAGATGCATTTAGCGGGACAGCATACATCAGATGAAGGTAATGTTTCTAACTCTTGCAGTGAAAAAAAGATGCATTTAGCGGGACAGCATACATCAGATGAAGGTAATGTTTCTAACTCTTGCAGTGAAAAAAGATACATTTAGCGGGACAGCATACATCAGATGAAGGTAATGTTTCTAACTCTTGCAGTGAAAAAAGATGCATTTAGCGGGACAGCATACATCAGATGAAGGTAATGTTTCTAACTCTTGCAGTGAAAAAAGATCCATTTAGCGGGACAGCATACATCAGATGAAGGTAATGTTTCTAACTCTTGCAGTGAAAAAAGATCCATTTAGCGGGACAGCATACATCAGATGAAGGTAATGTTTCTAACTCTTGCAGTGAAAAAAGATACATTTAGCGGGACAGCATACATCAGATGAAGGTAATGTTTCTAACTCTTGCAGTGAAAAAAGATGCATTTAGCGGGACAGCATACATCAGATGAAGGTAATGTTTCTAACTCTTGCAGTGAAAAAAGATCCATTTAGCGGGACAGCATACATCAGATGAAGGTAATGTTTCTAACTCTTGCAGTGAAAAAAGATGCATTTAGCGGGACAGCAGACATCAGATGAAGGTAATGTTTCTAACTCTTGCAGTGAAAAAAGATGCATTTAGCGGGACAGCATACATCAGATGAAGGTAATGTTTCTAACTCTTGCAGTGAAAAAAGATGCATTTAGCGGGACAGCAAACATCAGATGAAGGTAATGTTTCTAACTCTTCTAGCGCCATGTTGGGTTGTTTTTTTACGTTATTGGTTGTCCGTTTGCATCTCAACCAACAAGAGGGGGAGTAATCTTCTTTTCTTTTTTTAGTGTGCATGCGTTGCTTTAATTCATTCAAGTCATTCCGACCATATATGTCCGGAATTAATAGATAGCTGTCAATTTGATACATTTGCCTCATGGGAAGCAAATCTGTGTGCACACCATACCTCGCTTCGCTCCCTTAGACCACAATTTTGCCTCTGATTTTGCTTTTGTAGTGGTTTGTAGTGGTTTTGTAGGCTGTCCGTTCCAAAATCGGCAATTCTCTTTGAATATCAGGACGGATCTAGGGAGGGGGGTTTCCTGGTTTCCAGACCCCCTTTATCTCCACGCAAATGGAAATTGGCTCATATCGCGCGCGTTTATGAATGGATGGTGTAGAAATTGTCCACCAAGATAGTCACTGTCCCTGGGCATGCACGTTCCAAAGTATGAGTCAATGTCCGGTCTGGTTACGCCGCGGTTTGTGAAAAGGTGAAGCGACACTTATCGCGCGCGTTTATGAATCGATTCACTTCCAGTTTGGCACACGGATAGTCACCGTCCCCGGTCACCTACCTTCCAAATTCGAAGGCAATCCGCCCAGAAATACCGGAGATACAGGCGCCGAGAGGCCGGCGGATACGCGTTTCGCACATTTGCCAAACCGCGCAAATGACGCAGCCGCCTCAGTTGCCGTTGCCATCGCCCCGTTAGGGCTCACAGCAAATTTGAAGCGATTCGGTCGAAAAACGGCGGAGTTATAAGGCCCGTTTTGTGTTTCACACACACACACAGAGAACCTTGCCAAATTACTATATCGCAGGGTTCCCACAGATGTGACCAAACAAAATTCCATACTTTTTCCATACTTTTTCCTAATTTTTCCAGATCCCAAAATGCGTGTGTGTGCGCGCACCTCTGTGTGTGCATACCATGCTAAACACACCAGACAAGATCTGATTTAATGAGATAAAATAAGATATTGCAATTGACATAGTTTTGACGGCTTAATTACCAGGAAACCAGAGCAAAGTGAGTGTTCCGATCCATGAAAAGGCTGCCTTTCTGGTGATCTCAGCGTGTTTCTTGCAAAAACTCATCCGTCAGGGTCCACCTTTAAAATTAAAGGGAGCAAACTAAACATGTGTAACTTTCGAACTGTTCCACACAGCCCTCTCTCTCTCTCTCTCTGCAGCGACTCTCACCTTCCCAGCGGCGTGTTTCTTGCAAAAACTCATCCGTCAAGGTCCACCTTTAAAATTAAAGGGAGCAAAGTAAACTTGTGTAACTTTCAAACTGTTCCACACAGCTCTCTCTCTCTCTGCGTAGCGACTCTCACCTTCCCAGTCGATGAGCACCTGGGGTTTGACCCAGGTGGAATCCATGGTGCGCGAATTGTAGTAGTAGCTGCGCCCCTCCGCGTTCTTGTGCTCAGACCACTCGGCCACTTCTGTAGGCTTGGGTGGAAGCTGTCGGGAAAAACTTTTTTTAAAAATAATAATGAGGAAAATTAAAAATACTGGTATCAGTAATAGATTATATTAAGTTTCAGAAACTCAAAACTTTTTTTTTACCTTTTCATTAGATTACCTACGATGAGCTGTTGATGTTTTTCTTTTTTTCTTCTTCTTATAATTGCCCTAATTTGCTCTGAGTTCAGTTATATATACATATATATATATATATATGTTGATGGTATGAAAGAGTGAGTGAAAGCAGGAATTGTGGAATGAATGAAAAGAAGGAATAAAAATTGTTGAATACAAAATAATAATGAGGAAAATTTATATAGCGCCCATCCTACTATGTAGGCTACAGGGCGCTTTACATATAATAGAAATGGAATATAAAAACATGAAACAAAAATCCAATAACATGAGCAGAAAATACACATAATAATCAGCAACAACTGCTGTGACTACCACCACTACTACTACTACTACCACCACTAGTACTACTACTACTACGACGACGACTACGACTACTACACGTATGCATTGCCACACAATTTGCAAGCATAAAATTAAAAGGTATCTATTCACGATAACATACACACACAAGCAACACACGCACAAACACACTAACACTAAATAATGACTAACAAACACTGACAACACTCTCCTGTTGAATCATTGAAATGAGGATAAAATCGCCGGGCGCAAAACATGCTCTTTCGGATGAGACGATAAACCGAGGTCCCGTGTGCCCATGCACTCAGCACACGTTAATCCCAGTGGCAACGAAAAAGTTGTCATTTGGATAAAATTTACCCCCACCCCCACCTTTCCTTCCTCATCAGTCACACGAAAATCGCATGCAAAAACTAAAATAAATTGGGTGGCGCGCTTCTGGCTGCGATGCGCTCTCCAGGTGGGAGCAACCCAAATTTCAAAGACGCCTCCATGACTATAAGGTACCTAATACCTAGTGTTGTAAGTCATATCACTTCACATGAAGAGAAAAAAATCCTTATTTGGGCCATATCAGGTCAAATTACATCATTTTTTGTTAATTATGGTGGAAGTTCAGTTTAACATCGCGTATCGGCTTTCGCCATGTACGACGGGCTGAACAAACCAACCAGGGTATAAACAAAAAATGATGTTCCTGAATCACTGTCCCAGCCAAAAGGTCGAGAAGCGATCAGAATTTAATAACAGTCCTTCAGGACTTCATTATGGCATCACTGTCAGTATTTTATATTTGCAGTGTTTTACAGCTTTGTCAGATGATGCATCATGCCTTGATCAACTGGTAAGTCCAACACATCAAAGTTGACCAATTTTGAGTTACAACCGTCTAATTTCCGGGAGACAAAATACTTGTCATAATTTAAAAACTGACTTTTACTGTTAAGATTCGATGCGAAGCATTGCATATCCAAACATGGGATGTGACGATGATTATTGAGAACAAGTCTCTTCATGCTGAACTGCTTGTCTAAATCATAACTATGCATGCAATCTCAACTGTTAGATTAAATCAAAACACCAGTTTACATATAAACTGACCTTTCTGTTAAATAACAACTAAACAAGTATGCAGATCGAAAAAAGATCATTCGAAAAGCGTACAGTATGCGCATTTATGCTGAGCATACAAGTGTGTGTGTCTGTGTCCAAGCGCCTGTGTTCGTGTGGATGTGCATATCACTTATTAAAACAAACAATTATTCTTGTTGCATGCTATCAAGCATACTTCCACTACCTGTGCAGATGGTGGCTTTTGCAGAGTAGCTGAAGCTGTAACTGTCGTTGAACTGGTGGCCGAAGTCGGGGCAGGAGTTGATGTAGTTGTGACCGCTGCTGCAGCAACAGTAGTAGTCTGAACAGCTGCCTGCTCCTGTTGCTGCTGTTGTTGCTGCTGCTGTTGTCCAGCTTGTGGGATAGGTGTTTGAGACTGAGGTACTTGACCCAAGCCAGGAGGGGTCAAGCCAGGGGGGTTCAAGCTCTGTTGAGCCATATTTTGCTGACCCACGCCAGCTTGGGCTATTCCTTGTTGTCCCGTACCTTGTTCCATTCCTTTTTGGGTCATCCCTTGTTGGTTCATTCCTTTTTGGGTCATCCCTTGTTGGTTCGTGCCTTGTTGGGCCATCCCTTGTTGGTTCGTGCCTTGTTGGGCCATCCCTTGTTGGTTCGTGCCTTGTTGGGCCATCCCTTGTTGGTTCGTGCCTTGTTGGGCCATCCCTTGTTGGTTCGTGCCTTGTTGGGCCATCCCTTGTTGGTTTGTGCCTTGTTGGGCCATCCCTTGTTGGTTCATCCCTTGTTGGTTCATTCCTTGTTGGTTCATTCCTTGTTGGGCCATCCCTTGTTGGTTCATTCCTTGTTGGGCCATCCCTTGTTGGTTCATCCCTTGCCCCATTCCTAGTTGGGCCATCCCTTGTTGGTTCATCCCCTGTTGGTTCATCCCTTGATTCATCCCTTGTCCCATTCCTAGTTGGGCCATATTTTGTTGTCCCATCCCTTGTAGTCTCATTCCCAATGGTCCCATGCCAAGCTGAGGCATGCCTGCTCGGGTCATGCCCTGTTGAAGAAGCATCCTTTGCTGCAGCATCATGAGTTGGGCCATCCCTTGTGCAGGCATGCCCGACTGGGGCATCCTCTGTTGGGGCATGCCTGGCTGGGGCATCCTCTGTTGCGGTCCCCCTTGTTGGGACATGCCCAGCTGAGGCATGCCTGGCTGGGGCATCCTTTGTTGGAGCATCCCTGGATGAGCCATTCCCTGCTGTTGAGGGTGTTGAGCCTGCTGAGGGTGTTGACCTTGTTGAGGTTGTTGACCTTGTTGAGGGAGTTGAGCCTGTTGACTCTGCTGAGCCTGCTGAGGTTGTTGAGCCTGCAGGGGGGGTTGACCCTGTTGAGGGGGTTGACCCTGTTGAGGCGTGCTTTGCTGAGGCGCGCCTTGGGGAACACCCTGCAGTGTTCCTTGGGACTGTCCTGAAAGAAAACACAACAGAATGAGTCAAGAAATGAGCTCTTCTTGTGACCCTACAGATCACTTTCCTTGCTTAAGTTATAGGTGTAGAGTGGTACATATCGCCTCATATACAATAAACCCGAGTTCGAACCTGGGTACAGGAGTATTTTTCCTCTCACTCTGCACTAGAACTTATGGTCTGAACATGGAGTCTTTCGAATGAGATGATAAACCGAGATCCCATGTGCCCATGCACTTAGCATACGCTAAACCCAGAGGCAACGAAAAAGTTGTCATTTGGTCAAAATTTACCCCCTCCACATTTCCTTCATCAGTCACAAAAATAGCATGCCCCCCAAAAAAGGGGTGACTCGCCTCTGGTTGCGACACTCTCCCCAGGTGGAAGCAACCCGAATTTCACAGAGACGCCTCTGTGACTATAAAGTACCAAATAGCAAATATTCTTCCCCGTGACCAAATAGAAGATTATTTCCCTTGACCAAATAGAAGATTTATTTCCCTTGACCAAATAGAAGATTATTTCCCTTGACCAAATGGAAGACAAAACTTATTTTGGCCACTCGTGTGTGAGACAAGAGAGAAAGAGAGAGTGAGCTTGTTGTGGCTGACAAAATGCCCTCAAATGGAACGCCACCTAGTGTCAAGGGACATAACCCCACCGAAACAGCTCATTCTGGTGCATCTGAATCGAGGAAAACATTTCGACAAAACTAACACTTGATGACCTGTAGTCTCTTCTGAGTTTTTATCTGTTAGTATTTACAAACATCTAACACCCTACAATAATACTAATTAATAAATTTGCAGACCTGTTTACTCTACTCTTTTCGAGTAGTATTCTACTCAATTTGGATCTCTACTACTCTTCAAAATTGAAAATAATGCTAGATTCTACTCATTTTCAGTGAACATTGTTTGATGGTTTAATGAATAAAACTACACATTTTGCACCAAAACTACTCATTTCAGCTATCCAGACTACTCAAGACTTGTGTAGGGGGTAAACAGGTCTGAATTTGCACATTGTGTCATAGATACAAAAATGAACCACATTACATAAAACATTCATTATAAAAAGAAAGATTTTAAATGGCCTATAGAATTCAATCACTTTTTTGTTTACCAAGTTTGTACCAAGCAGCCATTCACGATGATTCAGCATGCAGCACAATGATTACCTTGAGGTACGCTTTTTGGTTCCTGTGAGCCTTTCTGCTGACTGGTAGTTTGTGCTGTTGGAGGTAAAAATAACAATTGATAACAATACATTCAGGTAAAGTGAACAAAACAATTTCTTATTGGACATAAGCAATTTCTCCTGAAATAGGATACTTACGGAAATCTGATCAAATAGAGCTCAAGAAAACATCCACACAGTGTGTGTGTGTGTGTGTGTGTGTGTATCAGTGTGTGTGTGTGTGTGTCTGTGTGTTTGCAAGGCCTGTGTGCGTTTGCAAGGCTTGTGTGTGTACACGAGTATTACACTTGCACATTATATTATGCATGTGCACACATCCACACATTTTTCAACTAAGCCAATAAAAGATTTTTGGTAAGAGGTTGGATTTACTCTCAAAATTGTAAAAGAAACGGAATTTACATGGGTGCTCCAGGGAAATTTTTTTAAATCCTGCAGAGTTCAGGAGCAGATAACACACACACACATTTACTGCTCTCTTTTCACCCCTCTAGACTAGTACAAGTGCTTCATTCCTTTGAATATAGCAAATGCTTATATAGTCCCTTTTTAGTGTGTGTGTGTGTGTGTGTGCGTGTGCGTGTGCGTGCGTGCGTGTGTGTGTAAGAACATTGCTGTTTCTCAAATTCTCATGACCCAACGCCGCCGGCTCTAGGCAATTTAATAATCCTGCAATTCAGGACATCCTCAAAGAAGGAGCATCCATGGGTTTACCCTTCACGGATTTTGCACCATCGGATGAATCAGCAATGTTAAACCGGTAAATGTCGCTTGCTGCGTCTATGCGCATTAGCAAAATCTTGCGTATTATTTGACTAGGTGAATAAGACATCAATCCGGCAAAGAGAACAGGACTCATCTTGCGCAGAGTTTGCAGCAACAGCATTGCCCTGGCAGGAGGAGTTGTTAGCTGCATTTGTCTGTGCATATTTGACTGAGTGAAGGATACATTTGCAAAAATCAACAACCAGCTTATACTTTGTGAAGTGTTTCTAGCAACAGACGCAGCAGCCCTCAAAGGAGGTGTTGTTTGCTCAGTCTGTGCGTACTTGACTAGTAAGTACAGCAAAACTCGGCTATAAGAAAATGGAAGGGAGATGATTTTTTGTTTTCTTACATCAGAGTGGACATCGCTCATAGGAGTAGGAATTTGTTAATTATAAATGAGTTTTCTTATACGGGATTTTCATATATCCGAGTTATGATAACACATAAGAAAGAAGGAGTTTGGCCAGGGAAAATGTTTTGCTTGATTATAAGTGAGTTTTTTTATAAGCGAATTCGGCTGTAGTACTAAGTGAAGGAGACATTTGCAAAGGAAACAGGGCTTACCCTGCGCAAACTTTACAGCACTGGATGCAGCAGCAGCATTGCCCTCGAAGGAGGTGTCACACCATGTTGCTGTTTCTTCTTCTTCTGTGTTCCCAGGCCATATGGCCATAATGGGTAAGGTATGTATGTGTCCGGTTTTCAGTTTTCACTGGTCTCCCCGCTGCGCACAGCTGACACATTCCTATTCCGGAGGAGCTAAACCTTGTAAAAGGAGAAAAATTATTTGGAAGATTTTTTTTTTTCCTTTTTAAAGGCAGGTGAATGGGTCAATAAGTCAAAAAGATAGTAGATGATAAAAAGCAAAGGGAAAAGGCAGGGTCAAAGAGAGTGGTAAATTAGAGGAAGTTACAAGCATAGAACTTCCAGAAGGTGGGGGGGGGGGCTATTTTTTACAAAAGACCCCCCCCCCCCCCCCCCCCCGGTATTCTCAAGGGGAATTTGCCGTGTTTGTCTGTGCCTATTTGACTAATGAGACATAACTTGCAAAGAGAACAGACAACAAACGACAAGTGAAAAGTGACGTTATTTTATCCCCACGAGACAAAACAAAACTACTGGATATTTCGGCGAATGCGCCTTTATCAACATAGACAAACAAGAAAACAGCAAACAGCAAATACAGTGGAAACTCCCTTATAAGACCATTAAAAATCATACAAAATGAGGTCTTATAAGGGAGGGGTCTTATAAGAGAGGTAATTTTAATACTTACAAAGGACAATGTCTCAAAGAAGTAGGTCTTATATGGGAGGGAGTCTTATAATGGGAGGTTCCACTGTACCGAATATTTCGGCGAATGCGCCTTTATCAACATAAACAAACAAGAAAACAGCAAACAGCAAATATACATGGGTGCTCCTGGGAAAGCTTAAAAAAATCCTGCAATGGGGGAGACCCCGGCGGAGTGCAGGGGCAGCGCACACACATATTCACTGCTCTTTTTTCACCCCTATAGGCCTTTGCAACTAGGGTTATTAACGCCCTTGACAGTGAGAGTAATTGCTCTTGCTGGTCAGTACTGACAAGGGCATTCACTCTTGTGAAAGGCAGCCATTTAGTGGCATCAAATAGGGGTTATTGGCGAGAGTTATCCCCATGTCTGGTCAGTACTGAACCATCTTCCCCCACCCTCCAATGGCATTCACTCTTAAAAAGGTGTTCGTTGCAGACCCCAATAGACTAGTACTTTGAATATAGCAAATGCATATAGGCCCTTTTTATTGTACACACTGTGTAAGAAAATCGTTGCTTCTCAAATTCTCATAATCCGGTGATGCCGGCTCTAGGCAATTTAAAAATCCTGCAATTCAGGACATCCTGAAAGAAGGAGCATCTATGGATATAGCAAAAGAGAAGAGAGCTTACCCTGCGCAGTGCTTGCAGCACCGGAGGCTGCCGCTGCAGTGCTAGCCTGAGAGGTAGTGGTAGTCGCCTGCTGGGCCTGAGCCGCCATGGCCTCCACCTCCTCCTGGGTGATGATCTTCACCTTCTCCGGCCTGGTCCACACCGCCTGGCGCGTGCGGGCGTGGTAGAAGTACACCTGACCAAAGGAAATGCCTTGGTAAGAAGAATTTGAAACAAAATCTCTCTCAAGCAAACGTTTCGGCTCACCTCGGAGCTTTCGGGGGCTTCAAGGTGAAGCTCCCTTCATCAGCGTCGTCCGCTGAGAGGCCACTGTACACGATCATGAGTACATGGGTGCAACTACGCAAAATGAAAAAAACTGAAAGGTCGGGGTCTAGAGGTAATGTCCCCCTGCAGCTGAAGAAAAAATTGATTTATTGAGGTATTTTAGTTTGCTTTATCCACAATTTATACAAATGCTGGTTTTAAAGTGTTTAAAAAATACTGTAGACACACAAAGATCGTGTTTGACAAATGTAAAAAAAAAAAGGAAATTCGTTTTCTGGTAAAATTCAAAAGCAGGAAGTCCTTGTATACCAGAACAAGTTGCACTCATGCGAGAACAGAGCAAGGCTGCACCATGACTGATCCAAGGAGGAGTATGCCGCGGGCATAAAAAAATTAAAATATTTTACCCATGAAATAAATACTCTTTTCCTCATTCAAATTGTTTGCTGTTTGGGAAAGATTCGGCCCTAAATACATTCAGAGGCGTCTTGTGACATGCACGAAGAACAGAAGATTCATCATTAAATACTGAGATGTCAGCGATATTTTTCAAATATTTATTATTTATTTTTGTTTGCAAAGATACCATGGTTGTTTAAATCGTCCGCCATTTTGAAAAATACGAAACTAAGTGACATGGCTTTGTATATTGATTTCTCAGCAAAAATGTAGATTTACAGACTCCTACTCTATTTCTTGATTGAGCAATATTTTCAATAATAGTTGACTTATTTATCACATGAGAATGGCTCTAGTGCGCTTTTGAAGGGGAGCCTGTGTTCCACATGTGCATTTATCACCTCTTAACCCTTTCACCACTAACGTCGCATTTTTGCACCACAATGATTTAACACCCATGTCACTAAAACTAGTAAAAGGCATCAAATCAGGGCCTGTTATCCATAGACCCAGTTCTCTTCATTTTGGGAGATGGGATAGGTCTTACCTTAAATATGTCACAGAGGAATCCCGAATATTACAGACAGATTTTTTTCTCTACCCATGTAAGCTTAATGAATTTTTTTGCTGAAAAATGGCTGGCGGTGAAAGGGCAAGGAGAAGGAGGGTGTCTCCATTTTCCCCACACACACTTCATTTCACAATCACCTTTCCAAGATCCCTCTTTCTCTCATCTGTTCACACAAACTGTAACTCCAGAGGTGAGAATTGAAAGTGAAAGGCAACACCAGAAACATGTCTGGAGTGCTTCACACGATATTGCAAGCTCGTACGTGTAGCTTAAAATACACACACACATTCTCTCAGACTGCCTCTCCTCAAACCTACTTCTCCTCTCTCCACTCCCTCCTTTCCTTTCCTGCACTTAATCACCCCTTGCTATACATTTCGGAATGCACGTAAATTGTTAAACATTTTAGGAAGTTCTGTGCTTGTAGCTTCCTCTAATCTGCCACTCTCTTTGACTCTGCCTTTTCCCTTCTACCATCTACTATCTTTCTGACTTATTGGCCCATTCTCCTGCCTTTTTTCAAGAAAAATCTTCCAAATAATTTTTCTCATTTGAGCTCCTCCAAAATCAGAATGTGTCGGATGTACGCAGCGGGTAGACCAGTGAAAACTGAAAACCGGACACATACGTACCTTACCCATTATGGCCATATCATGGCCTGGGAATGCAGAAGAAGAAGAATCCCTAAAAGGACTTAACAATAACATACCTTGCCCTCTGCGCTTTTGGTCTCCACCCACAGCTCCTGATTGGAGCTGCTGTTGCTTGATGCCTGCTGCGTTGGCTGCGCTTGCGGCACCTGCTGCGTTTCCTGCGCCTGTGTCTGCTGCTGTTCATACTGCACCTGCTGCTGATTTTGCTGATGCTGATGCTGTTGCATTTGATTCTGTTGCATCGGATTCTGCTGTTGCTGCTGAATCTGATTCTGCTGCTGCTGTTGCATCGGATTCGGCTGCTGCTGTTGTGGCATCTGACTTGGTTGTTGCTGATGTTGTTGCAGCTGAGTTTGCTGTTGTTGCTGATGTGGCAGCTGATTTTGTTGCAGATGGTGTTGCAGCTGACCTTGCTGAAGGGGATGCTGCTGCAGTTGATTTTGTTGTTGTAGCTGTTTCTGATGTTGCTGCAGCTGTTGTTGCTGAGGTTGCTGCTGCTGCTGTTGTTGTCCTGGCACCATGCTCATGGCCTGTGAAGCAGGGGTCATTCCAGGTAGGGCCATTCTGCCTCCGCTTGAACTGGGGGGTCCAAACCTGGGGGGAGGCATACCAAAGCCAGTCGGGGGGAACCCAGGAGGCGGCATCATAGGGGGACGCTGAAAGTGACATTTTGATACTTTTTAATATTGATAACAAGCAGTGAAGCACTGTTTTGCATACAAAGAAACTCAACCTCAATAAAGACACAATGCCTAGTGAAAGAACAGAAAAAGAAAGAGAGAACTCAATGCTTCTAGTTCTAATAAATGTGCACAGATTTATTTATTTTTTAAGGCAAAAAGACTGACTTAAAACTTCATTAAAAAAAATGTTGATAACACTTTTTTTTTAAATGGTTATTTCAATTTTTGTATTTTGTACAACACCAACTCAATATTCTTCCATAGTTTAAAAAAAATGCGGCACAATTAAGGAAACTATACATAATCTGATCACTGACTAATGTAGACATCTTTACTGTGAGGCTGAGTTTACGTCACTTTTGCGCACATGTATTTCAGTCATGAAGCTCGAAGGCATTTAACTAATTTTTACATGCACTGTTTCAGTTACAGAGATTAAGGATTAAGCATTTTCTGCTTACCATGCCAGGTGGAGGGCGCATATGAGGCGGCAGCATGCCGGGCTGGCCCATGGCACTGGGTCTGTTCAAGTCTCCGGGCATGCTGGCGCTAGGTCCGCTCATGGGCACATTGCTGGGCACATTGGTGGACCCCTCGGTGGAGGAGGAGCCCATGGTGGTGCTAGCATTAGGGCTGGGGCCATCAGGACGACCCGGTCCAGCACCTCCATCTGAACCAGACCCACCTGGACCTGAAGGACCACCAGGTCTGGCCCCAAGAACACCCAGACCTCCCTGGCCTGGAGTTGGAGCGCCAGAACCCATTTCCTGACCCGGGAGACGGCCCCCGAAATTAGAATCAAACGGAGGCCTGTTAGTGTTACTGGAATCAAAAGGTCTGTTGTTGGAGTCAAATGGAAGCCTGTTGTTGGCATCAAAAGGTCTGTTGTTGGCATCAAAAGGTTTGCTGTTGGAGTCAAGTGGAGGTTTGTTGCCTGAGTCAAAAGGTGGCCGGTTGCTGGAGTCGAATGGAGGTCTATTATTAGCCTCAAAAGGAGGCCTGTTGGAGTCAAATGGGAGCTTGTCATCTGAGTCAAATGGAGGCCTGTTCTTAGGGTCAAATGGAGGCATGGTGATGGAATCCAATAGAGGCCTGTTACTGGAATCAAATGGAGGCCTGTTGCTAGAATCAAAAGGAGGCCTGTTGTTGGAGTCAAATGGAGGCCTGTTGGTAGAGTCCAATAGAGGCCTGTTATTGGAGTCAAAAGGAGGCCTGTTGCTAGAATCAAAAGGAGGCCTGTTGTTGGAGTCAAATGGAGGCTTGTTGGAGTCAAATGGAGGCTTGTTGCTGGAATCAAATGGAGGCCTGTTACTTGAGTCAAACGGAGGCCTGTTGGTGGAGTCAAATGGAGGCTTGTTGCTGGAATCAAATGGAGGCCTGTTACTTGAGTCAAACGGAGGCCTGTTGGTGGAGTCAAATGGAGGCCTGTTGCTGGAATCAAATGGAGGCCTGTTACTTGAGTCAAACGGAGGCCTGTTGGTGGAGTCAAATGGAGGCCTGTTGGTGGAGTCAAATGGAGGCCTGTTGGTGGAGTCAAATGGAGGCTTACTACCCAAGTCAAATGGAGGCCTGTTGCTGGAATCAAATGGAGGCCTGTTACTTGAGTCAAATGGAGGCCTGTTGGTGGAGTCAAATAGAGGCCTGTTGCTGGAGTCAAATGGAGGCCTGTTGCTGGAGTCAAATGGAGGCCTGTTGCTGGAGTCAAATGGAGGCCTGTTGCTAGAATCAAAAGGAGGCCTGTTGGTGGAGTCAAATGGAGGCCTGTTGGTGGAGTCAAATAGAGGCTTACTATCCGAGTCAAACGGAGGCCTGTTGCCAGAAATTCCAGTGGAATCAAATGGAGGCCTGTTGGTATTACTGGAATCAGACAAAGGTCTATTACTGGGGTCAAACATAGGCCTGTTGGAGTCAAATGGAGGCCTGTTTCTGGAATCAAGTGATAGTTTGTTATCTGAGTCAAAAGGAGGCCTGTTGCTGGAATCAAAAGGAGGTCTGTTGCTGGAGTCAAATGGAGGCCTGTTGTTGGAATCCAATAGAGGCCTGTTACTGGAGTCAAATGGAGGCCTGTTGTTAGAGTCCAGTAGAGGCCTGTTACTGGAGTCAAATGGAGGCCTGTTACTGGAGTCAAATGGAGGCCTGTTGTTAGATTCCAATAGAGGTCTGTTACTGGAGTCCAATAGAGGTCTGTTACTGGAGTCCAAAGGAGGCCTGTTGGTAGAGTCCAATACAGGCCTGTTACTGGAGTCAAAAGGAGGCCTGTTACTGGAGTCCAAAGGAGGCCTGTTAATGGAGTCCAAAAGAGGCCTGTTGGAGTCGACTGGAGGCCTGTTGGTAGGGTCAAATTGAGGCCTGTTAATATTAGAATCAAACAGAGGCTTGTTGGAGTCAGACGGAAGCTTGTTACTGGAGTCAAGAGGACTGTTGATGTTATCCGAGTCAGACAGAGGCTTGTTAATGGAGTCAGACAGAGGCTTGTTAATGGAGTCAGACAGAGGCTTGTTAATGGAGTCAGACAGAGGCTTGTTAATGGAGTCAGACAGAGGCTTGTTAATGGAGTCAGATTGGGGCCTGTTATTGGAGTCAAATGGTGGCCTGATGGAGTCAAATGGTGGCCTGATGGAATCAAATGGCGGCCTGTTAAACATTGGAAGACCTCTGGGGCCCTGCATGGGAGATCCTTGGAGTCCAGGCGGTCTTTGAGACCCAGGAGGTCCCTGCATACCAGGTTGTGGGCCTCTCATTCCCATGAGTCCTGGTAATGGTCCCCGGAATTGTCCTGCAGGTCCTGGACCCCGGAAAGGTGGTCCTCTGAGGAAAAAAGAGTTCAACTTCAATTTCAATTGAAAGAAAAACAATAAATAAATTATATATTTTTTAAGTCTTTTGGTTCCCAGTTCTTTCCCTTCTTTTTTTCATACACTAGTTGCAATACAATAATCTGAATAAAAACTTTACACTTTTGATCTAAAACTAGTAAAAGACAACATAAATTTTGTCTTCTCCCGTTGAGTATCCACAATCATCAGTTTGATTTTATTGATACTATATGCCGTCGAAGTCCGAAGTTGGGCATCAAAAACAAAATAAAACAAAAACCTACTCTACGAAGATGACCCAGCCAGCCGGGTCTCGGTCATCGAGCCCCTGATGTGATGCTGAGTCTGCAGTAACACCTAAACTAGGGGTGGGGTGGGGTGAATTGCATCTTGATGGAGGACTAGAATGAGCCAGCTGAAGAGGCAGACACAGCCTCCTCAGGTAACGAGTTCCAGTCTTTAATGGCTTGAAGTTGATATGGGCCTCACAGCCCTTGTTTGCCCAAGCATTCTTCTTGTATCTTGAATGTTATAAGTATTTGAGTATTTGTTTTGGTGGTTTGCAAATTTGCCTATGCTACAAATAAAGAAATAGGAATACTCACTCACTCCGAATAGCCAATATTTTTATTCATCAAATTCAAATTCATTAAAATCATAAATGGTTCTTTATCATATCCAGGATATTTTTAAACATATTAGTACTTGGTGCATGAGGTAGGGATATGATGGAGAAGATTGACATTGTTGTTTCAGTATTTATCATACATGGGTCTAGCTCTAGGCCTACCTTGGAGGTCCACCAGGTACAGGTCCCATGAGTCCATCACCCCTTCCTCTCATTGCTTCTGGAGACCCAAATCGGTTGAAACCACGGCCCATTCCACCGTGCGGAAAGCTGCCCATTTCATTCTGAGGTCGCACATTATTTCCCCTACCCATACCACCTTGCTGTCGAAAGCCAATATTGCCCATTCGCATCTGCATGTTCATGTTCATGTTCATCTGCATTCCACCCATGCCCATGGCCATGTCCCTTTCGTTTCTTCTCATGCCGCCCATTGTGCCTGGCATTCCAAGTCCAATGTGACCCGGTGGTCTGTTTCGCATTTCATCAGGTTTCGCTCGCAAATCAACATCTTCTTCAGATGTATCCATTTCAGAGGTGGGCTTGTCTTTGCCATTTTTCTTTTCCATTTCAGCGTACATCATTTCCATCATATCGCTCACAGAAACGTCGCCCAAGACGTCCTCCATCTTGGCAGTAGACTACATATGCAAATTTGCCTCGTTGTGGGGATTCGAAGGGGAAACAAACAAGGCAAGACAAGCTAAATAGGTCACAGGTGCGGATGGGATTTGAAGGCGAAAGGGATGTTTCGGGGTGGGTGGGGTGGGGGAATCTCTCTCCTTAAAAAAAAAAATGACAGAGAGCATTTCTTGATTTCACGATTACAATTTCTGAAAAGGAAATTCATTTTCGTGTGCTAAGCCAAGATAATTATAGTCAGGTTGTCGTCTGCTAGAGAATGAAAACACCGGAAGGAAACACTAGCTTCCCATGCACGTGACAACGTACCTTGTTCCTTGAATGTCCAATTTAGTGTCCGCAGTCGTTTTATTAGACAGTGTGCCAACAGATTTTGACTTTCATACATAATTTGACTAAATTTTCTGTGAGGATTGTACCGCTGGTCGTTTAGATAATGATTGATACAGACAGTGACGCCGCTTTGATAAGCATCGACGACGATGCTGCTGATGGAAGTGATGTTCCGCACAGACACAACATTCACAGAACTGACACTGACAGTTACCAAGAGAATCATCGATCACAGTATGATCGTCATCGATCTCCCATGACATCAGAGAGTCACCACGGTCCAGGAAATAATGAACATTCGCCATTGTTGGGGTTGAGACACGAGACCGAATCGCCGATGTGGAACGCTTTTCCTGAAGACCCTCGTTTCGAAGAACAGATCAGACAAGCAGAAGACGCTATTTTACGCAACGTGTACCCGGAGAGAATTTGCCAGGGCTCGAGTGGAAGCTACTTTGTGAAAAATATAAGTGGTGTAAGTTTGCTGTTCCAGTTTATTTATCATTCAATACTCAAGCACACACAGTGAGACCACTCCACACACACACACACACACACACACACACACACACACACACACACACACGACATATAATATGCATGTACATGCACACACACACACGCACACACACAATGTACACACAAATAAATGACATATAATATATGCATGTACATGCACACACACGCACACACACACAATGTACACACAAATAAATAGTGAAATTATACTTAATTGTCACATATGTGACCGAGTGAACTAAGTAGTCTACTCGTCACTAATTATTCAGAGCAGGTGACACTTTTATGTGTCACCTACTTACGCTATTTTTAGACACCCCTACTGTTAGTGTTACAATGTCAGCAGACTACACTTTTTTTTGTTATCTCCCTTTAGTCACTCCCTTTAGGCCTTGTTCAAATTCAAATCAGACACTTTTAATTGAAGAGGCTTTCAATTCCATTTCAAATCCTAAGCCTATTATAGTATTAATAAACTTATATTTTAGCATTTCCCACGAGGCATAGGTCATTGACCTATTGACATTGAAAATGTCCTATTGTGTTCTCCCGGCAGGACAAATGTCTGATTACATTTTTAACACTGGCACACAGTATTATTTGATGATTTTATGACTTCCCAGATTCACTACCAGAGAAAACTTTTTTTTAAAACCTCCCTGTTCGCCTTGGCATAAGGCTGTCAGACCAATGGACATTTAAGCTAGAACACCAAGGCTACATCAAAATGTTATGTTCTGCATAGTTATGTGGGGATTGTCTTTAACCATGACAAGCTCCTAGCACTAGCATATCATCATCCTTCTAAAATCCTCCAAAGTCGGTGTGTGACTGCCCATGTGGCAGGGTAATCAAAAACGGTCACACACGTAATGTTCTCATCCCTAGCTGTTGCATTTGAACCATAGTGTTCAAGTGCTTCGGCTGTTGGGATTATCCCTGGAGTCTTTAAGCCAGGGTAAGACAACAACAACCTCCCTGTGAAAGTAAAATAAATGAATCGTCTCCCTTAGACTGTATACATACAATGTATGTGGATAATATTAATAATATTATTAATGTCAATCATCACAAAACAGAGCCTAAGTGTATTAAATTATAAATTTATTTCAATATTGTGGAATGCTATGTTGTATCAGAAGTGAAAGAAGACCCCACAGATCTCAGTTGCCATGAAACTCAGGACTGCCATTTGTTGGTGGTGGTGGTTTTTGTTGTTGTTGTTGTTGGGTTTTTTGTGTGGTGGTTTTTTTGGGGGGAGTGTTCCTCTTCCCACCATTCCTTTAGTTTAATTTTGAACAGTTCTTGGTCACGCCGTCTAATCAGACTATCAGTGAGTTTGAGGTTGTGCAATGTGTACATTTTTCCCCTATTGCCTTTAAAAAAAAAGAAGTAAATAAATGTCCTATCTTAAATGGTGTCTGTGTCTGTGAGTTCATTGGACCATATATTTCGCAGTATCCAAGCAAGACCAATCCGGCTACCGTAGCGATCCCTGAGGACAGGCCCCGACCGGCACAGCTCCTTGCCTTCATTTGCCACTAGTTTGATCTATGGTCTCCTAACCCACTCTAAGTTGTACAGAGGAACCTCCTTTATAACTATAACACTCCCCTTATAATATAAATCTCCCTCCCACTTATGACTTACTTCTTCTTTATAACTACTAAATTACCTCCCTTATACAACTCTCTCCCACTTAAGTAAAACCTTATTTTGGATGATTATTCAACTTATATTTCAAGGTCTTTTGGTAAAGGTCAAGATGTGCCACCCCCCTACCTATCTTGGTTAATTCTATTTTTCCGTTATTGCCTTTCTTACCATACATAAAGCTGTATTTTAGGAACAGTTTTAGCTAATAACCTTTTTGGAATACTAACCCTATCCCTAACCCTAGCCCTAAACCTAACCCTACCCCCCACCCTATAAGACGGAAAAACGCAACGAACCACAACTGTGACAAATCGCGGTGTACTGCAGTACATAGTGGGGGGTAGGGTTAGGGTTAGGGATAGGGTTAGTATTCCAAAAAGGTTATTAGCTAAAAATGTTCCTAAAATACAGCTTGTATGGTAAGAAAGGCAATAACGGAAAAATAGAATTAACCGAGATAGGTAGGGGGGTGGCACATCTTGACCTTTACCAAGGTCTTATTCAAAAAGGAGGCTCCACTGTATTTTTGAATTTCAGAGTGACAGTTTTTGTTGAGCTCCCTCAACCAAGGAGGGAGCGTCAGGTGATGCAGCCGGGAAAGAATTCCAGTTTTTCCACACAGTCCTGAATGGTCCTGGGGGCAAAAACTGCACTTGAATCATGTGTTTGTCTTTGTTAATATTTGTTGATGTTGTTATTGTGACCTGGGGACCGTTTCACAAGGGCTAACGTTACGTAGCGTGAGCGCAAATCGGCAATAACGGTCAAAGAAACACCTTTCGTTTGCCGATAGTTCGCGTGGCGTTTTGTTTTTGCCAAACACCAAGCAAGCGGCGAACTATCCGGAACTAGTAGGGGGTGAATACTTTTCTTGTTGTTCATTGGTCCATTAAAGTTTGTTTAAAATCTTTAATTTTTTGACTAATCAGACAAGAGCTTGTAATATTCTTCCGCAAACGTTTCCTAAAGTGTTTCTTAGGCCCCGTTAGGCGTAAGCGTTATTCGTGAGGTGACCGTTATCTAGAGAAACTCGACCCAGGTTAATTGTTTTACACATTCACTGCAGGCAGTACAAAAAATTATCCACATTTCCTCCCAAGAAGGGAAGTAATTTGTTGACCCCCCAAATTTAAAAAAAAAATCAACTGTTTTATTGTCATAACATTTGATAAAGTATTTTTCCTTCATGGGAAGAAAATGTAAATACAGTCAAACCTCTATTATAAGACCCTCCGTTAAAAGACTTCTCTCGTTTAAGACTGATTTTGTTGGCACAAAATTTGTTATCTGATTTTGTATCTTACTATATTTTATGTATAAAACCGACCTCCGTTATAAGACCACTCCAATTTAAGACTGTTTTTCCTGACTTTTTGGAAGTCTTGAAATAGAGGTTTGACTGTATTACTCACAATCACATTCAATTTATTTGTTTCATTTACAGGCATGGACAAATTTTTTTAAAATTCAATCGTCCTCCAGGCGAGTACCAGTAATTAAAAAACTTTTCCGGTCCAAACGGATTTTCACTAGCCCGAAGAAAACAACAACAAAAATCCCTGAAAACATACACACACACACACACACACACACACACACACACACACACACACACACACACACACACACACACACACACACACACACACACACACACACACACACACACACACACACACACACACACTCACACACACACACACACACACACACACACACACACACACACACACACACACACACACACACACACACACACACACACACACACACACACACACACACACACACACACACAAAAAACACACACACACACACACACACACAGTGACACACACACACACACACACACACGCACCACAAAAAAACCCACACACAGACACAACACACACACACGCACGCACACACACGCACACACGCACACACCACCCACACCACACACACCACTACATAACATAACATACTACTGCGACCCTAATCTATGTCTTGTAGGGGTGGAGACTCGAGAGTCGGAAAGTGATCTGAAGCCCAAAGCGTGTCAGCTATGTGCAGTATTGACAGGAATGTAGTAACTCATCTGCAGCTAAAACAGAAAGTTCCCCGGTCACACACACACACACACACACACGCACGCACGCACGCACGCACGCACGCACGCACGCACGTGTGTCGGAGAGGGAAGAACACAGAGGAAATTTTAAAGAAGAGAAAGGAGATCTACTCATCTAGAGAGAGAAAGTGACAGAGAACTTTCAGAGTTCAAGAAAGAGACTCTTAGAGAGTGGGAAAGAAATGAAGGTAAAGAGAAAAGATGGGGAAGAGAGAAGGGGGAGGAGGAGGAGATTGAGGAGGCTGCCTTTCCTTTCTTTTCAGTACCACTACCAGTGCTGGCATGTAACGTTATCTTAACAGACAGCTGAGCTTGCTTTGATAATGGGTTGGGAGGGAGAGATGTACACACACACACATATGAATGCATGCATGCATACACACACATGCTTACATGTACACACACACACACACACACACACACACACACACACACACACACACACACACACATATGCATGTACACACACACACACACACACACACACACACACACACACACACACACACACACTAACTAACTAACTAACTAGACTAAAGCATACTTAAATTCAAACAGAAATGAACAAATTAGGAAACAAAAATAAAGGTCTCTCCTTTTACATGCATACCGTAACCTACTTTAATTTAAGCATTTTTCTAAGATAACTGTCACAATCAATATCGGCTTCTGTCTTGATCTTGATGGGTAAACGCTGGCAGAATCCAACTTGGATATATAAACGCCAGTGGGGGAAAACCTGGGGAGAGCACTATGGTCTACACAGAAAGAAAAAAAAATGTTAAAATCAGATTGGGGGGGGGTTATTTATCGGCAGGCTACAGGCTGTCAGTGTGTGTGTAGTTTAGTGTGATAAAGTTCTGCATCGGTGCATGTGTGTGAGTGTACTGTAATCTTATGCATACTTACTGTACATACATGTGTGTTATTCAAATTGTCTACAAGTACGACATATTTCGTGTATATTGGCTCGTTAACTGTTTACACTCTTATTCATTTCTTCTGTCAATGTTACTTATAATACGCAGAAATATGAAGTATGAAAACAGACTTCTTTATCTTAATCTTTATTCCCTTAAAGGCAGAAGAGTCAAGGGAGATCTGATTGAAGCATATATAAAATATTGAATGGTCATGTTGATTTGTCATGGGATGATTTCTTTACATCTGTACTATATGATGTAACAAGAAATTCATATGGTAAGGTTTTTATTAAACGATATAACACTAACATTAGACAAAAATGTTTCACTAACACAAAGTAACAGAATTGCTAACCTATGGAATGAATTACCAGTGGACCTAAGATGTGCACCCAATACTTATACATTCAAAAATCGTCTAGATGATCATCCAATTTTTATGGTATATTTAGAAGCATTGATTAGAATTGCATGATTGGAAAATTCAACAGTATTGCACCTTCACCAAATATATATATATATCCAAGTTTGATGATACGATGGGACTGCCAAAAAGCTTGACGGTTTATTTAGTCCCTACTACTACTACTAAAAACTACTTGCTTGTCTGCCACTTTATTGATTTACTGCAACATCAAAGCTGAGAAACTCTTAGTTTCAAGAGTTTATAAGTTTACCCTAGTTTCACTCGAGTCAAGAGTTTTGCTTGAGTCCTAAGTTCAAAGTAATAGTCAGATGTAAACAGAGATCTGAACATGGATTTTGTTTGCTGAGACGTATCAATCTGAACATGGATTTTGTTTGCTGAGACGTATCAATGTCTGATCAATCTTTTGCATCAGGTTGCAAACAGCTTTTGGTTTCACTTTCAGTCAGTGCTTCTCAATCTCAGGGATTAGGTATGTTGGCAAAGCTTTTTTCTTTGACAGTGAACTCATAGCATTGTTGTAATGTAAGTACGCATGAATTTGCATAAATAGTGCGCATGAACTTAAGAGTATTGTAATATTCTAGATTTTAACCCTTTTGCCACCAGCCATTTTTTTGCCCCAAAACACCATTACACTTCACGGGGTAGGAAAAACAAACACTGCAATATTGGGAATTCCTCTGTGGTGACGTGTATAACATTAGGGCTATCCTTACCTCCATCATTAAGAACATAGAGTCCTGGATAACAGGCCCTGATTTGATGCCTTTTAATGATGTAGGTGTTAAACCGCTGTGGTACATAAATGCGGCATTGGTGGCGAAATGGTTAAATTTAATTAACAATTACATCAGTGTATGATCTGTATCAGATATTTGTGTGTGGGTTGTAAACATGAATGTGTGTGTCACTGTGTTCCAATTCTATTGTGTGCCTGTCCGGAACAAGTGTTTGAGTGTGTGTATATATGTCTGGGCATGTGTGCATGCATCATTGCATGCGCGCGTGCATGTATGTGTGTGTGTGTGTGTTTGCCCCCCTCTCCTCACTGTTTCTCTTTCTGTCCTCTTCTCAAACCCCTTCCCTCTCCCTTCCACCCTCCCCCTTCTCTCTATCTGTGCTCTTATCTATGATCAGTTGAAATCATTGGACTATATGAATTTAATGAAGAAGTATTTTTAATTTTGATTTATAGCTTTTAGTTTTACCTAACAATCTTACTAACTTATACTAGTTATAGTTTGTGTTGAATTTATAAATTTGCGACAGTACACTTACTTCTAGAATTCATGTGCCTGCTATCAATGCATTGATAATAACCACTACACTACAGCCACTGACTGAGCCAGTCATCTTTCCTGAAAAACCAAACCCAGAAAAATAGTGTCACCATCTGTTGCAAACACTTGTCATTACAAATTTACCTCAGAAAGCTAGACCGGCTGTGTGTGTTTTCCATCATAGCCTATCCTGTCTCTGTGAGTGGGACTGGGAGTTTCACTTTTTGTGACACGCTGTGTTAAGTCATATGTGTGTATAGATTTTGTTTATGTGTCTGCTGCTATAAGCTGTATTTGTCGGTGTATTAATGAAGTCTTGGTACATAACATGAAATGAAATTATACAAGTGGTTTAACTTCTGATCAAGTTCATTCCCCTACTGCAGTTGTTACTGAACGGTTGTGAAAGTTTTCAGTTCAAATGTAGACTTAACAGCATTGATTTTATTTTGCCCTATGTACAGTGAAAAACGTGTGTAAATGCAAATTGCAATCTATATGGGGTCGTTCTACTGTCAAGTCATCGCCGCTTCTCACTGATCCTTCTTCTTCTTCTTGCAGTAGACAACCATCATCATCTTTTTGATCTTTGACAATGGTTTCAGTTGACAAAGAGCGAATTTTACTGGAACATAAATCGGAAGATGGGATTCATCATAGCACAGAAAAAGACATCCGTGTTCAGGAGAGACAGATTTCCTTCGAGTTGGGACCTTCATCAGGTGATGCGTATGAAGTGATTCAGGGATTGCCGGAGACGGATTATAACAGTTTTCCCAATGATTCCACGTTTGGGGCGCTAGTCCACGAGGTGGAACTGGCATTTGATGCCGGTATCTCACCCACCCTGAGCAAGAAGGGAACCAGCGGGTGTTATTTTCTTCCGGACAGAGAGCAGGTAGTTTTAGGGATGAGTAACTAAGAGTAAGAACAGGGTGGGTGGGGGTGTTATGTACAGTTTTGGTTCAGTTATGTATGTAAATTGAGCAATGTACATAGGTTTTGATATGAGGACACTTTCAAAGCACACACACATATATTGTAAAGGAATAGATGGAAAGAGTATAAATATTCACTCGTACACATGTATTTATTCACTAACACTGTTAGTAACAGTAACACGCATGCATGCTTCGGTACATTTAGTGATTTACACACATGCGGAAACACACGCGCACATGCACACACACACACACACACACACACACACACACACACACACACACACACAACAAACAAAACCCAACTAAAACACACACATTCACTCTCAATCATTGAGTCATTCATTCACTCATTCACAAGTACGCATTTTCATAACACAGGTCACAAGATAATCATGAGGCATATGATCTGATTCTGATGTAATCAAATGAAAAGAATGTGACTTCAAGTATTCATAACGTAATGATGTGATTGTGGTGTGAAAAACAAGATACAGAAATCATACACTGTTGTAACATTACACATTTGTGACAGAGTATGGGAAAACCCGGCTAAAGTCGCTGAGAGACATTCTTAGCAATGCACAAAAACAGGTAGCTTAGTTATACTTCATTCTGTGTATTTTGTCAACTTTAAGAAATTATAGAAAAAAGACTATGCCAGATAGATCAATTCTGTTTTTTGCTTTTCAGTCTGTAGAATTTAAACTTTCAGATTATATAAAAAACGTCAAAAGTGATAATTTCCGACTTCAGCCTGGTTTTCCTATGCTCTGTCACATTTTCACAAAACACACCAAAGACAGGGTCCAGTGCTCATGAACAGTTTCTATTGTGGTCTATACATATATGTAAGCTCGTGATTTTGTAGGCATACCCTCAGTTCTGAAGAACACATGTACCCTACCCCCCACCCCACACCCCTACCCCACTTCCCCCCTCTCTCTGACTTTCTTCATTGGCCTGTTTTCCTCTTAGTCAGCACGATTTATGTGAATGCACTGCTTTTTTTAAATTTAATAATGCTGTGTTCTATCTGAATTCTGTTTATATTGATTATTGTTTAGGTGCACATGTGTCGGATGTGTGTGTAAGAAGGATAATGTAACTTGATGCAATGTGCTGATGCAGACAGATGTTGTCAACATTGTAAATTAACATTAGGGGTGGGTGGGGGGGAGTGTTGGGCTTGGGGGTGAGGGGTACCGGGTATGATTCAGGGTAGATAAAAGGACACAGCAATCTTCTCTCATGTTTGTCGCCTTTTTTTTTAACCTGCATATTTTTTTATATTTGACTTATTCTTGTGTGTGTGTGTGTGTGTGTGTGTGTGCGTGTGTGTGTGTGTGTGTGTGTGTTTGTAGGAAGAGGTGCTCAATGTGTGCTGAGAGATAAGAGAGCTTAAACAGCTACTGCTCTATTTATATCCCTGGTGTGACTTTGAGTAAGGCCAAAGACATTGAAAAGAAAAGACTAACATCCGGTCCCTTTTCCCTATATGAGTAGTGAGGACAGAAACACTGGTTATGTCCCTTTTAGACGTGACACATTTAGGTTAAAAACACGTGGATAGGCCAGTTGAATTCTCCGTTCAAATTCCAGTCTGAGTCTTTGGATTGCCGCCACTTTGAATGGTGTAACTACCCCACTAACGATAACTCTATCAGCCCGGCTCGCCGTAACTCTTAAGTAGTCCATCTTACTCTTTTAGAGTCTTTGGTAAGGCTTTGTACACATTACATGCGGAAACCTCGTGCGCTTATCACCAGACAAGTAAAAGAAAGTAAAAAAAAATAAGTGCATGCATTTTCGCACATGCTTATCCCGTCCGCCTATTTCTTACTTTCTTTTACTTATTTGCTGATAAGGGCATGAGGTTTCCGCGTGGAATGTGCACAAAGCCTTAATCTTTCGTAAGCAGTGTTCATGTTTTTTCTGCACTTGTGATTTTGTTCTGATTTTTTCTTTCTCTCATGTCAGAGTAGACTGACTCTCTCTCTCTCTCTCTCTCTCTCTCTCTCTCTCTCTCTCTCTCTCCCCCTCTCTCTCCCCCTCTCTCTCTTCTCTCTCTCTCTCTCTCTCTCTCTCTCTCTCTCTCTCTCTCTCTCTCTCTCTCTCTCTCTCTCTCTCTCTCTCTCTCTCTCTCTCTCTCTCTCTCTCTCTCTCTCTCTCTCTCTCTCTCTCTCTCTCTCTCTCTCTCTCTCTCTCTCTCTCTCTCTCTCTCTCTCTCTCTCTCTCTCTCTCTCTCTCTCTCTCTCTCTCTCTCTCTCTCTCTCTCTCTCTCTCTCTCTCTCTCTCTCTCTCTCTCTCTCTCTCTCTCTCTCTCTCTCTCTCTCTCTCTCTCTCTCTCTCTCTCTCTCTCTCTCTCTCTCTCTCTCTCTCTCTCTCTCTCTCTCTCTCTCTCTCTCTCTCTCTCTCTCTCTCTCTCTCTCTCTCTCTCTCTCTCTCTCTCTCTCTAATATCAATATTTTTACTGTCCATTTTACAGGAAATAATCTCTTTCTAAAAGGAAAGTCTCGTCAACATGCAATCATAATAGTCAGGCTGGTTCATTCATAATCGTGCTTCCAGAACAAAATGATGACGGCGTTCTATTTTCGTGCTCGGTTAACCCTTTCACATCTATTTTGAACAACAGGCTAAGCTCTTGGTTAGAGAAAAATAATACTGTCGTTGAAAACCAGGCAGGATTTCGAAGAAACTATTCCACTGTCGACCAAATATTCAATATTTATGCTTTAGTCCAAAAATGCTTTAATAAAAGAAGACAGAAACTGTATGTTTGCTTTATTGACTTCAAAAAGGCTTTTGACTCGATAAATCATGATAAACTATTAGAAGTAATATATAATGAAGGCATAAGAGGAAAAATGTTCAGTGCTTTAAAAAGTATGTATGAGTCTCTGATTTCTTGTGTGCGTGTGAACAGTGAATTTTCAGATTTCTTTAGTTGTCCTACAGGTGTGCGACAAGGTTGTGTCATGAGCCCTACTTTGTTTTCCCTTTTTATTAATCAGTTAGCAAATCATATTAACAGTACTGGTGTACATGGTGTACAAATGTTACCTACTTTGCTTGAACTATTCATACTGTTGTTTGCAGACGATGTGGTTTTGATATCAACAACCCCCGGCGGTTTACAATCCCAGTTAAAATCGCTTAAAATTTCTTGTGATGATTTGAAATTGACAGTTAACAAAGATAAGACAAAAGTAATGGTGTTCAGGAAGGGAGGGTATTTGGGACAGCGAGAAAGGTGGTTTTATGAAGGTAAAAAATTAGATGTTGTTAATATTTACTGTTACTTAGGATTCTCTTTTACCACCATGATGAGCTTAAGACTGGGTACAAATCATTTGGTAGCAAAAGGAAAGAAGGCGTTATACTGGCTTTGTCAAGCGTTCAGAAAATGTAAAGAAATGTCACCTAAAATATTTTTCAGAATATTTGATGCTAAAGTTCAGTCTATCTTATTGTATTCTTCTGAAATCTGGGGTTTTAAGAGGTTAGACAACATTGAAAAAGTACATTTATTAGCTTGCAAAAGATATCTAGGATTGCCATTGAAAACGCCAAATAAAATGATTTATGGAGAGCTAGGTAGATACCCACTGTTTGTAAATTCACGTATTCGATGCATTAAATATTGGTTTAGACTGTTGATTATGGATAATGATAGATTACCTAAACAAGCTTATTTAATGATGATGTCTATGGATAATGATGGTAAAAGATGCTGGGCTACTGAGGTGAGAGAAATGCTTTCAAATGCAGGTTTCTACCAAGTCTGGTTAAATCAAGGGGTCGCAAATATTAATGTTTTTATAAGTGAATTTAAGCAGCGTTTAATAGACATGTTCTTTCAAGAATGGTCTGGTGCAATCCGAGATAAAGAAAGATACAGCCTATACAGCTTGGTTAGGAACAATCTTACACTATGTACATACTTAAATGAAATTGATATTTTTTGCTTCCGTGTGGCTTTAACTCAGATTAGATGTGGAGTATTACCAATTAACAAAAATATGAACAGATATGGTATAGATGTAACACAATCGTATTGTCCGAAGTGTAAAAACATGTTAGAGGATGAACTGCACTTTTTGTATCATTGCCCCTTGTATTCAGAGCTTAGAAATAGATATTTTGCAAATGGAATAAATGTTCCACTGGAGAGACTACTTGACGGAGGATGTAAAACACTTTCTAGTTTAGTTTCCAAGTATATTTTTCACGCCATGAGACAAAGACAGCGATTTTTGGAAGGTTAAGCATCAATTTTCAACTCTATATTAAGAAATGATTTTGATTGTTAAGTATTATTTGTTTGTGTTGAACCAGTTAATTGTCTATTCTATGTAGATATTGAAAGTAATTGCCAAGAACGTGCAATGTATACTTTTTTTTTTTTTTTTTTTTTTTTTTTTTCCTGTATTGCTATTTATGTCCCCCCATTTTCCCCAATGTTTATGTGCCCATGGCCTAAAGACATTAAAGTATTTCAAGTTTCAAGTTTCAAAGTCTCTCTCTCTCTCTCTCTCTCTCTCTCTCTCTCTCTCTCTCTCTCTCTCTCTCTCTCTCTCTCTCTCTCTCTCTCTCTCTCTCTGTTTTATCTCTTATTTTCGGTCTATCTGTCTCTTTGTCTCAGTCATTATGTTTTTCCCCAACTCCCTCTTCCCCTCTCCCTTTTACTTTACCACTATGAGTATGAGTATATTTGACCATGTTTTTTTTACATAATCATTGTACGTGTATTGCGCTTGTATGACATGTGTATTTTCCCCATATTTATTGACTGTGTTTTGATTTTTCTCCAGTTTTGATTTTTCATCTTATTTGCTTCGATTGTTTTTCTTATTAATTTATGACGACAGGATGCACAAAAAAAGCTTTGTCTAGCTTATTCCTTTATCATCAATGAAAGATTTCTACTCACACAACCTAACCTCAATTAACCCTCTCTTTGCATTCTGAGCTCTAGTCAGTTTTTTGTTGTTATCTTGCTTTTAAACTCTGTCTCTCTCCCCACTAACCCCCAGTCTGATGAAAGCTCTACGAGCGGAAAGCTTGCTTCTTCCCTTTTTCTACCTTGATCACCAAACCAGGCATGGTATAGACCTCCGCAGATCGCGGAAAATCCGCGAAACAGTTAGAAACAAAATTATTAAAAAATGCATTGAAATGGCATGAAAAAGGGAAAATTTCACTCTCATTTATTGAATTTTTTTCGGCCCCCTGGACCCCCCGCCATTTTCCTTGAAAGCTACTTTGCCCCCACTACCATGCCTGCAAGCCCAAACCCTGGTGTGTATTCCCATTCTACCATTTTCATCCCAATTTGACTTGACTTGACTTGACTTGTCATTAACATCAAGACATCAATTTCAAAATCAAATCCTATGTGTCATGACCATCAAGGCATCAATTTTAACTCTCAATGCGCTCTCCAATTCCGTTGTGTATATAGCCTTCATAGGCTCCTACAACGTACTAAATCTAGATCCAGATCCAGACGCTTCGTTTGTTTGCCTACAGCAGAAAACGGTCGGCGTGTTCAAGCCGAAGGATGAGGAGCCGTACGGTCAGCTGAACCCCAAGTGGACCAAGTGGATGCACAAGCTGTGCTGCCCCTGCTGCTTCGGCCGCTCCTGCCTGGTGCCCAACCAGGGCTACCTGTCCGAGGCCGGCGCCAGCCTCGTGGACCACAAACTGAAGCTGAACGTTGTGCCCAACACAAAGGTATTTTGTAACATGGGCAGGGCAGGGACCCCCATTTGGGGGTCTATGATGTACTTCTTCTTCTTCTTCTTCTTCTTCTTCTTCTTCTGCGTTCCCAGGCCATATGGACATAATGGGTAAGGTACATTTGTGTCCGGTTTTCAGTTTTCACTGGTCTCCCCACTGCGTACAGCTGACACATTCTGATTTCGGAGGAGCTCAAAGGAAAAAAATTGTTTGGAAGATTTTTTTGAAAAAAGGCAGGAGAATGGGCCAATAAGTCACAAAGATAGTAGATGATAGAAAGCAAAGGGAAGGTACAAAATGTATGTCACCGCATTCCTTGCATTATGGTGATGAATAATACATGTACATAAGGTTATTGTCCATTGCAAAGAACACTTTTGCAAGAGTGAATGCACTTGGTGGGTGGGGGAAGATGCTTGAGTACTGACCAAACAAGGGCATAACTCGCCACTGAATGGCTGCCTTTTGCAAGAGTGAATGCCCTTTTGGATACTAACCAACAAGGGATTAACTCTTGCCGTCAAGGGCGTTGATAACCCTAGTTGCAGTGGCCAATAGGAGTAAGGCTAATGGTTTTCAGAGTATGGCCAACAGTGTTTAGACCAGTGAGTACTTACTTGGCAGAGGTTTGCACTGGAGGTTTATTGAGTCCTGGCACTATCCTTGGGTGATGCTGATGTCATTTGTTTGTTGCTCTCCCATACCTCTCCCTCTTCCCCATTTTAGCCCCTGTCTTCTTTGTGTCCTTTGGTTGATCAATACACATACACTTCCACACAAAATTTGAAGTAATTATTTCCTTTTTGTTTTGTTTTTAAAGGTGGTGAGATTAGCAAGTGAAACGTTCAACTACAGTGCGTTAGACCGAACAAAGGCCAGAACCAAGAAAAACATCTACGAGAGAGTGCCGTCATTGGGGAAACACTTCAACAGAATAGGGCTCCCTCCAAAAGTAAGTTTACATATATGCCACTTGAAATATCCACCTTAGAAATTGCCACTCATTTGGTACCAGCCACACCCCTTTTGGGGCCTTGGCCCAAGGACTAATACACTACCATAAAACTTATTGTTGGTTGCAATCAAATCGAAAATTCACCTCCCATCAATTTTGCACTACAGTGGAACCTCCCTTATAAGACCTTCCAAAATAATCCAAATTGAGGTCTTATAAGGGAGGTGATTCTAATACTTACAAAGAAGGGCAATGTCTCAGAAAAGTAGGTCTTATATGGGATCGGGAGAGAGTCTTATAATGGGAGATCTTATAAGGGAGGGGTCTTATAAGGGAGGCGATTTTAATGCTTACAAAGATGGGCAATGTCTCAGAAAAGTAGGTCTTATATGGGAGGGAATCTTATAATGGGAGGTCTTATAAGGGAGGTTCCACTGTCCTTGAAATTGACTGTTTGCATGCCTTTTATCCTCAGGCTGGATCCTTCCTTATATGGAAGGGAGTCTTATAATGGGAGGTCTTATAAGGGAGGTTCCGCTGTCCTTGAAATTGACTGTTTGCATGCCTTTTATCCTCAGGCTGGATCCTTCCTTATATGGGAGGGAGTCTTATAAGGGAGGTTCCTCTGTCCTTGAAATTGACTGTTTGCATGCCTTTTATCCTCAGGCTGGATCCTTCCTTATATGGGAGGGAGTCTTATAAGGGAGGTTCCACTGTCCTTGAAATTGACTGTTTGCATGCCTTTTGTTCTCAGGTTGGATCCTTCCAGACGTTTGTGACCGGCTTCAAAGACGCAGATTTCTGGCTGCGGCGGTTTGACAGCGAATCCTTGCCGGAATCCACCGCTAACCACTTTCAGCATCTCTTTGAGAAACTGGTGGTTCTGGACTACATCATTCGCAACACAGGTAACGTGCTCAAAAGTTAGCGCAGGCTACCGTATTTTACGGACTATGGCTTGTACCCACGTGTCGTCATATCCGGCCACAAGGAGCGCTCCATAGTATGGGAGACCGCCATCTTAGTCAGTAACTTTGTTTGAAAAATGCCCGATCGATGCTGTTTACACGTTTAAATTCTGATCGCTTCTCGGCCTTTTGGCTAAGACAGTGATTCAGGAACATAAATTTTTGTTTATACCCTGGTTGGTTTGTTCAGCCCGTCGTACATGGCGAAAGCCGATACGCGATGTTAAACTGAACTTCCATCCTGTTTACACACAAATCTGACTAAGATGGCGACACTTTTGTTGGAAGGGTCGAGATGCGCACGCAGGTGGGCGGGAGCCATAAGGTGATGCTTTTTTTCTAGACTGAGACCCCTGCGCCTTATGTGACTGATAATATAGTAAGAACCTATAATAACAAAATATGAATTTTGTGTAAAATTTGGGGGGTGCGCCTTGTACTTCGTAAATTATGGTATGTCTTTTTGACTGAATGTGAAGGAAATGGTATTGCAAATGAAGAAGTAGGGTGAGAGGGAGAGACATGAAGAGAGAGAGAGAGAGATGTGGAAAATGGTATATTGAGTAAGAAGTTAGGATGCGCCTTATAATGTGATTAGTTTAAATATCAACAAAATATAATAACAAAATCTTAACTTTGGGTAAAAAAAATGTTGGGGGGTGCCTTATAATCAGGCGCGCCTTATAGTCCGTAAAATATGGTATGATACCGTTTTTTTTACTATAAGGCGATACAGTGGAACCGCCCTTATAAGACCTTCAAAAATCTTCCAAAATGAGATCTTAATAGGGAGGGGTCTTATAAGGGAGGTAATTTTAATACTTACAAAGAAGGTCAATGTCTCAGAGAAGTAGGTCTTATATGGGAGGGAGTCTTATAATGGGAGGTCTTATAAGGGAGGTAATTTTAATACTTACAATGAAGGGCAATGTCTCAGAGAAGTAGGTCTTATATGGGAGGGAGTCTTATAATGGGAGGTCTTATAAATATAAGGGAGATTCCACTGTACTTTTTTTGGGTAGAATTTGGAGGGTGCGCCTTATACAAAGGTATGCCTTATAGTCAGAAAAATACGGTATTATCCATGTGTTTGTTGTTTTGTTTTTTATTTTTTCTATCAGACCGGGGCAACGACAACTGGCTGATCAAGTACGACCCGGTCTCTGCCTCAGCTCCCACCACCCCGGGATCTGATGCTGGTTCTCAGGACCCTGTGAGTTCACGGGTGCACAGTTACAGTGGAATCCGTTTAATTGGCCATCGGATAATCGGCCAAAGCTGCTTAATCGGCCAATTTCCTCTGGAACAGAATTTTTTCTTCTTAAGCATGTGTTATTTTGTTCGTTTTTACAGCCAAAGCTGAAATCTTCAATTTCACTTTATTGGCCACTTTTTCTCTCTAATTTTTCCTCTGTACCCCTTTTTGAGAGGGAGAACAATAGAGGCAGACAAACTGACAACACGCTTTTGACGTTTACATGGTTGAGTGTGAAGTTGGAAGGTGAGCTGTTGTCAATTGAAAGACCCTGCATGGCGTTAAAATCACTCAAGAAAACAAAATCATTGTCTTTTACTCGTGCTTCTGTCAAGTTGTAGGATTAATAAACACACACACACACACACACACACACATATATATACACACACACACACACACACACACACACACATCACAAAAAGGGAAAGAATTTGAATTTGAACTGCAACATTTAATTTTGACGTCATTGCTTTTGACTTGCATAATTGCGTCATACAGTATCTCCATGTTCGTTTTATCAGCCAATTCACTTTATCGGCCATATTTTTCCTGGTCCCAAAAGTGGCCGATTAAGCGGATTCCACTGTATATGGCCGAGTTAACTTGAATGAATTAATGGTCAAAGTTGGAAAGAACTGACCAGCACACACATTAATTTTGATGCTTTTGTTTGTTTTTAACATCTGTGCTTTTTTGTCCTCTTTTTATGTCTATTAACCCTTTCACCGCCAGCCATTTTTCAGCCAAAAATGTCTACCAAACGTACCTAGGTAGCGAAACATTGGCATCTGCAGTATCGTGAATCCCCCAATGACATGCATCAAATAAACCCTTCCCTTATCTCCCAAAATTAACAACATAAGGATATTGGATAACTGATCCAACTTGTATGCCTTTTAGTAGCATGGGTGTTAAATCAGTGTGGTGCTAAAATGTGACATTGGCGGTGAAAGGGTTAACAACATTCAACATGTGTGTGTGCGCATGCGTGCGTTTACAGGAAATGGAGTGGAGCTTTGTGACCAACCCAGAAATCTCCATTGCTGCCATCGACAATGGGCTCGCCTTTCCCTACAAGCACCCGGATGAATGGAGAGCCTGTGAGTAGACTTAAGTTCTAGCCACACTGCATACGATTTGACCCCAAACTGATATGATTGTGACGATATCTTCCACTCAGGAAAAGCCCCCCTCCCCCTCCCGCTCAACAAAAGTTTTCATGATTGTGAACATTTTGACGTTCAATAATTTTTTGTGGGAAGTTTCAGGTTTGATTTATTTTTTTTTAGATTTGTTTAACAATATATCATTTCAGGTAGGTTTTCAAGAATTTATAATTTCAGGTTTTGGGACCTCCTTTCTCTAGCAACCCTGTGTTGTTGTTTTTTTAACTCAATTGAGTCACATACAAAATGACGTAGTTTCTCCTCTTTTTTAATTTTATCTCAATTGAGTCACATACAAAATGACGTAGTTTCTCCCTCAGATTGCATTATTTTTGACCATTTTCTAAAAATGGCCAAAAATCAAATGCACATCATACAAACATGCAACATTTACCGATTGAAAAATAAATCAGTACATTTTTGGAGACTTCTTACTTTGAACAAGTGAGCCTCATATAATTTGAGATGTAAATAATCTGATGAAATGCGCTTTGTCAGGAAAACAAAAACTTCCAACCCCACGGGCTGACCCCTTTGTTATGATCTTGATCTAGTATCACAAAGCCACTCAAGTTTTGATAGACTTGGTTTAGTATATAATTAAAAAAGGATTGTAAAAAGCATAATATAAACTATATGCATAAACATTTGTTTATTTAATATTTGAATAAAATTAGCTATATGGTCGCCACCATATTGAATGAAGCTAATTCAAAGATGATGAGTAGTTCAATTTAAAGAAGTAAAAAACGAAAATAGGAGTGGACACACTGGAGACAGTCAAAGGGAAGCAACTACAAGGTGAAGGTATCAGGATTAACAGGAACAGCGAGTTATTTCCCTTTAATTGGGTTTCAAGACAGTCAAAACCGTCAAGATATGTCAGGGGAAAAAACTCCGATATGACTCCTTCCTTCGGCTGCTGGCGGTCGGAAAGAAGAAACTGTTTTATGTAGACTACACACTGAACACACATACTACACGCATTCCTTTCTATTGAAAGGAGAGGACCCGCCTTACTGTGTAGCATGCGATTCTCCAATTTCCATACGTCATGTCCTTTTGGACTGCTGGGATTTATACGACATTAGAAGGAAACACTACACAGCGGAATCAATGAAAATGTTCCGTGACATTCCGCCTGACACAATCTTTAATTACTTGAAAGAGATTAATATATTTCGCTTGATGTAAGCTACTGTGATGTTTTTAACTCTAGATGTGTCATGTTTTTACTTGCTAAGTTTGTAATTGATTAATGTTTTTTAACAAACGTATTTGAACAAAAAAACTTTGAGCTTGTTTTACCTTGTGTTTTTATCCCTTTTTAATACGTGGTAAGATTTAAAGTGGTGAGATGTAACATGGTGACAGCCCTGACATGGCCTTTGCTGTCGACGGGGCTATAATTTTAATCTTAATCTTAATCTTAATCCGACATGACTCCAAATGATGGGAACAGTGTCGGAATGACGTCTCCGACATGACTCCATTGCGTTAATATTTTTGTTGTTGCTGTTGTGTGTCAGACCCGTACCACTGGGCGTGGCTGCCCCAGGCCAAGGTGCCGTTCAGTGTAGACCTGAAGCAGCAGATCCTGCCCCTGCTCAGCGATCTCCACTTTGTGCAGGACCTCTGCGACGACCTGCACGACCTCTTCAGGGTGAGAAAACGGGTTGTGTAACCCTCTTGCATTCACATTTTGTTACAGACAAAACTTCTTCTAGCGTTCAGATTTTTTCACACATTATCAAAGTCTGTCGTTTGAAGCATGCACAGAGCGCCATACAGTTACTATTAGGTATTATTAGGTACTTTATAGTCACAGAGGCGTCTGTGAAATTTGGGTTGCTCCCACCTGGAGAGCGAGCGCGTCGCAGCCAGAGGCGCGCCACCCATTTTTTAATTTTTTTGTATGCGATTTTTGTGTGACTGATGAGGAAAACTAGGGGGGGGTGGGGGGGTAAATTTTGACCAAATGACAACTTTTTCGTTGCCACTGGGTTTTACGTATGCCAAATGCATGGGCACACGTGACCTCGGTTTATCGTCTCATCCGGAAGACTCCACGTTCAGACCGTAAGGCCTAATGCAAAGTGAGAGGGAAAAATCCCCAGTACCCAGGTTCAAACTCGGGTTTACTTGACACGAAGCGAATGCGTTACCACTGTGCCACTCCACACTATAATTATCACATCATTGGCAAGTGAGATGCTTCTTCATAGTGTGTGTTTAACAAGCCAGAACTTAGTGCGTGATGGAAATGCCATCAGAGGGGGGTCTCAGAGTGGGGGCAAGCTGTGGGCGGTTTGGGGCGGCTTGAATACACAGAGGCAACTTCCAGCTGGGCGGAATAAATGCAAGAGAGTTAAGTGAAGTTATGGCCCTTAGCCCTTAACGCCAAGAGAAGTGAAATAAGCCTTGTGAGTGATCTCCCATCGGGCCAAAAGAAAGTCTCATTGTCTGATGATTACGCAAATTTTTTAACCCTTGACTGCCGTAGAAAATTGTAGAAAAAAATATATGCAGTGCAACCTCCCTTTTAAGACCTTGAAAAATCTTCCAAAATAAGGTCTTAAGTGGGAGGTAGTTGTAATAGGGAGGTAATTTTAATACTTACGAAGTATGGCAATGTCTCAGAGAAGTAGGTCTTAAGTGGAAGGGAGTCTTCTTCTTCTTTTGCGTTCCCGGGCCGTATGGCCACAATGGGTGCGTATGTGTCCGTTTTCCAGTTTTCACCAGTCTCCTCGCTGCATTCAGCCGACACATTCCAATTTCGGAGGAGCTGAAAGGAAACAAGCGCGAAATCGCAATAGTTTGTGGCACGCGGTCTATTTTTACCACTCCAATCATGAGTTACCTCCCCTGGCTTTTCAATAATTTTAATCTGTAAACCAGAATGTTATCTCTGCACCTTTCGTAACTTTTTATATCTTTTGGAAAACATTTAAAACTATGTATCCTACTTATACTCATCAAAAGAAGCACCGCATACTCGTCGTGTCTGTTGTAGTGTCTGTATTACATATGTTTATTATTTTGTACGCTTTTAAAATACATCATTTTAAAGAGCGGCCAGAAGTGTAGCCTCGATTTGAAGTGCGACAATTTTGGACCGACAGACCGACAAAGTGAGTTATAGGTTTGTGGCTTGAGCCACAAACAAAAACTATATGGAAGATTTTCTTGGGGGAAAAAAGGCAGGAGAATGGGCCAGTCAGAAAGATAGCGGATGACACAAAGCAAGGAAAAAGGCAGTCAAAGAGAGAGGCAGATTAGAGGAAGTTGCAAGCACAGAACTTCTAGAACTATTTGTGCGGAAGACCCCCCCGGTATCCCCATGGGGGGGGGGGGGGGGGAGTCTTATAAGGTAGGCTCCACTGTATTGCAACTCTATTGGATGGAAAAAGGGGTGGGTGGGGGTTAAAAGAGGAGTGGGAGAGACACTTTGTCAAAATGGTCCGGTGATATAACCGCTAGATGAGCAAATAAGAGGCATTTCAGAGTTGTTACCTTTTGTGTGATAACATCAACTGTGATGTCTTGAAATGCATGTGATACACTGTCATACAGTGGAACCTCCCTTATATGACCTTCAAAAATCATCCACAATGAGGTCTTATAAGGGAGGTAATTTTGATACTTACAAAGAAGGGCAATGTTTCAGAGAAGTAGGTCTTATGTGGGAGGGAGTCTTATAATGGGAGGTCTTATAAGGGAGGTTCCACTGTGTGACAGTAATTGGGTTAATGTTTATAGGAAAGTGACGTATCTGGAGTATGATCAAAATGCTTCAAGTTAAAGATGACATTCTTGAATTTGTCCTAGTTTTTCTTTAGCTTTAAATTTGCTCGTGTTTTTTTAACTGGTTTGATACATTTAGTTCACAGTGATTTTAGGTTAAAAATAGTTTTAAAGATATACTAATGTTTGTTACTGTATGCACAATGTGTACACTCGCACACGGAGACATGAAAGATACCTATATACTCATGTGCGCATGTACTTAGCACACACACACACACACACACGTTTCTCCTATTACAGCTGAATAAAAACAGTTCAGCACACTTTTTGTTATCTTGTCATAATATTTGCTGAAAGAAAATGCAAATTCATAGTTTTAAGCTATTGATATCACACAAGCAACTGTACTCTTTGTTCTGATTATTGATGACACTTATTTATAAATAATTATATATGTTTAAGTAAAATCCTTGCAAAGACCCTTCCATATTTTTATGTGTGCACCTGATACGGCCGCGCTTCCTAGCAGGTGTGTTGTGAGTGTGCTGTGTGTGTTCTGTGTGAGTATATGTGCTTGCATGTGTATGTGTGCGCAGGAGAGATTGTGTTCGGCTAGAGAGAGGGGGGGAGTGAGTGTGTGCGAGTATGTGTCTGTGAGTGTGAGTGCATGTGTGTGTTTTGTGTTTGTGAGTGCGCGTGTGTGTCTGTGTGTGTGCGCGTGTTTGTGCAAGTGTATGTTTGCGTAAGTGTGTGTGCGTTTCAGTGAGCATGTGTTTTCTGTGTGTTTGATGAAATGCGTGTGGGTATGTGTGTGTATGTCTGTGTGCAAGAACGCGTTCATTCGCGTACGTGCACGTACGTGCGTGTGTGTCTGTTGTGCGTGTGTGAGTGTTTCAATGCTGATTGTAAAGCGCTTTGTGCTCGATAAAAAGCACCATATAAGTGTCCGTTTATTTTTTTTATTTTTTATTATTATACGTGTATGTAAGCTATTGACATAACATACACAACTCTTCTCATTGTTTTGATTGTATTTTTTATGTTCCTACCATCAGTGATGTTCATTTTTTTTTTTTTTTTTTTTTGTGTGTGTGTTTTTCAGCATGACAAGGGCTTTGACAATCAAACCTTTGAGAGACAGATGTCTGTGATGAGAGGACAGGTGAGTTTGATTGACATGCAGGTGTTACCATAGTTTACAACCCATCCTCACGCCTATAGCATAATTGCCTACGTCACTGCCTAACGCCTACAGCATAATTGCCAATCTCACGCCTATGGCGTAATTGCTTATCTTACCTCCTCACGCCTATAGCGTAATTGCCTAGATCACTGCCTAATGCCTACAGCATAATTGGCTATCTCGTGCCTATAGCCCTATCCTACAACCAAGTAAGAATGTTCGGACGAGTGATGTCCCTGGCGTGCCCGGGTGAGTTCCGGTCACACACACACACACACACAGTGACACACACACACACACACACACAGTGACACACACACACACACACACACACGCGCACACACACACACACACACACACACACACACACACACACACACACACACACACACACACACACACACACACACACACACACACACACACACACACACACACACTAAAGAGAAAGAGGAGCCGCTGTACCTCGGTTGGTAAGTCCGAGTCGCTAGCTCGTAATCCGTCATGGTTTGCGAGTTTTCCGTGGGTAGTTTGTGCACTTTAACAAGTACTTTGCCGGAAATCACCTGCGACACACCAGAGCAGGGGCAGATAACGCTAATACATCGAGTTTCGGGAAAGGGCTATAGCGTATTTGCCTACCTCGCCTTGAGAAAAATGAGAAAGTACTACCATCGCGTTGGGTGGGGTAGGACTTGGGGAGAAATCATCACATATTGGAATCCCCAATATTGATGAGGAATGGTTTTTTCTACCCATTGTGAGTAGTTTAATGGAAAACTTTAGCTAAACAAATGGCTGGCGGCGAAAGGGTTCATTATCTTGCCTCCTTCCTTCCCATGCATTCTGATTGTTTCTTCTTCTTCTTTGATTCTTCTTTGATCGCTCTGACAGTTTCCTGTCTTTATAAGCGCAGTTGCGTCACGCTGCCATTATGCGCCTACGAAATAGGCCCAGTATGTCCCCCGTCTTTGGCTGCAGAACATCTTTGGAAGAATTTCTAGAAGAAAAAGAGGCAGGAGAATGGACCTGTAAGGCAGAAAGACAGTGGATGACAGTAAGCAAAGGATAGTACAGGCAGAGTCAAAGAGAGTGACAGATTAGATGGAATTACAAGCATAAAACTTCATGAAGGTGGGGGAACTATTTGTACAAAAAAATCAACTGATATCCCAGGGGAGGGGGGACTGATTGTTTGTTATTTCCTGCAGATTCTGATGAAAGTCTGTTTGACGTCCTCTGGCCTGGAACAGGCACACTTGGGACTTTAACCCCTTGACTGCCAGAGAAAATTAAGGAAAAAATCATTGGGCAAATCATGCCATGAAAAAGACAACTGATAGAGCCAATCTGGCAAAATGGTCTGGGGATGTAACTCTCTTGACTGTGTTAGAGCAAAAGCCAGCATATCGGGGTTATTCCTCTTCATCTGATGACATCATCAGTGATGTCATCAGGTCAGTACGTGATACGTTGGTGGCAGTCAAGGGGTTAATAACTACAGTGGAACATCCCTTATAAGATTCCCCATCCCACTTAACTAAGACCTACTTCTCTGAGACATTGCCCTTCATTGTAAGTATTAAAATTACCTCCCTTACATAACTCCCTCCCATTTAAGACCTCATTTTGAATGAGTTTTGAAGGTCTGTTTAAGCCTTTCACTCCCAGGAGAGAGTTTTAACGCGCTTAGGGGGGTATAACCTACTCAGTAGCCCAGATCTTCAAAGACTGAGTTACTTCCCTTTGTTCTGGTTGATGTGACTTGAGAAGGGTCTGAACCTGTTTCTCGGGAAATTTTGGGTCGATGTTTTTGCCAGTTGTAAAGCAAAAAGTGTCCAAGCATATCAATCTGGCTGCCAGAAGGTAAATGCCAAGAAAACTACATGAAATTTGTTTAATTTTCAGACAATAAAAAGGATGAAAAGTGTGTTGAGAATAAAGTTTATGAAGTAGTTGTTCAACCCAGTCATCATGATACAAGTGATTCAGACATGAATTTTCAGTCTCCTTTTTTTAAAATTTAATATTTAGTCTTTTTTCTTAAATCTTCGTTATCCTGATAACGAGTTCTATCTCGCAGTCAACATTGAAAATTATAATAATTATATTCCACATTCATTTTCCTTCACTAAAACATTATATCATTATAGTCTTTACAGCATCATTTAATGTTTAGTGATATTTTTTTTAACCCTCTCATAATTGCAGACGTCAAATCCGCCCAAATGAGTTTTCCTTCCCTGGCTCGCGTAAATTTGTGATTGCGCCCGCTGAAAACCAGGTCTAGTAAATTCACTTTTCACTTTCTCCCTACCCACAATGCAATATACTACAGTTAGTTCTTCCTGTTCCTGACACTCATCTATCCTAATTTTTGGTTTTTACAGCAAGGGAAAGCACCCAATAGTCTTTTTCTCTGGATTTTTCGAAGTGACCCCAAATTTTTTTCTTTCTTTCCTTGTGACGTGTGCACTATTGACTCGTTTTCCTGATGCTGGATCGCCATTACGGATTTTTTTTCTAAATTCATGGTTTATTGTGTGACATTGTGTTAGCTTTCGCATTGATTTTTTTAGATAAAAGATTTGGTGTGACGTTAGGAGTTACTTCCCTAAAACTTATATCATTAGGATCGATTCTCAGGTTCGATTGATCGGGAGGCATAGGGTTAAAAGTTGGGTAGCTCGTTCGTTACTAAACTTACAAATAGCTCCGGGAGTAAAAGGGTTAAGGGAGGTTCCACTGTATGAAGATATTGGGGAGGATCCTGGACAGTACTGCAATAGAGTAGCAAGAAAGTCCTGTTGTTTCGAATTATCCAGATCATTTATTATTTTTATTTTGAAATGCAGATTCTGAACCTGACCCAGGCGTTGAAGGATGGGCGGTCGCCGGTGCAGCTGGTGCAGATGCCTGTGGTGACCGTGGAGCGCAGGAAGAAGCGCCTGGGCCGCACCCGGGCTGACAGCGGGGACTTCACCCAGAGCTTCTCCCACAAGGCACCCTTCTTCTCCTGGTGCTGATTTATGCTGTGTGATGTTGTTAATGAGCAACTTAGGATGATGATTTCACCGCAAGGGGGGGAGGGGGGGTGGGCAATCAAACCAGTAGGGGCTTAGTGTGTGATGTTCTTAGTTGGGCATAGTGAGAGAGGGAGATGAGTGGGCAATCAAACCAGTAGGGGCTTAGCGCGTGATGTTCTTAGTTGGGCATAGTAAGAGAGAGAGAGAGGGAGATGAGTGGGCAATCAAACCAGTAGGGGCTTAGCGCGTGATGTTCTTAGTTGGGTGTAGTGAGAGAGAGGGAGATAAGTGGGCAATCAAACCAGTAGGGGCTTAGCGTGTGATGTTCTTAGTTGGGCGTAGTGAGAGAGAGGGAGATGAAAAAGATAGTAGATGACAGTAAGAAAAATCAGAAAAGGCAGAGTCAAAGAGAGTGACAGGTTAGAAGTTACAAGCACAGAACGTCCTGAAGGTGAGGGAGATGAGTCCCTCCCTATCTCTCTCTCTCACTACGCCCAACTAAGAATATCACGCTAAGCCCCTACTAGTTTGATTGCCCCCTGGCGGTCAAATCATCGTCCTAAGTTGACCATTGCTTTCTAAGGAAGAAAAAAATGCTCAAGTTGTAGCTGGTAGTATTTCGGAATTTCTTCTTCTTCTTCTACGTCGATCGCTCAGACAATTTGGCATTTTAGTATTTGCTTCTTTATAGCCACAGAGGCGCTTCTGTGAAATTCGGGTTGCTCCCACCTGGAGAGTGCAGCCAGAGGCGCACTACCCTTTTCCTGTCATTCATGAGCGCAGGTGCGTCATGCTGCCGTTACGCGCCTAACTAAGAAATAAAAAACTGAAACAGGCCCAGCATGTCCCTGTGTTCTTCGGCTAGAGAAATTCTTTGTAAGAGTGTTGTAAAAAAAAAATTAAAAAGCGGGAGAATGGATCGGTAAGGCAGAAAGATAATAGATGACAGTAAGGAAAAGTGGAAAAGGCAGAGTCAAAGAGAGTGACATATTAGAAGTTACAAGCACAGAACTTCCTGAAGGTGGGGGAACTATTTGTACAAAAGACCCCCCAGTGTCCCCATGGGGGAGATAGCTGTGTGATGTTAGTTCTTAGTGGAGAAGAAGAAAATAAACTCAACGCCCAAGATTTCAACAGCTGGTAGTAGTTCAGAATGTATTAAGACTTTCCCTTGTCAAACACAATCATGCACTGATGTTAATTTCTTGGGAAACTGATAATGTAATGTGTGTGCCCTTTTCTCTCTTTCCCTCTTCCGCTTCTTTTTCTATGGTCACCCCTTAAAGTGTGTACAGTTACTTCTATATAAAGAAGTTGGTCACCACCACAGAAGAAGAAGAAAACGATTTGACGCGAAGAAGAAGAAAATAACTTCCAACGCCCAGGATTTCAACAGCTGGTAGAACTTCAGAAGTTCAATTTTTTTTTTGTAAGTCCCACAAGATCCAGATTATTTGTTTGTTAATGTGTTTTTTGTGTGTTTTTCTTTGCTTGTATGTTGGACGAGTCCCACAGCATTTGTGGGTTTTTTTGGTTACCTCAAAAGCTGTCTTTTTGGACAAAAGTTTTGACTGTAAACTTTCACTTTTAATGTTTTCTTTCTGTGGAAAATATTTAGTTGTAAATGTATGTAATAAAATATGTAATAAAAGTATTATCATCAACGCATTGGGTAAGTGCCTTACTCATACCCATGCAGTTCGGCAATACCTAAACAGTTACAATAAAACTCTAGCATGAGTCTCCTCCTTCTGTCGAAAACTTGATACAAAAACTTTTTTTTTTTTTTTTTTTGCTGTCCCATCTTCTGGGCTGTACAGTGGCGTTGCTCCCACGCCGCTCGTTCCGAATCCCAATTCGCAGCTACACCCGGGTTTGTTCAAGTCGCAGAAACCGAGACCAGCAGTCCAAGGGGAGTGAATCTATGTTAGGCCGTCAGGAGGCAACCAACCGAGGAGACACTGCACTTCTGCTGAGTCACTTCGGTGGAGTTCAGTGGAGCCTGTTCAGGACACCACCTACTAAGCCCCCTACTGACGACACTATTCTCTTAGTTTGAATCTTTTGATACAAAAACTTGTTGCTGACACGCTTTTCACAACTCGCTCATGTCTTAGTGTGATTTAGGCCAGGGTAGTTTTTTTCCACTTTTCTCAAAGCTGCAAAAGATGAAATATGCAATTATCCTATAAGCTTAACAGAAAATAATAATGATAAAAAACGGATATTTAGATGGCGCTTTTTATCAAGCACAAAGCACTTTACAATCAGCATTGAAACACTCGCAGACATACACACCTGCATACTCACACACACATACAACAGACACGCACGCACGTATGTGCACGCACGCGAGTGAACGCGTTCTTGCACATACACACACAGACCCACACACATTTCATCAGACACACAGAAATGCACACACACTTACACAAACACACACACACACACACGCTCTCACACTCACAGACATACTCACGCACACACTCCCTCTCTCTCTCTAGCCGAACACAATCTCTCCTGCGCACACATATACTCATACTTATGCAAGCACACATGTATACACACACAGCAAACACACACACACACACACACCTGCTTGGAAGAGCGGCTGTGGGTGCACGCACACTCACACTCACACGCATCTTTGTGTCTACTGTATTTTTCAAAAACTTTAAAATAGGCATTTATATAAATTGTGGACAAAGCAAACTAAAATACCTTCATAAATCAATTTTTGCTTCAGCTGCAGGGGGACATTACCCCTGGACCCCGGCCTTTCAGGGTTTTTTAATTTTGTATAGTTACACCCATGCAAGAGCACATACACATGTGCAGGCTTTAACATCACACATACACACACAAACACTCATACCCACACACACGCACACTCACACACATCTACGTGTATGTATGATTGTGATTATACAATCAAATTCTGTCTACAGGAGATATTATTTTAAGAACCGTCTGTAGGGTACATCATCATTCTTCTTATTAAGAAGAGTCACGAGAAACCCGCACAAACACAAGGTCAGCTTTTATGCAGAGTTTCTCTGAGAAGGCTCTGTTGGTGATTTTAGTGTGCAATAATATCAGTGTTTAGTCATGTTTTTACCCCTTGCAAAGTCAGCCTTATTTGATAAGAGTCCCTTGATGCAATGTCAGTTTTTAATGATTATTTCCTTGCGTCTAATGATGCAGCCCCGTCAGTTTCTTTCCTTTTATTAATTAATCGTCAAAACTATTCATCTTGGACTTAAGTTAACCCCTTGACTGCCAGAGAAAATTAAAGAAAAAATAATTGAGCAAATCATGCCATGAAAAAGACAACTGATAGAGCCAATCTGGCAAAATGGTCTGGGGATATTACTCTCTTGATTGTGTTAGAGCAAACGCCAGCATATCAGGATTATTCCTCTTCATCTGGTGACGTCATCAGTGATGTCATCAAGTCAGTACGTGATAGGTTGGTGGCAGTCAAGGGGTTAAGAGTAATGAAAAGTATCCTTGGGATTGAGTCATTGATTGTCTTTGAACAGTTTTATTCTTGATTTGTTTGCCTATTGTTTTATTGTTGCCCCCATTTGAGAATAACGGAAATATTGAGATTTGGTGGTGGTGGTTTGCACATAGTAGAGAGAGATAGGATTTGCTAGTCCTTTACGTGGTCTAAGTTTTATACATTTATAAATGTATGCATTGCAGTTAGTATGCAGGCAATTATGTTGGTTTCTCGGTTGTATTTTGGACTCTTTTTTTAGGCAAACTTTATCCATGGGGCAAGCTATAATTTTCACACATTCTAATATTGAAAGTGTTTGTTCATTCACATTTTGGGGGGTCAATTTTCGTCTGTCTTTCATGTGGAGAAGCAAATACCCACCTGTGATTTATAGATCTCTCTCTCTCTCCATCTCTGTCTCTGTCTCTCTCTCAGCATGTCCGTTTTCAGCTGGAGAAAATCTCTGTAAGAGTTTCTGGAACAAAGGCAGGAGATTGGACCAGAAAGATAGTAGACGACAGTAAGCAAAGGGAAAAGGCAGTGTCAAAGAGAGTGACAGATTAGAGGAAGTTGCAAGCACAGAACTTCCAGAAGGTGGGGGAACTATTTGTACAAAAGACACACACATACCTGGTATCCCCACGGAGGGTAACTTGGATATTAGAGCAGGGGATTCGTGTGCGCGCATGTCTTTCTTTTACACGGAGGGTAACTTGGATATTAGAGCAGGAGATTTGTGTGCATGTCTTTCTTTTACTGTCTGGCGTGAAGTATATCCATGTTTCTCTGCTGTTATTTGTGTGTTCAGATCTCAGATTGTTATCCTCCTTTTCCATTCCCCACCCCTGCCTTTAAAGGGGCACCCTGACGGATGAGGTTTTTGCAAGAAACACGTCGAGATCACCATAAAAACACCCTTTACAGAGATCGCAACACTCACTTTGCTCTGGTTTCCTAGAAATCAAATCAAATCAGCGATTCCTCCTTGGCGGAGGTGCTGGAAGTCAAATTCTTTCACCCAAAAGAGAAGGTGTGTGCCGTCTCTTTTCTCATGGCCGCCAAATCGTTTGCATGAAATTTTCGCAATACAAGCCTTTTTATTTATTATTTTTAATTTTATACAGTTTATCTAAAGGAGTTTCGCTCACAACAAAGGAAATAACTACACTACAAAAAAAGAAAACGCTTCAACCACAATGAGTGGCCTCCACCCACCCCATCCAAAATGGCTACTCTCTCCGACAAGGAGGAATCGCCGTTTTGACGGTTTAATTTCTAGGAAACCAGAGCAAAGTGAGTGTTCCGATCCTTGAAAAGGCTCTTTCTGGTGATCTCAACGTGTTTCTTGCGAAAACTCATCCGTCAGGGTCCACCTTTAAGAGATCACAGAATGTTTTTTTAACATGAATGCGAAAGGGTGTGTGTGCAGTTTTTTTCTCTTCATTCAAATCTTCACTAATGTTTTTCTTTTATAACACCAATATATACTAATGTCATAAATCATGTTTACTTTGTTAAAATTTTCACTTGAATTTGTGAGCAAGTAGACATAACCTTTTTTTTACACTAATACATGTATACCAAAATCATAATCAAATATTGCTAAGATTATCACTTGAACTCGTGAACAAGTAAACATAATGTTTTTTTCTGTATGTCCAATACTGGCTTAACTGCATGTTTTTGTTTGTGTGTATGTTTTATTGTAATCATAATTATATTCATTATAATCATTGATTTTTTTTTTTTTAGTCAAATTTCATGTTTTTACATCTGTGATGACAGAAAAATGCCCATTTGTAGTTTATGAGTTTATTAAAATTATGAATTTTTAAATCTGAAATGGAAACAGATAATGAGTTTGTTCAGATTTACATATCTTTTTGCAGTGAATTTTTGATGCTCTGTTTCTGTTTTTATTTGTGCATTTAATTATGCTTTGCTGTCATTTGTACCTAATATTTCTAATTGTTATATTGATGGATTTTTCAATATATAAGCCGTATTTGCACTGCATCCAAGCTTTTATTGATACGCATTGATGTGACTTTATGTTGATTTTTTTTCTTCTAATATGTGTATAATTTATAAGTGTAGGTGAGAAAAAAAGAGAGAGAGGGTGTTTGTTTACGTATTAATTCTCACATTTGTTAATTTATTTTAATGAGAATGTCACTGGAAATAAAATAATCAAAATGTAGAACATTTCTTAGCTTTCAGTTTTTTGGGAATATGGAATATTGTGCTTTGGAATGTTTCTTTCATCTGCATCATTTTCGGGTTCGATTTCAGAGCTTCCTTTGTTACTGTGATAGCCTATGCATTGTTGACAAATCATTTCTAATTCTTTATAGTAATTTTGCTGCTTGCATCTTCAATTTTGGTGCAGATTTCTTCTTGATTTCATGTCAGCTAGTAGAATGAAAAGAAGTTTGTGTGTTTTTTGTCAAAGATGTTTGTTAAGATTAATCTTAGACATTCCTTTAACAATAAAAATGCAGTCTTTCCATTCCGTGATCAGATACTGTAATTGTATAGAATCTTGAAGAAAAAAAGACTCGTTAATTTATGCAATTGGTTTCTGTTATATTTGAGTGATCATCCTAGCAATTCATTGGGAACATTTTTTTGTAGGGTTGAAGTGTATTTATCAGCATATGTCTACGTTTGTTGTTGTTGTTTATATAGACATAAAAACAAACACCGCATGAATGGGAGTGGAATATTTATTTTCTTGACGTCATTACTTTGATTTTCTGTGTGTGTGTGTGTGTGTGTTTGGTTTGTGATCATTTACTTGTGTCATAGCAAAAAGACCTGGGACGGTATTCATGTCGAGATAGCATGAGACTTAGCATGATGCTAACTTAGAAGCTCTTCCAATGTCCTATAGGATTTAATAGGACTTTTGGAAGAGCTTCTAAGTTAGCATCATGCTAAGTCTCATGCTATCTCGACATGAATACCGTCCCTGATATATTTGCAATATTTTTTAGTTTTCTAAGATTTTTAAGAAACTATAAACATGTGAGAAAGGTACAGAGGGAGAGAATAGGGGCCCGAAATTGCTATATTGTGTAATTTCAGGCATGAGATTTTTCAGCTTTTAGGCTGATTTCAGGGTTTTTGATGGCCCCAGAAATCATTTTTGATATAAAAAAAAAGTCAACTGAGTATAGAAATAAGTTGTATGAGAGAATAAAAGGGAACTAAATGTATCAATTGCACTTCAAATGCTGTTTTTAAAGACCCCCCACGTCACGTGTCAAATTCCCTCTTATGCTTGGAAGGTTTCTTAAGATTTCTTACCAGCCATAAGAGGGAAAAACACGTGGAAAACCATGATTTTGACACGTGATGTGGTGGGTCTTTAAGGCTTAGATTATATATATATATATATATATATATATATATATATATATATATATATATATATATATATATATAAAAAGCTTCAGTTTCAGGAAGTTTCAGCCTTTTTCGGTCGCTTTTCAGCCTAAATCATAATTTCTTAATCTCATGCCTGGTAATATTACTTCAAATTTGTTGAGAATATTGATATATGAGTTCTTCTCCCGTTAAAGTATCTATCCACAATCAACAGTTTGATTCCTTATTGTAGCATTTTATTATGAACCTGACATATCCCCTGTCATCTGATGCACTTTGAGGCGAACTCTTTATTCATGTGGAAACTGAAAGCATGCGCTTGTGTGTAAAAGCAGTTTCAGGCAATGGTGTGAATGTACGTCTGTATGATTTCATTTTTGTGCTTTTTTTTCCAATTTGAAATCTTTTGATTAATCATAATAATTGTTGTGATATCTTTTTAGCTTATGTGTGGACATAATTTGAGCGCTGAAATCCATAATTTGCCAAATGTAAAGCTGTCAGCAGGTGTGAAAACGGAGGCCTGGGTGTTTATTGATACATTTTGCAACACACCACTTTTACCAACTTTTTCTCCATCCTTTTGACTCTCTCTCTGTCTCTCTCTCTGTCTCTCTCTCTCTCTCTCTCTCTCTCTCTCTCTCTCTCTCTCTCTCTCTCTCTCTCTCTCTGTCTCTCTCTCTCTGTCTCTCCCTCTCTCTCTCTCTCTCTCTCTCTCTCTCTCTCTCTCTCTCTCTCTCTCTCTCTCTCTCTCTCTCTCTCTCTCTCTCTCTCCAGCAAATGCAACAGTGAACAAAATAGCAAACCATATAAACGTACTCTCAGTTCTGAAAAAGAAAGAGAGAGAGAGTGGATGAATGAATAGATGATTGTGTGTGGTACAGTGGAACCTCCCTTATACGACCTTCAAAAATCATCCAAAATGAGGTCCTAACAGGGAGGGGTCTTATAATGGAGGTAATTTTAATACTTACAAAGAAGGGCAATGTCTCAGAGAAGTAGGTCTTATGTGGGAGGGAGTCTTATAACGGGAGGTCTTATAAGGGAGGTTCCACTGTAGTAGCATAACAAAGTCACTCACTTGAGAGAGAGGGAGAGGGGAAGAAAACGAGAGAGAGTGTGTGTGTGTGTGCTATTGGAACACTTCTTTTTTTTAAAGTGACTGCGAACAAATTTGTATGGCTTGCCATTTGGATACATAAATTGACATTGAATATATCGCCAAGACACAAAGAACAATTCTGCCAATTTTCATTGTGATCGGTTCAGTACCTTTATGAATATGCACTGTCATCAAAAGTCAAACTCACTGGGATAATGTTTATGTGGCTTGACGTCTGGGTACACTGACATGTAACGGGCATCATTCTCAGGTCATTTGGGATAAATCTGCAGATTTTGTGATTGGTACAGCAGTTAACATTTTAAATTCTCTAACAGAAAAACAGACAGACACACACACACACACACACATTCAACCCTTATTCCAGATCAATTTACCAGTACTGACATTTCTTGTTAAACTGTAAGTACAGAAACGTTAACAAAGGCTTTGTTTTTACTGAATGTTTGAAACACTATATGGAAGCGCAATATTGATGTCTATTTGAGAGGAAGTCCGTTAAATGTTCGTTTGGGACATTTTTAGTTACTGTTGTGAAGACAGTGGGACGATCCAGGAGGTACTGCAATACTGGGAAAGTACCAATGTGTTTGAATAATCCAGATAACGTTATGTCTATTTGACAAAGTGAAAATAAATTTCTTTTTTTTCACATGTGCTCAAATGTTGTCATTACATATTTTCTGTTTCCTTTCTGTTCTCTCCTGTTATTTCATATATGCATAGTGTTTGAGATGAAACATTACTGAGTGATGCTTTCATGTTCTGTCATTTAGATGCAGATCTCATTCATATTTCAGCATAATTAATAACATCAAGACCATGATTATGTAGTAAAATATATTGATTATTACATGTTGTGAATTGATGCATCTACATCCCGTGATGTTTTGTGATGCAGTTCACTTGTCTGGTTGTACCATGTATGCAGTTTCTGTGATTGGGTGGATGGATGGAATGAGTACTGTACAAAATGTTTCAATATAGGGATCAATAAACAGAAATGAAGAAAAACTGTGTGTGTCACTGTGTGTGTGTGTCACTGTGTATGTGTGTCACTGTATGTGTTTAAATGCCTAAGTGTATGTTAAAGAGATGTATATATGGAGACAGACACTGTGTGTGTGTGTTTAAATGCCTAAGTATATGTTAAAGAGGTGTAAATATGGAGACAGACTCTGTGTGTGTCACTCTGTGTGTGTGTTTAAATGCCTAAGTATATGTTACAGAGAAGGAAATGGGGAAACAGAGACTCTCTGTGTGTGGTGTATGTGTGTGTGTGTGTTTAAATGCCTAAGTATATGTTACAGAGAAGGAAATGGGGAAACAGAGACTGTGTGTGGTGTATGTGTGTGTGTGTATGTGTCACTGTGTGTGTGTTTAAATGCCTAAGTATATGTTACAGAGAAGGACATAGGGAAACAGAGACTCTGTGTGTATGTCACTGTGTGTGTGTGTGTGTGTGTGTGTGTGTGTTTAAATGCCTAAGTATATGTTTCAGAGAAGAACATAGGGAAACAGAGACTCTGTGTGTGTGTGTGTCACTGTGTGTGTGTGTCACTGTGTGTGTTTAAATGCCTAAGTATATGTTACAGAGAAGGACATAGGGAAACAGAGACTCTGTGTGTGTGTGTCACTGTGTGTGTTTAAATGCCTAAGTATATGTTTCAGAGAAGAACATAGGGAAACAGAGACTGTGTGTGTGTGTGTCACTGTGTGTGTGTGTGTGTGTGTGTTTAAATGCCTAAGTATATGTTACTGAGAAGGAAATAGGGAAACAGAGACTCTGTGTGTGTGTCACTGTGTGTGTGTGTGTGTGTTTAAATGCCTAAGTATATGTTACAGAGAAGGAAATAGGGAAACAGAGACTCTGTGTGTGTGTCACGACCGACCCTCTCTGCTTTCAAAGCTAACCTCAAAACCCACCTGTTCCCCCGTAATTAAAGCTCCGCCCTCTTTCGCTTCTCTCTCTTGCCATTAGGTCTGTTTTTGCTATATTCCATTTATGTCATCCGTGTGTTCGCTTTGTATTGCGTTTTTGTTTGAATGCGCTATGAATGCTTACGTGTGTGTGCGCTTTGATTTGATTTCTATCAAGATTCAGCGCCGTATAAATACTGTATGTTGCTGTTGTTGTTGTGTGTGTTTAAATGCCTAAGTATATGTTACAGAGAAGGAAATAGGGAAACAGAGACTGTGTATGTGTGTGTGTGTGTTTATTGCCTTAGAAGTAAAAAAAAAACCCAATAGACTTATTTGGCACAAAACAATGTGTGTGTGCTTGTGTTTGCGTTTACTTAGTCTTGGCCACCCACGTTTAAGCATACAGAATTCGCAAAAAAACCAAATTGTAAACTTGATCTTTTTTACCCTTTTTTTAAAACACACTTTGAGCCTCCAAACTGGACCCAAGTCCCTCGGTTCAAACGTTACTGTGTTAACATAGATAGACACATAATAGATAGACACATAATAGATAGACACATAATAGATAGACACATAGTCACATAGATAGTCACTTAGACACATAGGAACAAACATACTGCTCTCAAAACATTAACCAGCTTTCGCTTTACAGCTGGTTAATTACCAAAGAAAAGCAGAGCTACTGTTAAAGAGCAAAATTATGCGCCATGGTTTCGTAAAGACATCCAACCAGAATAAATTATGGTGTCTGTGGCAAGGAAATTGGAACCCACAACGTGTTAACTATCTTGATTTTTTTTTTTTTTTAAACTTCTGGACTTTCCTGGTATTGCAGGATCGTCCCACTATCTTTATAGTTAGTAATGTCCCATATGTGCCTGTTCCAAGCCGGAGGACGTTAAACAAACTTCCATCAAGGAAACTGGACATGCGCTTATTTCAGAACTTATTTGAGGATAGCAAACAACTTTAAAGACCCACATTCCGTCTTCGGGGGATTTTAGAAACTGATGGTGACGGTGATGTTATGATAGGAGGTTGTCACGGCTAAAGACAATCCCCGTATATATTATAGCATAACAATATTTTGATGTAGCCTTGGCGTAGCCATAAAGACCCCCCCACATCACGTGTCACATTCCCTCTTGTGCTTGGAAGATTTCTTATGATTTTTTTTACCAGCTATTCACCAGATCACGTGTCAAAATCACGGGTTTCACGTGTTTTCCCTCTTATAGCTGGTAAGAAATCTTGTTTTGACCAGGTTTGACTCCCGTACAAATGCCCCCAAATTCAAACCAACACATCATTTTAAAGAGCAGCCTCAATTTGAAGTTGGGGATATTTGTATGTGGGTCACAACTACCCAGAAAAAAAACATGGGACTTAATCGTTGTGGATCAGTGAGTCTTTAAAGCCTATATATATATATGTTGCAGTAGAAATCGGAATCCAGTACGATTTTGGAATCCTACTATTGCTGGTACCCACGCGTCGTCATATCCGGCCACAAGGAGCGCCATATTATGGGAGACCGCCATCTTAGTCCTTACCTTTTTTTGAAAAATGCCAGATCGATGCTGCATATTTGGCTGTTCCAATTCGAAACTTATCTAAACTGTATTTATAACATCTGGATGTTTTCTTTACACATTTAGATAACATTTTCACTTTGCTTACACACAAATAAGGACTAACATGGCGACACTTCCGTTGGAATGGTCGAGATGCGCACGCAGGTGGGTTGGAGCCATAGCTTAAGCTGTTAAGGCCGAAATGGGACCAAATTTGGCAGTTTGTGGTACCGCTTTGAAATTTTGGGTACATGTAGAGAAATATTCATAGATTATGTTTCTGTTAGAAAGCAAGCTGTTTGGGTCACGTGTTGATCGGATGGAGCCGTTGAAAACAGTTACTGTGAAAGACGTCTGATCATCAATATGAGTGCACTTGTAAAAGTTCCCCCCAAATCCAAAGTTTGCTTTTAAGAATACAATTTTGTAAATTTGAGTACATAAAGACGAACACTAATACATTTGTTTTCTAACAGAAAACAAACTGTTAGAATCATAATTTATTATGTTGGTTGGATGGATGCGTTAAATACAGTTACTGTGCGTGAATGTCAATGTCTGTCTATTGTCAAAGCCTATATAAAGGTCGAATTAGGGGTTTTGAGGGTAGAGTTTCGGAACTTAGGGAAATTGTAGAAGAACTATCCTAGATTTAATACTTGACCGGAAGCAAACTGTCAGCGTCATGTATTGGTTGAATGTGACCGTTAAAAGCGGTGACCCTACAACTGTGGTAACATTAGTCTCCTGCTTGGAACCATATTACACTTTGTGTTTTTCACTATTTTGTCGCTTTTAGCACTTTTATTTACATGTTTATACAGAGCGTTAGATTTTTGTTCCATCATTCATCCCTTTTCTGATTCCCCTCCCCCATTTTACCCCCTCCCCCTTAAAAAAAAAGTCATGGAAAAAACCAGCAACGTCTTAATGGTTGTCACATTTTGTCCTTTTTTTTTACATGTTTAATGCCCAAATACAGAGCGTTAGATTTTTGTTCCATCTTTCACCCCTTTTTTCATCCCCCCATCCCCCATTTTTAACGTCTTGGTGGTTGTCACCCCAAGTTTAGACCCCATTTTTTCACACCCCCCCCCCCCCCCCCCCCCCCCCCCCCCCCCCTTTCAAAAAGGGCCATGGACAAAACAGCAACGTCTTGGTGGTTGTCACATTTTGTCTTTTTTTTTTTTTTATAATGTGTAGTGCCCAAGTATAGAGCTTTAGCTTTTTGTGTACAAAATCCATCATTCAGACCCCTGTTACGAAATGGTGCAGAGATAACATTCTGGTTTACAGATTAAAATTATTGAAAAGCCAGGGGAGGTAACTCATGATTGGAGTGGTAAAAATAGACCGCGTGCCACAAACTATTGCGATTTCGCGCTTGTTTTTTTGCATGTTTATTGCCCAAATATAGAGCTTTGATTTTGTTCCATCATCCATCCCTTTTCCCATTGCCCCCACCCCTTCTTTTATGCCCTCCCCTTGAAAAAGGGTCATGGACAAAATAGCAAAGTTTCCGGGTGGGAAAAAAACCCCAATTATCTTACTCTCACCCCTTTATGGTCCACCACGTTTAACCCGTTATACCTCACATACCATATCCTGACAAAGAACTCCAATTCTTTATTTGATGCTTTCATTTAGAACATTAGCACTTTAGAATCGGGATGAAACCCTCAGCTTGTTTTCTGTTTGTATGGTTCAGTGATTAAAGTGTTCCACTCACTACAGCATTAAGTGCATAACTGGTCATAATCAGTGATAATAGGTTCAGGATGTATGGTTTCTTCTGTGCCAAGTATGATGTGTGTTACCTATGTAACAGACAACGGTTAAAACCGTTATTTATAAGCTGTTGGATACATATATGTGGAACTATACAACTCAATCAATTTTAAAACTATTTAGGCCTAAATATGTATCAAGATCATGTTATATGCAACTTAAAGCAGGCAGTCTTGATTAGCATTCTCATAACGACTATTAACTGCCTGAAAAATACGACCAAAAGCGGATTAAATGTTTTCGTCCCTTATCGTCGCGGAATGCCTGAAAATGTGCTTGATAATTGGCTTGGACTTTTTTTTTGATATGACAGAACAAAACATACCGGTACTCAACATAACTCAGCATAACATAACAATACAACAAGCGAAAGTACCAAATCATAAAGTAAAGAAACATAAGGTAGACCTACCTCCAAGCGATGTCACATAACAATACAACAAGCTAGAGTACCAAATCATAAAGTATAGAAACATAAGTTAGGCCTACCTCCAAGCGATGTCACATAACAATATATAAACTGAAGCATAAAGTCAGCTTAAGTGCTACACCAAGTTATGTATACATGATGTACTTAGTATTTATGCTATGCCATGTGCGTAGGGCGAATTCCTTGCATTTTGTCTTCATTGTAAATAATTTATTTTGCTCTTTATTATATGTTTATACCTATTATGATATCTGTGTTTCTCCCTATTCATATATAAGCCTAGCTAGTGTTTATATAAGCCTGCACTGCTTTGTTGATTTTTGTGTTTTTGTCTCATGTGTGTAGGCCTTATTCATTGTATTGTAGTGTTTATCTTAACGTTGATCTACAGCGCCCTGAGCTTATTGTAAAGCGAAGGGAGCGCTTTATAAGTGTCCATAATTAGTATTGTTGTTGAAAAGTCACACTCAGAATCAATGCACTTTGGAACAGTCAGTACACATTACTGAATTATATTTTTTGGCGCAGATGCCTTCCTCTCATGGTGACACATCACCACACATAATTTGAAGCGATTCGGTTAAGCGGTTCGGGAGATATCCTTGGGACAGACAGAAAACACACCCAAAAAAACCCACATTACTGACTGTTCCAAAGTGCCTTGATTCTGAATGTGTGACTTTTCAAGAGGAGGGGGAAGTTGTTGAAAGGGGCATTTTGTTGCCTGAACTCGTTCTGATTAATGATTTTTTGGAATGAACTTAATATTAAAAGAATAAATTCAGTTTTGTTATGAGCTGGGTGCGTTTTATTGAGTTCGTGAGTTTTCGGAGATGATTGTCTTTCTGGGCCTTAACGTTTGTTCGCTAGTGTATGTTCGTTTGGTCTACAGTGTAAAGAAGGGACATTGTGATATCAGCACTTCGTGTTACAGACGGCTATCCAACATGTTGGGTGCATGAGTCCCCTTTCCCCTCCCCCCTCTCTCTCTCTCTCTCTCTCTCTCTCTCTCTGTGTTTCGTTTTATATATCTGAGCAAGTTATTACTTGATTTTGTTTATTTTAAGAGTTTCGGTTTCATATTGTAAAAAAAAAAAAAGTTTTTTCGTATGGCAATGAAAGTTCTATCATTTGCGAAAAGGGCAAGACCATCTGCTTAGAAAATTAGTTTGAGGTGGGAGGTTTCTTTTGGTTTTTATTTACAACAGCTCATTTAGTTCCTTATGTTCGGAAAATAGTGCATTGTTCACTTCTCTCGTATAAAGAAGTTGTTGAAGCTGTAGTCTTCTTAAAATTGCTTATGTTGAAATTTTTCCGACAATTCATTGCTCGTTTTGTTGTTTTCTGAAAAGTAATTAAAATTTATATTTTGTTTCGCACCAATAAAGAACTAAAGGTTTTTTTCCTTGGCAATGTTGAGAAATATTTGATTGTTTGTGTCTCTCATTCGGTTTCTGTCTGTCTCTCTCTATCTGTCTGTCTGTCTCTCTCTCTGCCTCTGTCTCTGTATGTACTCTCTCTTTCTTTCTCTCTCTCTCTCTCTCTCTCTCTCTCTCTCTCTCTCTCTCTCTCTCTCTCTCTCTCTCTCTCTCTCTCTCTCTCTCTCTTTTTCTCTCTCTCTAATCATTCAGGTATAAACGACTGTACTTTTGTATATTGTTCAATAATTAATTTTATCCTTATTTCATTTTCTGCACACCCTTGCACGCCCTTTCGTTTACGATTTCATCGTTCCCCTTTGTACTATGGCCTAAGGCCGAAGCACACATTTAAAAAAATCAGTGTCAGTGTTCTCTCTCTCTCTCTCTCTCTCTCTCTCTCTCTCTCTCTCTCTCTCTCTCTCTCTCTCTCTCTCTCTCTCTCTCTCTCTCTCTCTCTCTCTCTTCTCTCTCTCTCTCTCTCTCTCTCTCTCTCTCTCTCTCTCTCTCTCTCTCTCTCTCTCTCTCTCTCTCTCTCTCTCTCTCTCTCTCTCTCTCTCTCTCTCTCTCTCTCTCTCTCTCTCTCTCTCTCTCTCTCTCTCTCTCTCTCTCTCTCTCTCTCTCTCTCCTCTCTCTCTCTCTCTCTCTCTCTCTCTCTCTCTCTCTCTCTCTCTCTCTCGCTCTCTCTCTCTCTCCCTCTCTCTGGCTCTTCTGTTTGTTATTCTTCTTTGATAGATTGGGAATACGTAGTAATTGCGCTACACACCCGAGAAGACACTGTCTATTGAAGAAAAAACAAACAAAACAGAACAGCCAGAGAGAGACAGACAGAGACAAACAGAGTGACAGAAACAAGACAGATAGATAGACAAACTGAGAGAGAGGAGAGAGAGAGAGAGAGAGAGAGAGAGAGAGAGAGAGAGAGAGAGAGAGAGAGAGAGAGAGAGAGAGAGAGAGAGAGGGAGAGAGAATATCGGGGGAGGGGGTGGTCTGAAAGTGTCATGGATGTTTCTACGGCACTACGTACTGAAAGGACTACGTGGTGTTAGCCCTACACTTCAGGCAAAATGTAGCTAAATCACTGTGGCTCTATATCACTAATGGACATTGGCACTATATACATGGCAAAGAAGGAAAGAAAAGTTCAATTGTAGGCTTCGTGGGTCTATAGTGATACGGCCCTTTGTCCATACGTAGGCATAGCGGGATTGTTGTCCACAATCGGTAAACAGCCACTCCCTTGTATGAATTTGTAGTGATAGCGGGATTTATTTCGCTGTTGTGTTCCCGCCTTTATATATCTCTGTCTATGTGCCTCCCCATGCAGACACCATTTCATCTGTCGCCCTGTCTCTGTACGGGGTATGGTGGGATGGAGGCGTCCCGCAATCACTACGTGTCTATAGCACTACTGGGCTAAAACACTACTGACTCCCAATAGAAGCCAGTTGTAGCGATATAGATACGTAGCGCTAAAGAAACAGTCCTGGAAAATCGTAGTGCTAATAGCACGTAGTTCTATAGGCTCGTAGTTATAAAGAGATTTTGATACTGTAGTGATATCGGCCAGTAGTTCTATAGACACGTAGTTCTATTGGGAGTAGTGTTTTAGCCCAGTAGTGCTATAGACACGTACTGATTGCGGGACGCCCCCATTATTACGTGAATGCTTTATTGTGGTACAGTAACAGAAGAGATCTATAGGATTAAATGCAGAAGAAACAGTTCGCGCCCATACTCAGAACCACTTTATTATCTCATACATCGAGACATTGATTTGTGGCACTGCTTAAAAACATAAATTTATGGACATAATTCAACAAACCAAGCTAGACATACAACTATCTATAGAAGCATGTAAAATGATCACACGATTATTTTTGCAGACTACTTTCGTGATGTACAAGATACATAATGTTACATTATTCTGAAACACAATAATCATCTTTCGTGGACTCACAAGAAGATATGTGTTTACTGGATAATATCCCCTGATTGATCCATTGACGGAAAATCTCTTGGGCTTCTTCTGTTGTGCATTTGTCAGCTACGACAGCACCACCGATCTTTGTGGTCTGTATCTGTTTGAATAGAAACTGCCTCAAACGCTGTTCACGTTGTAGACGAAGACGTTCCGTCCTCATGCTGAGCATGTATAGAAAAGGATTGATAGCAGAGTTAAGGGGCAGCACCAGAATAACCATGGCCACATTTACATCTTCGGTCACAGCATGGCCACTGGAGGCCAACAAGCCAAGAAAGCCTATAGTAAACCAGCAGAGAAAGTCAGTCAAAGCGATGGGCAGTTGATGACGTGCACAAGAATAATCTACACTGCTTCTTGTACTGCAGTCAAGTTCAAACGTCTGGTTCCTATGTATGGATTTACAGATGATGATTTGTCCCAAAGATGCTAGCGAAAACAGGAGAAAATTAGGAAACATTACGATGTGGAAGACCAAGGGCTGGTTGGGAAACGTACTTTCATTGAATGGCAATGGGAAGCAGATACCGTTCTGACCGTAAAACTGTCCGTATGGCGTCAAGGATAGTAAAGGACTGGTGACAAGAAACAGTCCAGCAGTCCATATCCCAGCACACGCAATCACAGCGCTGGTTTTGTGGAAATGGAGTTGGCTGAAAGGGAAACGCAGAACTAACACCTGGTGCAAAGTGATGAGACATACAATCAATGCTGACACTTCACTGGACAACAGTGACAAAAAGCCTGCCGCGTGACATGCTATGCTCTGTTTCCATGTGACGTCATTCCACAGATAGGTTCCCCGGTACATACTGTCAGTCACACTTACAATAACCATATACATTCCCATCATTATTTCAGAAATACATAAATTTATCATAAAAATTTGATACGCCGCTACGACTTTATTTCTCACTGAGTTAATTTGAACAGCTAGCCATGTTATGTTTCCAACAATTGTTGCAATTGTGTACACCAGAACAAGGACACGATAGACATTAGATTGCAGCAACGCCTGACATGAAGAAATCGGATCAGAGGGAGCATGGCACTGATTTAAGGGAAACGACTTTGGAAGGATATCTTCACAGCACAGTTTGTAATTGTCAGCAAAAACGGTTTGTAGATTATTTAACTCGTTGAATAAAATGCTAGAAAAGTGAGTCATTGTACAGCCACGTGCATCCAATACTCGGAGATACCCGAGAGACTGATTACCTTCGGACTGAACACGCTCTACGCCACAGTCTGTCAGATTGAGAGTGTGCAGTTTGGGAAACATGTTTAGCATTGACATGTCTAGTTCCTTTATGATAACTTGGGACACGTCCAGTGTTTGCAGTGAATGCAGATAAGGAGACTCCAGAGTGTACTGGATGAGTGTGGTCAGTGGATTATTAGAGAGAGCCAGGTGATGCAGATTAGGCAGAAGACTCAAATGGTGATCTGTGATGGAGGTTAGATGGTTTTCACTCAAGTATAAGCTGTGTAGATTTGGAAGATGGACACGAGTCAAATTCATCAGATTACAATTAACCAGTTTAATACCGATAAGCAGTTTGTTGTTAACCACTTCAGCGTACTTTAGCCCACTGCCACTGGCATCCACAAAGCGTAGATCTGTATATGAAGACAGAGGAAAGATGGTGTCACAGTCAAAGGCCTGGCCATAGCATGTGCATTGCTCAGGGCACGTGCCATCACACAACAACTCGTCATCTCGCTGAGGACACTGGTACACGCCATCACACACGTGTTGGGGATGGAGGCACACACTTGATGCTCGACAACGGTATAATCCTGGACAAGTGTAGCTGTCACAGTGTTCTTCGTCTTCATACTGGTGACAGTCAATGATGGTGTTGCACCACACGAAGACAGGCAGACAATACCCATCATCTGCACATTGAAAGTGGGTGTCTGGACAGACGGCAGAGATGTTTAGTGCCTGTACCGTCGCATGTCCATCGCCGTTAAAGTTGACCACGGCAGGAGGGGGTGTAGTGTATGATTTAGTTGCTCCTGTGGAACATATTGCTCCTTCATCACTGTTGTCACTGCAGTCAGGGAATTCATTGCAGACCCGATTCTTTGACACACACTGTATAACACAAACAAACGTGCACGCGCGCGCGCGCACGCACACACACACACACACACACACACACACACACACACACACACATATATATATATATATATATATTATTTATTTATATTTACTATATATTTATTTGTATATATAAAGACACATCCAAAAGCCTGCGCACAGAGAGAGAGAGAGAGAGAGAGAGAGAGAGAGAGAGAGAGAGAGAGAGAGAGAGAGAGAGAGAGAGAGAGAGAGAGAGAGAGAGAGAGAGAGAGAGAGAGAGAGAGAGAGAGAGAGAGAGAGAGAGAGAGAGAGAGAGAGAGAGAGAGAGAGAGAGAGAGAGAGAGAGAGAGATGTTTATAATTAATTTGATTAAAAAAACTTTTGAAAATACAACACTTTTCATTACAACAACTTCGGTTTTAATCTATCCAGAAGTTGTTGTTTGTGTGTGTGTGTTTTTCGAAATGTTTGTTGTTGGTGGGGTTTTTTTTGGGGGGGCAATTGTGAGACAGACACACACAAGATCTAAGTGAAAACAATAAGATGCATATATTACAAATATGATTTTGCATCCCCGTAGGACTTTGAGCTGTTTTAGCGGAAGAGGAGTCACCAAAACGGGTGAATTATTCAAACACTACGTACAAGTTAAAGAATAGTATGAATAGACTCAGAAGAGTTTTATGAATCTCTTGTTGTTTATTTCGTCTTAAAAATAATAAAATAAATGCAGTCAGCCATTGCAAGAGATAGTCTGGGATGTTATGTCGTCTCGCTCAATATGTTTGCAAAATTAGTTTGTTGTATTGGTTAGGGTACCCCAAACCTAAAATTTACATAGTTCAAATTTTCCCAGCCTTCTACCCTCTTTGGGGATGGGGGGAAATCTGGCCTATAAAAAACCTATATCGGGCAGAGTTCAGTTCTATTTTTTCTGTAATTGCACACACTGTTTGCAACAGAGAGACCAAATTTAGGTTTGTACTGATTCTGGGTGACTTTTCAATGTGTTCTTACTGTTCAGTAGTTAATAATACAAAAAGACTTAATGGAGAGCTGGACAAAACGGGTCTTCAGAGAAAAAGTCCAAGTCAATCCAGTGTTTGTGCCCTGAACTCCTTACACTTTGTGGGGGCCTGCCCATGCCCAGGTCATGTTTCTTCTCACTGTTCAATAATTGATATGATATAATGTTGGTGACATTTCGTATTTTAAAGACCTATAAAATGGGTTTATGTCGGAGTCTAACATGCTCTCTGTGAAAACGGCAAGTGGTACAATGCTATTATTGTTAGCTTTTGTTTGTTTGTTTTAACAGACTTTTTAGTCTACAATTTAAGATTAACTCTGCTGAGTTGAGGGGGGGAGGGAGGGGAGGAAGGAGGGGGGTAGTCAGTTCTTGTGACGCTATTCCCTCACAATGAATATATCAAAATTTCTGTAAATTGTGTTTTCTGAATAATTCCAACCCTTTTGAAGATATTCTTTCAAAGCTTATCATTACCTTTAAACATTTTTTTCTACGCGAATTTAAAGCATTATTCAATAGGAAACCTTAACATTTATTTCATTTTCCAAAAATAGAAATACAAAGTGTCCATTAAATATTTTGAAGGATTCATAAGGAACGGACATTAATTATTTTGTGACGTTAAGTACGGCTCATGAATCAACTCTACTCTCATAACTATTCATCAAACCGTTAAAATCAAAAACAATTATTCAGATGCCAGTGCTTGAACAACAAATCCAAAAGGCATATATATGGGGGAAACGATGCTCATGTTTCAATCCGCAGTGACAGTTCTTCTCTCTGGGAGAGGAACTGGAGCCATAGATCCAGCTTTTAACAAACATTCAAGGCTATCATGTGTTTGATAAATTTTGCTATTATTTTGTTTTCTGTGAAAGTTTACTGATGATGTCTCATTGGAAACCTACAAACGGATATTTACTACTTGGTATTTGGATCATACTGACAGATAAATGTTTCATCATCAATTACAAATTCCCAGATGCCAGCTGATTTCTCGCCATCAATTTTGTTATGTGGTTTGGGTGCATTATTCAACCCTAAACCCTTCTCTGCTCTTAACTAATGTAGTGGGACACTCAACGGTTACAACGTTTCCACATACCTAAGTGTTCATGCAAGATTGTATTAATAAGGCTTCCTGATGAAATGCTCATTATATTTGCTATGTCACCAGCACTTATCCAGAGATCATTTCCTACAAGAGGCTATACTCTGGCTTTATTTTTTAGCGGTCACAATGTTCACTTGATGATTATAACGGTCACTTTCTTCTAACGTTCTTCTGCCAAACTGAAAATTCTTGAGCCAAATGTAGATCTCTGTTTCTAACCGGGCAAGTTCTCAAAAACAATTGTCAACATGTACTACTTTTGTTTGAATGTCTGTCCGTGAGCACAGTCAGTACACATTTATAGATAGAAAATCTTGGTATTAAAAAGTTTTTTCAGAGCTTAGGATCAACGTTCACCTTGGTGGACATTTTGCGCTGCTCAACGGCTAAGGCATGGTGGAAAACAATGAACATGTGCGACATAAGTATTATGAAAATGGTCTAGCTCGTGAAACCATTTACGTTTTGGTGTCATTGACAGAACCTCCTCGTTGCAAAATATAATGAGAGGCCCTCATACTTGAACACATAGGCATGTGGACACATAGACACTCGGACACATAGACACATAAACATATAGACATGTCATTACGGGCACAACGACACGTGGACACAGCCCAGGCCGCATCCCCACTTACACTTGTCATACTGTGCTCAGGGTGTATCCCCACTAATACTGGTGAAGATTGTTTTCATTAATAGACATACATACAAAGACAGCAATGTCCTAGTTTTAAATTCGAATCATTCTCTTGATGATACAAACTGGACGTAGGTCTAAACATAACCAGTGTGGGACTAACGGTATGAATAAAGAAAAAGAAAACACCTTATGTTACCACATACTATATTTGATTGGTACCACACATTTAGTCCCTGATAATGTGGGAATATCGGTATGTGGGACTAAACAGCAATTATATCTTATGGCTTGTGGGTCTAATGTGGACCAGCGGTATATAGTAACACCACTGTGGGTAGGAGCATGTTTGAAATAAGATGATGATTCTATGCTTATTTGTTTCAATTGTGTTTTAAGTACAATTCAAACCAACCAGTGATTTACGTGAATAAATAGACAGAATCTTGGTGTTTCCAATCTCATTCAAGCAAACATGAGGAACAGAATATAAAGATCAATTAGCTATTTTTGACAATTCAACGAAGGCAATACTTCTTCTGAACATCTAGGGTCTAGATCATATCTACTTATTGAAAACAGCTGTGAAAATCACCACATCGCAACATTCCATGGCAAACTTCAGACTTTCTTGCCGGCGGATTACGATCCAGCACATGTTTTTCTTTCAGAATCAATGGGAGACTTAGTGGGATTTTTGTCACTCCAGGTGTCGTGACACTCGCTATGGGCTAATCCCCTCTATATTCTTAGTTGGGGATAAAGAGAGAGCGAGAGATAGAGAGGAGACCAACCCTCTCTCTCTCTCTCTCTCTCTCTCTCTCTCTCTCTCTCTCTCTCTCTCTCTCTCTCTCTCTCTCTCTCTCTCTCTCTCTCTCTCTCTCTCTCTCTCTCTCTCACTACGCCCAACTAAGAATATAGCGTGATAAGCCCCTAGCGAGTGTCACGACACCTGGCGTGACAAAAATCCCACTAAGTCTCCCATTGGCAGGGAAACTCTACCCGAAAATGTAAGGTGACATCTAATAGGGCTTTATATGCATGGGGAAGGGGCTGGGCGTATTCTCGCCATAGGCTGGGCGTGTTTCTGCCACAGAGAGTAAAAAGCCCGTATCTGATACGTTTTCCCCCAAAGAGCTTTTTCTCTTAAAATTATAATATTTTTCTCTTGATTTTTTTGGGGTGTATATTCAGGACTGTTTATAATTAAGAGGCTCTATGTGTCAGTTATAAACGCGAAATAAGAAAATGCTTCCAATCATAGAGCCTAGTCTGGGCTTATTACCCCCTCTTCTCCCATACTCCTTGTTTCACTTTTGTTAACACTTTCACCGCCAGCCATATTCCAGCCACAAATGTCCATTACATTTACCTGGGTGGAGAACAAAATCCATCTGCAGTATTGGGGATTCTTCTGTGACAGATACAAAACAAGGTCTATCCTTACTCCCCAAAACTAAGACAATAGGTTCTTTGGATAATAAACACCAATTTGATGCCTTTTAGTGACATAGGTGTTAAATCACTGTAGTGCTAAAATGCGACTTTGGCGGTGAAAGGGTTAACTGAGCACGAAAATAGAACGCCGTCATCATTTTGTTCTGGAAGCACGATTATGAATGAACCAGCCTGACTATTATGATTGCATGTTGACGAGACTTTCCTTTTAGAAAGAGATTATTTCCTGTAAAATGGACAGTAAAAATATTGAGAGAGAGAGAGAGAGAGAGAGAGAGAGAGAGAGAGAGAGAGAGAGAGAGAGAGAGAGAGAGAGAGAGAGAGAGAGAGAGAGAGAGAGCATTTATACCATTTTGTTGCTACATGTAAAATCAGTTCTGATATCACAGGTGCTGTAGACACAGAAGTCTTCATCACTGTGGTCACGGCAGTCATGGCGATGGTCACACACCAGCGTGTAAGGCACGTGATCTACGTCATTGGCGCAGGTGAACAACGGCTGGAGTGGCGTCCGATCCACTGCGCAAGAAATCACGCCGTCATCAACTCTGCCCCAACAGTTACTGCTTACGTCACAGGCAAGGAGGGTGTGAGTCAAGTGACGATCAGGACAAGGAAGGTAACGATCTTTTCCGATCCTCCATTCTGAAGAGTTGGTTCGAAGCGCCATTTTCCGTTTTGATTGTGTTAGTGGTACCGGTCTTCTGAGACTCTCTGACACTTCACAAAGGTAGTCAAATATTCCCATGGTGTAGCTATAGAGCGTTATCGAAGTCCTGTCAATTACCTTTGCCAGCCCTTCAAACTCAAGGTAAGCACATGAAGCCAAGCATATATCTTGAAACCTACTTATAAAAGATCCCGTAATATAGGCAATGTTCCCATCCAAGTGAATCCACATGTTTCTGTAGCTGTATTGTTAACATCAGCATCATCGATTATCAGAATCAATCCTCACATACTTATTTACTGCAATGATTGTATATAGCAAAGTTTGCATTTAAAGGAAAGTAACATGTAATGTTACTTATAATAGGTGTACCCACAAAAACGGTCAAAATTCAAAGTAGCCAAAAACCGAATGCATATTTCTATTAAAAAAAGCCCGTAATATTACTACTGGCAAAAAGTTAAGATCCAGCTCTCATTTTGACGTCCCTTCTTGTTATTGTAATTAATAGACCTGAAACAAATTAACAATTACCCAAACCCTGTTACAAACATTGACCAGACACACCCAAATGGACGCACAACACCAAACAACCCAATGCTTTACAAGATGGGGTTCAGCTGCACGTGCCAAAAGCATGAAAAATCTGCAATCTGTGTGGCTGTGGTAGCAAATGTGTTTGAAAAAAGGGCGAAGTGTCCATGTTGGTTCATGATGCACGTGCCGTCTTTGGCTATAAATCAGTAGACTGAATAGCCTTTCAAGCCAGTTCAAAAAGCATGGTTCATAGACAAAGACTGGACACTGCAGATCGTGGAAGCGCCTTAGCGTTGATTGACGAGGGGATTTTCTGGCCGCGAGGTTGCCAGGCGTCTCAACGTGTCTCACTCCGTTATCCAACGTCTCTTAGAGAGGTTCCAGGCAACTGGAAGTGTACAGGATCGGTCACGACCAGGTCGTCCTCGGTGTACCAACAGACAGGATGACCGATTCCTCTTGCTGTCCGCCCTACGCAATCGGACCGTCACCTCATCCACCCTGAGGCGTGAGCTCATGCAGGCTTCGAACGTCAATGTCAGCAGAAGGACAGTTTGCAACCGTTTGCACGAGTTCTCGCTGTCTTCCCGGAGACCAGCAGTCCGAGTACCCCTAACTCCAGGTCACCGCAGAGCCCGTGCAGACTGGAAGTGTCGTGGACGATTATCTACAGCAACAGGGGATCATCAGGATGCAGTGGCCATCTCGTTCACCCGATCTGGCTCCAATTGAGCACCTTTGGGATGTCCTTGGCCGGAGGGTAGCCAACAACCACCCTCCTGTTGACGTGGCCCAGCTCGTTCTTTTCCTTCAGGAGGAGTGGCAGGCCATACCGCAGGACACTCTACGGACCCTGGTGGACTCCATGCGTCGACGCTGTGCTGAATGCCTGGCAGCAAACGGTGGCCACACGCGGTACTGAGTGGTGCAGTTTTCACTGGTGGCTTTTGTGACTTTGCTGGAGGAGGGTGACTGGACATTAAAGCTCACTGTTCGCGTCCGAATTGTTGATTTCGTTCAATGTTAAAATGAATTTGTTGTTGAATAAATTTTGATCATTCTGAAACAGGTTTTCTTGAAATTTGCTGTGGTGTTGTGGTCTGGGAGACGTCTTTGGAAGTGGCCCTTAACTTTTTGCCAGTAGTATATTAGAAACTCACATGCAATTTTTTAGTTAAATCTCTTCATTACTTTATAAGATAATTGCTTTTAAAGATACAATATTTTGCGCAATTTTGGAAAAGTGCAAAAACTGCTGCTTTGAAAGTCGCATATCTCAAAGATTAATTAATTTTCAGAGTTGAAACTTTTTTTTTTCTATTAGTCGGCAACGTATACGACATGCCCATTTTTTTCTGTCAAATCAAAATGTACAGTAAAAAGAAAGGCTAAAAACGGTAATATCGCTTTTGTCCAATAGGCAAATGTCAGCACAACTGACACTAAAATTACACTATCTATAAAACTTCTGGACCGACAGCAATAAAACTGGTATGCAGGGATTCAGCATCAACTAAAGACTACGAAAAAGCTAACAGTTGTATAAGTTATAAGATTCGCCTAGCGACTGGTAATTGTTATGTCCTCATAAAGTGTAAAGCGAAAGAATAGTCAGCAGTGACCTGGACCTGTATTCACGTTGAGATAGCATGAGAGTTAGCATGATGCTAACTTAGAAGCTCTTCCAATGTCCTATAGGATTTAATAGGACTTTTGGAAGAGCTTCTAAGTTAGCATGATGCTAAGTCTCATGCTATCTCAACGTGAATACAGGCCCTGATTAATATACGGTCGGAAGGAAGGAAGTAAGGTTGAAATAATTATTTGTTGATGCTTTACTGTTTGATTTGTCTTTGCTTTTTCGAAGAAAAAAAGGCTGTGTCACCAACAAAATGTAATTGTAGGCCCTACATCTGTGAGCCAACTTTGTGTAGTCCCAGTTCTATAAGAACAGGACGACATTATTATTTCTTTTCTGGTCGATTGCTCAGACCAGTCTATGAACCTAGATGTATCTTTTGTTGTTTCATCTGGGGTTGTTACTTCCCTTGATTTATGTGACTAACTGATACAGTCCCATTTTGGGAGTAACTTCCGGAATTGTAGTAGGAACTGATCGACGTTGATACGTACACGAATGCTTTGCTGTCCGCAGTACATGGTTCTGGTCGGATTACGTTGAATGGAGCCTATCAGTAAAGGCTATAAACTCAACTGAATAGGGAGAGCGCACTTGGAGTTTCTATATTTATTTATTATGATCTTTTACTGTCAGGATCTTATTGACGGTTATTATTAAGTAAACCATAGGCTTTTTCGCAGTATCCAGGGGAGACCAATCCGGCTACCGTAGCGGTCACTGGGGACAAACCCCGCACGGAATCCCTGAGAAGCTGATAACTGACAATGGGCGACAGTTTGTGAGCCACGAGTTCAAAGGCTTTGCAAATGTATGGAACTTCACTGACGTGGCAAGCAGCCCATACTACCCCAGATCAAATGGCCTTGCAGAAAATGCAGTCAAGCAGGCCAAACAACTCCTGGAAAAGAGCAGGAAAGACGGGTCTGACGTTCTCCTGGGCCTCCTCAACTTGATAAATACACCACGGGACAGCATGGGCTCACCTGCCCAACGCCTCCTATCCAGACGCACCCGCACCACCCTCCCAACAAAGTTGCTGAAACCCAAAGCGCTGACGACATCAAAGGTCGCCGCACAGCTGAAGAAGGCCCGTCAGCAACAGAAGCGCAACCATGACAAGTCAGCAAGGGATTGGAGGCCCCTGAGGCCCCTGAAGCCACATGAAGTGGTGCGAATGCAGACACCCAAGGGCTTCCAGAGACTGGCAGTAGTGAAGTCAGCTCGTGACTCTCCTCGATCCTACGTTGTCACATCGTCAGGGAGGGACTACGTGTTGAACCGCTAACACCTTCTGCCAGTCAACGAGCCCAGACCACCAAACCCCAGCCCCGGCAGCAGCCTGACGAACCCAACTGGTGGTGGTGGTGCCTCACTGACAGCCCCATGCCCTACCCAGCGACAGCCACTCGAACCCCAGCCAGCACATCTGGGTAGCGGTCCATTTCCCTTACCACCCCAAATCAACCGCTTACCCCCTGCTCCTTGAAGCGCCCACCAACCCAAGTTCTCCAAAGCACCCCCACCCCCCAGCATCCCAAAGCGTCTCAGTGGTCAGCAGACGTCCATCCAGTACGACGCCTCTGGTCTCATGCAGCCCTCACCTCCTGCCGCTGCATACAACCAGGCAGATCCGACTCCACTCCATACCGAGGCCACACCCAACGGTCCGGGCCAGATCCAGACTTCAACTCAGTTGGTGGTCACCCGCTACGGAAGAATTGTGAAGCCAAACCCCAGATACCTGAACACTTAAGTGCTTGCTGATTAAATTCCCTGATAGTCTATTACATAGGGGGTTTCTGTTGTATTTTAAAACTTTATTTCATTCAGTGAGTTTTTGTTTGTGTATTTATAGTTTACATTACAAGTAATAATTTTTGTTATTGTTGTTTATTCACTTTTATTCTCGATTAAGAAATTCCTTTGTAATCTAAAGTTCAAATTTGAGTATTTGGAGAGAGTAAAGGAAATAAGAAAGACACTTATTGTGGTTCCAGTATGAGAAAGACACTATAACTTTGAAGCAAGCATGTGAAAGACACAATGATTGTGGTTCCAGCACAAGATTCTCGCTTGCACTACTTCACGTCATTGTTTAGTTTAGCCAACTCCCTCCTTGGTAAATCTAAGTCCACACCTCTACCTTCCTCTATCCCTGTGTCTGAACTCCCTCAACATTTCTCTGATTTCTTTCACAGCAAGATAGCCACTATCCGCCAAAATCTTGATTCTCAATCTGCTCCACCATCAACAGTCCCTGATCCCTCCTTTTCTGGCAGTATGTGGTCTGAGTTCCGTTCTGTTTCCTATGAAGAGGTTAAGAAGATTTTGACCCAAACTCAGACTAAAACCTGTGAACTAGACCCTCTACCTTTGTCTCTCTTCTCCCAGTGCCTTGATGATCTCCTTCCTTACTTTACATTCATCATCAATGAGTCTCTATGTTCTGGCTGCTTTCCATCTCATTTCAAATCTGCAGTTGTCAAACCTCTCTTAAAGAAGCCTAGTCTTGATCCTGAAAATCTAAAGAATTATTGGCCTGTGTCTAATCTTTCATTCCTTTCTAAGCTTACGGAAAAGGTGGTTCTTAAACAGCTGTCTGACCATCTTCAGGTAAATGATCTCTACTACCCAAACCAGTCTGTTTATCGAGCAGGTCACAGTACTGAGACAGCCCTCTTGAAGATAACGAACGACCTGCTCACTGCCTTGGATGAAAACAAGGTTTCTCTTCTCTCTCTCCTTGATCTTTCTGCAGCGTTTGATACTGTTGACCACTCTATCCTCATTTCTAGACTTCACACCTCCTTTGGTCTATCTGGGGCTGTTCTTTCCTGGTTTTCTTCCTACCTGTCTGATCGCACACAGACAGTTGTTGTCAATGGTTCTTCATCTCTTCCAAAAGGTCTTCAGTTCAGTGTGCCGCAAGGTTCAGTCTTAGGCCCTATTCTTTTTGTTCTTTATACCCAACCTCTCTCCGCCATCATCAACCAGCATTCTCTTCTACATCATAGCTTTTCTGAAGACAATCAGCTGTACATTTCTGCCCACCTGAGTCAGTTAGATCAAATGATTTCTTCTTCTAAGTTGTGCATCTCTGCTGTTAAAACATGGATGTTTTGCAACAAACTGCTGCTAAATGCTGAAAAGATAGAGATGATTCGTGTAGCCTCTAACCACACAATTATAACTCAAGTTCTCCCAGGTTCTGTCGACATTGATGGCACTGAGATCAAGCTGTCAGCATCTGTCCGCAGGCTAGGTGTTACTTTGAACCAAACCCTCTCTTTCAAACAGCAATTTTCCAATGTTTGCAAGTCTTGCTATCTAGAACTTGGAAGAATTAGTTCAATCCGCCGTTTCCTCTCTCAAGATGCCCTGAAGACTCTAGTATGTGTTTTTGTTCTGTCTCGCCTTGACTACTGTAACTCACTTCTTGCTGGCTGTCCATCATCTCTAAGCTCCAACGGGTCCAGAATAATGCTGCTCGTCTCATTTCTCGCTCCCCTAGGTACGATCATATTACTCCGGTTCTTCGTTCTCTACATTGGCTCCCAGTTCAATCACGTATTGACTACAAAATTCTCCTCCTTGCCTTCAAGTCACTGAATGATCAAGCTCCCTTATATCTCTCTGATCTCCTTCATCTCTATGTCCCAGCTCGCCAACTGCGTTCGTCTTCTGATTCTCGTCTCCTCTCCCCTCCCTCCATCCGTCTCAAATCTGCTGGCCAACGTTCTTTTTCCTGTCAAGCACCATCTCTTTGGAATTATCTGCCTTCTCCTCTCCGACACTCAAACTCAGTCTCCTCATTCAAAACCTCTCTTAAAACCCATCTTTTTCCTGCTGCACCCTAAATATTTGATCAGTTGTCTATCTTGTGTGCACGTGAGGGGAGATTGAATAAGAGGTTTGTGCTGTGCTTTGTGGTGTGTGTGTGTATGTGTGTGTGTTCTGTGTGTGTGTGAGCATGCATGTGTGCACACATGTGTGCTTGTGGTTTTTTTGGTTCTGTGGGTTGTGTGTCGGTGCACGCATGTGTGTGTGTTTGTCTGTCTGCGTGCGTACATTGTGTGTGAGGGTGTTTCTGTATGTGTTGGTGTGTGTGGTCAGACGTGCGGCTCAATTGATGTGTGCTTACTTAATGGGGGATGAACGAGTCGGTGTTGTTAAATGTGTGTGTGTGTGTGTGTGTGTGAGAGAGAGAGAGAGAGAGAGAGAGAGAGAGAGAGAGAGAGAGAGAGAGAGAGAGAGAGAGAGAGTTGCTTTGTATTTATGCGTTGTTGCTGGTTGGTGTCATTCTTGAATGCTGTTTTTGTTGTCTATTTGTTGATGAACAATTGATTGTAAAGCGCTTTGGGCTCATCTGAGGTAAAGCGCTATATAAATGTACAATTATTATTATTATTATTATTATTATTATTATTATTATTATTATAAAGCTTTGGTGACAGTAGTTTAATTAATAATTGTTTTCAAGTAATTAATATTTTGTTTAATAACCTTTTGTTGGATGTTCTTAAATAAAATTCCTTGAGAAGGAAGATGTGAAACAGTTAAGTTCTTTATTTGTATAGTTTCGGGTGGACAGACGGCGTGAGCCGGCAGACATGTACTGCACCTCGGAGAGTCGTGTAAACACTGTCTGGAATTGTCATCTGGTCTTGGTCTGTTGTTTGTATGGCAGACATCGTTACAATACAAATCATATAAAATAAAAGTAACATTATTTAATGACACATGAGAGAGAGAGAGAGAGAGAGAGAGAGAGAGAGAGGAGAGAGAGAGAGAGAGAGAGAGAGAGAGAGAGAGAGAGAGAGAGAGAGAGAGAGAGAGAGAGAGAGAGAGAGAGAGAGAGAGAGAGAGAGAGAGAGAGAGAGAGAGAGAGAGAGGGCAGATGGAGAAGACAAAAAGACGGAGACACGTGGGCAGGGCAAACTTTAACATGAATAAGATGAAGAGGCAGATAGAGAGAGGGGGTGGGGGTGGGAGGGGAGGGAGAGAGACAGATGGGGGGAGAGAGAGAGAGGAGAGGGGGGAGAGAGAGAGAGAGAGAGAGAGAGAGAGAGAGAGGACAGACAGACAGGCAGACAGAGCGTAAGGAAATAAAGAGAACATAATCAATAAAATTCATAAGATAAAAGCACTAAAATAACAATAAGCAATATAAATTCAAATTTCTAAGATAAAAGCACTAATATCTTAAGCAATATACATTCACATTTCTAAGATAAAAGTACTAAGACCTTAAGCTATACAAATTCACATGTCTTACAAAATGTTGCAAAAATTATGCATATAAAGACACACAAACTCATGCGCATGACTGACATCAGGGCACAAACGGTGTTTTACAGATGTTTTTTTAAGAGGTGTGTTTTCAGGTGTTTTTTAATGGTGAGTAGAGACTGAATTTGGCGGAGAGTTATTGGTAGAGAGTTCCAAGTGACGGGTCCAAAGACAGAGAACCTTCTTTTGCCAAAGGAGTTTAAAGGGAAGCGGGGAACAGAGAAGGTTGGCATCCTGAGATCGTAGAGCTCTTGAGGGTGTGTAAGGACAAACAAGATCAGATAAATAGGATGGCATGCAGATTGACGATCTGAAAACAAATGATGAACATTTTATACTGAATGCGGGCTCTCACTGGGAGCCAGTGCAAGGTCTTCAGTAGCTCAGTAGCACTGGGTATTTTACTTTTTCTAAGAACAAGTCTGGCAGCGTGATTTTGAATGCGTTGGAGTTTGGCTATCAGCTTTTCTGGAAGATCAGCCAAGAGGGAGTTGTAATAGTAAAGTCTAAAATGAATTAAAACAGACGCATAGTTTGTTTGCAGAGTCAACTGAGAGATAAGAACGAATTTTGCCTATTCTTCTGAGCTGAAAGTACAAAACTTTGCCGAGGTGGTTCGCGTGTACTTCCATAGTAAGGGACTGACCTAGAAAAATCCCCAGGTTTTTCACAGATGAAGAAAATTGAATCTCAGATTTATGCACAGACATGGTTTTCAGTGTAATACCTTTGCATTTTGATTTGGATCCTACGTATTTGTGCGTACATATATACACTGGTCAAAATTTGCTAAGGATAGACTTTTATAATCTTGATTGCTTAAAGGTGGTGTAATTATAATCAATAAAAATTATATGACCGGAAAGAGCAATCATCCGTGAACACAAGCTCCCTCAAACTTGTTTTTATCCAGCTTCCTGTTCACGTGCATCGCGTGATTTTCGCATGCCACCCCCCTCGTTGTAATGGATTGAAAACATAAAAGTGAGTAAAATTGTCAGAATCAACGACATTTCTTGCTCACATCGTAAACGTCGTACAAGAGACAAAGTTTCATGGCCGAAGTGAGATAATGACGTCATTTGACACGCGAAGAGTTGTCTTTCTGTGTTGCCATGCTGGAGAACAGCTGTTCAGACTCGTTGTGTCATTCATGTTTGGATTTCAAAATGTGTCGCTTCCAGAGCTTGGATTCACTGCCATGAGGCTGGTACTGCTGCTAGACGTCATGAAGGTGGCTGAATTTGCTTTTTTTTTAGGCCTGCCCAAATCGTTTCACACAACGCTTTCTGGTAGCATTTTGATTTGCTGAATGCCTCAGTACAAAACATTTCCATCTAAACTGTGAGGAACGGACTCCATGATGCTGCCTTTATTCCCTCTGGGCATGTTTGGGCATCCTGCTCATTCCAGCTCATGAGCAGTGCTGTCTTTTGAGAGCCCAGAACCACACCATCTGGACATGATGAAACTGGGCATACATTCTTTTCACCAACGAGTTCAGATTCATTCTTAATTTCATGGATGGTCTTGCTATGGTTTGGAGATTCTTAGGAGAGTGTTACCAGGAAATGTAAGTCAGAGAGCATGACAAATCGAGAGGTGGCTCTTTGGCGGTTTGGGCCTGTATCGGCATGGTCGGGAAAATTGTGTCACAAATTCCTCAAAAGGAATCCATGATAGCTGTTCCCTACAGGGATGAGGTCATCGATGTCCCCGTCAAATCTTCTGCTGGCATAATCCGAGATGACCTCATCTTCATTAATGATAATGCACCTTTTCAACGAGAATGGGTTGTTGACGCGCACCTGCAGCAGGAGATCATCGTCCATATGAGGTAGGTTTCCCAATCCAGAGACCTCAGTCTGATAGAACAATGTTGAAACATGCTCCAGACAGCCGTTGTTAGCAGCTCAGAAGTCTACATGACCTAGAACAGTGCCTTTTAGAGGAGTGGAACACCCTGGATCAGCAGGAGCTTCAAAAGCTCCTCCAGAACACAAAATGGCGTTTCCATGCTGGAATTGCAGTGGGTTCTCGCACATGTTTATCCATAACTTTTCTTGCCACAAAAAGCAAACAATTTAAAAATGAAAAATTCGCTGCATTTGGTTGTTTTATGCATTTTGAAGGAGTATCACAAACATTCCTTGAGGTAAGCCCAAAAAAGGCCCTTTCTCTATCAAAATGTGAAGACAACATTTTAATTAAACTGAACAAGCAAAAAAGTAATGACTTTATGTTTATCTTTGATAATTTTGTATGCTTAAGATAATATCCTTAGCAAATTGTGAGCAGTATACTTCTATAAATAGAAGCTGGCCACCACCAAAGAAGAAGAAGAACGTTGTGTAAAACTAATTCAGAGGAGTGTGAACCAGAGATTTAGTGTGACGTCAATAAAACGAGATCTACATGCTGCACGCACAGTAGTGACAGTCGTACGTCTTCTTTGGTTGTTCCTTGCCCATTTTATTTGTAGTGAATATTTAGTGTGTTTAAACCTCCATGGTTTTTAAAAATCAAATCAGCCCGGAAATAGAAGCAATCACTTTTCGCGACTCCGCACGGTGGAGATAAACAAGCGCATTCACTCATGCAAGTAGGCTTCAATGAAACGGCGAATAGGCCCTGCTCAGACAGTTTCTTGTCATATGAGCGCAGATGCGTCATGCCGTCACTATGTCCCTAGAAATAGTTAGGCGCAGCATGTTCATCTTCGACTGAAGAAACTCTTTGTAAGAGTTTCTAGAACGAGGGCAGGAGAATGGACCAGTAAGGCAGAAACATAATAGATGACAGTAAGCAAAGGGAAGAGGCAGAGTCAAAGAGAGTAACAGATTAGAGAAAGTTACAGGCACAGAACTTCTAGAAGGTGGGGGAACTATTTGTATTTAATACCCCCACCCCCACCCCCAGATAATCCCACGGCCCTACATGGTGCACTTCCAATTATCAATTCCGGTTAGGTTTCACAATGGTATGCCTAATGTTGCAAGTCTGTTGTCTTTTGTTTTTAATAGCGAAGATTCAAAACATGAATGCAATCTGTATCGTCAGTTTTGAGCTATCGAAGACTGAAATGCGACCAACAACTTCGGCCTTTTTTGCTATGTTTCTGCGATCATTTGGCACACTGGTTTAATACTGCAAATTGGGCATAAGAGCAGTGTCCTTCAATTTTCCTGCAAATGTAATCGAAATTGGATGGACAAACAAGACATGATGAAAACGGAAATTGATGAACAAACAGTTTCCATAAATTTGAGTAGGTTAACTTCCAAACATATCATCACCAAACCCCTTTCGGATTTGGTCACCTTAAAGACCCTGCAAGCAACCACGTCGAGCATGGATAAATAAATTTTATTATTAATCAATCAATCAAAATATTTATTGTCTTTAAAACATAAAGAAATTCTTTGTCTGGCATGCACATAAAACACATATACAAATAGAGACAATAAGACAATATACAGTAAATACATCATATGAATTAAATTACAATACCATATAACACACACATACACACACACACACACACACACCACCCCCCCCCCCCCCCCACACGCACACACCACCCCCTCCCCTTCCCCACAACATATTTTTCAAAAACTCCACCCTCAACCATGCCTTTCCCCCCTCACACACACACACACACACACACACACACACACACACACACACACACACACACACACACACATACATACACTCACACACACACACACACACACACACACACACACACACACACACACACACACACATACATACACTCACACACACACACACACACACACACACACACACACACACACACACACACACACACACACACACACACACACACACACACACACACACACACACACACACACACACACACACACACACACACACACACACACAGAGAGAGAGAGAGAGAGAGAGAGAGAGAGAGAGAGAGAGAGAGAGAGAGAGAGAGAGAGAGAGAGAGAGAGAGAGAGAGAGAGAGAGAGAGAGAGAGCTAAACAAATAATTTGTATAAAAGTAATAATAGGACAACAAACAAAATTTATAAAAGGGGGTACATAAAAACAAGGTTTAGATTATAAAAGCCAATGCTGAATACTAGAACAATGTAAACTAATGTATTCTAAAGTCAACACACATTCACCCTGGGTCTCTCTCTCCCTCTCTCTCACCAGAAAGACAGCCTTTTCAAGGATAGGAACACTCACTTTGCTTTGGTTTCCTAGAAATCAAACCCTCAAAACGGCGATTCCTCCTTGGGGGAGATGCCGGAGAAAGAAACCATTTTGGATGGGGTGGGTGGAGGCCACTTATTGTTTTTGAAGCGGTTTTTTCTTTTTAGTGCACTAAAAGAAAAAGTGGAACTATTTCCTTCGTTGTGAGCGAAACTCCTTTTGGTAAACTGTAAAAAAAAAAAAAAAAAAAAAGGCTTGTATTGTGGAATTTTCGTGCAAACGATTTGGTCTAAACTCAGGCGGCCATTAGAAAAGAGAAGCCACATGCCTTCTCTTACACTGAAAGAATTTGTCTCCCAGCACCTCCGCCATGGAGGAATCGCCGATTTCACGGTTTGATTTCTAGGAAACCAGAGCAAAGTGAGTGTAAAGTGTAAAGGGTGTTTTCCTGGTGATCTCGACGTGTTTCTGGAAAACCCCATTCGTCAGGGTGCCCCTTTAAGGGTAACAAATCCAAAAGTTAGTTTTGTGACGTTATTTCCCGTTTGGGTTAATCCGTGAACACAATTTTACCTCCTGGTTCTTAGCCAGGGCATTTCCGGTTGGGTATTAATCGAGTGTGTTGAAAATTTACTTTAAAAGAAATGCTGAAATGATTAACTTATTTGGTTCCTGAGTTATCAAAGATTAAAATGTTGATCTCCAAATTTGCAGCTTTTGGGTCGTATTCCAGCAAAATTTCGGCCAAGTCGTTTAATGCTTCAAGTTTCTAGCTATTACCCTCATGGTCCTGCAACTTTCCTAAAATTTCATCCAAATCGGAGCACACAAAAAGTCACAAAAAGAAAATTTACAGTTTTGTACAAGAAACAACACTAGTATTCCCACATAGAGGGGAGATTTCTAATTCAAAATTCAAAGATCACTGCACCAGACAGTATTGTCCCTAAGAGCGATTGCATTGAGAACGTAAAACTTTCTTATCGCTATTTGAAAATTAACCCATTACATGTAAGGTACAGAAGTGTCGACATGAATGATCCCAATCCAAATGAAGGAAGTTCTTGACTGACCAAACAAGACTTTTTTGACTGCCTCCATTTCCAGATAGGAATTGAGACTGGCTAGATGACCTCCAAGACGCCTGCAGTTCATTTCTGCTTTGTTCCATGTCACATATTTCTGTCCACTGTAGTATTGTACAGGGTGAGAAAACCTTTTTGAAGGGTTCATAACGTAGATGTAACAACCCTTACCAATCGTCACCCGTCCAAGTCCACAGTCAGCAGTGGTGTAGGAGCAGTGTTCTTCATCCTCCATATCAATACAGTCTACCTGCATGTCACATGGAAAACTATCCCGCAAGTCACCTGATTGAAAAATAGAGCAATTCCATAGACCTTGCGTGTTCTGTTTTGGATGGGAGGATCTAAGATAAAAGAAAAATGGTAGTTTAAATGCAGTACTAATTACTGTGCCAACACTAACAAACCGCACTATGAGACCACTTGAGTCAGGATCATAGAGACCTAGACCGGGTAGACTATATAAACCACAATATGTCAGCTCACTGAGAAGTATTCTGTATGGCGCATCGTCGTAAATGTAAATAACAGACATCTTGCACGAATGCGGCGCTCTTGGGTGATCATGACCAAGGTGAGCGGTGCTTAGAATGATCACGTGCTTTGTTGGAACAGAAATACGAACCCCGGTGTCCATAGCAAACCTCACTGGTGTCACCCCATCCCAGCCTGGTGTTGTTACATAACCTGGAAACAGGGCGGTTAGTACACCGTTATTGTAGACAAACCCAGTCACAATAACATCAAAGATATTCTAAAAGGGTAAGATGGATTACTTAAGAGCTCGGCGAACCGGGCTGATAGAGTTATCGTTAGTGTCGACAGTACACCATTCACAGTGACGGCTATCCAAAAACTCAGACTGGAACTTGAACGGAGAATTCAACTGGCCTATCCACGTGTAAAATGTGTCCTGTTTAAAAGGGACATAACCAGTGTTTCTGTCCTCACTACTCATATAGGGAAAAGAGACCGGATGCATATCTTCCCCTATACAGTCTTTGACAACATAACAAGTGTGTCGCCGAGTGGGTGACATAGTCCCCCGTTTGTGACATATCCTTAGGACAGACAGACAGACAACAAAAAACAAAAAACAAAAAACCCTGCGTCGATCGGACAAAAATAGGAAAGACAGAATACCTCGATACATCATAGCATACACATTCACATTAACGTCTAAATAACGGTTTAAAAAATCAGAACTGTTCTCTTTAATTACTTTAAGACAGCCCAACAAATGAATGAGAGAGTGACAGGGGGAGAGAACGAACGAACGAACGAGCGAAACATTTTAATGAATAGGCCGTTGCCCGTGTCATAAGGAACCAGAGAGGAAGGGTCGCCCCAAAAAATCAAAACAATAATCTTTTATATTAACAAAATCTAATACATTAAACTTTCAACAAACATAAGCAAAACATATGTAATTTTGTATCAAAGAGTAGCTGCGAGTTAGCAAATCAACTGCAACATCATTTGGAATGTACATTCAAAACAGAAAAAAAATCAATACAGTAACAGAAATGAAATCTGAAAGAAAAGTTTGTGGCATATATATATTAGAGAGCAATAGAAAGCATATTACTAATTAAACATGCTGCATAACTTGGTTTCTAAGATTAAATGCTTTTGACAAGCATAAAGCAAGAGGCATACATATTCTCGAATTAGAAAGCAACATGGTTAACTTGAAAGCATGGGTTTTATATAATATTTTTTTCTGGAATGTATATTTGACGAAGAGTTTTGTATTATTCACAAACAAGAATTAAATGAAGTTCAGTTTCTTCGTCACCATGACAAAATGGACAATTGTTATCTCGATGGAGTGAATATCTGTAACGGTGAGGTTTTAACGGTGATACACCAAGTCTTATTCTTGTTAAATATTTTCGTAGAATATGATTTTGAATTGTATACATATATTGTAGAACTTCACACAATTGTCCAAAAGATCAATAGAATGTGTATTATCCATTATATTGGAATCAAGATCCTGCAAACAACAATCAAACAGTCTTGGCTTAAAAACAGAAAGGAAACACTTAATATTTCCTACTCCCTGATTATCCCAGACATAACGAAAACCCAATTCTTTTCCCCATTTGAATGAAATGCATGTAACATATTATAAGCTTTCTTTGGTATACGGTATTCTTCCATCATAGTAAGTTTTAACCAGTACTTTATACATTTTGTGTAAATTTGAATATACAATGCATATCTATTACTTTCACAATATATGAGAGCAGTGGGTGTCTGTATACTAACATTTAGTAGGCGTTTGATAGCAAACAAATGTAATCTTTCAATGGCAGTATGGTCTGCGGAAAGGCCCCAGACTTCTGCTCCATAGGTTAAGATTGGTTGAACTTGACAGTCAAATATTTTAAAGAACAGTTTCGGATCTTAGAATTCCAAAGATACATTTTCTAGCTTTTATGGCCATGTGTTGTAATGAGTATGAAAAGGTTAAACCTGTTGAAAAGATGACTCCTAGATACTTGTATTCGTTTACTATCTCTAGTTGTGTGCCATTATAAAACCATTTCTCTCTTGATGCGATGTAACCCCCATTTCTGAATATAATTATTTTAGCTTTATCAAGGTTTACTGTAAGTTTAAGTCTATTGGCTGAGGTACACACTACATCCAGTTGACGTTGGAGACCTAGTACCGAATGCGAAAGAAGAACTACATCATCGGCGAAAAGCAAGATTAACATTTGAATAAGATCAGGTGTTAGACTTATCCCATGTTTACCAGACTGCATGTCATCTGCAAGCTCATTAATAAAGAAAATAAAAGAGGGCTGCAGTTATGCTTCTGTGGAACCATGCTTTGTACGGACTCTAGCTGTAACAACTTTATACATGCTTCTGATGGCTTGATACATTTTACCTTGGATACCATTTTTACGCAATATTAACCATAATTGTTTTCTATCTATTAGGTCAAATGCCTTTTTAAAATCAATAAATGCTGCGTACAGGTTTGTGTTTTTACCAGAAGATAACTGTTTTTGCACTAATTAAAATAACGTAAATATTGGTCTACCATACTATTTTTGTATGAAGCTTGCTTGTGCTTCATTTAAGAGATTATTACTTAGTCCACATTACTTCTGGACTCTATTCTCACACACACACTCCCCTCCCCCCATATTAGTTTCACTGTGTGTTGACTGCAATGTGTACGTCAGCTTTGTTGCGAGAGAGAGAGAGAGAGAGAGAGAGAGAGAGAGAGAGAGAGAGAGAGAGAGAGAGAGAGAGAGAGAGAGAGAGAGAGAGAGAGAGAGTGTGTGTGTGTGTGTGTGTTGATGCTTTGTTCAACTGATTGTATTTTGTATTGTGTTTTTTGGGTGGGGTGAGTGGTGGTGATGGTAACGGTGTGTGTGTGTGTGTGTGTGTGTGTGTGTGTGTGTGTGTGTGTGTGTGTGTGTGTGTGTGTGTGTGTGTGTGTGTGTGTGTGTGTGTGTGTGTGTGTGTGTGTGTGTGTGTGTGTGTGTATGTGCCGGTACGTGCGTGTATGTGTGGGTGGGGTGTGTATGTGTATGCCTATTTGCATGTGCGTGAGCGATTATTTCGTGTTGTTGTTGAATTTGTTGCTTCTTAATTTGTTTTTTGTTAAGCGCATAGAGCTCCACATTGGTGGAGGAATGCGCTATATAAATGATTCACTATTATTATTATTATTATTATTATTATTATTTTCTACCCAATTAGCTAAACGTTTGTTGAGAATATAAGTGTATAATTTGCAGCTAATGTTCAGAAGAGAAATGCCTCTGTATTTGTCTGCTGAGCTGATGTCTCCTTTCTTATGCAAAGGTTGAATAAGTGACTCTGACCAGCTAAGTTGACAGGAAAGAGAGAGAGAGAGAGAGAGAGAGAGAGAGAGAGAGAGAGAGAGAGAGAGAGAGAGAGAGAGAGAGAGAGAGAGAGAGAGAGAGAGAGAGAGAGAGAGAGAGAGAGAACTAAGGGGGTTGGGGCGACCAAACAACTGACGGGAGGAAAAGATGAACAGGTAAACTACCGGATGAATGAGTGAGTTAGTTCATGTCCCTTTGGTACCTTCCAGAATTCCTGGCAAAGGCCCAAGAGCCTGAGTCACCATCTGCCTTTCTCACTGTTATAACTTTGTCTGACATTTGTTTTAGGTCAAAATGATATAGATCAATTTTTTTGTCCAGTCCGTTGCCTGAAGTACTATTCAGACAGAACATGTTCCCTCCGTTCTTCTCAAAGGGGACATTCCATCTCTTTAAACCCAGGTTACTTCTACTCTCTTACTGACGCCTCTATAGGTGCCCTCAATCTGCGACCCACAAGGTTAGGGGCACTAGCCACATAACCGCATTTAAGCACTGCTCCTCTCAAACATGTACCGTACAGTACCTTGTATAAGCCCATTATATAGTAAACGCCCACCCTCAACTTTGGAGCAATTTTTGTGCCTAGGGTACAGTACCTTGTAAACGTCCCTCCCCCCTCCCCTACTTTGAAGCCAACTTCGTGCATAGGGTAAAGTACCTTGTAAACGTCCATTCCTTATTATTGGTTCAGAATAAAAGAAAGAAATGACCAGCCATGTCAACATCCGCCTACTGTTGCTTCTGAGCGCTTTCTTGATACGCGTACTGGGTTCTACAAACTGTACTTTCAAATTAAAGTGTTGTCGTGTCGTGTTGGTGGCTGGCTTGCGGAGAGTGTGGCCAATCCATTTCCAGCGGCGCTGTTGGATCTCCACCCCAGCAGGCTGCTGTCGTGTTCGCTGCCACAGTTCCTCGTTTCTGATGGTGTCAGGCCAGCGCACTCGAAGGATTTTCCTCAGACGTTTGTTGAGGAGGGTCTGGATCTTCCTTGTGGTCGTTACCATGGTCCTCCACATTTCGGCCCCATGCAGCAGGACGGACTTCACATTGATATTAAAGAGCCTGATCTTGGTGTTGACTGACAGGTCTCTGGAAGCCCACACGTTCTTAAGTTATAAGGTTTTTAAGTGGGCCATAAAGAATAACACAAATGAAAAAGGAACGAAAGTGTTCAACCGAAGTTTTGTTGATTGGTCGAATCGGGCACATTGATGCCCGTCTTAGCTGCAAAATTGGCCGAACAGAGCGGAACTATCGGTTACAGTTTGCACAAGTTTTTGATATGGTAAATATACTATTGAACACTTGCTTTGCATTACGTTTTTGACAAACACTGTCGTATAGTCCATTGAATTTATTCAAATAAAAATATATCCATCTCATTGCTTGGTCATCTGACAACAAAACATAATCAATAACAATAGAGTTTTGAACCGTTACAAGATTTGAACATCTCAAAATCAAGCCTACCCTCAAATTTTAGGGTTTTCGGCATATGGGGCAAAACTTCTTTGAATTGAGAACTTTGCAAATTCTTGAGAAACAACAGAAAATTGGCTGTTAATAAAGTGTGTGACCTCCACGCACCCCAATGACAGCCCGACAATGCCTGCTCACAGAGCAGATAAGATTTCAGATAGTCTGCTAGGGAATCCCATCCCACTCCTCCTGAAGGGCCTTCCCAAGCTCAACCAGGGTTTGTGGATGGTTGATACGTACACAAACGGCTCTTCCAATTAGTCCCAAACATGCTCAATTGGATTTAAATCAGGAAATATGGCTGGCCACCCCATTTGCTCGATTTATTCGTCGTCCAGGTACGGTTCCACAACGTGTGCTCTGTGTGGACGGGCTTTATCATCCAAGAGGATGAACTCTGGGCCAATAGCTCCAGTGTGGGATGCTACGTATGGATCAAGGATTTCATCCCGGTATCTGGTTGACGTCATTGTTCCGTTCAGGAGCACGTGGAGGTCGTTTTTTTCCTGCACACTGATTCCATCACAGACCATGAGTGGGCCTCCTCCATAACGGTCATGCTGGGCCACGAAAAGTCGTGGAATCGCGCAAAAAATGTGCATAAAGTGAACAATACTCACTCCATCAACACTATATGGAAATTGATTACTGAAGCCAGTGTAAGTATCAATCAACCACAAATGCAAATCAAGCAATACGTTTACACAATGTTCAAAACAAAACATGATGCAAAGCAAGTGTTGAGCAGTATATAGTAACCAAACAGGGAGTATAATAAACGCTCCACATATTGATACAATAAGCCATTTAACCAACTCACCTTTCAATGGATTTTTAAACGTCGTTTGTAGCAGTTGAAATGTTTCCGATACACTAGAAAAGCGAATGATGGAACTGTAGTCATTGTTTGATGATCTTTCACAACAAGTCAAACGAATTATGACATGTTTTCCATTGCGGGAAAATAACTTATATCGTGTAATTTCACTATGAAATACTTGTGAGTCGAAAATGTCTGTCCTCCTACTTCCTAGGTGTCCATTTAAGGAACATGATGACATACTAGTCCAACGAGTCCAATACATATGATAGAAATGAAAAATAAAATGTGGAAATGGCGTAATATAGATAGCACACGAGTGACATCCTTTTAAGGCGTTTGAAGGAAAGTGAGACAAATTGAAAGACAAAGAACCAGACATGGCTTTGAAATGCAAAGATCCCCTTTTTATCAGACACTTCGTTATGTTGCGGGTGGTTAAGGTCAACGATGGAGGTGGTGGCGATACAAAAGGCAAGGAAGTGAAGTTTACCATATTATTATCATGTTTCACACGCTTCCCATGTCCGTTGACACTGTTGAACTGATGTTGTGTTGGGACCGTCGTTGTGGCTGTAACAGGGGGAAAAGTTAAACAGACACACACACCTAAACATCTAACATATGGATAACACATATTTAACTGTGTTCTTACTGTGTTTTTAATGGTTTGATTATCTGACAGCATCAAAAACATTTTTTTTAATAGTGCTGTGTTGGAACCGTCGTTGAGGCAGTAACGTTAAACAGACACACACACCTAAACATCTAACATATGGATAACCCATACTGAACTGTGTTCTTACTGTGTTTTTAATGGTTTGATTATCTGTCAGCATGAAAAACATTTTCAATAGTGCTGTGATGGAACCGTCGTTGAGGCTGTAACAGGGGGAAAAGTTAAACAGACACACACACCTAAACATCTCACACATGTATAACCCATACTTAACTGTGTTCTTACTGTGTTTTTAATGGTTTGATTATCTGACAGCACCAAAAAAGAAAACAAGCCAAGAAGAACAACAACAAAGGGTTTATAATACTTTATTAAGGTTAGAGTTACCGATAATACGGAATTGTTTTTAATGTAAGATATTCTTTTTCTAGATGTGAACGAATCAATACGGTCGTAGGGTAAGACGGGGTAAAAAGTCCATGGGCGGGTAAGAAGCCCATGTCAATTATCTCATGACAAATTTCAGTCAAATTTGCCCATGAGACGAATGCTTAAGACGGGGTAAAAAGCCCATGGGCGGGCAAGAAGCCCATGCCAATTATCTCATGAAATAAAGCAAATTTCAGTCAAATTTGCCCATGAGGCGAAATTTCTTGAGATAATAGGCATGGGCTTCTTACCCGCCCATGGGCTTTTTACCACGTCTTCACCTATATATGCAATATTTTATTTAAATATTAGAAGATTAAAGGAGGACATCCACATCACAGCTTCCAGATTTACACTAAACAGGGACAGGGACAGACACAACTTGCCAGCGGTCTACAACTCCCTTATTCAGCCGCATGTGGTGAGTTCATCTCACCGGCGTGTTGACTAGATACCAAGTTTCCAACCTCAGTGTGCCGGCGCTGACGAAGCCGGACGGACGTCTGGCGAAAGCTACAAGCGAGTAACTTTGACATTGAGAGAACAAGTTAAAATACTTCTTCATTATTAGAAGATTGTAATAAAATGAATAATAACATTAGTGTATTATTTGTTTGGCAATTTAAAACAAAGTCAAGCAGTTTTGGAAGGACATGACCATTGCTAGGTTTAATGTTTTACTGACGAAGTGAGCTATATGTTAAAGCCCACAATGTAGGCCTAACAATTGCCCAAAATGTAACAATTTGAAAATTTTGTTGTTGCCCAACATGTAACAATTTGAAAATTTTGTGGTTGCCCAAAATGTAACAATTTGAAAATTTTGTGGTTGCCCAAAATGTAACAATTTGAAAATTTTGTGGTTGCCCAAAATGTAACAATTTTTGTGTCAAGGAAGCGGGGTTTTTTCTTCTTCTTCTTCTTTTTTTAATTTATAGAATACCCACTCCCTTCCGAGACTGGCGAATCTTTTTTTTCTTCTTCTTCATCTTTATTTGTTTTCTTTTTCCAATTCTCTCTCTCTCTCTCTCTCTCTCTCTCTCTCTCTCTCTCTCTCTCCATCCGTAGTTGTTGCTGCCGCTGCCGTCGTTCCCGTCCTCCGTCGTCTCTGTTGTTCTCTCCTCCAGCTTCCTTTGTTTCTTCTTCATCTTCATCTTGTTTTCTGTTTCTTTCCTTTTCTTTTTTCTTCGTCCCTGGCTTTCGTTTTCCTTCCTTCCTTCTCATTCTGTTCCTCCCTCGACCTCTCTCTTCTTCCTCTTTCCTTTTTTCTTTTCATTTTCCGTCTTTCTTTCTTTTGGGTCTTTTTGGTCTTTCTTTGTCTTTTTCCTTTCCTTATTCTTATTTTTCTTTCCTTCTCCTCTTTTTTCTGTATTCTTATTTGTAATTTTTATCTTAGTCTTTTTTTCTTTTTTCTTTGTTTTTTTCTCTCTTTTTTCGTTTCATGTTCTATTTTCCCCATTACATTTTTTTGTGGGAATGATTTTTGATGAATGATAATGATATTGAGTCCTGATGAAGATGATGCTGTGGTGTTCATTAAGGATTTGAGACAACGTGACAGGACTGTTCTGCACGCTCCCTATCAAATTTATCCCGGGAGGAACAGACACCTGCAGGTCAGGAAATTAGATCAACGCTTTCAAATACACATCCGTAAAGTGGATGAAGCTCGACTGTGTGGTTCCAGTCGTCCCATTGAGCCCACAACACACTCACTCTGGGTAGGAGCCGGTCTGGGTCGAAAACAAACACAAGACCCTGATGGGATTCGAACCCATGACCTCCCAGCCACTAGTCCGCACTCTAACCACTGAGCTACGGCGGCTGGTTACGAAGCGTTTTTAATAAAGGATAATCAACGAAACAAGTGAAGTCTGACTCTGAGAGAGAGAACAGAAGGGAACTTTAACGATTGGGATGGAACCTGTTTGACACAACTACGGCACACTGTGGTGACGTTTGTACCTTGTTCAATGTAGATAACCAGTGGTCAGTGACAATGACCAGTGGTCACTTTGATGTAAATTCCACATTTTCACTACTTATCTGCTTATAACTTAAAGTGTGTCATTCTACGATGTAGATGACTAGTGATCGGTGACAATGTAATGACCAGTGGTCACTTTGACGTAAATTCTACATTTTCACTATTTAATTGCTTATTAGTGTGTCACGAGTACTACTGTACCTGTCAGTGTCAATAACCAGTGATCACTTTGATTTAAAAATCAAATTTTGAGTCTTTACAGCTTATTTCGTGTCACCGGATGATTTATGCACGTGTATAGTGCAGATGACCAGTGGTCACTTTGACGTAAATTCCACATTTTCACTATTTAGCAGCTTATTTGTGTGTTGTGAGTACTACTGTACCTTATACAATGTTGATGACCACTGGTAAGTGCCAATGACCACTGGTCATCTGCATTGTACAAGTGCATCAATATATTTGGTGACAAGAAATAAGCTGCTAAGAAATAAAATTTGACTTCAAAGTGACCACTGGTCATCTATATTGCAAGGCGCAGTAGCACTCATGACACACTAATAAGCTGTTAAATAGTGAAAATGTGGATTTTACGTCAAAGTGACCACTGATCATCTGCATTATACAAATGAATCAATTATTTGGCGACAGGAAATAATAATCAAAATTTGATATTTAAGTCACAGTGACCACTGGTCATTTTCACTGACCACTGGTCATTAGCATTGTACAAGGTGCAATAGTACTCATGACACGCTAATAAGCTGTTAAATCGTTGAAATGTGGTATTTACGTCAAAATGATCACTGGTCAGTGCCAGTAACCACTGGTCATATGCATTATACAAGTCGTAAATTATCTGGTGAAGGATACTAAGCTGCTAAGAATCAAAATTAGATTTTTAACTCAAAGTGACCACTGGTCATCTACATTGTAGAAGGCATAGTAGTGCTCATGACACACTTATAAAAAGTTTAATAGTGAAAATGTGGTATTTACGTCAAAGTGGCCACTGGTCATTGTCACTGTCCACTGGTTATCTATATTGAACAAGGTACAAATATCACCAGTCTGCCGTAGTTTTGTCAAGCTGGTTCCATCCCAATTGTTAACGTTCCCCTCAGTTCTCTCTCTCTCTCTGTCTCTCTCTCTCTCTCTCTCTCTCTCTCTCTCTCTCTCTCTCTCTCTCTCTCTCTCTCTCTCTCTCTCTCTCTCTCTCTCTCAGAGTCAGACTTCACTTGTTTCCTTCATTATCCTATATTAAAAACACTTCCTTGCCCCAAATGTAAAATTTCAAGATATAACAGAGCTATAAGAAAACAAAATCTTCAAAGCCTATTCAGTTGTTTCGTCTCTGAGTATTACTGACTATCTCAAAGATTCCAACATAAATAAATATAATTGCCATAAAACTATTTTAAGTTAAAGTACCCATGATGTAAATCATACAGATTTGACACAAAAAAGAATTCAACAAATGAGTTGTAGATTTCTATGTGTGTCTATTGCAGTAGAAATTAGAATTTAATACATTTGAAATCCTAAAGATAGACATTGGAATTCAATTTCTACTAGTAGAAATTGCAATTTCAATTCCTCCAGGATTTGTTTTTCATTGCAAATTGTAATTCCAAATTCTATTGAAAAAATTAAATTTTCCATTGGTAATGACAACCAATACGAAATGGAATTCGGCAAGAATTGGAATTAAAATGTTATAACAATTTTAAACGAAAAAAACCCAAAAGGAAGACGAGTTTGATATTTTGAGGGCACTGATGATCTAATTCTTAGAGTGGCCAAGTAGCGACACCCCAGGATATGGCTTTTACTCTTGATATCACACACACACACACACAGTTTGAAGCAATTCTGTCCAGTAGTTCACGAGATATTCTTGTTATATGCGCATGGCCAATTTCACACGTCCAAGATCTACATTCTTGATCTAGATCTTGACCTTGGTCGGTATCAAATATTCTGGGTGACTCTAAGACATTGGACGTACATAGCACTTTTGAACATCATAAACCTGTCAATGTGAAAGATATGGCCACAAGAAGAACTTTATATTGTCAAGGTCAAGGCCAGCACTGTTACAGTACTTGAATAGGATCTTCTGTGTACCGTGGTACATCGCCACACAAAATTGGAAATGATTCCGTCCAGCGGTTCAAGCGATACAGCCTAAAAAGGGGGTTATTTCCAGACAGTTTGGGCAGATTGTAGAGATAGCATTCCTATTAAATTATAAAAAAGAAATGTTCTCTGAATTTGTTTTCAGGCAGGGAAGGCACTAAAGAGTTGGGCGTTTTACCCCACATTGAGTAGGCTTTTTGCCCCAAGCTCCACTGTTTTTGGTTATCATTAAACGTTTTGTTGTTGTTTGTTTGTTTATTTCCTTTCTGTACTCGGAAGAAAACTAAGAGCGTGTTCTCTAGCCACTAATCCTTTGTGCACCCATCCCTCCAAAATCGGCACAGCTTCTTCTGTGGAACACTTCAATAGATATGAGTTTGGATGGGGTGTATTGGTTTGCTGACGCATTTGCCTTAAGAGATGTTGTTGCAAGCGCTGCTGGTGCTGTAGTTCGATACGTTCCATCATCATATTTAATGTGTAGAGAAAAGGGTTGATGGCGGAGTTAAGGGGCAGCACCAAAATTGCCATGGCTACATTGACCTCACTGGTCACAGCATGGCCTCTGGAGGCTAGCATGCCCAGAAGACCGATAGGAAACCAGCACAAAAAATCAGACACTGCAATAGTCAGCAGACGACGAGCTAAAGTATGGTCCTTTCTGCTTCTGGTGCTGAAGTCACTGTCAGTAAACTGGTTCTTCTGTACTGATTGATAGATGATTGCTTGGCCCACAGCTATAAGCAAAAACAGAACAAAATTCATGACAATCATCACATTAAATGCAAAGACCTGACCTGGAAATTCTGTTCTTGTGATTGGCAGTGGAATGCAGATGCCAACATGGCCGTAATAGTTCCAGTGTGACGTCATAGGTAGCAAAGGAACAGCAGCCAAAAGCAGTCCAGCACCCCATATTCCAGCACACATCATAATTGCATTGAACCTGTCGAAGTGGAGTTGGCTGAAAGGGAAGCGTAGAACCAACAACCGATCTAGAGTGATGAAACAAATGATAAATGCTGACACTTCATTGGACAGAAGTGACAAAAAGCCTGCTGATTGACATGCCATGCTCTGTTTCCATGAGATGTCATTCCATAGATAGGTTCCCTGGTAAACACGGTCAGCCACACCTATTATAGCCAGGTAAAGACCCATCAGAAAATCTGAAATAGAAAGATTCATCACAAACACATCAAATCCCGTTTTAGCTCTTACTTTATTATTTTTCAAACGAATACAGAAACCGATTGCATTGCCCACAATGGACAATGACGAAAAGAGCGCCAATATTACAAGGTATACTTTAGATCTTAATAATGATTGACATGACGATATTTCGTCAGAAGGAGCATTGCAGTCACTTGAATGGAAATCCTCTGGAAGAATTTCTTTACAGCACAGTTTGTAGTTATCCGCAAAAACAGACTTGAGATTTCTTAGGCCTTCAAGAATACTACCAGAAAAGTATTGCATAGAGCATCCGCGTGTATCTAACACAGTGAGGTGATGTAAAGCCTGGAAACCACCAGAGACAAGACGATTTACACCACAGTTTGACAAATTCAGGATGATTAGTTCAGGGTACGTGTTAAACACTGTCACATCCAGTTCCTCCATCATAACGTGGGACATATCCAGAAATTGCAGGCTATGATGCTGGTAATGAGAACCCAGAGTGTGCTGGACAAATGTGGTCAGTGGGTTGTCTGAGAGAGTCAATTGATGCAGATTAGGCAGAAGACTTAAATGTTGATCTGTGATGAAGGTTAGACGGTTTTCACTGAGGTCTAAGCTATACAGATTTGGAAGATGAAGCAGAGTCAGGTTCATCAGATCACAGCGTGTCAGTCTAAGATAGATAAGCAGTACGTTGCTGGATACATCAGAGTATTGTAGTGCACTGTCACTGGCTTCCAGAAAGCGTAGATCTGGGTATGATGGCAGAAGGAACTTATTACTACAGAAAAAGGCCTGGCCATAGCACTTACATTGTTCAGGGCACGTGCCATCACATAGCAACTCGTCATCTCGCTGAGGACACTGGTACACGCCATCACACATGTGTTGGAAATGGAGGCACGCACTTGATGCCTGACAACGGTAAAATCCTGGACAAGTGTATCTGTCACAGTGCTCTTCGTCTTCATGCTGGGGACAGTCAATGATGGTGTTGCACCTCACAAAGACAGGCAAACAATAAAAACCTGCACACTGGAAGTGTGTGTCTGGGCAGACAAATGTTGTGTTGGCCACATAATTAAGCATTTGTTGACCTTTAACCCCTCCATAGCCATCAAAGTTTAATACAGCCGGAGGGGAAAGGCTAACACTTTCTTTGCTCGAAAATTGTTTTGATCTGCACTGTTCATCACTTGCATCACTGCAGTCAGGTTGATAGTCACATATCTGACTGATATATACACACTGTTCGCAAACACACACACACACACACACACACACACACGCACACGCACACGCACACACGCACACGCACACACGCACGCACGCACACACACACACACACACACACGAAATATGGGTTTCACAAGCACTTCGGCTACATGCAATTTAAGACACATTTTGACTTAAGCAAAATTTCTTATAAATACAGATTAAATGCATGACCAAGTTATGATGATTCAGTAGTACGTTTTTACCAGTCAGTCGATCAGATTGTGGCAAGGGCCGTGTTGATGTGACGGCTAGGAACAGCATCTGCTGTGACTTTTCAGCCCTATTGCGAAATGGCAGTCCCTAACATACTGGGTGCAAATGTGGCTAAATGAGAGGTTGACTCCTCTGCTGCTTGCCTTTCTTCTGGTTCTTTTCCCCGCAGCTAGGTTTAGCATATGCTCTTTCCCTACCTCTACATGTCTGTAGAGCATGTTTTCAATTAATGTTTGGTCAACTGCTATGTCCACCCCCCACCCCCACCCACCCCAAGTCTCTGCTTGCTGTTGATAGCAATTATATTTATCCTGCAGACATCCTTGTAACACAGTCAAGGGTGGCGGACAGGTCTCTTTTCAAAGGCAACTTCTCCAAAGAGGATGTCCTGTAGAATGGGGCCATTTTCCATTTAGAGAACGTGGCCAGGCCAAGCCAATGCAGTCTGTGTGGCGTGTACGTGGTGGAGAAGCCAATCCAAGCAAAGACCTGAGCATTGTGTGACTTTGTCCCTCCACTTGATGCTCAGGATGCAACAAATGCAGCCTCTGTGGCAGCTGTTCAGCGTTTGCTCCTGTCTGGAGTATAATATCCACAACTCACTGCCATGTAGAAGCGTGCTGATGATGCAGGCGTTGTACACACCTATTTTGGTGGAGACTGAGTTTGAGATTCTCTCAGGCATGGGTGGTGAGATGGTTTAGGGTAGTTGCAGCTTTCACGATGCATCATCATACCCATCCTCTTTGGCTTTGTCATCGCGGTGCTCCTAAAACATGCTTTGGAGGATTTACGCGAGGGAGTGTACCTCTGCACTAGATCTGGCAGGCGACTGTTCAACTTTCAAACTGAGAGCCACACCCAAGATTAGGGCGACAATGACTCTCTGAAAGGAAATAATTATTTTCTTCTTTTTGTCATTAAACACTGTTCACAGCCCTTTGCTCAAATGGCTCAATTAAGAGTACGGACCTTGGGCTATGATATTACTGCACCACAAAGTTTATAAATGGTAGTTTAAGCACAAAACTCGCCATGTGACATTTTTGCAGCTGTTGGTCCTTGTCTTATTTTAACAGTATTTATGAACAAATGAAAAAAGTGGATGAATGGTGCAAGGGCATGGAACTACATCCACATCTTTAATTCGCTTAAGCCTAACATCCCCATGTCGGGGGCACTAATAACAAAATGCAATTCCGTCCATTTGCATCCACACATTCAGGAAGTAACTGCCAAATATATCGGCATTACCATCAACAGCAAGATCTCCTGGGACTGCCACATCAACAACATATGTGCCAGGGCCACCCAAACACCTCATACGGAACTTAGAGATCAGCAACACCAGCATCAAGGCAAAGCCTTTGTGCATCCCTTGCTTGAGTAAGCTTGCTCCGTCTTGGACCCATACACAGAGGATAACATTGGCAAGCTGGGAGAAGTCTAGCGAAGGGCATGACGATTTGTGCTCAACCAGTTTAGGCCAACATCAAATATGAGCACCATGCTCAAGAACCTGGGCTGGGAATCACTGGAGAGCAGATTGGAGAGGACCAGGCTCTCCATGCTGCACAAGATGAGCAGCGATGCTATTCACTGCCCTAACCAACAAGCCAATCTGCTTACATCTTGGCAAATGCGTGGACACCACCTTCAGCTCCAGCGTATGCTGTGCTGCACAAAGCTGGGGACAATGGGGCTGGTCCGCCCCCGAGGCAGGTCTGTCATTTCGTTTTTTTTATTGCTAACTGCTTTGCTCTAAATGATGTGATAGCCACATGCTATCCTCCTGCCGTATTCTAAGTTCTGAGGGTGTGCATCAGCTTGAAAAAAAGCTGAGAGCTCAAAATATGAGTTTTGCTATTTTTTGCATCAAATTGAATCCATGACTTAACTTTGGTTTTCATGTTTTTTATATGAAGATAAATTTTGGATTTCAGAATTGAAAGGATGCTTAGTAATTGAAGATTCCGTGTGATTCTGGGTATATGAAGCATTTCTAGGTATAAGCATGAGGTGACAGACTTGCCCCAGCCTGTTGATGGACTTGCCCCGCCTTGAGAAAGTATGCCTACGTAGGGTGGGTGTACTTCGATCAGCATGCACAAAAAGACTTTTTGTGTTTTAACTGAATTTTCTATATGCGTATGTTGTCCATACATTCATTTAACAATTAGCATAAAAATAGAGCTTCTTCTTCAGTTAGCTTGCCATTTATAACGAGAAAAGCTGAAAAGCAGGCGGACCTGTCCCGTTCTCCCCTACAGGTCCATCTCGCTTCTCCCAATATCCCAAAATCTTCGTCAGTGCTGCAGGCTGATCAACTGTAACCCCTCCCCCTCCCCACTTCCTTACTCTTACATTCCCCATGTCCATTCTAGTCTTTACACCACCATCGCCATTGCCGGAATTATCTGGTGTTACCGGAACCCTTCTGTTTAGCTTCTGTTTTCCCCCAAAGGACAAGAGAAGAAGAACTATTTTTGAAAACAAAATGTTTTGGCATTCCACGGCGATCATTACAAACAGGAAACACACTTTTAGAGATAGATCATGCAAACAAGGCGGGATAGGTTGTGGCATGGGGCAGGTTGTGTCAGTGCCAAAAACATGTATTAAAACTTAAATTTTAATAATGTTTGTATTTTCCCTGGATTTTAGATGACGTTTTCCAGTATTTTCTCTACTTTGTTTCCCTCCTTTGACCTGGGAAAGTACTGTGAAAATGTTGTGGGAAAGTAATATTTTGACCCTTTAGAATCTTTTTGTTTTTGTTTCATATAATTTTGCTTCAGTAAGACTGCAGTTACTCTGGATGATTTTATAACAATAATTATGTCTACTGACATTAAATGCAAAGCTATGGTGACACAACCTGCCCCATGGTAACACAACCTGCCCCACAAGGATCAACATCAGTCAGTGTTTTCAAACAGGATTTGTTTGTGTTTTTGTTTGATTGCTTGCTTGTTTCTTCCAATATGTTGGAAGTAATTTTTCCATTACTCTTTTGAATATTTACCACAAAAATATTTTGAGATTAAAATCTTCAGTGTGTTGAATAGCACCCCCATCCTCCACCCCGCGCCTCCTGGTAGATTAGCGCTGGCAGCTGGGCCTCTACCACTCTCTTTGACTCTACTTTTCCTTTTCTTACTGTCACCTAGTATGTTCTGCCTTTTTGTCTCTTTCTTTTGTAGTATTTTATTCTATATAAACTTCAAATACAAATAGTTTCCCTGCCTTCTGAAAGTTTTATGCTAACAAAGTCCTATATCACTCTATTTGACCGTCATTCTTTTCTTTACTGTCCAAATCCAGAAGCCTGTGCAATGTTTAAAGCTGCCAAAATCCTGAACCACGAATAGGTTTTGCTCACCCAACACTGTCTTCCTTACAGGCTGCAAATCGCTGTTAGAAAGCTTGAAGACTGGCAAACATAAGAACATTCTTGGGGACATCAGAGAAGAACTTGGCAGGCTAAAGAGGAAAACACATTTGGTTCGGCAATGGTTACCGTCCCACTGTAACCTTGCTGGAAATGAGCAGGCTGACAAACTCTCAAAGCAGGGCAGCCAAATGAATCAGCCAGATCATCCATTGTGATATAAGGAGGCAAAAACCATTCTGCACGCCAAGTGCCATGAGTCTTGGATGGGACGACTAGGGATTGAAAATGACAACGATGATCTACAGGGCCTCAGTCGTCAGCAACAGGTGATATTGTTTAGACTGAGAACAAGCCATTGCCAACTCATGTCACATTTCCACAGGATAAACCTGTCACACACAAGTGACTGCCCCTGTAGCACTGGAATCCAGACTCCTGAACATATCCTCCATGAATGCTCTACTTACCAAGCCATTCGGTGTCAAACCTGACCGGTTAGAGTGGAGCTCCAGGAGAAGCTGTGGGGACCAACAAAGGCGCTACATAAGACAGCAGACTTCGCTGTCAGGACTGGACTAAAGATTTTAAAATGGCCACTGGGAACGCAGAAGAAGAAGAAGCATATTGATTACAGTGATAATTTACAAGAAACTGTCAGGAAAGAATTGACGACCATGCTAAGAAACGTCAACATGACTAATACAGCACTCCTCTAGATGCACATTAAAGTTAGTGAAGGTTTCTTGAGTTGTCATAATGAACTGCAGTGAACGAAGAAGACAAGACAGTACTACATTTTCACAGGACCGGACCAAGTGAATGGGAAGGGAGTAGAGGCGTGGGGTTTCTGCCAGGAGTCCAGGGAGCTGCATAGGTTAGGGCAGTACCAGTGCTTTTTTTTTGGGGGGAGGGGGGTGAAACCCCAAGATATGTTGCGATTTAGTGATTATTAAGGCAAAATTGAGCAGTTTTCTTACCTTTTTCATCATTGTATATTTTTTTTATAGTGCTTGGGACAGAGAGGGAGTGGGGTGGGTTCCGGAACCCAGGACCCCCTCCCCCTCCTGATTCGGCCCTGATTTTCTTTTTGTATTCTTACATTAATAAAAAAAATCAACAAGAAACGAATAAACAAAACAAATAACAAAACCGTAGAATAACATAACATTTATTCCATTGTCTCTATCTGTGTTCCCGGGCCATGTCCGTGAAGAAGGAAATGTCTGGTCTTCAGTTTCTTATTCTTCTCACTGCTTTATAATAATAATAATGAATATTTACATAGGGCGATACCCCATAGCGGGCTCATCGCGCTTTACAAAGGCATCATGAACGTATTGGGGGGAAAAGAAATACATACATTATTCAGGCACATACTAATTATACTTAGCAGTAAAATCATGCATTAAAAACACACACAGATTACAAACATCAAATAAGACATAAACCAGTATAAAATAGCATGTTACACCAAACAATGAATAATAAAAACTTTGAGACACATCAATATTACACACGCGCGCGCGCGCGCGTGCGCACAGAGCGAGAGAGAGGGAGGGAGAGAGAGAGAGAGAGAGAGAGAGAGAGAGAGAGAGAGAGAGAGAGAGAGAGAGAGAGAGAGAGAGAGAGAGAGAGAGAGAGAGAGAGAGAGAGGGGGGGGGGAGAGAGGGAGAGAGAGAGAGAGAGAGAGAGAGAGAGAGAGAGAGAGAGAGAGAGAGAGAGAGAGAGAGAGAGAGAGAGAGAGACTCAACTCAACTCAACTCAGTGTACTGACTAGGCCTTCTGCCCATGTCACAAGGGAACAGTGGGGAGGGGGAGAATGAACAATGGCATAAGAGAGAGAGAGAGAGAGAGAGAGAGAGAGAGAGAGAGAGAGAGAGAGAGAGAGAGAGAGAGAGAGAGAGAGAGAGACGCTCTGAAAGTTAAACCCACTTATACAATGTAAATGAACTGTACACAATACTGCCATAAGATACTCTCTCTCACACACAAACACAGACGTGCGCGAAAGCATGCACAAACACAACACACACACACACACACACACACACACACACACACACACACACACACACACACACACACACACACACACACACACACACACACACACACACACACACACACACACACACACACACACACACACACACACATGTCGTTGCTAAACAAGTACCAGTACAAGAACAGAACAAAAACGAGAGAGAGAGAGAGAGAGAGAGAGAGAGAGAGAGAGAGAGAGAGAGAGAGAGAGAGAGAGAGAGAGAGAGAGAGACAGAGAGACAGAGAGACAGAGAGAGACAGAGAAAGACAGAGACACAGACACAGACACAGACATAGACACAGAGAGACAGAAACAAACAGACAGACAGACAAAGACACAGAGAGAGAGAGAGAGAGAGAGAGAGAGAGAGAGAGAGAGAGAGAGAGAGAGAGAGAGAGAGAGAGAGAGAGAGAGAGAGAGAGAGAGAGAGAGAGAAGAAGAAGAAGAAGAACAAAGACAAACAGGGGACAACAGACAGAGAGGGGCCGGGCAGAAACAGTTAGTTGGGGTAATATAGTCGGAAGAGGTGAGTTTTAAATGCGGTTTTGAAAAACGATTCTGATCGGATTTCACGGACATATTTTGGCAGGGAATTCCACTGAGTTGGAGCAGAGAAGGAGAAAGCTCTTTTTCCAAAGGACTTTGTTCTGACTTTTGGAATGAGGAGAGTGAAATGGTCGATTGAAGAACGAAGAGACCGAGCAGGGGAGTAGACAGACAGAAGGTTTGAAATGTAGAAGAAAAAAAAAATATATACAATCTTAAGAAAAAACAGACAAACAAGTTGCGTTTTTACATTAGCTAACATTTCGGCTTACGCCTTTCTACTTGGGCTTATTTTAATTACACTGATCAAAATACAAATCAAACTCCAACTAGAGCTCACAGCTGTTCCATCTCATACAAAATCAAGCTTTTTAGTTAAAAGACTGAATCTAGAAATCTTAGATAAAAACTTAACCAAGCTTTTGTTTTTTAACATATTTGGGCTGTATGTTCTTCATTGTATTTTTAATATATTTCTTCAATCAAATTTATGGTAAAAACTTATTTTGTTGAGCAGTTTCATACAATATATTTAGTAGAAAATGTTCTTGACTAATGCACTTAGTATCGCAAAATTGCCCATGAGTAAAAATCAAACAATATCCACTGAATATAAATAATTTGGTCACATACTACAACATATTCATTACTGTTATTTATGAAAAGTAACTTAATGCAAACTAAAGTTGGCTTGAAAAAACTTACGAAAATATAGATAAACTAAATGTTGCTCCCGAAACAGCTGTGAGCTGTGTTCTGGGTTTTTCCTCTTTTGTTCTCTTTGGTCTTTGCTGTAGCCTTACAACCTGTTGTACTGTGGAAATGTGTGTCAGCATTAACAATCAACAAAGATTGCAAACCTTCACTGATGCGTTTATCATGACAATGCTAGTTTGTTCCTCCCTTTTTACACTTTTCCCCCTTCTTTGTCAAGTATTGGCACAAGCTACCGCATGGGGTGACACAACCTACCCCAAAGTGGGGAGGTGGGGGAGGGTCGTGTCGCTTTCACCTCCTGCTTTATTTGAGCAATAATTAAGTAAGTATGCTTCAAAACAAAAACCGCTTTGGTAGTTTGTAGCAAAATTATTTTTCTTTAATTTGGTAGTTGAAAGGAAAACAACTTTTTCCTGACACGACCTGCCCCCACCTTAGTCCCCTATTTCCCCCCCCGCAGTGGAAGGGGTAGTCACAAATTTACGTGAATTGTTTTCTCTGCCATTTTTATGGCACGACCTTTTCTTTAATTTGGTAGTTGTTTGAACAAATTATGTTGGAAAATGAGTGAATGAAAGGTAAACAACATTTTCCTGACACGACCTGCCCCCACCTTACCTCCCTTTGCCCAACTACAGTCAGCAAAGGAGTATAAGTTTGTTGCGTGTTTTGTGTCTGTTTTAATTTGTTTTTGTCCTTTGCCCGATCTATGATCCTTGTGTGCATATGGTGAAGAGGGAGGGGTAGTGAACGAAGGGGAAACGTGCAGGGAAGATATGATTGGGTCCATGCTTCTTAACCAGAACTCTTGTCTTTCAGGGAATTCTCTGATAATCATGACTATGTTGGAACAACTCAGTGTCAGTTGAAAAGTAACTCATTCAAGGAATTAATAGTAAAACGAATGAGATGTCTTTTAAACCGTCTTCTTTTAAATATATGCAACAATCGTTTGCAATGAGTATCTTATGTCAATAAGACACCTTGAAATATTTTGAAAAGTATTGTCATAACTTTTCGAATATTTCAATGGTTGGGGATGGGGGTAGGGGTGCTAGCTTTTTCGCAGTAACAATCCATTTATGACTACAAATAAAACGGCATCCAATACAATATTTCCTTACCTGTTTGTTTTTACACTCAAAGAAGGAGATAGGGTCACAAGGCTTAAAGTGGCAGAAATGTTCATCACTGTTGTCATGGCAGTCAGCTTTATGATCACACACCAATGTGTATGAAACCTGTTGTATATTGTCCAGGCACGTGAAGGAAGGTGGCAATGGTGTTAACTCCGTTTGACACGACTGTTTTCCCTGCTTCCAACATGAATTGGATCCATCACAAGCCAGAAAACGGTGGGTGACATGACCCAAGGGACATGCAAAGTATGACGAGTTGTGAAACCATTCTTGAGAGAGTGACAAAGACGCCTGGGGTGCAATATTTGTGTCATGTGCTCTTGTCGTCAGTATCATGTTCCAAGGCAGTTCACACATAATAATGGCCGCTTTTCTCTGTTTGCAAGATACTTGTGCTTGCCATGAATCCTTCTCCATAATCAAACAACGCCCCCCACATTTATCCATATAACCATCCCTTTTGTTCACATTGTTTAGGAAATAAGCAATGCTGCCATCCAAATGTTTCCACATGTGTCCGTAGCTGAACCAATATCACTAGTTAGTGTTTACACAGCTACATGTATTAAAGGGGAAGTATTGAAATATGGGATACGAAATAGTAATGGGAACAGCATTAACAGCAACAACATGAACTAAAATAATAGCAAACAAACAAAAATGGCCTTAACCCTTTTGCCGCCAGCCATTATTTTTCAGCCAAAAAATATAATTAAACTTAACTGGGTATAGAAGAAAACGAACCTCCAATATTGCTAATTCCAATGTGACTTATACAACATTAGGCCTATCCTTACCTCCCAAAATTAAGAAAATGAGGTCTTTGGATAACAGGCCCTGTTTTGATGCCTTTTAGTGACATGGGTGTTGCACCATTGTGAAGCTAAAATGCAACATTGGCGGTGAAAGGGTTACACATTAATTCATTTAATTGGCGATCTTTAATATGCGATTCTAACAGACAAGACGTCAAAGGAAAGTCGAAAAGCAAATAGAATGGATGGAGAGTGCTTCTTGTTGCTTTTTTGGCTTATTTGTTTTAGAGCTGACACTACAGGTATCCTATGAAATATTGTTTCTGTTGAGAGGACCACGCTTACTAGGCCTACATACAGTGTAATTGCTCTGTTGATTTATTCCTTCTTAGCAATGAATCATGCAATTCCGTTTTAGGAATTGTTGTATATTTAATTTATCAGTTTAAGATTCAGCATTTTAATTACTAATATCTCGATAACTTCTGATCTTTTTTTGTTTGTTATTTACTGAAACTCGGACATGCAACACAACCAGTATCTGCTTTCCAAGTTTTTGTACAAAGACATACGCCCAAAGACAAGCTCATGCACATCATTACCTCAGTCACTTCTCTAGCAAGTTAAGCACACACCACCATCATCCCCATCGTTTATTTGTTTGACAGAATTTGAAGGGTATAATCAAATACAACTAAAGATATTAAGAAAAGGAAATCCTATCTCCAGTAAGATATTGCTTTGGATAGAATAATTATATATTTAAAGCAGTACCAAATATATTTAAAGCAGCCACTGTAAGACATCCTCAGTAGAAATATTTATGTCTTAAAATAATAATAAAGAAAGCTTAGATAGCGCACATTCCAGGCTAACTGCTCATGGCGCTTTACAAAAAAATACATTTAACCAAATCACATCAATACCCATGCTCGCACGCACGCAAGCATACACACTGACGAACACAGCATATCACTTACATGCGCATGCACACACACATACATACCTACGTACGTGCGTACATACATACATACATACATACATACATACATACATACATACATACATACATACATACATACATACATACATACATACACACAGACACAAACACACACATACATGCACACTTATGCCTACACATGCACGAGCACACGCACACACGTGCATGCACGGAAATTTGAGCACATGCACATGCTTATTGTCTTCAGGCATTATCGTTTTGCTTAGATGTACACAAATGTTATATGGGGGAATACAAAAGTATTACTACTGCCAATATATACTGCTCACAAAAGGTAGGGGATATTGTGTTTTGTAAGATCACCATGGGTTCAATAACAAAATTATATGATCTATTCAATTTGAGAACAAAAGTATTTTATTATTTAAACATAAAATCGAAGACTAAAATACATTTTGAAACGTCACGTGATTGCCAGAGAAGACGGACATCAATGGGTGCAATGTCCAAAAGTCACAAAAATAGTCACGAAACTGTTGAAAATGTGTTGAACCACGGTTTCCTGCAAGGCATAGTGGGGCATTTGATTGAAAATGGGAGGGGACCTTGTAGACCGTGGGAAGGTCTGGGTTTCGTGGATATGAAGATGATATTGCACAAAATGTGCTCAGTGGAGACGCGAATTGTCATTTTGGAGGTTAAAATCTGTCCAACGTTGGTGTTTTCAATTTCAGCTTGCACGATTGTAACGGTCGTAAGAGGATCTATGGATGCCAGGAAAAAACTTAATCCTCCAGAAAATCTTCAGCAGACTGTTCCACTTCCAGAGCATGAGAAAGCATTGCCTTGAATGCCTGGTAGCAAACAGTGGCCCAACAATCTGTCAACTGTGTAAAGGTGTTAAGTGGTTTCGAATAACACACCCACTGATGTTTATCGCCTCTGGCAGTCACGTGACATTTTAAATTTTATTTTTGTCTTCGATTTTACAGCCAAAAAGGCTGAACTATCATTTTCACATGAAATGAAACTTATGGTCTGGTTATTAAACCCATGGTGATATTGCAATGTCAATACCCCCTACTTTTTGTGAGCAGTATATTATACATGGGTGAAACTGTTTAAGAAGTGGTCGAAATAAGCAATTTACGTATATCAATCATTCTTTGCTACTGGCAATAAGGAGGAGGCTGACGCTCAATGCTGAAAACATAAGCAACGCAACTAACATTGTGTAATGGGGTATCCCTTTCCTTTCTGGGCAAGATTGCAATAATTGCGAAGCAACAGATCGAATTTTTAGAATGAATGGCTTTAGAACTGAGTTAGTAGCTTTGCTACATGTGCTAAAATCCAGTGTTTAGGCATTGTATATCATAATCACGTTTCCTAACTCTGTATAATATAATGTACACGTCTGTAAAACGTCATAAACCAAATCCGCAAGTCCCAGCATCACTGATCCACATTTTGCACCCAAACAATGGTATTATTTTTTTAAATGTAACAACCGTTTTGGTAACACTCTATAGTCTTATCTATGTTCAAAAATATCATAACGTAGTGTAACAATTAAACAGCAATCTTGGACGTTCTTGGTGACATGCACAGTTTCTGGTGGATCTGCTGGTTTGTGTGAGATGTTGTGAGGTCTTTTTTATCTCCAATTGCAGATCTCTCTCACTGCCAAGACTTGTTCCGTGATGTCTTGTTTCTTGCGTCATTGTTAACTGCTCTTTAATATTTGACAAAACGATTTGGCTTTTCATCCAGCTCTTGCAACTTAACACGACATCAATGAGAACTTTTCCTCCTTGTTTTTGTTTATTTTCAGTATTAAGCTAAATCAAAACGTGATCCTAATAACGCCACCCATGATATATATTTTTGGCCAAACCAAACGCTTTTGCTGTCGTTGACATTCTTATAATGATATTGAGTTAACGTGCAAGTTTAAAATCTATATAATTTTTGTAAGGCGTTTTAAGGGTAATTGTTTTGTGTAACTTGGACACTTTTCTTACTCTGTTGTTCCACTCATGTTCTTGTAACATTGTGGAAAAGCCTGGTTTGCGCTGTGTAACAAAAACTTATACGAATGACAACCACCACTCCACCACCCCTATTCCCCACCTGGTACCTCCTTTTTTTGTTCTAAATTTATAGTGCTTCTAGCCACCACTTTCTCAAATTCTCTACAAATACTCTAAACTATTTCAGGCTATCTGGAGCTCTATCTTTTCCCCTAGAACGCCTATCACCTCTACATTTATCTTTGCTGATAATCTATTTTTTTGTACTACCCCCCAAAGTGCAGCATAATCTTCAACGTGCTGAAGTTGGCCGTCTAACAGGAAGAAGAAGAAGAAGGGCATTGTTCTTCGTGGAATGCTTGTTTCAAGCTCTGTGACCTGACAAACCAGGCATGCCTGGCTGTGGCTGGGGACCGAAAAGGCAGTATAGAAATGACACTAAAAGACAATCAAGAAAATAGGATGGCAAAAAAAGGTTTTCTAGCTGTGTTTTAACTGTATGTTAAATAAACGTTTTTAACAAATACGTTGACTGGTTACAGATTTTGTATGAGAAACCGTACAAACAATACCATACACAACACACAGAGCAGTACAGAAACTCAAAAAGCAAAAATAAACCTGGTATTATTGTTTCCATTTTTGATATACACCATTCAGCTTCTTAGCCTACTTTCTTACTAGTATGGTACAGACGCTTCCAACGGGATCGTTCCTATAAAAATGGATTGCTCTGACCCAAATTTGAGGATTTCTTCCAAGGCTTGTGTTTCCTGTAAAGTGTTGAAACTAACAAGATGGACTCTATGGTATTGACAAAAATCTTCTGCTTCTAACCAAGATTTCTCCTGCTGGCCACTGTTGTGCTGGTGAATAAACCTGACACTTTCAAAAAGGTAACAGTGGCCATGAACTGTAAAATATCCTACACCACATGCAGGGCTGGTGTAGGGGCAGTGTTCTTCATCCTCCATCCCAACACAGTCTACCTGCTTGTTGCAGGGGAAATGATGCTTTAAGTCAGCCCACTGTGATACAGAGCAGTTCCACAACCCTGTAAGGTCTTGTTGGGGATGAGATGTGTTGGGGTAGAAGGAAAAAGTGAGATTGAATCCTAATATTGGATTATGTATATTCACCAGAAAGTTCAGGAGCAGTGCTGTCGATTTAGTGTCAAGCAGTTCTGGTGCAGGGAGTCTCTCAACGCCACAGAAACGTCCAATGAGGGATTCGATATTGCCGACTAAATACAATGTCAAAGCAGATCTAGCACAATCCAAACCCAAGTCAATGTGTTGCATGCTAACAATAATCAAGTGACCAACAGGAATGATTACGGTATCCCATATATCCAGACGAAAGTAGTATGATGTCACGCCATCCCATCTAGGGCTGGTCACTGAACCTAAACAAAACAGATACAATGAACACGATTTCCTTATTCAAGCCAGTAGATGTCAACAGGATGCATGACTACACATATTAACTCAGCACATATATAAACAAAAACAAAGCAAATGGCAAAAGAGGAAAACATTATGAAGAAGTAGATTTGACGTGATGGGAGCTTTCTAAGTTTTGTTCTTGGCAAAAGATATAGGTAGTAGCATGGCAAAAGATAAAGTAGCAAGAGGGCGAAATAGAAAGGAGTGGAACTGTGGTAGATTTGTGTATTAAGCTAGTAGTAGTGGGCCAAGGGAGGCCACTTGTTGAACGTATGGCTGCTATGCTATGTCTGTACGATGTTGGAGCAGTAAATAAACAAGTCGTTCCTGATTCTGCAGTGTGGTCTGCTTCATCTGGCGACGAGAGCAACCTGGAAGGATGCCCTCTTTTGGGACCTTGCATCAGTTCAACCCAGAAGGGGGTGAAGAGTGGGGACAGTAACAACCTGGAAGGATGCCCTCTTTTGGGACCTTGCATCAGTTCAACCCAGAAGGGGGTGAAGAGTGGGGACAGTAACAACCTGGCAGGATGCCCTCTTTGGGGACCTTGCATCAGTTCAACCCAGAAGGGGCTGAAGAGTGGGGACAGTACGTAGAGAGGATGAAGTACTATTTCGTAGCTAACGATATTGACAATGCAGAAAAGAAGAAAGCAATTCTGTTGAGTGTTTGTGGAAGTGATACGTACAAATTAATGTGTGATCTGGTGGCACCTGAAAAACCAGGTGATAAGACCTTTGAAGTGCTGACAGAGACAGTAAAAAATCATCTGCAGCCAAAGCCTTCAGCGATTCAAGTTTCACACATGCCTACGTTTGGAAAATTAATCAGTTTCTACCTACGTCGCAAAGTTGCGTCATTTGGCGTAGAATTGCAACTTTGGTGCGTCACTGAGTTCAGTGTTGAGAGACAGACTGGTCTGTGGTAGCAACAGTGACCGCATTCAAAGGCGTTTGCTGTCGGAAAAAGAACTAATTTTTTATAAGGTTTTAGAACTTTCAACAGCAATGGAACAAGCAGAGAAGAGTGCTGCTGATATTCAAGGAAATCTTTCTGATGGAGCTTCAGCATCTGGTTTCACTGCTAAAAATGCTGCCTGTGTAGACAAGGTGGAGAATGTTAAGGATGATGTGAATATGGTGATGAAGAAGACAAGGCCACCTTAGAACATCGAGTGTTGGTTTTGTCATGTCAAAGGTCATGTGCAGAGACAGTGACCGCAGTATCTGGCTGAAAAAGCAAAACGTAGACAGAGGCAGAAAAGTCTTCGAGTCAAGACAGTAGATGATTCTCCTGAAGAAGAAGATGCTGAATTGTTCACTGTGTTCAGAGTGCAGACCAAAGAGAAGCCATACTTGGTGACAATCGAACTGGAAGGTGTTCCAGTGGAAATGGAGATGGATATGGGGGCGTCTTTGACAATCATCAGTGAAGAAGTGCTAAAAGGCATCAGTAGAGGAGCAAATTTGCCCTTTGACAGGTGCACCAGGCGACTGAAAACGTACACGGGACAGGAGATTCCTGTGTTAGGGACGTGCAAAGTGAACGTGAAGTACAAAGACAGTGCAATGGTGATGGAAGTAGTGGTGGTCAAGGGGGAAGGCCCTTGCTTATTGGGGCGAGATTGGCTGAAGTACATGAAATTGAACTGGACTGAGATTTTTTCCAACAAGTCAAACGGTTCTGCTTCAGCAAGCGATGCAGAGCTAGAGAAAGTTCTTCAAAAATGTGCAGAGGTCTTCCAAGAAGGCAGAGGAACCATCAAGGGAGTAACGGCGAACGTTTTTGTTGATCCTTCTGCACAACCACGCTATTTCAAACCACGTCCAGTCCCCTATGCTCTTCGTGAACAAGTTAGCCAGGAACTTGATCGGATGGAAGCAGAAGCGACCATAGAGAAGGTGCAGTTTTCGGACTGAGCAGTGCCAATCGTGACTGTGGCAAGGCAAGACAGTTCGCATTTGTGGTGATTATAAAGTCACAGTGAACACAGCCTGAAAATTGGACAATTATTTGATTCCTAAGACTGATGATCTTCTTGCTGAGCTTGGTGGATGAAAACGTTTTCTCCAAGTTAGATTTAACTCAGGCTTATCAACAAGTAGAACTGGATGAGACTTCCAAGGATTTCACCACCATCAACACACATCAGGGCCTGTACAGGTACAACAGCTTACCATATGGTGTGTCCTCAGCTCCAGGCATTTTTCAGCGAACCATGGAAAATCTGCTGAGGGGTATCTCAAACGTGCATGTTCGAATTGACGATATATTGGTGGCAGGGACGACTCGTGAAGAACACCTGAAAACTTTGAGATTGGTGTTGTTAAGACTCAAAGAGGTGGGGGCGAAGCTGAAGAAGCAGCAGTGTGTGTTCCTGGCAACTGAGGTGATCTATCGGGGCCTGAAGATAGACCAGAATGGAGTTCAGCCGGTGCCTGAAAAGGTACAGGCTATTCAGGACATGCCACGCCCAACAGACATCAAACAGCTTCAAGCTTTCCTTGGAATGATCAATTACTACTCCCGCTTCATCCCGCACCTATCCACCATATTGGCTCCCTTGTACTCCTTACTGCAGAAGGGGGCAAAGTGGTCATGGGATGAACATCAGCAGAAAGCATGGACTGAAGCGAAGAAAGAGTTGCAGTCACCTAAAGTCTTGGTTCATTATGATTCCAGAAAAAAATATCGTTCTTTCCTGTGATGCTTCCAATTATGGGGTTGGCGCTATGGTGTCGTAGTCCCACAAAATGGAGGATGGAAGTGAAAGACCTGTGGCATTCGCATCCCGTACCATGAACAGTGCTGAACAGAACTACAGTCAAGTTAAAAAAGAAGGTCTAGCCATCATTTTCGGTGTGAAAAAGTTTCATCAGTATCTGTATGGACAGAACTTTGAGATTCACACTGATCACAAGCCATTGCTTGGGCTGTTCCGAGAGAACAAGCAGATAACAACCATGGTGGCAGCTCGGATCCAGAGCTGGGTGTTATCCTGTCAGTCTACGAGTACACCATCAAGTTCAAAGAAGGAAAGGAAAACAGCAATGCCGATGGATTGAGCCGATCGCCGCTGGGAGTCACAGGTGTTGATCAACCAGAACTTGGAGAGACAATTCTGCTCATGGAGCAGATTGATACCATGCCAGTCACTGCATAGCAGATTCGACTTTGGACCAGTAGAGATCCTGTGTTGTCGTCCTGAGAGGGTGGCCTGAGAATATTGGTAACAAACATTTTCGTCCTTATGTTGCAAGAAAGAGTGAACTGAACATCGTGGACGGCTGTTTGCTGTGGGGTACACGTGTGGTGGTTCCTCCTAAAGGCCAAGAACGTTTGCTTGAAGATCTCCATGACACATCCAGGAATGAGCAGAATGAAGGCTTTGGCCCGGTCGTATGTCTGGTGGCCCAACCTGGACAGAGAGATTGTAACCCTAACCCTAACCCTAACCCTAACCCTAGGCCAAGAACGTTTGCTTGAAGATCTCCATGACTCACATCCAGGAATGAGCAGAATGAAGGCTTTGGCCCGGTCGTATGTCTGGTGGCCCAACCTGGACATAGAGATTGTAACCCTAACCCTAACCCTAGGCCAAGAACGTTTGCTTGAAGATCTCCATGACTCACATCCAGGAATGAGCAGATTGAAGGCTTTGGCTCGGTCATATGTCTGGTGGCCCAACCGGGACAGAGAGATTGAGATGAGAGTACGCTGTTGCCAGGTGTGTCAGACTCACAGGAACATGCTCAGTGTGGCTCCTCTGCACCCTTGGGAGTGGCCGAACCCACCGTGGAGCCGGCTGCACGTGGACTATGCTGGTCCATTTCTGGGGAAAATGTTCCTGGTGATCATTGACGCTCACTCCAAATGGATTGATTGTTACCCCATGAACTCTTGTACGTCCACGGCTACAATTGAGAAACTTCGGCAGTCGTTTGCTGTTCACTGGCTCACAGAAGTACTGGTATTGGACAATGGAACCTGTTTCACCAGTGAGGAGTTTGAAGAGTTCATGTGGAAGAACAGCATAAAACACATCAAGTCAGCACCTTACCATGCAGCTACAAACGGACTGGCAGAGCGTGCAGTGCAGACGATGAAGCAGGGCTTGAGGAAGGTGACAGAAGGCTCCATGGAAACCCGAGTGGCGCGTTTCATGTCCATGTATAGGGTCACTCCTCAGACCACCACAGGTCTGTCCCCTGCTGAGCTGCTCTTTAACAGGAAAGTTCGGACTCGTCTGGATCTGGTTCAGCCATCAGTGGAGAAACAGGTTCAGAAACAGCTCAGTCAGAAACTGAACCATGATCGTGTGGACATCAGACGTTATTCTGTTGGTGATCCGGTGTATCCGGTGTATGTGAAGAACTTTACAATGGGTCCAAAGTGGCTGGCTGGCATTGTAGCGCAAACGACGGGACCTTTATCATACGTGATCCGGCTGCCTGATGGTAGAATGCTGAAGAGACATGTTGATCACATCAATCCCTGTGTGAGTGAATCAAGCCAGTCTGGCACTGACACTGAGAGCCAGACTCAACTGCCACCTGTGTTGGAGTTTTCTCCAATCCCATCAGCGCCTGCAGACCTGGCATCATCTTCAACACCAGACGTTTCTACACCATCCAGTGATTGTCCTGGCGTGTTCTGGCGTGTTCTCATCAAGCCTCTTTCCTCCATCTTAGGTCCAGATGACGATGACTTTACGTTGTGCCCAAATGAAATGAAATCAGAGATGTGTCCAGGCTGCGTGATGACGGCTCAAGAGGGATTGCTTCCGCTGTGGTAGCTCAGCAGTCCCTCTCAGTGCCCCTTTCCAGGTCCTCCTCCAGGTCTTCTTCTTCTAGGTCTTCCTCCAGACCCTAATCCTGGTAAGCCCATCCTCCTTGTATTGCTACTCTGTATTAGTGAGTCATGGCACAGAATTTCCTTTTTGATTCCTCCTCTGATTTGTATGTCAATGCTTTGAAGACTTTGCTTGATAATCATGGTTTACAACAACTTGTGAAGGTCCCCACCCACCGCCGTGGGCACACACTAGACTGGCTCATAACTAACAGAGAAAATTATGTCATGAATCTGATCGTAGAAGATAAATTGATATCTGATCATTTTGTTATTTCCTTTGATCTTAAGCTGACGAAGCCAACTAAAGCAAAGAAAACTGTGTGCTCTCGCAACATGAAGTCTATCGACTCCGATCATTTTAAAGCTGATGTATCAGCAACTCTAAGCACCAATCCCTGTATCAAAAACCCTGTCACTTATAGCACTACTCTCCGTGAGGTTCTTGATGAACATGCCCCCCTCGTGACGCGCGGTGTGTCAGACCGTGTTAGCGCGCCCTGGATGTCTCTGGAAATAAAAGAGGCAAAGCAGGACCGTCGATCGGCCGAGCGCAGATGGCGGAAGTCTGAACTAGAAGTTTTCAGACAGATATACGCGTGCCTTCGTAATGCCGTCAATTACTTGATCCGCGAGGCCAAGAGAAAGTATATGTGTGATCGGATTGTGGACGCCACTTCCTCCCGGAAGTTGTTTCGTTTGGCCAGTCAGATGACAGGTGGGGATGTGCGAAGCATATTACCCAGTAATATTCCTCTTGAGCAGATCTCTGATAAGTTTAATGAATTTTTCATGAACAAAATCGAAGCAATCAGGAACAAGCTAAATTCCCCGTCCAATCATGATCACGCAGAGAGCTTTGTCAGAACTAGATTTGTTAATTTCCAAACAGTGACCTGTGATCAAGTGAAAAAAGTCATCCTTAAGATGCCTAAAAAGTCGTGTGATCTCGACCCCATTCCGTACTCTCTTTTACTGGACTGCTTAGAAGAACTGCTCCCTACCATAACCAACATAATGAACGTCTCTCTAACTTCAGGCACAGTACCACAGTCGTTCAAGCATGCTTTGGTGTCCCCCCACTTAAAGAAATCCAACTTAGATCCCGAAATACTAAAACATTACAGGCCCGTTTCAAACCTACCATTTCTGTCCAAAGTGCTAGAGCGCATTGTACTTACCCAATTGCTGAATTACCTGGAGACTCATGGTCTCCTGGAGCCATTCCAGACAGCATATCGTAAGGGTCATAGTACAGAAACAGCCTTACTGCGCGTGGTCAATGACCTCTTACAGGAGTGCGATACAGGAAAGGTATCCATCCTCTTATTGCTCGATCTATCCGCTGCGTTCGACATAATAGACCACAATATTCTTCTGAACAAACTGCATGCTACGTTTGGGTGTGGTGGTATTGTTATGGACTGGTTCAGGTCATACTTGTGTGGTCGCACTCAGTCTGTCTATATAAAACAGCAAAAATCCAGCCCCTCAGTATTAAAGTATGGAGTGCCACAGTGATCAGTCTTGGGCCCAGTCTTGTTCACTATGTACACACAGCAGCTTAGCCTAGTTATTAGACAGACATTATCTCATTACCATTTCTTTGCCGACGATTCGCAACTGCATAATTCTGCCTCTCCTTCTAATATTCCTCGCCTAACCTCTGACATTACATCTTGTATGGAGAATATAGCATCATGGATGAAAGATAACAAGCTAAAAATGAATGACGATAAAACCGAACTGATTTTGATTGGAACCAAACACAAACTTGAACAAACTCCTGTTAGTTCTGTTGTTGTGTCCGGTTGTGAAATTCCATTTTCATCTTCGGTTCGCAATCTGGGTGCATATCTTGATCCTTCTCTTACCATGGACACTCACGTTAATCAGTTATGTAAGGCTCTCCACTTTCAGCTTCGCAAATTAAGTAAAATCCGCCCTTCCTGTCTGTTGACGCTGCTAACAAACTCGCTGTTGCTTCCATCCTCTCTCGCCTTGATTACTGCAATTCTCTGCTCGTAGGTCTTTCTAACGACAAACTGTGTAAGCTTCAAAAAATACAAAATCATACTGCAAGACTTGTCTTGCGAAAGTCGAGACATGATAACCCCTCTTCTGCGTGCCTTTCACTGGCTGCCTGTTAAGGCCAGAATTGAGTACAAACTAGCCACTCTCTGCTTTTAATGCCTCAACTCTGAATGTGTGCCCTCGTATCTTTCTGACCTCCTTCAGCCTTACATGCCTTCTAGAGCACTGAGATCACAAGACTCTTCTCTGCTTACTGTCCCTAGATACTCTTTGAATTCCTGTGGTAAAAAATCTTTCTCTGTGTCTGGACCTACAACTTGGAACTCTCTACCTCTTTCTATCAGAAAAAACACCTCCCTCCAAACCTTCAAATCTCAGCTGAAAACCCACCTCTTCCATAAATACCTTGACTGATCCCCCAGAGTGAGGAAAATGATGGTTTGGATATGCATGCATGTGTGCTTGCATGCGTACGTGTGTGTGTGTGTGTGTGTGTGTGTGTGTGTGTGTGTGTGTGTGTGTGTGTGTGTGTGTGTGTGTGTGTGTGTGCGTGCGTGCGTGCGTGCGTGCGCAGGGCGCGCATGTATGTTTGTATTGGGAGTATATGTGTATGCCCGCATCTGTTGGTGTGGGCGTGTAATTTTGCGTTCTTATGTTGTTTTTAGTCGGCTCGTCTTAATCTGTTGTTATCTTAGGAATGTCTTGTCTATTGTGAGTATGTGCATCATTTTACATGTATATTGCTTATGTATGATCCAATTAAAAATGCTTTATATAGTTATTATGTTTTAACACGCAATATTTAACTATCTCCGAATGTGTAGTCTATTGTAAGTTTGTAAATTATATTATCTTACGTTTTCATGTGTGCTATTGCGAAGTGTATGTCATATGCCTATCATGTTTTAGTAAGTAAGTTTTAATCTGTTGTTATCGTATGAATGTGTTGTCGGTTGTAGTATGTGGACCATGTTATCTTGTATTGTCTTATCAAGTGTATACTATTCGTTATTTTCTTATTTTAGTCTGATGTTTTATTTATATTTCAATTTGTAAAGCGCACAGAGCATACTGATAGTGTGGATTGATAGCGCTATATCAAATAAAATCATTATTATTATTATTATGTGTAATTAAAAGGACAATTTTATTTTAAAATTACGTTTAATAAACATACTTACATGACTCACCTTTTATTCCCGCCCTTCCTCCCCACTCTTCGGCAGGTTTGGTTCTGGCTCTCCTAGCGGTACTTGGTCCACTCACCATCCTCGAAAGAGGATGTTTATACGCATGCGCGAAGGTAGTTTCGCTCATTGGAGTTGTCCTTCTTGGAATTCTTTTGCATCAGTGACGACATGTAGCAAATCGCTTCTGATATTGCATTAGTGAGTCATGGTTAAGTATTTTTTTTATTAAACGTAATTTTGGAATACAAATTTCCTTTTACAAGTATTTGTTTGTAAAATGACATGCTTTTCTCACAAGCTTGGATTCATTACTAGGGGCAAGGCCAGAGTTGAGTTGTTCTTGGAAGATAAAGAATATTATAAGTTAAATCCGTCAAGTTCGCAAAAATTCACTTGCACACTGCTTGAGCAAAGGGGGGTAGAAATTGTGCCTCTTAGCTAACTATCAACCAATCACAAAACAAGAAAACTGAAAATAGCTGATACGTCCGTGATCTATTTCAGCCTAACCAAACCAGATGAAATTCTCTTTTCATTCAGAATGTTTCAACGCACACAGGATTTTCGCCTGCATTAAGAAAGGAAAATAACCATTATGTAATTTTCAAATACCACTTCAACCATCAGACATCAACCAAGAACAAGTTTAGGCCTCGGCATGCACTTCTATTGTTTAGCCTACTAAACAAGAGAGTGCAAACCATTTCATTGGTAGTGTAAGGTAAAACTCAATGTGTGTGTGTGATAAATATATCTCTTTGAATATTTCTTATGAAAAGCTTATAAAAGCTACACATCATAGTTTGTCTTTTGAGATAATGATTTGTTTCTTGTTTATTAAATCAGGTGGGGGGGTTTATTTGGAGTTTGCCACCCCGTAACCATATTTCTGCTGATTTAAAAATATTCAAAGTACTTAATTCTTGCTTACTTACTGCTACCATGATTCTTAGTTCTACATGTCCTGTTTCCATGCATGTACATAGAAAAATAGGTGCACATTTTGTAATTATTATCATATATCAATAACATATTTTCTAAAATTTATTTCTTCATAATTTTGCCACTCTGTTCGTTATTAGTGTTCTTAATATCAGTAACTATTTAGATGAATGGAACAGAGAGAGAGAGAGAGAGAGAGAGAGAGAGAGAGAGAGAGAGAGAGAGAGAGAGAGAGAGAGAGAGAGAGAGAGAGAGAGAGAGAGAGAGAGACTCAGACTCAGACTCAGACTCAGATACTTTATTTTACAAGGATAAGAATTTAGAGAGAGAGAGAGAGAGAGAGAAAGAGAGAGAGAGAGAGAGAGAGAGAGAGAGAGAGAGAGAGAGAGAGAGAGAGAGAGAGAGAGAGAGAGAGAGAGAGAGAGAGAGAGAGAGAGAGAGAGAGAGAGAGAAACTCTGTAGGTTGCTTAAGAATATTGCTTCCCACTTATTCAAGCCATGTCAATTGTAGGGTGTTGCAGGCTGATGCATTACTAAGACAGATGCCATGAACAAGGAGGAGGAGATCTGATGTTTCCTGCTGCCCAAGAGGAGGAGCAGGAGCCTTGCTAGAATGCAAACTTGGCTCCAGAGCAACCCATTAATGAGTGAATAGGAGGTTCTGAATGCTGGAGAACACTATGATACTGCAGGTGAGAATTAGTCCTACAACCAACGAGTACATTATGTTGTTTTGCCTGTTACCCAAATTGATAAAAAGAAAGAAAAAAGGCTAATTAGATCTAATGGATCTTATTGAAATTCTAGTATCCTTTGCACACGAAGACAAATCCATATTTTTATGTCTGGGTACCATAGGAATATGTTATCTTTTGTTGTCGTTGTTGGCGTGTGTGTGTGTTTTGTTTTAATAAACAAAGATAGTCAATGCTTCTTCTGATATCTGGTGAAACAAATTACATTAAAAGCATCAGAACAATTGTTTCTGGTTTGGTTCAAATCAAAACATGATTTGTAACATAATAGAATACCTTTTGGTGTTTTTTAGCTTACTGCTTTTCAGTAATATATCAATATTGAAAATCTATCAAAAACAAAAATACTTTTTCAGTGTTTTTATCAATGCATACACGCTGATTAAAATACTTTATGAACGCCTTACAGCTAGCATGTGAAGTCATCAGTTTTGTCATGTGTAACGGACAGTCAGTTGTCTCCGTTTCTTAACAGAGTACACCCACTCAGCTTCGTTATCTGTTCTAATGTAAACTCAGCCTAAAAGAATTACCAATCTAACTTGCCATCAGAGTAATGACACTTAATTTGCAAATGAATGCACAATTTAGGCGCTGAAAACGCTTAAAACTGAAATCAAGTTGTCTCTCTTGAAGTAACAAAGTACACACACTTATCTTTGTTATCTGTTCTAATGTGAATTCTGCCTAAACGAATGACCCATCTGACTTGCCATATGAGTAATGACACTTAATTTGCAAATGAATGCACAATGTATGCGCTCAAAACCCTTAAAACTGAAATCAAGTTGTCTCCCTTGAAGGGGGTTATCTAACGTTTTATGCACATGCTTAATGTCTATATTTTTAAAGGCAGAGTTAACACATATTCAATGTCAACTCGTATCCATGATACACGTGTCCGTCGACAACACTGTTTAATGTAAAACTGATATTTTTTTAATACCATGCCACTTTAATATTGTCATCATCGTCATCATCATCATCTTCTTCTTTTACTGCTTTTGTGTGAAGGTGATAGCGTAGAATTTCGAGCTTATATATGTTACAGTAAATATACAAAACTAGAAAATTTGCAAGTGTCCTAAATTTTTCAGTAAATTTGCAAAATTACTGTTTCACTCAGAGTTTTTGCAAATTTCTTAAACTTTTCAGGAAATGTGCAAATGTCTTGTTTTGGAAGGCTAGGAAATTTGCAAATTTACTGAAATGACCATTTGAGACGATCAATTGCTAGTAACCCAAGAAGTTTGAAAAACAAATTCCTGTTATAGTGTGTGTGTGTGTGTGTGTGTGTGTGTGTGTGTGTGTGTGTGTGTGTGTGTGTGTGTGTGTGTGTGTGTGTGTGTGTGAGAGAGAGAGAGAGAGAGAGAGAGAGAGAGAGAGAGAGAGAGAGAGAGAGAGAGAGAGAGAGAGAGAGAGAGGGAGAGAGAGAGGGAGAGAGAGAGAGAATGAGTGTGGAAGAGAGAAACCGTCAGAGAGACAATGAGAGAGACCGTGAGAGAGACAGAAGCAACGAGAGAGACAGAAACAACGGGAGAGACAGTAAGAGAGACAGAAACATTGAAAGAGACAATAAGAGGGGCAGAAACAATGAAAGAGACAATAAGAGGGGCAGAAACAATGAAAGAGACAAAACTATGTGAGAGACACAGAGAGAAAGAAACAACGAGAGAGACAGCGAGAGAAACAGAAACAATTAGAGAGATAGTAAGAGAGACAGAAACAATGAGAGAGAAGGAAACAATGAGAGAGACAGTGAGAGAGACAGAAATAATGGAGAGAGACATTAAGAGAGACAGAAACAATGAGAGAGAAGGAAACAATGAGAGAGACAATAAGAGATACACAAACAATGAGAGAGACAGTGAGAGAGACAGAAATAATGGAGAGAGACATTAAGAGATACAGAAACAAAGAGAGAGAAGGAAACAATGAGAGAGACAATAAGAGATACACAAACAATGAGAGAGACAGTGAGAGAGACAGAAATAATGGAGAGAGACATTAAGAGATACAGAAACAAAGAGAGAGAAGGAAACAATGAGAGAGACAATAAGAGATACACAAACAATGAGAGAGACAGTGAGAGAGACAGAAATAATGGAGAGAGACATTAAGAGAGACAGAAACAAAGAGAGAGAAGGAAACAATGAGAGAGACAATAAGAGATACACAAAATATGAGAGAGACAGTGAGAGAGACAGAAATAATGGAGAGAGACATTAAGAGATACAGAAACAAAGAGAGAGAAGGAAACAATGAGAGAGACAATAAGAGATACACAAACAATGAGAGAGACAGTGAGAGAGACAGAAATAATGGAGAGAGACATTAAGAGATACAGAAACAAAGAGAGAGAAGGAAACAATGAGAGAGACAATAAGAGATACACAAAATATGAGAGAGACAGTGAGAGAGACAGAAATAATGGAGAGAGACATTAAGAGATACAGAAACAAAGAGAGAGAAGGAAACAATGAGAGAGACAATAAGAGATACACAAACAATGAGAGAGACAGTGAGAGAGACAGAAATAATGGAGAGAGACATTAAGAGATACAGAAACAAAGAGAGAGAAGGAAACAATGAGAGAGACAATAAGAGATACACAAACAATGAGAGAGACAGTGAGAGAGACAGAAATAATGGAGAGAGACATTAAGAGAGACAGAAACAAAGAGAGAGAAGGAAAACAATGAGAGAGACAATAAGAGATACACAAAATATGAGAGAGACAGTGAGAGAGACAGAAATAATGGAGAGAGACATTAAGAGATACAGAAACAAAGAGAGAGAAGGAAACAATGAGAGAGACAATAAGAGATACACAAACAATGAGAGAGACAGTGAGAGAGACAGAAATAATGGAGAGAGACATTAAGAGATACAGAAACAAAGAGAGAGAAGGAAACAATGAGAGAGACAATAAGAGATACACAAACAATGAGAGAGACAGTGAGAGAAACAGAAATAATGGAGAGAGACATTAAGAGATACAGAAATGATGAGAGAGACAATAAGAGATACAGAAATGATGAGAAAGACAATAAGAGATACAGAAACAAAGAGAGAGAAGGAAACAATGAGAGAGACAATAAGAGATACACAAATGATGAGAGAGACAGTGAGAGAGACAGAAATAATGGAGAGAGACATTAAGAGATACAGAAACAAAGAGAGAGAAGGAAACAATGAGAGAGACAATAAGAGATACACAAACAATGAGAGAGACAGTGAGAGAGACAGAAATAATGGAGAGAGACATTAAGAGATACAGAAACAAAGAGAGAGAAGGAAACAATGAGAGAGACAATAAGAGATACACAGAAACAATGAGAGAGACAGTAAGAGATACAGAAATGATGGAGAGAGACAATAAGAGATACAGAAATGATGAGAGAGAAGGAAAGAGACAAGAGAGACAATAAGAGATACAGAAATGATGAGAAAGACAATAAGAGATACAGAAATGATGAGAAAGACAATAAGAGATACAGAAATGATGAGAGAGACAATAAGAGATACAGAAATGATGAGAAAGACAATAAGAGATACAGAAATGATGAGAAAGACAATAAGAGATACAGAAATGATGAGAGAGACAATAAGAGATACAGAAATGATGAGAAAGACAATAAGAGATACAGAAATGATGACAGAAAGACAATAAGAAGAGATACAGAAATAATGAGAAAGACAATAAGAGATACAGAAATAATGAGAAAGACAATAAGAAGAGATACAGAAATGATGAGAAAGACAATAAGAGATACAGAAATAATGAGAAAGACAATAAGAAGAGATACAGAAATGATGAGAGAGACAATAAGAGATACAGAAATAATGAGAAAGACAATAAGAGATACAGAAATAATGAGAAAGACAATAAGAGATACAGAAATAATGAGAAAGACAATAAGAGATACAGAAATAATGAGAAAGACAATAAGAAGAGATACAGAAATGATGAGAGAGACAATAAGAGATACAGAAATGATGAGAAAGACAATAAGAAGAGATACAGAAATGATGAGAAAGACAATAAGAAGAGATACAGAAATGATGAGAGAGACAATAAGAGATACAGAAATAATGAGAAAGACAATAAGAAGAGATACAGAAATGATGAGAGAGACAATAAGAGATACAGAAATGATGAGAAAGACAATAAGAGATACAGAAATGATGAGAGAGACAATAAGAGATACAGAAATGATGAGAAAGACAATAAGAAGAGATACAGAAATGATGAGAAAGACAATAAGAGATACAGAAATGATGAGAAAGACAATAAGAGATACAGAAATAATGAGAAAGACAATAAGAAGAGATACAGAAATGATGAGAAAGACAATAAGAGATACAGAAATGATGAGAAAGACAATAAGAAGAGATACAGAAATGATGAGAAGAGACAAGAAAGACAATAAGAGATACAGAAATGATGAGAAAGACAATAAGAAGAGATACAGAAATGATGAGAAAGACAATAAGAGATACAGAAATGATGAGAAAGACAATAAGAGATACAGAAATAATGAGAAAGACAATAAGAGATACAGAAATGATGAGAGAGACAATAAGAGATACAGAAATGATGAGAGAGACAATAAGAGATACAATAAGAGAGAAATAATGAGAAAGACAATAAGAAGAGATACAGAAATGATGAGAAAGACAATAAGAAGAGATACAGAAATGATGAGAAAGACAATAAGAGATACAGAAATGATGAGAAAGACAATAAGAGATACAGAAATGATGAGAGAGACAATAAGAGATACAGAAATTATGAGAGAGACAAGAAGAGATACAGAAATGATGAGAAAGACAATAAGAGATACAGAAATGATGAGAGAGACAAGAAGAGATACAGAAATAATGAGAAAGACAATAAGAGATACAGAAATGATGAGAGAGACAAGAAGAGATACAGAAATAATGAGAAAGACAATAAGAAGAGATACAGAAATAATGAGAAAGACAATAAGAGATACAGAAATGATGAGAGAGACAGTAAGAGAGATAGAAACAATGAGAGAGACAATGAGAGAGACAGAGACAATGAGAGAGACAATAAGAGAGAGAAAAACAATGAGAGAGACAGTGAGAGAGACAGAAAGAAGGAGAAAGACAGCAAGAGAGACAGAAACAATGAGAGAAACATTAAGAGAGACAGAAACAATGAGAGAAACAATAAGAGAGACAGAAACAATGAGAGAAACATTAAGAGAGAAAGAAACAACGAGAGAGAGAGTAAGAGAGACAGAAACAATGAGAGTCAGTAAGAGAGACAGAAACAATGAGAGAGACAGAAACAATCAGAGACAGAAACAATACGAGAGACAGTAAGAGAGACAGAAACTATGTGAGAGACAGACACAGAGAGAGAGAAACAATGAGAGAGACAGTGAGAGAGACAGAAACAATGAGAGACAGTAAGAGAGAAAGAAACAATGAGAGAGACAGTGAGAGACGGAGACAATGATAGAGACAATAAGAGAGAGAAAAACAATGAGAGAGACAATGAGAGAGAAATAATGAGATAGTGAGAGAGACAGAAACAAATGAGAGAGACAGAGAGAGAGACAGAAACAATGAGAGAGACAATAAGAGAGAAATAGTGAGATAGTGAGAGAGACAGAACAAATGGGAGATACATTAAGAGATACAGAAACAATGAGAGAGACAGTGACAGAGACAGAAAGAAGGATAAAGACACACACACACAGAGAAACAATGAGAGAGACAGTGAGATAGACAGAAAGATGCAGAGAGACATAAACAATGAGAGAGACACAGAGAGACAGAAACAATGAGAGAGACAGTAAGATATACAGAAAAAAGAGAAAGACACACTCATACAGAAATAATGAGAGGGACAATAAGAGAGACAGTGAGAAAGACAGAAAGAAAGAAGGAGAAAGACACAGAGAGACCGAAACAATGTGAGAGACAGTGAGAGAGACAGAAAGGAGAAAGACACAGGGAGACAGAAACAATGAGATCTAGAGATAGTGAGAGACAGAAATAAGGAGAAAGACACAGAGAGACAGGGAGACAGAACACTGAATACTGAACACTGAAATGTGTTAATGTGCATTGGCCATGGGCCACAATACATCTCGTGGGAAGGGGGAAAACAACACTAGCTAACGTAAAAATCAAAACCGATCAAAAATCCAAATGTCATTCACACACCATAGCCATCAATTTTATCAATTTAAATACCAAGTGACCTCCGCTATCAAAGATCATTTAGCCAACCAAAGTATCCAAATCTCATTCATACATCTTTCACATCAATATTATGAATGTAGGGCCTACCTGTGTAAATAAACATAATTAAGCCTTCATTAACAATCATCAGGATCCACATTTCATTCATACATCATTCACATCAATGTTATGAAATATGACAGGGAGACTATAAGAGAGGGGAACAGAGACAGAGACAGTGAAAGAGAACGAACGAGACTATGAGATAGGGGAACTGAGACAGAGATAGTGAGAGATAACGAACGAGACTATGAGAGAGGGGAACAGAGACAGAGATAACATAAATAATAAATAATAATTGATAGTATTTCTATAGCGCCTTTCTATAATTATTTGACACTCAAGGCGCTTCCATTCACTGATACACCCGCAGTCACACAAGACATTATTACTCAATCATTCACCCAGGTACAACATCAAGAAGGGGAAAAAATTACAAACCGAATGAGCTTTGAAAGTAGTGTGTCTTGAATTTAGCTTTGAAAGTATTGATAGTTGGTTCATGGCGGAGATCGACTAGGAGGGAATTCCAAACAGCAGGGGCACATAAACTGAAACTACGGTCACCAAATGATTTTATATTTGTTTTTGGAACTTTTTTTGTTTGAGGACCTGAGTGAGCGGGAAGGAGTGTAGGTGTGAAGAGCACTGGAGAGGTAAGGCGGAAGGGTCTGTTCAAAGTGACGGAAGGATAGGACAGCCAGCTTATACTGAAGGCGGAACTGCACAGCAAGATAGTGAGAGATAACGAACGAGACTATGAGAGAGGGGAACAGAGACAGAGATAGTGAGAGATAACGAACGAGACTATGAGAGAGGGGAACAGAGACAGAGATAGTGAGAGATAACGAACGAGACTATGAGAGAGGGGAACAGAGACAGAGATAGTGAGAGATAACGAACGAGACTATAAGAGAGGGGAACAGAGACAGAGATAGTGAGAGATAACGAACAAACGAATGAGAAAGAAACAGTGAAAGAGAGAGAGAGAGAGAGAGAGAGAGAGAGAGAGAGAGAGAGAGAGAGAGAGAGAGAGAGAGAGAGAGAGAGAGAGAGAGAGAGAGAGAGAGAGAGAGAGAGAGAGAGAGAGAGAGAGTACGACAGAGAGACAGAATCAGAATGAGAGAAAGACAGAGATAGAAGGAGAGAAAGAGAGAGAGACACACTGAGAAAAGACAAAGATAGAACAAAAGAGAGTGCTAGAGGGAGTGAGAGAGAGAGATACATATATAGAGAGATTCAGAGAGAGACTGAAACAATAAGAGAGAGAGAGGCAGTGCATTGTGAGATAGAGAGAGGGAGATGGAGAGAGAAGAAGAAAGATTGAGAGTAGCAGAGACAGACAGGCTCTCATCAGAAGATTATACCTTAATTTTTAGAAAAGAGAACTGTTGGGGTGGTTTTTTTTTGGGGGGAACGGGGCTGGTGAGGGAGATGGTGAATATGTGTGTGTGTATGGGTGTGGGTGTTCTAAATCAGTATGAAGAATTTCGCAAATTTACTGACTTCCAATCTTCAGTAAAGTTGAGAATAAATGCATGCAAAATTCAGGAAATTTGCATAATTTTAGGAAAATTGCCAAATCCCTGAGTGAAACAGGAAATTAGCACATTTTCTCAAAATGTTCAGGAAATTTGCAAATTTACTAGTTTTGTAAATTTATAGTAACATATATGCTACTCAACAAAAGTTAAGTACCACTTGCTGCGAACATTTCAGACACCATTTTGAGTGCTTAAACTGACATTTTTACACTTTCTGATGCTGTGATATTATAGCCCAAGGTCCGAATTCCTATCCTGTACAACATTACAAATGCACTGATTGGAGACCGTTTAAGGCAGTACCTTAAACGAGCCAATGGGATGAATTTGCACAAGGTGCCGATAAACTTTAAAGCATAGCAATGTTTACACATCATTAATGAATAAAACTGCAACTTATTTTTTCTTATCACCCTTGTCATTTACGCGTAAAAGAAATCCAAAGACTTAGCCCAAAACGCGCAATTAGCCCTTTGGCCTCTCAGAGGCTAGTGATTACGTCACAGAGATTAGAAATGTAATAAAATACATTATTGTCACTATGCTCACTCGCGTAAAAAAGGTTTCAGGTAAATTAGTGGGACATTTCCTTAGGGCAGTTACGTCTTGCATCACTAAAGTGGGGCTAAACAGCTATATTGAACAGTCACGTGATTTCTGACTGGCTTTCATGAAGCTATGAATATGTCTGAAGACCCCTAATATGTTTGCACACTAATTTGCAAACGATCCTTTCAAGAATGTTAATGTGACCATCCTCCATATTTTAGTAAACTACCCCATTGACATTTTATTGGGCATGGTCACATGACCAGTAATACATTATTTTGTCCAAAGACATTAATTGCTTAGTGGTCATGATTGGAAATCATGGGGAAAGAGCAATTAGTGTTTGGAACAAATGTATTACTGGTCAAATGACCAGGCCCAATGACAAAGGTGGTACTTAACTTTTGTTGAGTAGTACTTTGTCCATTTGCAATGTTTGGCATTTGAATGAAGTTCTGCTGTTTCAGTCTTACCTATTGCTGTAATTGGATGAATAAATTCAAGAAAACGTGTAGATTCTGGAACGCTGGTGTAAGAAATGAACACCGAAAAAGGATGTTTTAATCGATGAGAGTTATAGAAATCTAGGAAAAAGAATGTAAACTTCACTACACTGTCACGTGAACTGATATAAAGAAACCGACGTGGACTTGTACGAATGTAGCAACCGTAAAGAGTTCGAGTTTTACGCTTCCCACGTTTGATAGAATGTACACCAAAGTCAATGGGTATGCACTTTCCAAGAACCTCTATCTTTGTGATGTTTATTATGAACTTTGGGGGTGGCTTGATGAAAACTGTGCATCGTTTTCTTTTTATAGATTCATTATGCTTCGCAAGGCTGTCTTTGGTAAAAGACAAAAACCCACTGGATGAAGTAAACGTCCACGTTTCTTTCCGCATATAGCACTTTGCTGTCCAGTCTGAGGTCAAATTCACTGCTGAATACTTACCTGCGTACAAGTCTCACACATGTACATGCTTATCATAAAAGATAGTGTTTCCTGCAAGTACCGGTACTTGGGGCCATATATATTGAAAGATGATTTTGTTTTTATAAATTTGTTTAGATAATAGTTTTTGTGCAATCGAAAGAAAGATGTTAATGGACAAACACATTAAATTATTCAAGCATTCAAAAACATCACATTTTAATACACTGATTTTCTCGCAGTTGGTTTTAATTAGATGTTTTTTAAATTTATTGTAATACTGTAAAAAACTGGATACCAGCGCCTGCCCCCCCCCCCCCCCCCCCCCCCCCTTACATACTGAAATAGCTAAGGTGATTTCAACCAATCCGTACAAAGTCTCTGAATGAGGCAATGTGATTGGCCAAGACAAGACAAGACAATAGCAACCCAATCCCCCACCCCCATCCTGTGTCAGCAAATAGTCTTGACTTGGATGTGATTCCCTCAGGCAAGTCGTTTATATATATCAGAAAGAGGGTTGGTCCTAACACAGAGCCTTGAGGAACCCATGACTCGACTGCAATTAGTCGACTGCCATTGATGCGCGTCAAGACGCCCATGACACAAAACGTACTTTTGCACCTGAAAACTGATACAAAAAAACTAATTATTTCATAATGTTATGCTATCCCATGGGATACCAGGGACTCATTTGTACAAATAGTTACCCCACCTGGAAGTTCTGTGCTTGTTACTTCCTCTAATCTGTTGGTCTCTTTGACTCAGCCTGTATCCTTCACTTACTGTCATCTACTATCTTTCTTCCTTACTGGTCCATTCTCCTGATTTTTGTTCTTCTAGAAACCCCTATAACTATTTTCTCCTGACATCCTTGGCCTAGCTATTTCTTAGGTGCTTAAAGGCAATATGACGCATCTGGGCTCATATGAAAGGAGACTGTCTATGCTCTTATGCAAGATGTAAGAAAGAGAGACTTTCATAACGATTATGGTTTGTACGTATTCATATTTTATTTTATTTGTCAGATAGTACAAAATAATAAATAACAGTATAGTCATGTTGGTGAGACATGAAAATGTGTCCTAATAACAGAAGCATGCAGCTCATTAATTGTCCTCAGAGACATGCAGCTCAGTGATGATCCTCTAATCCCATCTGTGCCCATACAAAATTGTTTCTAACCCATACTTTTAGTTTCTTAAAAGATAACAGACCTGGATGGATGCAAATTTAAAGCTGTTTGTGCAATAAGGCAGAAAAAAACCAAGATGACTAGGCAGGTTGTCTACATGATTCATTTTGAAGACCACAAGTGTGAAGCAAAAATAACAATATTAATTAATTGACAAAAAAAATAATACACACAAGGGCACAACAAATCAGGCTTTTTGCTGTGACATATGCAAGAATCAGTCCAAGATTCGCTCTCAGTTTCCTCTAGCACACTTTTCCCATGTTCATGGTCAGCTTAGAAAATGCTACCAGAAATATCAAACGAGCCAAATGATTAAATTGGTGAGAAAGATATCTGAGGGTCAAAGTAAGGATAAGGCACTGGAATTCTGTCTCAGTCAAACGAGCAACTTAATCTTAATCTTGCATGTATTTTGATAGGTGTTAAATATTTGAATTGTGGGATTCACAGAAGGGACAGTTCTACCATCATTCGTGACATATTGAATGTCCAGCTCATGAAGGATGCACGTTGCCCCAAATCCAGAAGATGTTTCTTCTATTATGTACAAACATCGCACATATGGGTGACAGTGTTTTTCTCTGAAGAGATTATAGGGGCAACACCGAAATTCTCTCCATGGTTGATCCGCATAAAGCAGTCTTCAGCTCCAGAAGCAACGTGTAAGAGTACACTAGATAATATCTTCTCTGCACTACCAGCTGAAAGGTAGAGTCGATGTCAAACAGGAAATGTTTGTGTATTATCCTCCAACTCTCAGGAAAAATCCTGACAACGATCTTGTCCTACAGAGTTCAAGAGTTGTTCTGCCTATTACCAGACACACACTGTAAATTTGTGCCTGAGATATATCTTTCTTCTTTTGCTGATTTAGTCACACACTTCACAAATCTCCTTCTTTCTAGAACTGTAAAATGTACGGATCCCCCAATCTTGTAAGATCAAGTCCATAATTGCAGTTAAGGTGGCATCAGCAAACTCGACAACCCAGGAAGGCATGGTGAAATGTGGAATCCTCCCATGTTTACACAAGGGTGGAATCCCCCCATGTTTGCTGTAGGTGTGGAATCCTCCCATGTTTACACTAGGGTGGAATCCCCCCATGTTTGCTGTAGGAGTGTGGAATTGCTCTAGTGTGTAATCCTCCCTTGTTTGCTCTAGGACTCAGTAAGTAACAAAGTTAAAGTAGCACCAGTACATTCCACAAGCAAGGAAGGCTTGATGAGGTAGCTAGAGTGTGGAATCCTCCCATGTTTGCTCTAGGTAAACATAAGCCGTCCATTTACTTTTTTGTTTTGTTTTTAAACTGCATGATGATCGCGACAGACGGCTGGCTTTTTTCTTTTCTTTTTTTAATGTATTAATTTACTGTTTGAATAACCTGGGAATTTCCTCTGGCCTCCTATTAGTTAAACATGAATAATAAAATCGATACTGAATACCCTTAATTAAGATTGGAAGACGGATGCTTACCAAATTACCGGCCGTTGGTCACATTTTATTTCCCGTGTTTCTAGATACCAACCGTACTCGCAGGATGCAGGGTTGAAAAGGAACCGGAACTCCCGGATAAGGACCAAATAACTTCCATTTTAATGGGCATGACCGGATGAGAATTTACCAAATTAGGATACTATATAAGAATAAATAATGGAATGAGCTTGTGACCCTGGTTTTCTTTTAGTAACCCCGCTGACTTACGCCTCACATAACAGCATTTAAGTCAGTACTTAAATGTGTTTAATGGGGATTACCCCGGGTAAAGTTATACAGATATGACTAGTATTAATGGGGATGTACCCTGGGCACAGCTACAAATCACGTGTGCACGCTTGTGTGTGTGTGTGTGTGTGTGTGTGTGTGTGTGCGTGTGTGCGTGTGCGTGCGTGTGCGCGTGCGTGTGTGCGTGTGCGTGTGCGTGTGCGTGCGTGCGTGCGTGCGCGTGCGTGCGTGCGTGCGTGCGTGTGTATGTGTGTGATGCTTTGTTTCTTCATTTACACATTTGATGTATATTGTGCATGCTTCGAATTTGCTTTCTTTTCTTTGTCGCTATGTCTCTATCCTGCATTCTAAACAATTATTGTGTTCTTGAATCAGTTTGTAAATGTTTATTAAGCAGTTGACTTAGTATTTATTTTTAACATTGCTCATTGTTCGGTTATGTTCTTTAAATGTAAATTAGGTCTGCATCACTATTTTATTACTTTCTTTAATGTTTTCACACACTCACAGGCACACTCACACTCACCACACCAACAGCACACTATTATATTATATTGTCTGAATCATATTTAGTGGAAGGACGTTAAACTGAAGAACAACACACACACACACACACACACACACACACACACACACACACACACACACACACACACACACACACACACACACACACACACACACACACACACACACACACACACACACACACACACACACACACACACACACACACACACACACACACACACACACACACACACACACACACACACACACACACGCACACACACACACACACACACACACACACACACACACAAACACACACACACACACACACACACACACACACACACACACACACACACACACACACACACACACGCACACACGCACACACACACAGAGAGGTTATGTAATCACATAACTAAATTGAAATAGCAATCAAGAAATACACATTATAACATAATAACATACCATGAAGAAAAACATGCATGACATCCAATCAAACATATTAACTAGCCAAACAGGTAAACATAGCACTAAAATCCAATGAGAAAATACAGAGAGAGAGAGAGAGAGAGAGAGAGAGAGAGAGAGAGAGAGAGAGAGAGAGAGAGAGAGAGAGTTCGTTCAAATGTGTTATTTGTGTTATTGTACTTCGGCCATTGGCCTATATACAAACCATAAAAATATAAATATATAAACAAACTGTGACGAGGGAATGAGCTAAAGGCTAAGGCTCTAGGGGAAGACTTTTAGAGTGATACATTTTCAATGTAAAAAGTTTCCTTTAGCCCACTTCTCTAGGGTGTGGGAGGTGAGCAACTTTCCCGGCCCCTTTTCATCTAATAAATGTATATTTGTGCCCGGGTTCTGGCTCGTATGATTGAATGAAATACAAGTGGTAGATTTGCTCTAAATGACAGACAGAGTGAAGTAGGTTTTTTACATGAACGTTACAAAACTTCCACTCTCATCAGTCTGACCAAAGGGTTCAGAATTATTTGTACACTTGTATTTTATTTACTCACAAATCTGCATAGCAAAGTATGCAGCAATAAGAATAGCAACTCAATGGCGCCAAAACAAAATATGAATAGAAAACAATGAAATCCGAAAGGATTATACAAGACTTTGGTCTTTTCTAGAAGGTTAGCCCCAAGCCGGAAGGGTCACTAATGTTATCCAGTGTCCAGAGGTAAGTTCGGATGATCTACACTGTCCTGTGGACTTATCTGGCGTTGGTTTCCTCTGTCGGGATCGGCGAGTGCTGGGGTGACTAGGCTTGCTCTTCAGTGTAGAGTAGCTCCTAGTCGTTCCGGTTGCGGCGTCGCGGGATGGCACGGCACAGGCGTGGTCTCCTCGCGGATTCTGGGTGCGGTGGCGACTTTTCGGCGGCCCCGTCTTGATGCTTGTGAGTCAGGGATTATGCCTCCTGACCACGATGCCCTGCTGATAATCACAGGAAACCATGGGTGTAGATCTCTATGGATTAGAGATATGGGCTTCAGCCAGCAAGGAATTAGTGGATCCCAACCAGCTAGAAGGCTGCCCTTGTACAATAACACTAATAACAAATAACCTGAATTTCAGCTACCAAACTGAAATCAGTAAAACATAAAAGGGGTACTGGAATCAACTGGTATGATTCAGTAACTGGCTAGATCAAAGTCTATGATCAAGCCAACATCACTCTCAATCCAACACTTGGAAAGGGATGTACAAAAGCTGCAAGTTTGACGCACACACATGAATGTAGAAAACCCAGCACAAAGTAGGCATAAAAATAGGAACAGAATCCGGTTCTGGTACCAAAATAGTTAAAGTAAAAAATCACTCACAAAAATAATAAGTGCACATAATTAGAAAAGCATGTTTACCAATTCTTTTCACTGACACCTCTACTAATTATTCAGCATGGAACATAGGATCTAGATCAAAAATAGAATCAAACAAAAACAAATCTCAATCAAGTATTTTACACAACTGCCATATTCAATAGTACTCACGAGTTGGGCTAATACTACTAGTAATAGTATGACTGACAGGTAACAGCAGAGAGGTTGATTCTACAGTGTTGACTCCGCCAGGTTTTGGTAGTCTTGTGAGTAAGAGAATGTTAGGCGGTTTTTCTCCCACTACCCATCTCCATTTGATTTTAAATCGATAAGGGCCTATGATTGGTTAGTAGTAGCAGACGACAAGGAAGGACGCTAGAGTCATGCGCTTATTATTACGTCATCATCACATGCCTAAATTCCTATACCGCCTGACGCTGGTGTCAAGAGCGCGTGATCGGGAGGGAATACGGAGAACAAAGGGATACCGCCTGGAATCGGTGGACTGTTTGATGTCACGCGATTGCAATTAGAGTGGCGAGCCGGAATAGTAAGGGGGGAGGGGTGCATAGTAGAAAGTGGGGATGTGCGGGACACATCGTCACACAAACCAAACAAGCAAACAAGCAAATGGACACATACGCACGCAAACAAGTAAGCAAATAAACAAACAAGAAAAATCCACAAGAGAGAGAAAGACAGAGAGAGAGAGAGAGAGAGAGAGAGAGAGAGAGAGAGAGAGAGAGAGAGAGAGAGAGAGAGAGAGACAGAGAGCCCGTGGAGAGAGACAGAGAGAGTAGGGGAGGGGAGGGAGGGAGAAAGACTGTTATGAATTAAACCTATAATTGTCGAGTTAGTCCGGGGGTCAAAGCAATGCATCATAAAGTTTTGTTCTTTGCACTTTTCATCTCAGTTTTCATTGCTGATTTGAAATCCGATGAGGGCCGTGCTGAAAAGTTTGGGCAATTTGACTTATTGTCAAAACTCCAAGATGGCCACCCACAAAATGACTAAATGCAGGTCAAAGACATCATTCGTTCAGTTTAAAGCTACAAACTGCATGGGAATTTTGCTGGTAGCAATTTAAAATTAATTTGTAAAGTTCCATGTAAAATACTACCAGAAGATATTATTAAAAACTGCTATTTGGTGTCGCCGAGCAGCAGACATTTCCTCAGCCACTTTCCCCCTCCCACTTCTCTTCATTGGATCCAGCACTTAACATGCCATAGTGAAAAAGGAGGCAAGTTACTATGTTTAGGTATTCATATCTCCAGTTATACTGTTGCTTGGAAGCTGTTGTTATAATTAGATCTAACATTGGATCTGTCATGAATGTTTTGGGTGATTCTGTCTGTGGGGCACAAATATGTCTTAGAATGTCTATGGTACATCGGTTATCTTTAAGAGAAAAGTATTTTGGGACACTTTTAGTTTAAACCCTTCCATTACTTAAAAAAAGAACAAAAATGTGTGACAGACAGACAAAACCAAAATCATATGCCCCATATGATTCTTCATGGGCCGAGAACAGTATCAAGACTTCCATGTGTGTCAAAACGTAACATAGCATTCTGCTATAGAATCTTTTCATCATCTGCAGTATTGAATAGAAATATACCCGTATTATTTAAGCTACGCCATTTATTTTTCCTTAAACTAGTAACACTCACCATCCTCAATGCCGACAGTACTGGAAATGTACAGATACAAAATTCACTTTTTTCAAGCTTCGGCACAATGAGTTACTATAATACTAAGTTAATCAAGATTTGTTTTAAACTTTGCAAGCACGTTGTACACACGAGACTCGTTCTATTGCACATGTACTAACCCTTTCACCGCCAAAGTCGCCTTTTAGCACCACAGTGATTTAACACCTATGTCGCTAAAATGCATCAACTTGGGGCCTATTATCCAAACGCCATATTGTCTTAGTTTTGGGAAGTAAGAATAGACCTTATTTTATATTTGTCACTGAAGAATCCCCAATACTGCAGATGGATTTTGTTCTCTACCCAGGTGAATGTAATGGAAATTTTTAGCTGAAATATGGCTGGTGGTGAAAGTTCTAAACTGTGGTGTTTCTTAGTAAGCTAGTGCAGCTAACAAGACAAAGAACACCCTTTGGAAATGGTAGCTGAGGACTCAATCCAATTGCTGGGGCTCATTGAACTAATCCACCAGCCTACCACAACCAAAAGAGTCAGGATGTGGAGGATCTGGTTCACATGCAGCTTGCTAAAGCATAACTTGATGGTGGGCCACTGGGGAGTGAGCTTGGAAACATGATATGTTGGTGGTAAAGGTTCTTTTGGCTGCATTTTTTCCTGAAGCTGTGTGTAATGGTAGTGTTGAGACAGATGAAAGGCTCCTCTCCATGCAACCCAGACTGACAAATTGAAGATGTATTTTGGCATGGCCAATCATACACTGGAAAAAACATTTATTTTCTGTCACATCCATTATACTATGAAGTTAACAATGATATTCAGTTAGCTGCTGCTAACGTCACTAACATTGATGACAAGGTGGAGATGAACATGACTCAATGTTCAGTCAAATTGTTGAAAAGTCCATGGCTTTCCTTGCACAGAGGATGAACCATAATGGCCAGAATGTCCTGCCATTAGATATGACTTCAATGTTGACAAACACAGGCTTCGTTTATAACGCAGAAGGCCTTCTGCAGCAAAACTGTTTCTTTCAGAACTGACCCATTGTGCACCATGATAGGGGTAGATCCAGTGACCGTCACTTCAGCTTTCAATGGAGGATGTGTTGTACAAAACCAATACTCTTTATTACACTGTTGTTGGCAATGACTTTGGCATCAGGATTTGGTTTAGACGTGGTGTGTTTTTGATGATATTGCAAATCGAATTGTCTTATTTCTGATGATTTGTAGACATCATAACTTCATTGTTCAGAGAGAGAGAGAGAGAGAGAGAGAGAGAGAGGGAGAGGGAGAGGGAGAGAGACAGAGAGATAGAGAGACAGAGAGAGACAGAGACAGAGAGAGAGAACCAAAATATAATCAAATAGTTTTGTATTGCCATTAGCATAATAAACTTTCGCCGCCCGCATGCAATACAGACCTAAGTTGAATGACGTCACTTCACATGAGGAATGGAAAACTCAATATTTTGGTCATTTCAGGCCACATAATGTCATTTTGTGTTCCTTTAGCGTCACCATCGGTGTTTTATCTTTGCAAATTGTTGTTTTACAGCTTTGTTAGATGATGCAGCTTGTCTAGATCAACTGGTAAGTCCAATACATCGAAGATGACCAATTTTGAGTTACGTCTCTTTTGCATGCGGACGGCGAATTATGTAGGCTAAGCTTATAAGCCCTTTTGGCAAGGGGGTACTGTCAAATAACAGAGACCATTTTGGTTGGCATTTAAAGAACAAGCAGTCTACTCTTAAAGAAATAATAATAGAATCAAGATAAGAAATAAGATTATTCACCAAATATTCAATTTCTTAACACCTCTAGTTTACCAGCTCGCTCCCCTTCGCGCGCACCCCTCTCAAAACACACAGAGAGAGAGAGAGAGAGAGAGAGAGAGAGAGAGAGAGAGAGAGAGAGAGAGAGAGAGAGAGAGAGAGAGAGAGATGTATCTTGGTCAGAGCATCTCCACTAATAAAACACATTTTTGCCAAGGTATCCGGAATAGCTTTTGCCTCCTCTGCTATCAGATCAAAGTCAGACGAGAGAGAGAGAGGGGGGGGGTGAGAGAGAGAGACTGAGAGAGAGAGAGAGAGAGAGAGAGAGAGAGAGAGAGAGAGAGAGAGAGAGAGAGAGAGAGAGAGAGAGAGAGAGAGAGAGAGAGAGACTGAAGACTGAAAAACTTTATTACTCAATACCAACCGTGTAAAAAACAAAACCTGCAAAACGTACCCCTTCATCAGCTCCGCCACCACATTCACCGGGACTTGTGGACAATTCTCAACCCGCACACTTTTCACCTGCCAATCCTCAAATGAGGTCTACATGATTGAATGCCTTCTCTGCCACAAGCTGTATGTGGGTGAAACGTACCGAACGCTTAACGAACGGTTCACAGAGCACCTGCGGTCCATGCGCCTGGGGTACCAAGACCCAATCGGCCTGCACTTCAACAGCCCTGGACACTCCCTAACCCATGCTACTGTGGCCGCAGTGTGGCAAAACAGGGGAGGCATGGTTCATCGGAAATTTCGAGAATCCTGGTTAATCAAACGGCTTGGAACTACAACACCAGCTGGCTTGAATTCAAACCAGTAATTATAGATTTACTGACTCTTTGGCTGGCACTATTTGGAGATCTTTGGGGAATGATGATGGTGGTGGTGGTGATGATGATGGTGGTGGTGGTGATGATGGTGATGATGATGGTGGTGGTGATGATGGACGGTGGTGATGGTGATGATGATGATGATGATGATGATGATGATGATGATGGTGGTGGTGATGATGATGACGGTGATGATTAATTTATGAGGATGATTTAGTCCGAGGGAAACAGACCATGTCCTTGATGTGTAGATGTGCTTTTATGTGTGTGCATGAATATGTGTGTATATGGGGGGGGAGTATGTGTATTTGTGCATGTATGTATGCAAATGTGTGTGTTTGTGTGTGTTTATGTGTGTATGCGTGTATGTGGGTATGTGAGTAATGTGTGTA
>CM065686.1:51621643-51626643 GCA_017654935.2 Phymorhynchus buccinoides
ACAGGAAGGGGGAGGTAAAGGGTGCAAGAACTGTTGATTGGTAATTACAAGTTAGACAAACTGCGTGTTTCTTTAAGTTTAGTCAAACACGTTTAGACCTTGGGTGTAGTTGGTTATTAACATCCATCTCCAGAATTTCTCTCGCCTCTTGCGAACTTCCGTGTTTCCCCTGACTTCCTCGATGACTGTGCATTTCATGTCCTCCATGACGTGGTTGGGAGAGCAGAAATGGCGGGCAACTAGTGTTGGTTTGGCCGTTTTGATGTCTGATCTGTGCTTGTCAACACTTTTTTTCATGGCTAGCCCAGTCTCACCGACATACTGCACCTGCTGGCATCTGGCGCAGTCCAGAAGACAGATCACATTGGACATTGTGCATGTCGTAGCACTTCTGATGCTGAACACATCCCCAGTATTGACACTTTTGAACGTGTGGATTTCCTGCGTGTGAAATTTGCAGAGGGTGCATCCTCTTGTCTTGTCGCGTTTGTCGCAGAGTTTACATCCCACTGGTGTGGTGGCTTGGGTATTAGGAGGGGGGCGTGGAAGGGTGGAGGGCATCAGCATTTTTTGTAGATTGGTGCAGTTTCGTTCCCCCACAATGGGTGGAAGAGGGCCGGTATTCTTCATCCTCATGCTGCTGTGTAGGACAGGCATCATGTCTTTTAGCCTGCGAGACACAGGGGGGTTAGGTGTGACCACATACGGTACACGGTCAGACTCCTTGTCCCTCGACACGTAGCAGAGAGAGTCAGAGCGTGTTTCCATGCCGACTTTCTGGAAGGCCTCTTCAATTAACTTTGTTGGATACCCTCTCCGTCGTAGTTTTTCTTTCATCTGCTCACGGCGTCGATGAAATGCCTCGTTAGTTGAACAGAATTATCCTTCTAAGGCGTAAGCATTGGCTGTGGGGAATACTTCTGACGCAATGACGAGGGTGACACGAGTTAAACGGCAGACACATATCTTTTATTAGTGTTTCTTCTTCAGGGGAAGAAACAAACTTTTAACGTGTATTTTGTGTTATTTAGCAAACTGATAAGCTATGAAATAAGAATGAACATCATAAAATAACCAAAAAAGTTTAATATTCTTTAAAACATCTTCTTTTATTTCTTCTTTCTTTTTTCTTCTTCTTCTTCTTCTTCTTCTTCTTCTTCTTCGATCGCTCAGACAGTTTCCTGTCTTCTTCTTCTTCTTCTTCTTCGATCGCTCAGACAGTTTCCTGTCAATGAGCGCAGATGCGTCATGCTGCCGTTATGCGCCTTACCGAGAAATAGTTAGGCCCAACATGTCCGTCTTCGGCTGGAGAAAATATTTGTAGATGTTTCTTGAATAAAGGCAGGATAATGGACCAGTAAGACAGAAAGATAGTATATGACAGTAAGCATAGGGAAAAGGCAGAGTCAAAGAGAGTGACAAATAAACGGAAGTTACAAGCAGAGAACTTCCCGAAGGTGGGGGAACTATTTGCACTTTTGATCTCTAAGTTGAGTACCATGCATAGGCATTGCTTGTTGTTCTTTAATTCCAGTTCATGATAGGTAACTTCCCAATCTATGTGGTAAAGACAAATCAAGTGCTAGCAGAAAGTCGGATTCATAGCAGCAAAGTGGGGATAGATTAGACATAATGCTCAGAAAACCAGTATCAAACACCACACACCACCAGATAACATCTCACATGGTAACACCCACCCACCCCCCTCCTTCTCACCACTCCGGCAAAAGAGATAATACCAGTGTCGTATATTATAATCACGTCACCCGTAGAATCTTGTTGCAGCGACATTATTTCCTGTGGAATACTGCAGCTGGTCATGAAACAAAAATACAGCTCTGTGACAGTATTTCCTGTGAAGTGGTGGAGCGCGACGGGATTTCATGAAAAATAGTCATAAAATAGTGTAATCACCAATGAAAATCGTGTCGTGACGACCAAATTTCCTGTGAAATACTGCAGCTTTTCATGAAAAAACCCACCCCACCTATTGCTGTGCGACAGTATTTCATGTGAAATAATGAAGCACGATAGGATTTCACGAGATATGTCCATAAATTTTGAAAATTCCGTCGAAGCAGTTATGGAATAACATTGGTCTGGTTGCCCAAAAAAAAGCACGTTATACAGGCATACAACACTATTACAACCCGTAAGACACATAGTATATGTTTGACAGGGGGGGGGGGGGGGGGGGGGGGGGTGGATACTTCTGCGCTCCTCGTCCTCAGAGCCAGAGGGGCAGCTACACTTAGCACACACACACACCCTCCCATACGCCACTGATCGAGGAGGAGAAGGACTATTTTTGGCCAGAAGATGTTGAAGGCAACCAGACACACTTAGGGACTTTGCTCGGCAATCCAACGACGATTCTGGCGGTGAACTTGTTAAGTTGGTGTCTGTCTGCGTTTTTTTCGCCCCTGTAACTCATGAGCCTGTGTACAGAATCGCTTCAAATTTTGTGTGGTGATGTATCATCGTGCACAGATGGTCCCACAAAAAATGAACCTCCGCCAAGGAACACTCATTTTTCAGTAAAACAAAAGTTCGGCCTGTAACTCACGAACCAAAGAACATAATTGCTTCAAATTTGTGTGTGTGTGGGGGGGGGGGGGGTGTTATGGTATCCAACTGGTCCCATAGCAATTTTGAACATCCAGTGCAAACCTCCGCCAAGGAAGACTCACTTATCCGTAAGATGTTTATTCACCCTGTAACTCATGAACCTTTGTACAGATAAGAATCGTTTCAAGTTTTATGTGTTAGTATATCATGGTACACAAATGATCCCATAGAAAATTGGAATCTCCTGTACAAAGCTCCACCAAAGAAGACTCACTTTTCTGTTAAATACGTTTGCCCTGTAACTCACGCACCACTAGACAGAATCGCTTCAAATTTTGTGTTGGGGTGTGAAATTTTGAACCCCATTGCAAATCTCCGTCAAGGAAGACTCGTTTTTCTGTAATATATGTAATGTATATATGGGGGGGGGGGGGTTCGCCCTGTAACTCATGAACCGATGCACCGAATCGCTTCAAATTTTGTGTGGTTGTGCATCATGGTGCATAAATATGGCCCCATAGAACATAATTCGAGGGGTGCCTGCCAGAACGGTCTATCTCAAAAGGAATAAAGAACACAGATAGGCAGTTCTGACACTCACCCCTCGATATGAACCTCTAGCACAAATCTCCGCCAAGGAACACTAATTTATCTGTTTAAAAAAACCCGGGCCTGTCTGTCTGTGTGTTTGTTTGCTGTACTTCGATAACCATCGGTTTAACACCCCTATATATTCGTGATCAGCATCAACGGGGCAATGCTGTGGGAAGATTCTGACGTAGGAAGAAAATGGTAGTACGGAGAAAACTCACCAGGGTTTGGGTTTGGTGATCATTGCAGAAATAGAAGAAGCAAGCTGTAAAGAGACAGAGTTTAAAAGCAAGATGACAACAACAAAAACTAAGTAGAGCTCAGATTGAAAAGAGACGGTTAATTGAGGTTAGGTATTTTATTAGACATAACATTGTTTTCTATTGCACAACTACTAATTAGCATACAACTAATTAATAATCACATTCACAAGAACATTATTTTACCTGTAATGACGTAAGATTGGAGTTGGGTAACAATCATCAGATTATGACATTGACATAGTGTTTAATTAATGCACAAAAATAGACTTTTTTGGTAAAGAATTAATTAGCTTAATAACGTAATTGCAACAACGTAATACTTAGGAATTTACAGACACAATGGTACATTATACATAATCCCAAAACAATAAATTTTGAAATTTTCTTATACGTGGAAGCATTTTAAAAGTGTGGGGCTGACCGCCACAGCTGGCAGAAGAGCACTTCTGACAGCAGCCCCACAATAAGGAACCACTTTCTTGTGAATGAATAAATAGTGGAATAAATCTGATTGTTAGTGATGTCACAGGTCACTTCATAATGTGTGTATACTGACTAATTTTTCTCTTATTTACTTTGGCCTAGGCTGTTTCTATTTTTGCCACGAAATGGATATTAGGTTTGTCTATCAAGTTTCTCTTGCTACGTGGGGTCTCGACAGACTCAGACCGACTTCACGGAGGATCGTCGAGATGGCTCATAGGGTATGTCACCGAGCAGTGAAGACCAGCAGCCAAGGATGAATCTTTCGGAGGTCGACCTTGAGGAGATAGGTAGTGGCCAGGGCGACGGATCGGATGTGGATCCACGGGAGGATGTTGTGCCAGCTGCCGAGGAAATCATGGGGTTCATAGACCAAAAGTTCATCGAGACGCAGGCCCAGATCAGCATGAGGAAGCAGATTAAGGCAGAGAGTCGGAGTCTTCTGGAAGAGCCTGTGATCCGAACAACCCCACCACGCCAGAGTCCTATATCCAAGGATGTAGACGAAGCAAGAAAGAGGGGACTTAAGGGCAAGGACCTTGCTGATTTTATTTCTTGAGAGACGAAATCGGCGGTTGAGCATCGGTGAGGAATCGGCAAGGGCAAACCTGGAGCCCGGCGCCACTCCGGCAAGACGTCACTGGAGCCCGGCGCCACTCCGGCAAGACGTTACCCGAGACACCCGGGATCCTCGGAGTGTATCTCCACTTCCGGAAGATTGGCGAGCAGATGGGAATAGCCGGAGCGGCGCTAGGAGACTTCATCACGAGATCGGTGAAGGATCATAAGGAAGAGGAGGAGAGACGAAAGGAGAAGGGGGAGTTCCATAGAAAGGCAGAAGAGGAGAGTGTTCGTCTCCGTAATAGGGAAGAGGAGGCTAGAAGAGAGAGACGAGAGGAGAAAGATCGTCTCCGTAGAAAGGCAGAAGAGGAGAGCGATCGTCTCTGTAATAGGGAAGAGGAGGCTAGAAGAGAGAGACGAGAGGAGAAAGAACGTCTCCATAGAAAGGCAGAAGAGGAGAGTGTTCGTCTCCGTAATAGGGAAGAGGAGGCTAGAAGAGAGAGACGAGAGGAGAAAGAACGTCTCCATAGAAAG
>CM065686.1:51631643-51636643 GCA_017654935.2 Phymorhynchus buccinoides
TACAGCTTAGTATTTCGTGGAAGACTATGACTCTCGAACGAGGCGGCCCTTGCACCGGCTCTGGTGCTGCAGCCAAAGGGATTGGTTGGCATGTGGGGACCTTCCCCAACGCCAACTCTCGTCCTCAAATCCCTTTGGCCGAGAGAGTGGAGATGTACCCTGCCATGACGTCTCCACTAAAAACTAAATCTCGCCAAGCCCGCCAGAATAGTATCTGCCCCCTCTGCTATCTGGCAGTCATTGTCGGAAACGACAGACAGGCGACAACAACATTGTTCTGCCTATTAGGCCAATCCTGTTTTCCTGCCCATTCATTTTGCCACTGTTCTTATGATTATTGTGAGAAGGAAAACATGCTTAAAAGACCAAAATGGGCTTGAAAAGTGTCCAACGCATTTGGAAAGCCAGTAACATGCTCACATGTCATCAAACTGAATCCCTCAGACAACTGTAATGAAATGTTGTCTTGGAGACAGTTTTCAACTGCTACTTTGTAAAAAAGCCTTTTCAGTAGAAGGGGTCGTTCTGGAAGGAGACACGGTTTCCCTTTGTTCATTTGCCTTCGACCAGAACGGATCTGTGTTCAAGAATAATGGTCTCTGAGCAGACCGGTTGGCAAAAGAAGAATTTTTCGCATCATCTTGGAGACCTTTGCGGACTTCTAAACCCTTATCAGATTTAACTCGACTATCATTAGCAGGTGAGAATTCAAAATGGCTTCCTTTGTTCGCAACGGAAGCATCCTTGACGTTGTTTCTACTTCCGTTTCCGGGGGCTCGAGACCAGGCACCACGTCTGCTGCCAGGAGGCGGCCATTGGTAGCTCTCGCCGTAGGTCGTGGGAGGGTCGAGCAGGGTTTTCACCGAGGTCTCCAGGTTCAGGCTTTGGAGCTTGTAGGATAGGGCTCCTGGGGACCTGTAGTCGTCCTGGGGACAGAAGAAGGCGAGAGAGAAGAATAGGCAGAACAGTCAAGTACGTGTGACTTGTCACTCCAAAGGAAGGTAGGCCTGGAACACTTATAAAAGAAATTCCAACAAAATTATAAAACAAATTTACGTGGAACAATTGGCAAGTGTGGAGATTAAGCTACCCCCCCCCCCACACACACACACACACACACACACATACAACACCACATTTCTTATTTATTTTCTTTTGTCAATAACCAACATTTCGACTTGGTTAGTAATAGGATGGGGTTATGATTAGTTTAGGGTTGCTATGATCACAGAAATTATACTTTTGAGATTGAAAACCGAGAACATGAGGGAGTATCAAAAGTAATCCTTGTTGGCTTATCTCTAGTTTAAGAGCAAAACAAGAGAAACGCTGAATGGACCCTCAAAATACGAGAGAAAGAAAAAATGAAATAATATTATGTGTTATGCTTCAAAATCCATTACCAAACGCCGTCCCAAAGCCCTTCAAGCGTCTACACTCTGTTTTAGGCCAACCACCCTCTCTTCTCTCTCTCTCTCTCTCTCTCTCTCTCTCTCTCTCTCTCTCTCTCTCTCTCTCTCTCTCTCTCTCTCTCTCTCTATGTCTGTGCCTGTCTCTCTGTCTCTCTCTGTCTCTCTCTCTCTCTCTCTTCTCTCTCTCTCTCTCTCTCTCTCTCTCTCTCTCTCTCTCTCTCTCTCTCTCTATCTCTGTGCCTCTCTCTCTCTCTCTCTCTCTCTCTCTCTCTCTCTCTCTCTCTCTCTCTCTCTCTCTCTCTCTCTGTATGTCTGTGCCTGTCTCTCTCTCTCTCTCTCTGTCTCTGTCTCTCTCTCTCTCTCTCTCTCTCTCTCTCTCGTCTCTCTCTCTCTCTCTCTCTCTCTCTCTGTATGTCTGTGCCTCTCTCTCTCTCTCTCTGTCTCTGTCTGTCTCTCTCTCTCTCTCTCTCGTCTCTCTCTCTCTCTCTCTGTCTCTGTCTCTCTCTCTCTCTCTCTCTCTCTCTCTCTATATATATATATCTCTCTATATATATCTATATATATCTCTCTCTCTCTCTCTCTGTCTGTCTCTCTATCTCTCTCTCAGTCTCTCTCTCTCTCTCTCTCTCTCTCTCTCTCTCTCTCTCTCTCTCTCTCTCTCTCTCTCTCTCTCTCTCTCTCTCTCTCTCTCCCCCCCCCCCCCATCTCTCTCTGAATTTCATGTCAATCATTCCTATTACAGGGCCGGATCTAGGGGGGGGGGGGGGGGGGCTGCCCCCCCCCCCCCCCCCCTCAGCACCAAGCACGTACCTTATTCAAAGGTGAAAGGCATTGGGCCCCCACACTATCCCATAACCCGGAAACGATGAAGGTCCTTGGACCCCCCAACCCCCAACCCCGAACGAATCACTTGGTCCGGCCCTGTGTTACATCCCATTTTCCCTGTTAAAACCCATGTCCATCAAGGCAACCAGCCCGGTTCTTTCTTACTCTATAAGTGGTCGTGGAATCTTCTCCACTCGGCCTCTGATGCTCGTTCCTCAGTCTGCTGACGCTGCTGGGCTCGCGCATGGACAAAGACCTGGCCAAAGGACTGGACAAGGAACGCACCACCACGGGAGCCGTGCGCGTGCGTCTGTGCACCTGCCTGGAAGTGACGTCAAGGGGCTGAGATGGTGATGGCGCCTTCGGAGAGATCGAGGCGTGTTTTGTGGGAGAAGGGATCCCTGCGTTGGCGTTGTTCATCGTGACTGAGTGTTCTAGTTGTAGCAGGGGGTCGTATTGGTGAAGGTAGTCTATTGGTGATATCCTTGCTCTTGGTTTAGAAGCTGGGGGTGGGGGTGGGGGTGTTCTTCTTGTCAATTTCGTTGTGGTAGATGTTCGTGACTGATTGTTCTAGTTGCAGCAGGAGATGTGTTTAGTATTGGTGAAGGTAGTCTATTGGTGACGTCTTTGCTCTTGGTTTAGAAGCTGAGGCGGGGGAGGGGGAGTTGTTCTTCTTGTCAATTATGTTGTGCTAGATGTTCGTGACTGATTGTTCTAGTTGTAGCAGGAGATGTGTTTAGTATTGGTGAAGGTAGTCTATTGGTGACGTCTTTGCTCTTGGTTTAGAAGCTGAGGCGGGGGAGGGGGGAGTTGTTCTTCTTGTCAATTATGTTGTGCTAGATGTTCGTGACTGATTGTTCTAGTTGTAGCAGGAGATGTGTTTAGTATTGGTGAAGGTAGTCTATTGGTGACGTCTTTGCTCTTGGTTTAGAAGCTGAGGCGGGGGAGGGGGGAGTTGTTCTTCTTGTCAATTATGTTGTGCTAGATGTTCGTGACTGATTGTTCTAGTTGTAGCAGGAGATGTGTTTAGTATTGGTGAAGGTAGTCTATTGGTGACGTCTTTGCTCTTGGCTTAGAAGCTGAGGCGGGGGAGGGGGGAGTTGTTCTTCTTGTCAATTATGTTGTGCTAGATGTTCGTGACTGATTGTTCTAGTTGTAGCAGGAGATGTGTTTAGTATTGGTGAAGGTAGTCTATTGGTGACGTCTTTGCTCTTGGTTTAGAAGCTGAGGCGGGGGAGGGGGGAGTTGTTCTTCTTGTCAATTATGTTGTGCTAGATGTTCGTTGATGTTCTAGTGTAGCTAGTAGTCTATTGGTGTGCTCGTGAGGCGGGGGAGGGGGGACTGTCAATTATTGTTCTACTGTTGTTCTAGTTGTAGCAGGAGATGTGTTTAGTATTGGTGAAGGTAGTCTATTGGTGACGTCTTTGCTCTTGGCTTAGAAGCTGAGGCGGGGGAGGGGGGAGTTGTTCTTCTTGTCAAGCTGAGGCGGGGGAGGGGGGAGTTGTTCTTCTTTATGTTGTGCTAGATGTTCGTGACTGATTGTTCTAGTTGTAGCAGGAGATGTGTTTAGTATTGGTGAAGGTAGTCTATTGGTGACGTCTTTGCTCTTGGCTTAGAAGCTGAGGCGGGGGAGGGGGGAGTTGTTCTTCTTGTCAATTATGTTGTGCTAGATGTTCGTGACTGATTGTTCTAGTTGTAGCAGGAGATGTGTTTAGTATTGGTGAAGGTAGTCTATTGGTGACGTCTTTGCTCTTGGTTTAGAAGCTGTGGGGGGGGGGGGTGGGTGGGTGGGAGTTCTTCTTGTCAATTGTGTTGTGGCAGATGTCCGGCGGCTGTGTTTTCTTTCGTCTGTGGTGAAGCTGAAACGGAATGAAAATTACCAAGAATGTTGAAAAGTTTTTATGAATGTTGTCAGTGATAAGGTTGTGTCGTCGTTATTAATGTTGTTTGTTGCACGGTGTTAACCATCATTATCGTTGTCATCATCTTCATCATCATGCCATAATCATCATCATCATCACCACCACCATCATCATCATCATCATCACCACCATCATCATCATCACCATCATCATCACCATCATCACCATCACTAGCAGCTGTAGCATTAACAACAATAACACACACGCGCGTGCACGCACGCACGCGCGTGCACGCACGCACGCGCGTGCACACACACATATACCACACACACAGACGCACACACACAAGAGTGCGCGCACGCACGCGCGCGCAAGCGCACACACACACACACACGACCTACTTTGATAAAATACCCACGGCGTATATATATATAACAATAATCCTGGATTCACAATCAATACACCACGCGGGTCACAGTTGTCACCCAAACAACCAACATAGCTAATTAAAGCGCAAAATAAAAAATATATCAAGCTGTTTGTAGACCTTTTTTTTTAAACGTGTATACAACAACAACGTATCCTTTTGTCCTTTGCACATAAAACAAACCTCGCGGAAACTATTTATCATATCTTGACGTTAACATTGAGAGATTGACCGCATCACGAATGATAAGCTAGTCTTTAGCACAGTGTTCCCTTGTGTTTGGCAACACCCTGCATGTCCGTTTGTTTATCCACTTGCACATACACATATGCATGCGCATGCGCATGCGCATACAGGCATATATACATTCACTCGCACGTACACACACACACACACACACACACACACACACACACACACACACACACACACACACACACACACACACACACACACACACACACACACACACAC
>CM065686.1:51641643-51651643 GCA_017654935.2 Phymorhynchus buccinoides
ACACACACGCACACACGCCTGCTATCACTGCCAGAGGCGCAAGGTGACTCACATGGTAGACTTCCCACGTAGCCGTGTGTACGATATGACTGACACTGAACGTTCTAAACTGCACCGAAGAGTTTATAATTGATGTTGCTGTTGTTGTTGTCGTTCCCTGGCTTAAAGACTCCAGGGATCATTCCAACACCAAAGAAATTGAACACTGTGGTACAAAATTAATGCACCAGCTAGGGACGAGAACGTTACGTGTGTGACCGTTTTTGATTACCCCGCCACGTGGGCAGCCACACTCCGATTTCGAAGGATTTTGGACTGATGTTATGCTAGGAGCTTGCCGTGGCTAAAGACAATCCCCGCATAGCTATGCGGAACATAACAACATTTTGATGTAGCCTTGGTGTTCTAGCTTATTGTCAGTTGGTCTGACACAGCCTTATACCAAGGCGAGAGAGATTATGTGCTTACCCGGTTTCATTTGCCTACCATCTGTCAGTGCGTCTGTTGCCAATCTGTTTTTCGTCTGTCCGTCCTATTGCCCGTTTGTCTGTTTCTCTATCTGCATAATCTTGGTCTTTGCCCCCCCCCCCCCCCTTTTTTTTTTTAGTCCCCGAGCCGATGGTTCGGGGAACTATTGTTTTTGTCTGCTCCGTCCGTCCGTCCGTCCGGCGTCCGTCCGTCCGTCCGGCTATTCGTCCGTTTTTCTCAAAAACTATTCAGTCTATCATCATCCAATTTGGTATACTAGTTTGCCAAGATGCAAGCTATCCACTGATGTATTTAGTTTTACATTAAGGTCAAGGTCGCGCCAGTTACGGGGTTCAAACCCCGAAACACATAATCGCTAATATCTCGCGAAGTTTTACATGTATTTCAATGCAGTTTTTTTCACATTTCTTGATGAATGGTCTATAACACAGTTGTCATGGATTTTTCTGTGCGCTCGTGTGCGCATGATCGCCGGCGCGCGCTCAAATCACGGGTCCGAACCCCAAGGCTATATATAAAAAAACCTATTCAGTTACGTGCTGTTTTGATGCGTTTTTATGTATGTGTACAACCGACACATTCCGATCTCGGAGTAGCTCGGCGATGCTGCGAGGGGACTTTGCAGCCGCTCGGCGTTGCACTTGTTATTTTTAAGAATGGCCCATAAGTCTTTCGGGTGAGACGATAAACCGAGGTCCAGTGTGCCCATGCACTTAGCACACGTTAAACCCAGTGGCAACGAAAAAGTTGTGATTTGTCTCACACACACACACACACACACACACACACACACACACACACACACACACACACAACACACACATACAGTACATCTTGATAGAAATCAAATCAAAGCGCACACACACACGTTAGCATTCAGCGCATTCAAACACAAACAATACAAGTTTTACAACGCGAACACACACAGATAACATAAATGGAATATAGCAGAAACAGACCTAATGGCAAGAGAGAGAAGATAAAGAGAGAGGAGCTTTAATGATGGGGGAACAGGTGGGTTTTGAGGTTAGCTTTGAAAGCAGAGAGAGTCGGTCGCTGACGGAGGGAGAGCGGAAGTTTGTTCCAGGAGGTCGGTCCTGAGACAGCAAAAGAGCGCCGACCAACAGTTGAAAGCTTATACCTAGGGATCTGGAGAGAAAGAGGGTCAGAAACTGAACGTAAAGTGCGAGCTGGCGTATAGATGGAAATATTGTCACAGAGGTAAGATGGAGCAGCTTTATGAATAGATTTATAGCAAAGTGTGTTTAATTTATACTCAATTCTGTCTGCGACAGGAAGCCAGTGCACACACACACCTTCCTTCTTCATCAGTCACACAAAAATCGCACGCAAGCAAAATATTTAAAATGGGTGGCGCGCTCTCCATGTGGGAGCAACCCGAATTTCACTGAGACGCCTCTGTGACTATAAAATACCAAAATACCAACAAAAACAAAAAAAGCATTTCGATTGATAGCCATCATTCCTCGTACAGCATTTTAAGAATGCACAGTCTTTCTCGTATTACATTAGGGGGGGGGGGGGGGGGGGGGGGGGGGGGACAAAAGATGTAAGACAAAGAAAAGATCGGCTCATCATCAGGCTAAACCGATTTAGATTTTCTTTGTGCGTTTATTAGGCCTATCTATTTATTACTTCATTCTTAAAGTTGTGATTTGGTCTCACACACACACACACACACACACACACACATACACTCAAGCAGAAACGACCATTCGGAAGATAGGAACCAAAGCAACCAACGACAAGCGCGAAATATTTACACTTTTGGTGCATGACAATATAATATACCTTATGTTATTGTTTGCATGGTGGAGACGGGGTAAAAAGCCCATGGGCGGGTAAGAAGCCCATGCCAATTATCTCGTGAAATAAAGAAAATTTCAGTCAGATTTGCCCATGAGACGAATGTTAAACATTAACACTCGTCTCATGGGCAAAATGTGACTGAAATATTCTTCATTTCATGAGATAATTGGCATGGGCTTCTTACCCGCCCATGGGCTTTTTTTTTTTTACCCCGTCTTCCCCTACTAGTGGGCACGACTGCAGAAGGTCGGTGGGCGCAGGCTCAGATGATGGTCTCGCTTAGGTTTTCTGGTTCCACTCCGTAGCAGTCTTAACGAAGAAGGAGCTAACGAAGGATATCTCTCTCACTCTCTCTCTCTTTCTCTCTCTTCTCTCTCTCTCTCTTCTCTCTCTCTCTCTCTCTCTCTCTCTCTCTCTCTCTCTCTCTCTCTCTCCCTCTCCCTCCCCCCCACACTCTCTCTCTCTCCCTCCATCTCTCCCCCTCTCTCCCCCCCCCCCCCCCACACTCTCTCTCTCTCCCTCTCTCGCTCTCCCCCCCTCTCTCTCTCTCTTACCATATCAGTGAAATGCACCACCAATCTTAGTCACGGGCGTTGGTCCTTTGTTCATTCTGCAGTCTTTCCCTCCGTCACGATCGCCGATCATTTTACCCCCTCACCTTTTCCTAACAATAATGTTTCTCTTATAAAACACATAGTACAGCAGCTGTGACGAAACACTGGCCTTCACAGAGCTTCAAAAGGCTTTCAAAATATGTATAGCTACATGTAAGCCCTTTTTTATTCTTCCTTTTTGTTTTTATGCTGGCACTGACACGTTTATAAGTTCACCCGCATCATACACTTCGTTCTATCCGCGCTCTTCGTTGTGCGTTATTGAAGGTGACTGGATTAAACTGAAGTTTTTCTCTTGTCCTGGGTTGAGTTTCTCTAGATAACGGTCGCCGCGCGAATAACGCTTACGCCAAACGGGACCTACTAAGAAACACTTTAGAAAATGTTTGCGGAAGAATATTACAAGCTTTTGTAATTGTCTGATTGGTAAAAAAAAAAAAAAAAGTATTATTTGAACCAAACTTTAATGGACCAATAAACAACAAGAAATGTATTCACCCCATGTGATAGTTCGCCAAGAGATACTTTGGGAGTAGCCACAAAACGTTTTTTTGGCAAACGTCGGCGATAGATGTGTTTCTTAGTACCGTTTTTGCCGATTTGCGCGCACGCTACGTAACGTTAGCCCTTGTGAAACGGACCCTGTATGAATCTGCATGCAGCTAACACAGCTGCACTGCTGTCACACACGTGCAAAGTTTGTTCTGATCGATTGGTGTAAAGCCACGATCCACACAGCCGACTGCGGCCGTACGGCCGTCCAGCTGTGACGTATGTGCAGTATGAATCTGGTGGAATACCGGGTTGCTCTCGGTTGTTTCCACTTTTTCAGTCTTTCCTTTCTTACTGCAGATTGAGTACTTCATCCTCTATCGTTTGCTATATTAAACACGAATTTTCATCCATTCACATAATGAAACACATGCATCCAATAATAGTAGAAGATAAAGGCAAGACGGAAAAACGCAATGAACCAGGACTGTGACAAATGCTCCGCGGCTGTTGTGTGTGTACTACATAGGGGGGGGGGGGGGGGGGGGGGGGGGGGGGGGGTCCTATTAGATAATGGCCTTTATCATGACTGCGTTTAATTATTATTCGTGTATTGGGCTCGTCATGAATAGTGACCGAAACTAGTAGGATATCATGATGAAATATGAAATATTATGAAGTAAAAAGATGAAATATTTATGATTCTGTATTAGACTATATCTTTCATCAGATTGGTCTACATAATATATATATGTATATATATATATATATATATATATATATATATATAAGCTATCCACAAAAAGTTAAGGATCACTTGCAAACTAATTCATAACTTTCCAAATAAGAAAGCCAATGCGTTGAATTTTGGCCAACATTTAATTCAATGCTTTAGTGATAACGATACACAATTGCCTTCAATTTCGAGCAATCGTTTGGTCTGTACATTTGATCAAAGTGGGTACGTATCGAAATTTGATTTCCCAAAGTCATTGAAATCACAAGACAGGGCATTCTGATGCTCCCAAAAGTTCAGTAATGCGTGTATCCGCCATGGCTGTTCTGGCACTCGACGCAGCGAGTCCTCATGGAGTTGACCAGGGTGGTGAAGATCCTATGTGGAAGCGCCTGCCACTCAGCCTGCAGCATCTGGTAGAGGTGCTGGGCATCCCTGGGAGGGGGGTGGTTGCTCCTCACTTTGCGATCCAGCTCATCCCAGAGGTTCTCAATCGGGTTGAGATCGGGACTGCATGCTGGCCACTCCATTCTGTTGACTCCAGACTGCTGCAGGAAGTCGTTGACCACCCTTGCCCTGTGGGGGCGAGCGTTGTCATCCTGGTAGACAGCCGGCGGTCCCATCTGCTGCAGTGTAGGCACAGCCAGCGGTCGAAGGATCTCATCCCGGTATCGGAGGCCAGTCAGGTTACCCTGTACATGATACAAGGGTGTTCTGTGGTGAAGGCTGAAGGCCCCCCAGACCATTACAGAACCTCCACCAAAGGCCACCTTTTCTTGGACAGTGGCGTCAATAAAGCGTTCCCCTGGGCGCCTCCAGACCCTCAGTCGGCCGTCGTTGTGGTTCAGGGTGAAGCGTGATTCATCACTGAACAGGACCTGGGACCATTGCTGACGTGTCCACCTCACGTGACGTCTGCAGAAGGCGCAGCGTGCTGCCCTATGGGCTGGAGTTAAGCGTGGCCGTACAGCTGGGCGACGAGAACGGAGGTTAAACCCATGAAGGCGGTTCCGTATGGTCTGCTGGCTGATGTTGATGTTAGTAGCCACCCTCAGCTGCCTTCGAATGATGCTGGAAGAGGCTGTTCTTGTCTGCAGGGCTTGTCGTTCAATGAGACGATCTTCACGTGGAGTTGTCTTCTTCGGTCGACCAGATCTGCGTCTTTCATGGACCCTCCCAGTGGCTGTGAAGCGTTGAATCAGTCTGACAATGACCGAGATGGACACCTGAAGTCGCCTGGCCACTTCTCGCTTGGGAACACCATCTTGGAACCATGCAACAGCTCGTCCCCTATCCAACTCGCTCAATTTTCGTCGTGGAGGCATTGTCAAATCAGGCCTAATACTGGTGGTATGTCTTCTTATAAAGCCAAGCAAGAGACAGCATCCCACACATAAACAGCAGTGCTTGCACGTGCATAATGGTTTTTCCATCTGGCTTGTGCAATGTGTTCATGCAGAACGATCCAAAACAAGGTCCTTTTTCGCAAGTTTCCGCTTTTTCTTTTGCTGCCAAGCTCAGTAATAGAGAATCACGTGCAATGTTTCCACTAACACAACATCGCCCACTTACAGCTGAACAAGAATTCATAACAATTTGGCTTGACTGAGAAAAAAATAACAGGAGCGAACGGAGTTTATTGCGCACCTGTTTTCTCATAGTGATCCTTAACTTTTTGTGAGTAGTGTATATATATATATATATCGAACCAAAAACACAAAGGCAAACAAGCTATATATATATAGTGAACGAAACTAGTAGTATTTCATCAGCTACAGTCTTATCCACCTCTGCAATTGCAAGATTACTATAGTTCATGAGTTAATTAACTTTAATTTTGTTTTGTTTGTCACTTTTTGTTCTGTTTTTGTTGTTGTTGGGGGTTTTTTGCTATTAATTTGTTATGGTTTTTTTGTGTTGTGTTTTCCTCCACATTCACAGACATAAAATCATATGCATAGTTACATTTACTCATGCACACGCACTCATATATGACATACATACACACGCACATATAGGTGAAGACGGGGTAAAAAGCCCATGGGCGGGTATTTCAGTCTAATTTCAGTCTAATTTGCCCATGAGACGAATGCTGAACATTAACACTTGTCTCATGGGCAAAATGTGACTGAAATTTGCTTTATTTCATGAGATAATTGGCATGGGCTTCTTACCCGCCCATGGGCTTTTTACCCCGTCTTCACCTACACATACACACGCGCGCACTCACGCACACACACTAAAAATGTTTTGTTGTTGTTGTTTTTTTAGTCTAATATCACCAGTGTAAACAGATTTTAAATTAAATCAATCAATCAAATCAATGTAGACAGTAGTATTTCATCAGAATCATGTCATGTAGACAGTAGTATTTCATCAGATTCATGTAGACAGTAGTATTTCATCAGATTCATGTAGACAGTGTAGTATTTCATCAGATTCATGTAGACAGTAGTATTTCATCAGATTCATGTAGACAGTAGTATTTCATCAGAATCATGTAGACAGTAGTATTTCATCAGAATCATGTAGACAGTAGTATTTCATCAGAATCATGTAGACAGTAGTATTTCATCAGATTTCATGTAGACAGTAGTATTTCATCAGATTCATGTAGACAGTAGTATTTCATCAGATTCATGTAGACAGTAGTGGTCAGAATCATGTAGACAGTATTATTTCAGATTCATGTAGACAGTAGTATTTCATCAGATTCATGTAGACAGTAGTATTTCATCAGGATTCATGTAGACAGTAGTATTTCATCAGATTCATGTAGACAGTAGTATTTCATCAGATTCATGTAGACAGTAGTATTTCATCAGATTCATGTAGACAGTAGTATTTCATCAGATTCATGTAGACAGTAGTATTTCATCAGATTCATGTAGACAGTAGTATTTCATCAGATTCATGTAGACAGTAGTATTTCATCAGATTCATGTAGACAGTAGTATTTCATCAGAATCATGTAGACAGTAGTATTTCATCAGATTCATGTAGACAGTAGTATTTCATCAGATTCATGTAGACAGTAGTATTTCATCAGAATCATGTAGACAGTAGTATTTCATCAGAATCATGTAGACACGTAGTATTTCTCAGCTTCATGTAGACTTCAGTTATGTCATCAGTTCATGTAGACAGTAGTATTTCATCAGATTCATGTAGACAGTAGTATTTCATCAGAATCATGTAGACAGTAGTATTTCATCAGAATCATGTAGACAGTAGTATTTCATCAGAATCATGTAGACAGTAGTATTTCATCAGAATCATGTAGACAGTAGTATTTCATCAGAATCATGTAGACAGTAGTATTTCATCAGAATCATGTAGACAGTAGTATTTCATCAGAATCATGTAGACAGTAGTATTTCATCAGAATCATGTAGACAGTAGTATTTCATCAGATTCATGTAGACAGTAGTATTTCATCAGATTCATGTAGACAGTAGTATTTCATCAGATTCATGTAGACAGTAGTATTTCATCAGAATCATGTAGACAGTAGTATTTCATCAGATTCATGTAGACAGTAGTATTTCATCAGATTCATGTAGACAGTAGTATTTCATCAGATTCATGTAGACAGTAGTATTTCATCAGATTCATGTAGACAGTAGTATTTCATCAGATTCATGTAGACAGTAGTATTTCACCAGGTTCATGTAGACAGTAGTATTTCATCAGATTCATGTAGACAGTAGTATTTCATCAGATTCATGTAGACAGTAGTATTTCATCAGATTCATGTAGACAGTAGTATTTCATCAGATTCATGTAGACAGTAGTATTTCATTTCATCAGATCATCATGTAGACAGTAGTATTTCATCAGATTCATGTAGACAGTAGTATTTCATCAGATTCATGTAGACAGTAGTATTTCATCAGGTTCATGTAGACAGTAGTATTTCATCAGAATCATGTAGACAGTACTGTATGCTTGTCATCCTATTATTTCATCAGAATCATGTAGACAGTAGTATTTCATCAGATTCATGTAGACAGTAGTATTTCACCAGATTCATGTAGACAGTAGTATTTCATCAGATTCATGTAGACAGTAGTATTTCACCAGGTTCATGTAGACAGTAGTATTTCATCAGAATCATGTAGACAGTAAACCCCCCATCACATCCCATAAGCGCCACATATACACAAACTGGGAAGAACACACACGCGCGCGACGCGCGCACACACACACACACACGCAAGTTACGCGTTACACACGTGCACACGCACGCACACACACACACACACACACACACTCACACACACACGGCAGGGCAGGATGAAAAAAAGCTTGTTAGCTTATTCTTTAACCCTCAATAAAGATGATTTTGACTTGACTTGACTTGACTTGACGCACGCACGCACACACACACATACACACGAACGCACACGCAAGCGTAAGCACACACACACACACACCAACAAAAAACAAAACAACTTGTAACTTGTTTGTTTCTTTGTTTACTTTTCCCTCTTTTCCCCCTTTCTTTATGTGGTGTAGGTGTGTGTGGTGTGTGTGTGTGTGTGTGTGTGTGTGTGTGTGTGTGTGTGTGGTGTGTGTGTGTGTGGGTGTGTGTGTGTGTGTGTGGTGTGTGTGTGTGTGTGTGTGTGTGTGTGTGGTGTGTGTGTGTGTGTGTGTGTGTGGTGTGTGTGTGTGTGTGTGTGTGTGTGTGTGTGTGTGTCTGTCTGTGTGTGGTGTGTGTGTGTGTGTGTGTGTGTGTGTGTGTGTGGTGTGTGTGTGTGTGTGTGTGTGTGTGTGTGTGTGTGTCTGTCTGTTGTGTGTGTGTGTGTGTGTGTGTGTGTGTGTGTGTGTGTGGTGTGTGTGTGGTTGTGTGTGTATGTGTGTGTGTGTGTGTGTGTGTGTGTGTGTGTGTGTGTGGTGTGTGTGTGTGTGTGTGTAGTGTGTGTGAAGTCAAGTCAAGTCAAAATTTGATTGCCAGATGGAACATTGAATAAGCAAAAATAATATACTTGTTTTCCATCAAGCCATCCGTAAAAACACAACACCGAAGGAACAACACACACACACACACACACACACACACACACACACACACACACACACACACACACACACACACATAACACACACACACACACACACACACACATAGCTAACACACACACACACACACACACACACACACACACACACACACACACACACACACACACACACACACACACACACCATCTCTTGGGAGCTATGCTTGTTGCAGCTATGGTTTTTCCGATGGGTGTGGGCGTCGTACAGTATTTGAATGTGAATAATCGACTAGCTGTTGCTGGTATTGGGGGGCTCACACACTGCACATTGCTATTCGCATGTTATCAGGATTCTACGTTCAGTGTGTGCAACCTATGTCTGTTCAGTTTCATCATTTGAAATCAAACGATGATGTCTGCCCCTCCAATGCATCTCCCCCCCCCCCCCGTGGGAATACCGGGACGGGGGGGGAGGGGTGTCTTTCAGTACAAATAGTTCCCCCGCCTTCTGGAAGTTCTGTGCTCGTAACTTCCTCTAATCTGTCACTCTCTTCGACTCTGCCTTTTCCCTTTGCTTACTGTCATCTACTATCTTTCTGCCTTGCTGGTTCATCCGTTCTCCTGCCTTTGTTCTTGAAACGTTTACAACGATCGATTTTCTCCAGCCCAAAACGGGACTGGGCCTAACGCATTCTTAGTTAGGCGCATAACGGCAGCACGACGCATCAGCGCTCATGCAGAGAGAAAGGTGGCAGAGTGGCTAAGACGTTCGCCTGCCAAATGTAATGCGTGACTGCAATGTGAGTGACACGGGTTCGAATCCCGGCCTCGCCCTT
>CM065686.1:51661291-51676291 GCA_017654935.2 Phymorhynchus buccinoides
TAACTTTCCTGTTTTGATTGCAGCGGCAACCCCGCAAGGGACATAAACACGTCATCACTGCGCACTAGTCCAGACAGATGACGCGCAGACAATTAGCTCCCTTTAGCCTTCTTCTTCTTCTTCTTGGATCGCTCAGTTTCCTGTCAATTATGAGCGCAGACGCGTCATGCTGCCGTTATGCGCCTAACTAAGAAATAGTTAGGTCCAGCAAGTCCGACTTCGGCTGGAGGAAATGTTTTTGAAAGTGTTTCGTGAAAAAAAAAAGGCAGGAGAATGGACCGGTAAGGCAGAAAGATAGTAGATGACAGTAAGCTAAAGGGAAAAAGGCAGAGTCAAAGAGAGTGACAGATTAGAGTTACAAGCACAGAATTTCCAGAAAGTGGGGGAACTATTTATACAAAAGACCCCCCGGTATCCCCACAGGGGGGCTCCCTTTAGCCTATATCTATAGTTCTCTCCCCTGTGTTCATATCATACTAGTTTATCACCCACCTTCTCCACACCCCGCCTCAAACGGTGGGAAAGGGGGGTGGGGGTAGGGGGGTGGGGGACAGAAAGTGTGCGTGTGTTGGGGGGGGGGGGGGGGTGTTGCAGACATTATGATAGTTTTGAAAGATGGAAAGGTGCGGTGTTAAAAAATAAAAAAATGAAAATGCTTATATTTATTATAAAGATTTTTTGGGGGGTAGCGCTTATTCTTAGAGCCCTAAGTGCTAAGATAAACAAAACGAAACAGAATGCTTTTTGTGACCCCCGAGTGAGCTACAGGAACTAAGAACAACAGAGCGAAACAAAATGCTGTTTGTGACCCCAGAGAAATGAAGAACAACAGAGCGAAACAAAATGCTGTTTTGTGACCCCAGAGAAATGAAGAACAACAGAGCGAAACAAAATGCTGTTTGTGACCCCAGAGAAATGAAGAACAACAGAGCGAAACAAAAATGCTGTTTGTGACCCCAGAGAAATGAAGAACAACAGAGCGAAACAAAATGCTGTTTGTGACCCCAGAGAAATGAAGAACAACAGAGCGAAACAAAATGCTGTTTGTGACCCCAGAGAAATGAAGAACAACAGAGCGAAACAAAATGCTGTTTGTGACCCCAGAGAAATGAAGAACAACAGAGCGAAACAAAATGCTGTTTGTGACCCCAGAGAAATGAAGAACAACAGAGCGAAACAAAATGCTGTTTGTGACCCCAGAGAAATGAAGAACAACAGAGCGAAACAAAATGCTGTTTGTGACCCCAGAGAAATGAAGAACAACAGAGCGAAACAAAATGCTGTTTGTGACCCCAGAGAAATGAAGAACAACAGAGCGAAACAAAATGCTGTTTGTGACCCCAGAGAAATGAAGAACAACAGAGCGAAACAAAATGCTGTTTGTGACCCCAGAGAAATGAAGAACAACAGAGCGAAACAAAATGCTGTTTGTGACCCCAGAGAAATGAAGAACAACAGAGCGAAACAAAATGCTGTTTGTGACCCCAGAGAAATGAAGAACAACAGAGTGAAACTGACAAAATGCTGTTTGTGACCCCAGAGAAATGAAGAACAACAGAGCGAAACAAAATGCTGTTTGTGACCCCAGAGAAATGAAGAACAACAGAGTGAAACTGACAAAATGCTGTTTGTGACCCCAGAGAAATGAAGAACAACAGAGTGAAACTGACAAAATGCTGTTTGTGACCCCAGAGAAATGAAGAACAACAGAGTGAAACTGACAAAATGCTGTTTGTGACCCCAGAGAAATGAAGAACAACAGAGCGAAACTGACAAATGCTGTTTGTGACCCCAGAGAAATGAAGAACAACAGAGTGAAACTGACAAAATGCTGTTTGTGACCCCAGAGAAATGAAGAACAACAGAGCGAAACAAAATGCTGTTTGTGACCCCAGAGAAATGAAGAACAACAGAGTGAAACTGACAAAATGCTGTTTGTGACCCCAGAGAAATGAAGAACAACAGAGTGAAACAAAATGCTGTTTGTGACCCCAGAGAAATGAAGAACAACAGAGTGAAACTGACAAAATGCTGTTTGTGACCCCAGAGAAATGAAGAACAACAGAGCGAAACAAAATGCTGTTTGTGACCCCAGAGAAATGAAGAACAACAGAGTGAAACTGACAAAATGCTGTTTGTGACCCCAGAGAAATGAAGAACAACAGAGTGAAACTGACAAAATGCTGTTTGTGACCCCAGAGAAATGAAGAACAACAGAGTGAAACTGACAAAATGCTGTTTGTGACCCCAGAGAAATGAAGAACAACAGAGTGAAACTGACAAAATGCTGTTTGTGACCCCAGAGAAATGAAGAACAACAGAGTGAAACTGACAAAATGCTGTTTGTGACCCCAGAGAAATGAAGAACAACAGAGTGAAACTAAATGCTGTTTGTGACCCCAGAGAAATGAAGAACAACAGAGCGAAACAAAATGCTGTTTGTGACCCCAGAGAAATGAAGAACAACAGAGTGAAACTGACAAAATGCTGTTTGTGACCCCAGAGAAATGAAGAACAACAGAGTGAAACTGACAAAATGCTGTTTGTGACCCCAGAGAAATGAAGAACAACAGAGCGAAACACAAAATGCTGTTTGTGACCCCAGAGAAATGAAGAACAACAGAGTGAAACTGACAAAATGCTGTTTGTGACCCCAGAGAAATGAAGAACAACAGAGCGAAACAAAATGCTGTTTGTGACCCCAGAGAAATGAAGAACAACAGAGCGAAACAAAATGCTGTTTGTGACCCCAGAGAAATGAAGAACAACAGAGCGAAACTGACAAAATGCTGTTTGTGACCCCAGAGAAATGAAGAACAACAGAGTGAAACAAAATGCTGTTTGTGACCCCAGAGAAATGAAGAACAACAGAGCGAAACTGACAAAATGCTGTTTGTGACCCCAGAGAAATGAAGAACAACAGAGCGAAACTGACAAAATGCTGTTTGTGACCCCAGAGAAATGAAGAACAACAACAGAGTGAAACTGACAAAATGCTGTTTGTGACCCCAGAGAAATGAAGAACAACAGAGCGAAACAAAAATGCTGTTTGTGACCCCAGAGAAATGAAGAACAACAGAGCGAAACAAAATGCTGTTTGTGACCCCAGAGAAATGAAGAACAACAGAGCGAAACAAAATGCTGTTTGTGACCCCAGAGAAATGAAGAACAACAGAGTGAAACTGACAAAATGCTGTTTGTGACCCCAGAGAAATGAAGAACAACAGAGTGAAACTGACAAAATGCTGTTTGTGACCCCAGAGAAATGAAGAACAACAGAGTGAAACTGACAAAATGCTGTTTGTGACCCCAGAGAAATGAAGAACAACAGAGTGAAACTGACAAAATGCTGTTTGTGACCCCAGAGAAATGAAGAACAACAGAGCGAAACAAAATGCTGTTTGTGACCCCAGAGAAATGAAGAACAACAGAGCGAAACAAAATGCTGTTTGTGACCCCAGAGAAATGAAGAACAGAGAAATGAAGAACAACAGAGCGAAACTGACAAAATGCTGTTTGTGACCCCAGAGAAATGAAGAACAACAGAGCGAAACTGACAAAATGCTGTTTGTGACCACAGAGAAATGAAGAACAACAGAGTGAAACTGACAAAATGCTGTTTGTGACCCCAGAGAAATGAAGAACAACAGAGCGAAACAAAATGCTGTTTGTGACCCCAGAGAAATGAAGAACAACAGAGTGAAACAAAATGCTGTTTGTGACCCCAGAGAAATGAAGAACAACAGAGTGAAACAAAATGCTGTTTGTGACCCCAGAGAAATGAAGAACAACAGAGCGAAACAAAATGCTGTTTGTGACCCCAGAGAAATGAAGAACAACAGAGTGAAACTGACAAAATGCTGTTTGTGACCCCAGAGAAATGAAGAACAACAGAGTGAAACTGACAAAATGCTGTTTGTGACCCCAGAGAAATGAAGAACAACAGAGCGAAACAAAATGCTGTTTGTGACCCCAGAGAAATGAAGAACAACAGAGCGAAACTGACAAAATGCTGTTTGTGACCCCAGAGAAATGAAGAACAACAGAGTGAAACAAAATGCTGTTTGTGACCCCAGAGAAATGAAGAACAACAGAGCAAAACTGACAAAATGCTGTTTGTGACCCCAGAGAAATGAAGAACAACAGAGCGAAACTGACAAAATGCTGTTTGTGACCCCAGAGAAATGAAGAACAACAGAGTGAAACTGACAAAATGCTGTTTGTGACCCCAGAGAAATGAAGAACAACAGAGCGAAACAAAATGCTGTTTGTGACCCCAGAGAAATGAAGAACAACAGAGCGAAACAAAATGCTGTTTGTGACCCCAGAGAAATGAAGAACAACAGAGTGAAACAAAATGCTGTTTGTGACCACAGAGAAATGAAGAACAACAGAGTGAAACTGACAAAATGCTGTTTGTGACCCCAGAGAAATGAAGAACAACAGAGTGAAACTGACAAAATGCTGTTTGTGACCCCAGAGAAATGAAGAACAACAGAGTGAAACTGACAAAATGCTGTTTGTGACCCCAGAGAAATGAAGAACAACAGAGCGAAACTGACAAAATGCTGTTTGTGACCCCAGAGAAATGAAAAACAACAGAGTGAAACTGACAAAATGCTGTTTGTGACCCCAGAGAAATGAAGAACAACAGAGCGAAACAAAATGCTGTTTGTGACCCCAGAGAAATGAAGAACAACAGAGCGAAACAAAATGCTGTTTGTGACCCCAGAGAAATGAAGAACAACAGAGTGAAACTGACAAAATGCTGTTTGTGACCACAGAGAAATGAAGAACAACAGAGTGAAACTGACAAAATGCTGTTTGTGACCCCAGAGAAATGAAGAACAACAGAGTGAAACTGACAAAATGCTGTTTGTGACCCCAGAGAAATGAAGAACAACAGAGTGAAACAAAATGCTGTTTGTGACCCCAGAGAAATGAAGAACAACAGAGTGAAACTGACAAAATGCTGTTTGTGACCCCAGAGAAATGAAGAACAACAGAGCGAAACAAAATGCTGTTTGTGACCCCAGAGAAATGAAGAACAACAGAGTGAAACTGACAAAATGCTGTTTGTGACCCCAGAGAAATGAAGAACAACAGAGTGAAACTGACAAAATGCTGTTTGTGACCCCAGAGAAATGAAGAACAACAGAGCGAAACAAAATGCTGTTTGTGACCCCAGAGTGAGCTACAGCAATGAAGAACAACAGAGCGAAACAAAATGCTGTTTGTGACCCCAGAGAAATGAAGAACAACAGAGCGAAACAAAATGCTGTTTGTGACCCCAGAGAAATGAAGAACAACAGAGCGAAACAAAATGCTGTTTGTGACCCCAGAGAAATGAAGAACAACAGAGTGAAACTGACAAAATGCTGTTTGTGACCCCAGAGAAATGAAGAACAACAGAGCGAAACAAAATGCTGTTTGTGACCCCAGAGAAATGAAGAACAACAGAGTGAAACTGACAAAATGCTGTTTGTGACCCCAGAGAAATGAAGAACAACAGAGCGAAACAAAATGCTGTTTGTGACCCCAGAGAAATGAAGAACAACAGAGTGAAACAAAATGCTGTTTGTGACCCCAGAGAAATGAAGAACAACAGAGCGAAACTGACAAAATGCTGTTTGTGACCCCAGAGAAATGAAGAACAACAGAGCGAAACTGACAAAATGCTGTTTGTGACCCCAGAGAAATGAAGAACAACAGAGCGAAACTGACAAAATGCTGTTTGTGACCCCAGAGAAATGAAGAACAACAGAGTGAAACTGACAAAATGCTGTTTGTGACCCCAGAGAAATGAAGAACAACAGAGTGAAACAAAATGCTGTTTGTGACCCCAGAGAAATGAAGAACAACAGAGTGAAACAAAATGCTGTTTGTGACCCCAGAGAAATGAAGAACAACAGAGTGAAACTGACAAAATGCTGTTTGTGACCCCAGAGAAATGAAGAACAACAGAGCGAAACTGACAAAATGCTGTTTGTGACCCCAGAGAAATGAAGAACAACAGAGCGAAACTGACAAAATGCTGTTTGTGACCCCAGAGAAATGAAGAACAACAGAGCGAAACTGACAAAATGCTGTTTGTGACCCCAGAGAAATGAAGAACAACAGAGCGAAACAAAATGCTGTTTGTGACCCCAGAGAAATGAAGAACAACAGAGCGAAACTGACAAAATGCTGTTTGTGACCCCAGAGAAATGAAGAACAACAGAGTGAAACAAAATGCTGTTTGTGACCCCAGAGAAATGAAGAACAACAGAGCGAAACTGACAAAATGCTGTTTGTGACCCCAGAGAAATGAAAAACAACAGAGCGAAACTGACAAAATGCTGTTTGTGACCCCAGAGAAATGAAGAACAACAGAGTGAAACTGACAAAATGCTGTTTGTGACCCCAGAGAAATGAAGAACAACAGAGCGAAACAAAATGCTGTTTGTGACCCCAGAGAAATGAAGAACAACAGAGTGAAACAACAAAATGCTGTTTGTGACCCCAGAGAAATGAAGAACAACAGAGTGAAACAAAATGCTGTTTGTGACCCCAGAGAAATGAAGAACAACAGAGCGAAACAAAATGCTGTTTGTGACCCCAGAGAAATGAAGAACAACAGAGCGAAACAAAATGCTGTTTGTGACCCCAGAGAAATGAAGAACAACAGAGCGAAACAAAATGCTGTTTGTGACCCCAGAGAAATGAAGAACAACAGAGCGAAACAAAATGCTGTTTGTGACCCCAGAGAAATGAAGAACAACAGAGCGAAACAAAATGCTGTTTGTGACCCCAGAGAAATGAAGAACAACAGAGTGAAACTGACAAAATGCTGTTTGTGACCCCAGAGAAATGAAGAACAACAGAGTGAAACTGACAAAATGCTGTTTGTGACCCCAGAGAAATGAAGAACAACAGAGTGAAACTGACAAAATGCTGTTTGTGACCCCAGAGAAATGAAGAACAACAGAGCGAAACAAAATGCTGTTTGTGACCCCAGAGAAATGAAGAACAACAGAGCGAAACACAAATGCTGTTTGTGACCCCAGAGAAATGAAGAACAACAGAGTGAAACAAAATGCTGTTTGTGACCCCAGAGAAATGAAGAACAACAGAGTGAAACACAAATGCTGTTTGTGACCCCAGAGAAATGAAGAACAACAGAGCGAAACAAAATGCTGTTTGTGACCCCAGAGAAATGAAGAACAACAGAGCGAAACAAAATGCTGTTTGTGACCCCAGAGAAATGAAGAACAACAGAGCGAAACAAAATGCTGTTTGTGACCCCAGAGAAATGAAGAACAACAGAGTGAAACAAAATGCTGTTTGTGACCCCAGAGAAATGAAGAACAACAGAGCGAAACAAAATGCTGTTTGTGACCCCAGAGAAATGAAGAACAACAGAGTGAAACAAAATGCTGTTTGTGACCCCAGAGAAATGAAGAACAACAGAGCGAAACTGACAAAATGCTGTTTGTGACCCCAGAGAAATGAAGAACAACAGAGTGAAACAAAATGCTGTTTGTGACCCCAGAGAAATGAAGAACAACAGAGCGAAACTGACAAAATGCTGTTTGTGACCCCAGAGAAATGAAGAACAACAGAGTGAAACACAAATGCTGTTTGTGACCCCAGAGAAATGAAGAACAACAGAGCGAAACAAAATGCTGTTTGTGACCCCAGAGAAATGAAGAACAACAGAGCGAAACAAAATGCTGTTTGTGACCCCAGAGAAATGAAGAACAACAGAGTGAAACAAAATGCTGTTTGTGACCCCAGAGAAATGAAGAACAACAGAGTGAAACTGACAAAATGCTGTTTGTGACCCCAGAGAAATGAAGAACAACAGAGTGAAACTGACAAAATGCTGTTTGTGACCCCAGAGAAATGAAGAACAACAGAGTGAAACAAAAATGCTGTTTGTGACCCCAGAGAAATGAAGAACAACAGAGCGAAACAAAATGCTGTTTGTGACCCCAGAGAAATGAAGAACAACAGAGTGAAACTGACAAAATGCTGTTTGTGACCCCAGAGAAATGAAGAACAACAGAGTGAAACTGACAATGCTGTTTGTGACCCCAGAGAAATGAAGAACAACAGAGTGAAACTGACAAATGCTGTTTGTGACCCCAGAGAAATGAAGAACAACAGAGTGAAACAAAATGCTGTTTGTGACCCCAGAGAAATGAAGAACAACAGAGCGAAACACAAATGCTGTTTGTGACCCCAGAGAAATGAAGAACAACAGAGTGAAACTGACAAAATGCTGTTTGTGACCCCAGAGAAATGAAGAACAACAGAGTGAAACTGAAAAATGCTGTTTGTGACCCCAGAGAAATGAAGAACAACAGAGCGAAACAAAAATGCTGTTTGTGACCCCAGAGAAATGAAGAACAACAGAGTGAAACAAAATGCTGTTTGTGACCCCAGAGAAATGAAGAACAACAGAGTGAAACTGACAAATGCTGTTTGTGACCCCAGAGAAATGAAGAACAACAGAGCGAAACTGACAAAATGCTGTTTGTGACCCCAGAGAAATGAAGAACAACAGAGCGAAACTGACAAAATGCTGTTTGTGACCCCAGAGAAATGAAGAACAACAGAGTGAAACTGACAAAATGCTGTTTGTGACCCCAGAGAAATGAAGAACAACAGAGCGAAACTGACAAAATGCTGTTTGTGACCCCAGAGAAATGAAGAACAACAGAGCGAAACTGACAAAATGCTGTTTGTGACCCCAGAGAAATGAAGAACAACAGAGTGAAACAAAATGCTGTTTGTGACCCCAGAGAAATGAAGAACAACAGAGTGAAACAAAATGCTGTTTGTGACCCCAGAGAAATGAAGAACAACAGAGTGAAACAAAATGCTGTTTGTGACCCCAGAGAAATGAAGAACAACAGAGTGAAACAAAATGCTGTTTGTGACCCCAGAGAAATGAAGAACAACAGAGTGAAACTGACAAAATGCTGTTTGTGACCCCAGAGAAATGAAGAACAACAGAGTGAAACTGACAAAATGCTGTTTGTGACCCCAGAGAAATGAAGAACAACAGAGTGAAACAAAATGCTGTTTGTGACCCCAGAGAAATGAAGAACAACAGAGCGAAACTGACAAAATGCTGTTTGTGACCCCAGAGAAATGAAGAACAACAGAGTGAAACTGACAAAATGCTGTTTGTGACCCCAGAGAAATGAAGAACAACAGAGTGAAACTGACAAAATGCTGTTTGTGACCCCAGAGAAATGAAGAACAACAGAGTGAAACTGACAAAATGCTGTTTGTGACCCCAGAGAAATGAAGAACAACAGAGTGAAACTGACAAAATGCTGTTTGTGACCCCAGAGAAATGAAGAACAACAGAGCGAAACAAAATGCTGTTTGTGACCCCAGAGAAATGAAGAACAACAGAGTGAAACTGACAAAATGCTGTTTGTGACCCCAGAGAAATGAAGAACAACAGAGTGAAACTGACAAAATGCTGTTTGTGACCCCAGAGAAATGAAGAACAACAGAGCGAAACTGACAAAATGCTGTTTGTGACCCCAGAGAAATGAAGAACAACAGAGCGAAACTGACAAAATGCTGTTTGTGACCCCAGAGAAATGAAGAACAACAGAGCGAAACTGACAAAATGCTGTTTGTGACCCCAGAGAAATGAAGAACAACAGAGTGAAACTGACAAAATGCTGTTTGTGACCCCAGAGAAATGAAGAACAACAGAGCGAAACAAAATGCTGTTTGTGACCCCAGAGAAATGAAGAACAACAGAGCGAAACTGACAAAATGCTGTTTGTGACCCCAGAGAAATGAAGAACAACAGAGCGAAACAAAATGCTGTTTGTGACCCCAGAGAAATGAAGAACAACAGAGTGAAACTGACAAAATGCTGTTTGTGACCCCAGAGAAATGAAGAACAACAGAGCGAAACTGACAAAATGCTGTTTGTGACCCCAGAGAAATGAAGAACAACAGAGCGAAACTGACAAAATGCTGTTTGTGACCCCAGAGAAATGAAGAACAACAGAGCGAAACTGACAAAATGCTGTTTGTGACCCCAGAGAAATGAAGAACAACAGAGTGAAACTGACAAAATGCTGTTTGTGACCCCAGAGAAATGAAGAACAACAGAGTGAAACTGACAAAATGCTGTTTGTGACCCCAGAGAAATGAAGAACAACAGAGCGAAACTGACAAAATGCTGTTTGTGACCCCAGAGAAATGAAGAACAACAGAGTGAAACTGACAAAATGCTGTTTGTGACCCCAGAGAAATGAAGAACAACAGAGCGAAACAAAATGCTGTTTGTGACCCCAGAGAAATGAAGAACAACAGAGCGAAACTGACAAAATGCTGTTTGTGACCCCAGAGAAATGAAGAACAACAGAGCGAAACAAAATGCTGTTTGTGACCCCAGAGAAATGAAGAACAACAGAGCGAAACAAAATGCTGTTTGTGACCCCAGAGAAATGAAGAACAACAGAGCGAAACACAAAATGCTGTTTGTGACCCCAGAGAAATGAAGAACAACAGAGTGAAGCTGACAAAATGCTGTTTGTGACCCCAGAGAAATGAAGAACAACAGAGCGAAACTGACAAAATGCTGTTTGTGACCCCAGAGAAATGAAGAACAACAGAGTGAAACAAAATGCTGTTTGTGACCCCAGAGAAATGAAGAACAACAGAGTGAAACTGACAAAATGCTGTTTGTGACCCCAGAGAAATGAAGAACAACAGAGCGAAACAAAATGCTGTTTGTGACCCCAGAGAAATGAAGAACAACAGAGCGAAACTGACAAAATGCTGTTTGTGACCCCAGAGAAATGAAGAACAACAGAGTGAAACTGACAAAATGCTGTTTGTGACCCCAGAGAAATGAAGAACAACAGAGTGAAACTGACAAAATGCTGTTTGTGACCCCAGAGAAATGAAGAACAACAGAGTGAAACTGACAAAATGCTGTTTGTGACCCCAGAGAAATGAAGAACAACAGAGTGAAACAAAATGCTGTTTGTGACCCCAGAGAAATGAAGAACAACAGAGTGAAACAAAATGCTGTTTGTGACCCCAGAGAAATGAAGAACAACAGAGTGAAACTGACAAAATGCTGTTTGTGACCCCAGAGAAATGAAGAACAACAGAGTGAAACAAAATGCTGTTTGTGACCCCAGAGAAATGAAGAACAACAGAGTGAAACAAAATGCTGTTTGTGACCCCAGAGAAATGAAGAACAACAGAGCGAAACAAAATGCTGTTTGTGACCCCAGAGAAATGAAGAACAACAGAGTGAAACAAAATGCTGTTTGTGACCCCAGAGAAATGAAGAACAACAGAGTGAAACAAAATGCTGTTTGTGACCCCAGAGAAATGAAGAACAACAGAGTGAAACTGACAAAATGCTGTTTGTGACCCCAGAGAAATGAAGAACAACAGAGTGAAACACAAATGCTGTTTGTGACCCCAGAGAAATGAAGAACAACAGAGAAATGAAACAACAGAGCGAAACAAAATGCTGTTTGTGACCCCAGAGAAATGAAGAACAACAGAGTGAAACAAAATGCTGTTTGTGACCCCAGAGAAATGAAGAACAACAGAGTGAAACACAAATGCTGTTTGTGACCCCAGAGAAATGAAGAACAACAGAGTGAAACTGACAAAATGCTGTTTGTGACCCCAGAGAAATGAAGAACAACAGAGTGAAACTGACAAAATGCTGTTTGTGACCCCAGAGAAATGAAGAACAACAGAGTGAAACAAAATGCTGTTTGTGACCCCAGAGAAATGAAGAACAACAGAGCGAAACAAAATGCTGTTTGTGACCCCAGAGAAATGAAGAACAACAGAGTGAAACTGAATGCTGTTTGTGACCCCAGAGAAATGAAGAACAACAGAGTGAAACACAAATGCTGTTTGTGACCCCAGAGAAATGAAGAACAACAGAGCGAAACTGACAAAATGCTGTTTGTGACCCCAGAGAAATGAAGAACAACAGAGCGAAACAAAATGCTGTTTGTGACCCCAGAGAAATGAAGAACAACAGAGCGAAACAAAATGCTGTTTGTGACCCCAGAGAAATGAAGAACAACAGAGCGAAACAAAATGCTGTTTGTGACCCCAGAGAAATGAAGAACAACAGAGTGAAACTGACAAAATGCTGTTTGTGACCCCAGAGAAATGAAGAACAACAGAGTGAAACAAAATGCTGTTTGTGACCCCAGAGAAATGAAGAACAACAGAGTGAAACACAAATGCTGTTTGTGACCCCAGAGAAATGAAGAACAACAGAGCGAAACTGAAAAATGCTGTTTGTGACCCCAGAGAAATGAAGAACAACAGAGTGAAACAAAATGCTGTTTGTGACCCCAGAGAAATGAAGAACAACAGAGCGAAACAAAATGCTGTTTGTGACCCCAGAGAAATGAAGAACAACAGAGCGAAACAAAATGCTGTTTGTGACCCCAGAGAAATGAAGAACAACAGAGTGAAACAAAATGCTGTTTGTGACCCCAGAGAAATGAAGAACAACAGAGTGAAACAAAATGCTGTTTGTGACCCCAGAGAAATGAAGAACAACAGAGTGAAACTGACAAAATGCTGTTTGTGACCCCAGAGAAATGAAGAACAACAGAGCGAAACAAAATGCTGTTTGTGACCCCAGAGAAATGAAGAACAACAGAGTGAAACAAAATGCTGTTTGTGACCCCAGAGAAATGAAGAACAACAGAGTGAAACAAAATGCTGTTTGTGACCCCAGAGAAATGAAGAACAACAGAGTGAAACAAAATGCTGTTTGTGACCCCAGAGAAATGAAGAACAACAGAGTGAAACAAAATGCTGTTTGTGACCCCAGAGAAATGAAGAACAACAGAGTGAAACTGACAAAATGCTGTTTGTGACCCCAGAGAAATGAAGAACAACAGAGTGAAACAAAATGCTGTTTGTGACCCCAGAGAAATGAAGAACAACAGAGTGAAACTGACAAAATGCTGTTTGTGACCCCAGAGAAATGAAGAACAACAGAGCGAAACAAAATGCTGTTTGTGACCCCAGAGAAATGAAGAACAACAGAGTGAAACAAAATGCTGTTTGTGACCCCAGAGAAATGAAGAACAACAGAGCGAAACAAAATGCTGTTTGTGACCCCAGAGAAATGAAGAACAACAGAGTGAAACTGACAAAATGCTGTTTGTGACCCCAGAGAAATGAAGAACAACAGAGTGAAACAAAATGCTGTTTGTGACCCCAGAGAAATGAAGAACAACAGAGTGAAACAAAATGCTGTTTGTGACCCCAGAGAAATGAAGAACAACAGAGTGAAACTGACAAATGCTGTTTGTGACCCCAGAGAAATGAAGAACAACAGAGTGAAACAAAATGCTGTTTGTGACCCCCAAGCGAACCAAGTACGACATCGGAATGTGTCGGCTGAATGCAGCAGGGAGACCACTGAAAACTGAAAACCGCACCCATTCATTATGGTCATAGTGGCCTGGGAATGCTGAGGAAGAAGAAGAAGAAGAAGAAGAAGAAGAAGAAGAAGAAGAAGAAGAAGAAGAAGAAGAACCCCAAGAAATGAAGAAGAAGAAGAAGAATGAAGAAGAAGAAATGAAGAAGAAGAAGGAAGAAGAAGAAGACCCCTGAAGAAGAAGAAGTGAAGAAGAAGAAGAAGACCCCAGAAGAAGAAGAAGAAGAAGAAAGAAGAAGAAGAAGAAGAAGAAGAAGAAGAAGAAAGAAGAAGAAGAAGAAGAAGACAGAAGAAGAAGAAGAAGAAGAAGAGAGAAGAAGAAGATGAAGAAGAAGAAGAAGAAGAAGAAGAAGAAGAAGAAGAAGAAGAAGAAGAAGAAGAAGAAGAAAGGAAGAAGAAGAAGAAGAAGAAGAAGAAGAAGAAGAAGAAGAAGAAGAAGAAGAAGAAGAAGAAGAAGAAGAAGAAGAAGAAGAAGAAGAAGAAGAAGAAGAAGAAGAAGAAGAAGAAGAAGAAGAAGAAGAAGAAGAAGAAGAAGAAGAAGAAGAAGAAGAAGAAGAAGAAGAAGAAGAAGAAGAAGAAGAAGAAGAAGAAGAAGAAGAAGAAGAAGAAGAAGAAGAAGAAGAAGAAGAAGAAGAAGAAGAAGAAGAAGAAGAAGAAGAAGAAGAAGAAGAAGAAGAAGAAGAAGAAGAAGAAGAAGAAGAAGAAGAAGAAGAAGAAGAAGAAGAAGAAGAAGAAGAAGAAGAAGAAAGAAGAAGAAGAAGAAGAAGAAGAAGAAGAAGAAGAAGAAGAAGAAGAAGAAGAAGAAGAAGAAGAAGAAGAAGAAGAAGAAGAAGAAGAAGAAGAAGAAGAAGAAGAAGAAGAAGAAGAAGAAGAGAGAAGAAGAAGAAGAAGAAGAAGAAGAAGAAGAAGAAGAAGAAGAAGAAGAAGAAGAAGAAGAAGAAGAAGAAGAAGAAGAAGAAGAAGAAGAAGAAGAAGAAGAAGAAGAAAGAAGAAGAAGAAGAAGAAGAAGAAGAAGAAGAAGAAGAAGAAAGAAGAAGAAGAAGAAGAAGAAGAAGAAGAAGAAGAAGAAGAAGAAGAAGAAGAAGAAGAAGAAGAAGAAGAAGAAGAAGAAGAAGAAGAAGAAGAAGAAGAAGAAGAAGAAGAAGAAGAAGAAGAAGTTCTTTCCTTTATTTAAAATTCTCATGTTCTTCAGGGCCTAAAAGTACAAAAAAGGTCTTCCGCCTTATCAGCCGGATGCTTCTTGAGTTATTCGAGGAGTAAAATGAGTGGGAGTGCTAGGTGAAATGATATTTCCTGCATAGGCAACCCCGCACAAACAGAGCCATTTTTGCCATAGGTACATATTAATATTATAGCGTATCAGTGCATGTTTACACATAGATCATTAACATCCACCACGCTAAACGTGCATACTTGACTTAGGGCCAATGTCTACTAACAAAACACACGCGTAACACGAATATGCACGTATATGCGCGCGCGCGCAATGTGTGTGTGTGTGTGTGTGTGTGTGTGTGTGTGTGTGTGTGTGTGTGTGT
>CM065686.1:51691291-51698791 GCA_017654935.2 Phymorhynchus buccinoides
TTAAAACACACGCGCGCGCGCACGCACACGCACGCGCGCGCGCGCACGCACGCGCACACACACACACACAGACAGACAGACAGACAGACAGACAGACAGACAGACAGACAGACACACACACGCACACACACACATACACACATACATACATACACACACGCACGCACGCACGCACACGCACACACACACACACACACACACACACACAAGGCCAGCAAACAGAAGATCAATGTTGGTCTTAACCAATACACTTTTTTAAAATGAAAAAACAGAAGACACCCCCACAGTACTCGGGTCCAACTGCTTTTAGTTCATGCCTATTTTTAGAACTCATCACCAGTATATATACACCAATCCAAAGTTTGTATCCCTTCTTTTGTTTGTTGTTTACCACTTGTAAGGTCTTTCCCTATCACTAACAACAATCATTGGAAAGAAACATTGCCTACGTGAAAGGAAATAGCTTGAAACAACTAGCTCTCTGGGCAAACCTAAAAGCAGTCAGAGTGTAGGGAATTCGTGTGCTGTGCCGCCCCAAGTTTTACAACATATTTCTGGGGGGGTTTTCTCTTCCGTGTATGTCATTACATGATGCATGTGCCACCCCCCACCCCCCCTCCCGCCACCCCCCCCCTGCATTTCTCGGTTAATTCCATTTTCCCGTTTTTGCCTTTCTTACCAAACATAAAGCTGTATTTTATTAACCTTTTTTAGCTAATAACCTTTTTGGAATACTAACCCTATCCCTAACCCTAGGCCATTATCTAATAGGACCCCCCCCCCCCCTATGTATTGCAGTACACCGCGCCATGTGTCACAGTCGTGGTTCATTGCGTTTTCCCGTCTTATGGGGGGGGGGGGGGGGTAGGGTTAGGGCTAGGGTTAGTATTCTAAAAAGGTTATTAGCTTAAATGGTTCATAAAATACAGCTTTATGTTTAGTAAGAAAGGTAAAAACGGAAAATTGCAATTAAACGAGAAATGCAGGGGTGGGGGGGTCAGCCTCCATCTTGACCTTTACCTGCTTTGAGCCAATTTGAGCAATGGGCATTTCAATGGCGATTTACTTTCCCATCCTTTAGCATCATGGGGGTAAAATCCAGTCTGTGCTACCAGTCCTCTTTAAAGACCCACCAGGATCACGTGTCAAAATCACGGGTTTCACGAGTTTTCCCTCTTACAGCTGGTAAGAAATCTTGTTTTGACCAGCTTTGACTCCCATACAAATGCCCCCCAAGTTCAAAACGAAACATCATTTTAAAGAGCAGCCTCCATTTGAAGTTGGGGAATTTGTATGTGGGTCACAGCTACCCATAAAAAACAAAGGGACTTAGTCGTGGTGGGTCAGTGTGTCTTTAATCCTTTCGTTTTATCCTTTAGGCCGTGTACACACATAAGCGGATATTACGTGCGGAAACCTGTGCGCAATCCATAAATAAGTGAAACAAAGAAGGGAAAAGATTTGCGCACGTGTCCGAATGTCCCCATTATGCGTAAAGTGGTATCCTTCTTTCTTCCACTTATTTAGGGTTTTCCGTACGGAACTTACGCGCCTAATGTGAACCCGGCCTTATTCTCACTCTTTCAATGGTCAACCTATGGCGATATTTTTCACGCCAGAGGGCAGTCAATGCACTAGGGGCTTATCACGCGATTTTCTTACTTGGGCGTAGTGAGAGAGAGAGTGATGGTAGGACCACTCACTGTCTCTCTCTCTTTCTTTATCCCCAACTAATAATATAGAGAGGATTAGCCCCACACGAGCGTCATGCCCTCTGGCGTGAGAACAATCGCACTAAGTCTCTCAATTAGTGCGATTGTTCTCACGCCAGAGGGCATGACGCTCGTGTGGGGCTAATCCTCTGGTTCTACATTATTATACGGTGCCACATTCTGTGGTACTTGTTGTTGTTGTTGTTGTTGTTGTTGTTGTTGTTGTTGTTGTTGTTGTTGTTGTTGTTGTTGTTGTTTTTACCTCATGTCAATTTCTTTTACCATGACTCGTTCTTTTTTAAAATTTCAATATATTTCCACACAATACTCATTATTATTATTATTTTGCGTTCCCAGGCCATATGGCCATCATGAGTAAGGTACATATGTGTCTGGTTCTTAATTTTCACTGGTCTCCCTGCTGCGTACAGCCAACACATTCTGATTTCGGAGGTGCTCAAAGGAGAAAAATTGTTTGGATTTTTTTTTTAAAGGCAGGATAATGGGACAATAAGTTAGAAAGATAGATGATAGAAAGCAAAGGGAAAAGGCAGAATCAAAGAGAGTGGCAGATTAGAGTATGTTACAGGCACAGAACTTCCAGAAGTTGGGGAACGATTTTTTAGGAAAGACCCCCCGGTATCCCCACGGGGAGACACAATGCAATATTAACAATACGAATGAAAATCTGTTTAACGTCCTCCGGTCTGGAACAGACACATATGGGACATTAGTAGATATAAGAATTGTGGGGACGATCCTGGAGGCAATGCCCGGAGGCAGTGCAACACCAGTAAAGTCCCGATTTTTTTAGCAATACAGATATCCATTAACAGTACGATGAAAGTCTGCTTAACGTCCTCCGGTCTGGAACAGACACATATATGGGATATTAATATACATAAAGATGGTGGGAACGATCCTGGAGGCAATGCCCGGAGGCAATGCAACACCAGTAAAGTCCCGAATTTTTAGCAATACAGTTATTCATTAACAATACAATACAATTATTCATTCCTATGCCGCAGCTAGTGGAATATCAAATAAACATTCGAATCGTCTTACTAAAAAAACAAGCGCGGATTCGCAATCGTTTGTGGCGTGCGACAAAGTATTGAAAACAAAACATCATTTTAAAGAGCAGCCTCGATTTGAAGTGCAGCCTCGATTTGAAGTGCAACAATTTTGTCAGCCTCGATTTGAAGTGCGACAATTTTGGACCGACCGACAGACAGACAGACAGACCGACAAAGTAAGTTATAGGTTTGTGGCTTGTGCCACGAACAAAAAGAATTAGAAATTTAAAAATAAAAAAACACACAACTCTCCCATCAAATCCATCTGCGGCACCCGCCGCCTAGCTCTGTGGAGATAAACAGGTAGAGAGTAGCAAACCCAGAGACGTGTTTCAGTTTAAAGGGCTACCCTGACGGATGAGTTTTTGTAAGAAACACGTCCAGATCACCAGGAAAGCACCCTTTACAGAGATTGCAACACTCACTTTGCTCTGGTTTCCTGGAAATCAAACTGTCAAATCGGCGATTCCTCCTTGGCGGAGGTGCTGGAAGTCAAATTATTTCATGCAAAGAGAAGGCGTGTGTCGTCTCTTTTCTAATGGCCGCCTGCGTTTAGACCAAATCGTTTGCACGAATTGTTCGCAATTCAAGCCTTTTTTTTTTTTTTTTTTAAATTTCTATGCAGATTATCTAAAGGAGTTTCGCTCACAACAAAGGAAACAGCTCCTTTTTTTTTTTTTTTACTGCACTACAAAAAAAGAAAACGCTTCAACCACAATGAGTGACCTCCACCCACCCCATCCAAAATGGCTACTATGACTCTCTCCGGCATCTCCGCCAAGGAGGAATCGCCGTTTTGACGGTTTAATTTCTAGGAAACCAGGAGAATGTGAGTGTTCCGATCCTTGAAAAGGCTGTCTTTCTGGTGATCGCGACGTGTTTCTTGCAAAAACTCATCCGTCAGGGTCCACCTTTAAAAAAAACAAAAAGAATATAAAACAAATACAGGTTTATAACTCCCCATTAATGGTATTTGGTATTTTGGTATATTCTAGTCACAGAAACTTATCTCTGTGAAATTCGGGCTGCTCTCCCCCGGAGAGCGCGTCGCTGCAAGTGCAGCGCCTGCCCATTTTTAAAAAAAAACATTTTTGGGTGGGGAGGCACAGGGTGAGGAGGGGGTGTGGGCACACTTGGAAAACCTAGCTATTAATTTGGCCATACCAGGCAGCGGGATTTCTCCCTGCTCTTACCGACTTTCAACTGCCGTGGGATTGATTTTTACGTGCGTAAAGCGCACGGGTCAGACTAGCTTTAAGTCCCCATCCGAAGGACTCGACTTTCAGTTCGATTTTCCTGTCAAACTAGAAAGAAAGGGCGAGGCCGGGATTCGAGCCCGGGTCATTCACGTTGCAGTCACGCATTACATGTGGCAGGCGAACGTCTAATGGTACACTACTCTCCCCCATCACAATCTAGCTTCCTCACCCACTGCCTAGCTCTTTTGGAGATTAAAAGGTATTGAACGAACCCAGAAACTTCCTTGAAAAAACAATTCAGTTTGTATTCAAATCGTTAAATATCACGATGTTAGGGTAGTACGGTGGCCGAGTGGTTAAGGCGTTGGACTTAAGTTCCAATGGATTTCTATCCTCGTGGGTTCGAACCCCACCCGTACTAGTTTTTTTTTTTTAGGCCCTTTACTCAAAAAGGGCCAATAGTAAATCATATTCTATAAGTATTGGAATATCATGCTACAACTTAGTTTTCGTGGAAGGCTATGACTCTCGAACGACGGTGCCATTTGCACCGCCACTGGGGACCTTCCCCAACGCCAACTCTCATACTCAAATCTATTTTTGGCCGAGAGAGTGGGGATGTACCCTGAGCAAGGCATCTCCTCCACTATAAAGTAATTCTCGCCGAGCCCGCCAAAATAGTTACACACACACCTATCTGTATATTTTTTTTTTTGAAAATCGGGAAGGGATCATCCCAACAGCGGAAGCACTTGAACACTATGGTACAAGTGCATCAGTTATTGACCATTGCAAAGAACACCTTTTGCAAGAGTGAATGCCCTTGGTGGGTGGGGGAAGATGGTTGAGTACTGACCAAACAAGGGAATAACTCTCGCCAATAACCCTATTTGAGGCCACTTAATGGCTGCCTTTTGCAAGAGTGAATGCCCTTTTGGATACTGACCAACAAGGGCTTAACTCTTGCCGTCAAGGGCGTTAATAACCCTAGTTGCAGTGGCCAATAGGGATGAGAACATTACGTGTGTGACCGTTTTCCATAACCTATCCACGTGGTCAGCCACACTCCGTCTTCGCGGGGGATTTTGGAGACTGATGATGTTATGCTAGGAGCTTGCCATGGCTTAACGTGACAATCCCCGCATAACTATGCGTAGCATAGCAACATTTTGATGTAGCCTTGGTGTTCTAGCCTATGTCGATTGGTCTGACACAGCCCTAATAGGAATTGTTCGGAAATAATTAAGGGGAGTAATTTCATGGTGTGTGGGAGTGATCTTGCCTAATTTCAATCAGTCAAACAGGGGAAGTTACTCTACAATCAGGCAGATCCCCAGCTCTCGCCTCGTGTGCTTGAGCAGACATACAGCACTTAGAACACCGTGCGTCATTCTAACATTGATGTCATTTATGTTTTTACGTCACAATTTGCATACCAACGGAACCATCAACTTGATGATGGTGGTTGGGAAGAGAAAGAAGAAGAAGAAGAAGAGCAATGCTTGGGATATTATTAATATTATTTGTTTTATGCATATTATTGTCATATCATATGCAAACTGTTGGTTTTACTTTTAGCTCTGTGTGTATGTGTGTATGTGTGTGTGTGTGTGTGTGTGTGTGTGTGCGCGCGCGCGCGCGTGTGCGCGTGTGTGTGTACTTCCTATTGTTTATTTTGCATTGTAATTTAATACTATCTTTATTTATTTATTCATTGATATAAGGAAAAATGTGCGGACAGTTTGATTTTGGATGAGAGTTTGTAAATGATATGTTTCTTATTATGTTTATGTTTTATGTGCATGCCAGACCAAGATTTTCTTTATCTTTTTAAACACAATACATTTTGATCGATTGATTGATGTCCCTTGGCCGAGAGGACGTAAAACATGGTTGACATTAGCCTGTAAAAAGGGCCAATAGTAAATTAGAGCTATACTATATATGATATTCTGCAGTTATTCTCTCTCTTTCAACTAGCTTCACTAGTTCTACATTATTATACGGTGCCACATTGTGTGGTTATTTGTGGTTTTTTTTATTACCTTGTGTCAATTTCGTTTTTGCCATGTCTCGTTCTTTTTAATATTTTAAGAAAGTTTCAATATATATATTTTTTTTAAACAACATCCACACAATGCAATAATATAATAATGATAATAATAATGAAGAAAACTTATATAGCGCACATTCCAGGCTAGCTGCTCATGGCGCTTTACAAAAAATACATTTAATCAAATCACATCAATACCCATGCCCGCACGCACACAAGCACACACACTGACGAACATAGCATATCATTTACACGCGCTTGCACACATACATACAGTACATACATACATACATACATACGTACGTACGTTCGTACATACATACATACACACAGACACAAACACACACACACATCCCCACACACATGCATAAGCACATACCAGCGCGCGCATGCACACACACACTTTCTGTCTCCCAATATCATTAACAATACGAATGAAAGTCTGTTTAACGTCCTCCGGTCTGGAACAGGGCATTAGTAGATAAAAAGATTGTGGGAACGATCCTGGAGGCAATGTCCGGAGGCAGTGCAACACCAGTAAAGTCCCGAATGTTTTAACAATACAGATATTCATTAACAATACAATACAATGATTCATCCCGAGCTTGGAATATCAAATATAAACATTCGAATCGTCTTACTATATAAAAATAAAAAAATATGTTAAAAAAAACAAAAAAACAGGCACACAATTCTCCCATCAAATCCATCTACGGCACCCGCCGCCTAGCTCTGTGAAGATAAACAGGTAGAGTGTTTCAGTTTAAGAAAAACAAAAAGAATATAAAATAAATAAAGGTTTTTAACTCCCCATTAATGGTATTTGGTATTTTGGTATATTCTAGTCACAGAGACTTATCTCTGTGAAATTCGGGCTGCTCTACCCCGGAGAGCGCGTCGCCGCAATTACGTGCAGCGCCTACCCATTTTAAAAAATAATTTGGGGGTGGGGAGGCACAGGGTGAGGAGGGGATGTGGGCACACTTGGAAACCCTAGCTATCAATTTGGCCATACCAGGCAGCGGGATTTCTCCCTGCTCTTACCCGACTTTCAACAGACGTGGGATTGTTACGTGCGTAAAGCGCACGGGTCAGACTAGCTTTAAGTCCCCGTCCGAAGGACTCGACGTTCAGTTCGATTTTCCTGTCAAACTAGAAAGAAAGGGCGAGGCCGGGATTCGAACACGGGTCACTCACGTTGCAGTCACGCATTACATGTGGCAGGCGAACGTCTAATGGTACACTACTCTCCCCCATCACAATCTAGCTACCTCACCCACTGCCTAGCTCTTTTGGAGATTAAAAGGTATAGAAGAACGAATCCAGAACCGTCCTTGGGGAAACAAATTCAGTTTATATTCAAATCGTTAAATACCTACAGTAACTAAAGTAACATTTTGATGTAGCCTTGATGTTCTAGCCTATGTCAATTGGTCTGACACAGCCCTAATAGGAATTGT
>CM065686.1:51728791-51736291 GCA_017654935.2 Phymorhynchus buccinoides
GCAACAATGGCGTCGAAGCTTGAAACCGCAGGATGCGAGTCAGAGACTAGCAAACATTTTTTTTTTTGAAAAATAAGGGGTGGCCAGTTGCTACAAAGTGATAGAACTTGCAAACTGTGACGTAAAAATATAAATTACATCAATTTTAGAAGTGACGCACTGCGTTCTACATGCTGTGTGTCTCCTCAAACACACGAAGCGATGGCTGGGGATTTACCTGATGGTAGAGTAACTTCCCCTGTTTGACCGATTGAATTAGGCGAGATCACTCCCACACACCATGAAATTACTCCCCTTAATTATTTCCGAACAATTCCTATTAATTGGCATTGGCCCGCTGCAAAAGACAGAAAACGGTTAGGCCTACAACTGCCTGGCCAAGTCTGAAAGAAATATCCGACTCACTTTTCTTGGCAGAACATTTAACTAGCAAACGTTTTGTTGTAAATTGCACAAATAGCAATAGCTTAATTGACCACTTGGTTTTTATTGAATATATTTTTGACATTTTGTGTCCCCTGAGGAAAGTTGTATTAAACAACTAAAATATTGGGAACTGAAGGTATTCGTGTTTTTCTTTCTTTTTAACTTTTGTGCGTCTATATAGATATAGATAGATATATTCAGAATGCTTTCTAATGTGGTACTATTTAAGTTGATTTCATAGCTGTACACAAGCTTACAAAGGTCATTCACATTGCACGCGTGTAGACTATTGTTTGCTAGCTTTAAATACTTTTTAAATATATATTATATCTCCTTATCTGATCTGAAAGTCATTCTGATCGCTTCTCGGCCTTTTGGCTAAGACAGTGATTCACATAAATGCACGCGTATACCCTATTGTTTGTTAGCCCGTCGTAAATGGCTTTTTTTTATATACGACGTTAAATGAACTTCCATCTGATCTGAAAGTTAGGCCCTAATAGAATGTGACATAAAAATGTCCCATTTTCCTCTTCCAGTACCAGGCCCATATTCTATATGTCCGGTTTATTTGTTTCTCTCTCATTATAGGCCCAGCCTAAATTCTTATCGTTGTAAAATAAAGTATTTGAAGTTTGAAGTTTCTCAATGGTTCTCCATTTCCAATGGTCGACTTATGGCGATTCTTTGCCCGCCAGGGGGCAGTCAATCCACTAGGGGCTTATCACGCGATTTTCTTAGTTGGGCGTAGTGAGTGAGAGAGAGAGAGAGAGAGAGAGAGAGAGAGAGAGAGAGAGAGAGAGAGAGAGAGAGAGAGAGAGAGAGAGAGAGAGAGAGAGAGAGAGAGAGAGAGAGAGAGAGAGAGAGAGAGAGAGAGAGAGAGAGAGAGAGGAGTCTCTCTCTCTCTCTCTCTCTCTCTCTCTCTCTCTCTCTCTCTCTCTCTCTCTCTCTCTTTCATTATACCCAACTAAGAATATCGAGAGGATTAGCCCCACTCGAGCGCTATGCCACCTGGTGGTAAAAAACACCCGCTAAGCCGCTCATTGTACACCCACCCCTTCTTTCTGTGTTTCTGTGTCTCTGTCAATATGACCACCCCCTCTCGGTTTCTCTCTTAACATTCCCGTCCCTGTCAGTCTTCCTTATTGCTGTTCTATGTCTGCATCTTTGTCTGTCTTTTACTCTCTGTCTTAGCTGCTTTTTTTTTCTTTAGGCAGCGATTTAATGCTAAAAAAAAAGAAGAAGATAATTTTGACCCCCAAAAAGATACTTGTAGCAAAAGAAAAGACCATCTAACCCTAACCCTAACCCTATCCCTAACCACTGAAAGAACCAAGAAATAGAGCCGCAGGAGGGTGTAAATCTACATATTTGCCGAGAAATCGATGTACAAAGCCATGCACTTATACTTTTTTTTTTTGCTGGAACCATTCCTTTTTTTGGTTGATAAATTTTAAGTCTTTTTTTTTTATATCTTCTACACAGTTTTTGTACCCACCTCCTCCCCACTCCTCTCTCATAGATATTGGCCACTGCTTCTTCTACTTCTTTTTCTTCTTCCGCGTTCCCCAGGCCATATGGCCATAATGGGTAAGGTACGCTTGTGTCCGGTTTTCAGTTTTCACTGGTCTCCCCGCTGCGTACAGTCGACACATTCCGATTTCGGAGGATAGTAACTAAAAAGGATAATAATTATTTGGAAGATTTTTTCTGAAACTGAAAGAAAAAAGGCAGGAGAATGGGCCAATAAGTCAGAAAGATAGTAGATGGTAGAAAGCAAAGGGAAAAGGCAGAGTCAAAGAGAGTGGCAGATTAGAGGAAGTTACAAGCACAGAACTTCCAGAAGGTGGGGGAACTATTTTTTACGAAAGTCCCCCCGGTATCCCCACGAGGATATTGGCCACTGCAACTAGGGTTATTAACGCCCTTGACAGCAATAGTTAAGCCCTTGTTGGTCAGTATCCAAAAGGGCATTCACTCTTGCAAAAGGCAGCCATTCAGTGGCCTCAAATAGAGTTATTGGCGAGAGTGATCCCCTTGTTTGGTCAGTACTCAACCATCTTCCTCCACCCACACCAAGGGCATTCACTCTTGCAAAAGGTGGTCGTCGACACCCTCAATACTGTTAATTAATGTTTCACATAAAAGCAAGCAAGCGCGCACGCAAACGCAAACACATGTACACACTTAAGACTACATTACAAAACAGAAACACTGGGCCATGGGTGTTAGCCGTGTCCTTGCATTTCAGAAGTGTTTAAAACAAAAAAAGAAAGAGATACAAATATTACTAGTTTTGTGAAACCTAAGTTTGCTCTGCCTCAGTCGAGCTGGGTGATGTAAGAAAATTATCTGGCCAGCAACTTTCGTTTATAATATGAGTCCATAAATGCAAGAACTGAACACGAAATTTATTACATAAAAACATACATATCTGTATTATTTAAAATTCGGGACTGTTTACTTGTGTTGCACTGCCTCCGGGCATTGCCTCCAGGATCGTTCCCACCATCTTTATATCTAGTAATGTCCGATATGTGTCTGTTCCAGACCCGGAGGACGTTAAACAGAACACGATAACTAAGTAGTTTACCAGAATCATTAAGACTGAAAAACACCAACACAGTAGTTCTGTGCAAATCTATGTACTCGTGCTGTTTTCATTTAATATCAGGCTACATGTACTATCCCTACAGTCGCAGTATGCTTAGAAAACTGGGGTGTTTTGTTAGTTCCCGAGCCGAAGGTTCGGGGAACTATTGTTTCCGCTGTCTGATCCGTCCGTGCCTCCGGCGTGCCTCCGTCCGTCCGTCCGTCCGACTGGCTATTCGTCCGTTTTTCTCAAAAACTATTCAGTCTATCATCATCAAATTTGGTATAGGGGAAGACGGGGTAAAAAGCGCATGGGCGGGTAAGAAGCCCACCCCAATTATCTCATGAAATGAAGCAAATTTCAGTCTCATTTTGCCCATGAGACGAGCGTTAATGACTAGCATTCGTCTCATGGGCAAATTTGACTGAAATTTTTTTTATTTCATGAGATAATTGGGGTGGGCTTCTTACCCGCCCATGCGCTTTTTACCCCGTCTTCCCCTACTAGTTTGCCAAGATGCAAGCTATCCACTGATGTATTTAGTTTTACATTAAGTAAGGTCAAGGTCGCGCCAGTTACGGGGATTGAAGCGACGTATTTGAAAGAAGAAGAAGAAGAGTTCAAACTTCAAATACTTTATTTTACAAGGATAAGAATTTAAGAAGCCGGAAAGACAGAGCAAGGTTATCACAGACACTTATGTGCTGTAATAGCCAGACTAGGCCAGTCATATCTCCCTGCTTAGGACAGGACTACTCCTGACCTCCGAATGACCCTGGTCTGGACGTTTGGTTTTTGGGTACACATGTACCACTATCTACCGAGGATGGATGTTCAACCGAAGTATTGTTCCTTTATTAAAGACCCACCAGATCACGTGTCAAAATCACGGGTTTCAAAGATGCGCCCCCTCCTCCATTTCTCGGTTGTTTCCACTTTTTCAGTCTTGCCTTTCTTACTGCAGATTGAGTACTTCATCCTCTATCGTTTGCTATATTTAACACTAATTTTCATCCATTTACATAATGAAACACATGCATTCAATAATAGTAGAAGATAAAGGCAAGACGGAAAAACGCAATGAACCAGGACTGTGACAAATGCTCCGCAGCTGTTGTGTGTACTGCACTACACTACATAGGGGGGGGGGGGGGGGGGAGGGGGTCCTATTAGATAATGGCCTTTATCATGACTGCGATTAATTATTCAACAAAGAAAATTAGCTGAAAAGGTTCATAAAATACAGCTTAATGTTTGGTAAGAAAGGCAAGTGTGAAAATGCGGAGAGAGTCGAGTTTACCTTTAGGGTTTAGGGTTAGTATTCCAAAAACATAATTACATGAACAGGTTCATAAAATACAGCTTTATGTTTGGTAAGAAAGGCAAAAACGGAAAAATGGAATTAACCGATAAATACAGGGGGGGGGGCACATCTTTACCTTTACCTGAATGCCCCTAAATTGAAAACGAAACATCATTTTAAAGAGCAGCCTCAATTTCAAGTTGGGTTCTTTTGTATGTGGGTCACAGCCACACAGGAAAAAAACCCACGAAGGGACTTAATCGTGGTGGGTCAGTGGGTCTTTAATAGTCTGTGCTCACTACTCTTATCAGCATCCTTCGCAACGAAAGTTACCGAGAGGGGTGCTTTGGGTACACGAGTACCACTGTTCTTCCGATTGGGGAATGGGGATGTTTATCCTACTTTCCCCCCACGCCCACCGGTCTTCTTTTTAGGATCACTTATTGTTAGGTATATTGGCGCATATGGACTGGTGAATGCTAAACGTGTGTTAAGTCAAGTCAAGTCAAGTTCAAGTCAAAATGATCTTTATTGAGGATAAAGTAGTAAGTTTGACTTTTTTTTCCATCCTGTCCTCAGAATGAAAAGTAATACGAAAGCAACTCCAAAAATAAATCAACATGCTAAACAAAACATTCCAAATACTAAACATTAGCCTAATAGCCTAATATAACGCATTAAAATAGCTCGAGAGAGAGAGAGAGAGAGAGAGAGAGAGAGAGAGAGAGAGAGAGAGAGAGAGAGAGAGAGAGAGAGAGAGAGAGAGAGAGAGAGAGAGAGAGAGAGAGAGAGTATTATAAATGAACGGGAGATTGAAGTGAAAATGGTTGTCCCTTCCCCATTTCTTTTTCTCCCCCATCACCCATGTCAATAAATGTCCCGGACACAATGGAACAAAGCAAAGAACAATCAAAGTACAAACATTGTAAAGTATCGAGAGAGAGAGAGAGAGAATACGAATACGAATACGAATACGAATGTTTTTTAATGAGGGTAAACAGATAAGCTTTCGCTTCTTTACACCATGCCCTCAAGGAGGAAAAAACCAAACCATGACTATCAAATAACAAGAAAACAAGAAACAATGCAAATAAGCAAAAATGGGGAAAAACACATTAAGTTTTCAAGATCAAGCAAAAATACAAACATCATTTAACAAAATTCTAATATAGACCACACACACACACACACACACAGTGACACACACACACACACACACACACACACACACACACACACACACACACACACACACACACACTACTCTACACACACACACACACACACACACACACACACACACACACACACACATACACATACACACACACACACACACACACACACACACACACACACACAACACACACACACACTCTCTAAGTACAGAAAAGAAAATACATCACAGAGTTACTTAATCCGCGAGAGAGAGAGAGAGAGAGAGAGAGAGAGAGAGAGAGAGAGAGAGAGAGAGAGGAGGGGGGGGGGGGGCGCAAACAGTCAGACAGAGAGGCAAACAGGCAGACACTGCAACACACAGAAGCGTTTACTCGTTTGGAGTGATGACTGACGGGCAGGCGCATGATGTTGAAATGTTAGCCTAAAGTCAGATCAAACACAAATCTTCATGTACGTGACCTTGCCATGCATATTTTATCTGCTTCTTCCTGGTCTCCCCTCATTCCCTTTCTCCCTATTTTTTTCTGTCTCTCTCTCTCTCTCTCTCTCTCTCTCTCTCTCTCTCTCTCTCTCTCTCTCTCTTTCTTTCACACACACATGCGCGCGCACACACATGTACACTGATGCGCGCCGGCGCACGCACACATAGGCTATACACACACGCGCGCGCGCGCACACTTACCGCACAGACACACACACACATTTTGTTTCACTTCCACTTCTTTCTCGAGTTAAGTCAAATTCGTCTTTTTGTTTCTTCATTTTTTTCTTCTTTGGCATACTAATTTCAAAACTGTTAGGCTTATCAAGTCAACAAATATGGCCTACATTTGTAAAACCATTTCCGCCGGTTTAGCTTCATACCGTTATTAACCAACAGAATTTGTTTCGTTTTTTCTTTTAAGTCCTGATCTTCCGTTTTGAATTGTGATGTTTTGAAATGTGTGTCCGCTGTCTCTGTGTGTCTCCATCTCTTTGTGCCCCGTCTCTATGTGGCCAATCTCTATATACCCTTATATAGGTGAAGACGGGGTAAAAAGCGCACCCCAATTATCTCATGAAATGAAGCAAATTTCAGTCTCATTTTGCCCATGAGACGAGCGTTAATGTCTAGCATTCGTCTCATGGGCAAATTTGACTGAAAGTTTCTTTATTTCATGAGATAATTGGGGTGGGCTTCTTACCCGCCCATGCGCTTTTTACCCCGTCTTCCCCTATGTGTTCCTGTCTCTCTGTGACCCCGCCTCTATGTGTCCCTCTCTGTGTGTCCCCAGTGTTGCCATTATTGTTTCCCCGTCTCCATGTGTCCCCATGTCTATTCCTGCGGTGTTGCCATCCTGGACATTGAGGCATGCGAGTCCTGGACATTGAGGCATGCGAGTCCTGGACATTGAGGCATGCGAGTCCTGGACATTGAGGCATGCGAGTCCTGGACATTGAGGCATGCGAGTCCTGGACATTGAGGCATGCGAGTCCTGGACATTGAGGCATGCGAGTCCTGGACATTGAGGCATGCGAGTCCTGGACATTGAGGCATGCGAGTCCTGGACATTGAGGCATGCGAGTCCTGAACATTGAGGCATGCGAGTCCTGGACATTGAGGCATGCGAGTCCTGGACATTGAGGCATGCGAGTCCTGAACATTGAGGCATGCGAGTCCTGGACATTGAGGCATGCGAGTCCTGGACATTGAGGCATGCGAGTCCTGGACATTGAGGCATGCGAGTCCTGGACATTGAGGCATGCGAGTCCTGGACATTGAGGCATGCGAGTCCTGGACATTGAGGCATGCGAGTCCTGGACATTGAGGCATGCGAGTCCTGGACATTGAGGCATGCGAGTCCTGGACATTGAGGCATGCGAGTCCTGGACATTGAGGCATGCGAGTCCTGGACATTGAGGCATGCGAGTCCTGGACATTGAGGCATGCGAGTCCTGGACATTGAGGCATGCGAGTCCTGGACATTGAGGCATGCGAGTCCTGGACATTGAGGCATGC
>CM065686.1:51738791-51787952 GCA_017654935.2 Phymorhynchus buccinoides
AGAATTACCTTATTTTGTTAAAGCCGCGTCATGTAGACTACATTCTACCATTGAATTAGTGATATAACCCCCCTGGATTGATATCAGTAATGGTATGAATTCCGCAACAGATCTTATACCTTTTGAAAAACAAAAGTATTTTTACTATTAAGCCAAAAGTTGAAATTCGTCTTATCAAACCTTATCTTTATTCTTAGAACATAATATACAGTTATAGCCTCTCTACCAGCAGTATCCATGCTGAAAGTTTGATAGGTTTCGGATTATCTGCCCTTGAGATAGAGATCTCTATCCTAAGGAGGTACCATATCAATAAGCGTCCCCTAATTTATGGTAGGGGAAGACGGGGTAAAAAGCCCATGGGAGGGTCTAATGCATGAGCTTTCAAACGAAATGTTTAATGATTTTGACTGACATTTTCTTTATTTCATGAGATAATTGGCAACCCTCCCATACCCCGTTACCTATCATAATAATTATGGTTTTCAGTTTTCACTGGTCCTCGCTGCATTCACCCAAAACAATCCGATTTCGGATGAGTTGAACGGTGAAAATTATGTGGAAGATTTTTTTTAAAGACATGATATTTGACCGGAAAGGCAGAAAATAGAAAAAGACAGTAAGAAAAAGGGAAAAGGCAGAGTAAAAGAGAGTGACACACTAAAGGAAGTTCCAACACAGAACTTCCAGAAGGTGGGGAAACTGTTTGTACTGAAAGAATCCCCGGTACATATATGTGGATTTGTTATCCTGTGTGTGAATCACTGAATATCGTTTTTGTACAAATAGTTCCCCCATTTTCTGGAAGCCATGTGCTTGTGGTCACTCTTCGAATCGACATTACACTGCATATGATTCGATCCCAATGCGGTGCGTTTGACAGTTGTGAGGCTTGATTCTTGTGAAATATACTGTCTAAATGAATCTGATGAAATATTACTGGGTGTTCACTATATGTATGTCGGCCTAGTCCCCCGTACACCAATCTGATGAAATATCTCAGTGTATTTTTGTATCAGACATTTTATTTCATTCGTGTACATAGTAGAAATAGTGAAGACGGGGTAAAAAGCCCATGGGCGGGTAAGAAGCCCATGCCAATTATCTCATGAAATAAAGAAAATGTCAGTCAAATTTGCCCATGAGACGAATGCTAAACATTAACACTCGACTCGTCTCATGGGCAAAATGTGACTGAATTTGCTTCATTTCATGTCTGCGCTCATAATATGACAGGAAACGAGGCGTGGTAAATTGACCAGATGATAACCAGGGCCGGACCTAAGTTTTGGGGGCTAATTCATTAAGGTGCATTAAAACAATCGGTGTACCGATGAGGTTTAACCGAGGCGTGGTTACTGTATTGTTTCGGGACTTTACTGGAGTTGCACTGCCATTGCATTGCCTCCAGCATTGTTCCCACCATCTTTGTATTTACAAATGTCCCATATGTGTCTGTTCCAGACCGAGAGAACGTAAAGCACCATTTTTCATTCATTCATTGAAGGTGCGTCCACATGCGTCCTGGGTGCTTATGATTATGCGCAATTATACTTGTGGCGGTGCCATAGCCGATGAGGTTTAACCGAGGCGTGGTTACCGCTACACCTATCTGTATTAATTTTAAAAATCGGGACTTTACTGGTTTCGTACTGCCTCCGAGCATTGCCTCCAGTATTGTTCCCACCATATTTGTATTTACAAATGTCCCATATGTGTCTGATTCAGACCAAGAGGACGTCAAACACCGTTTTCGTCGTCATTGAAGGTGCGAAGCACCAAGACCCCTAGGGTGGTCCGGGGGCATGCTCCCCCGGAAAATGTTTAAATCCGAGAAGCAAAGTATTGCAATCTGGTGCAATCTGGGCATGAAGTAAAGGACGAATGCCATTACTGTTCATACCCCTATTGAAACATGTTTTGAACCATTAAGCCGAGTACCTATCAACTGGTGGTGCTGATGAGTGCTAGGAAATTTAGCTGCCGTTCGACGACATGAATTGTGGTTTTTTTTGTGGTTTTTAGGAAAAAGGGTGGGGGCCGCAGCCCCCTAACACCCCCCCCCCCCCCCCCCCCCCCCCTAACCCCCCCCCCCCCCCCCCCCCCCGCCCCCGTAGGTCCGGCCCTGCCAACGTAGATACGCCTCCTTTTAGGTGGTTTCGTATATCAAACTGATAGGGCCTAATTGATCGACGGCGAAGAGTCGCCACGGGTTGACCTGGTATTACAGTAGATTATTATTTTGGCTCTTGGGTCCACTTGATCCACGCTTCATAGGATCTGTCTGTTCAACCGAAGCACCTAATCATAGGTCTATTTCTTTCCCTTTTGACGGTTTGGCATCAAACTTTGTTGACATAAAGTAGGCCTACATTCTCAGGGCTCCCAGGGACCCTCATTTGGGGGTCTATGAAGTACTATAATTCAAAGGAACCCTCTAAAAGAATGTGCAGGGGGTCCCATGGATGCAGTAGAAAAATTATTTTTAGCATTCGCAATGCCACTAGGACCCTCTATCCCTCCTCTAGGACCCTCTATGCTGTACGTGAAGGAGTCCCTGGGACCCCTTGTTTTGCGGGACAATTGGGAGCCCTGATTCTGTTTGTGAAAGATGCCTTAAATTTCATTGGAATTGCTGGAATTGTTCCAGGGATATATGTATATTACTACAACGTACTGAACTCTCATACCCAGGCAACGTACTGCAGAAGATTATTTTGGCTCTTTAAAGTATGGGTCCACTTGATCCTCTCTTCGTGGTCTGTCTGTTCAAACGATGCAACAAATCATGCCTATTTCTTTCCCTTTTGACGGTTTGGCGCCTAAGCTTTGCTGACATAAAGTAGGCCTCCATTCTGTTTGTGAAAGATGCTTTATTATGTCACTGGAATCGCTCCAATTGTTCCAGAGATATTAAGACTAATTGTTTTGTCTGTCTGGATACTGGTGGACCCAGGACGCATTGTGAATGTTAATTCACAACTAAAGAATGAAATAGTGAGGCCAAGAGAGGAGATAACGAACTTGAACAAAGGGAGATAATTCTCTTTCTAATTAACTGCCCTCCACCAAAGTTGATTACGATACCAATCATCTAGCAATGCGTGGATCAGAGCCAAAGGTAAACAAACTGTGTGGGTGAAGGGTCATAAAGGCGAACTTGGCACATTCTTTTTTAAATTTAGAATGATGCTTTGTTTGTCTCCCTTTGGCTCTGATCCGCGCATTGCTAGATGATTGGTATCGTAATCAACTTTTGGTGGAGGGGAGTTAATTAGAAAGAAAGTTCTCTCCCTTTGTTCAATTTCATTAATTCACAACTAGCTCTCTATCAAATGAAATTATGTTGAAACAAAAGCTGTGAGGGAAAAGGCACCTTGGAGATAGGAAACTTTGATGTTGAGGCTTCCTATTTCCCAGGTAGGCTACCTTTTCCTTCATTTAAAAAAAATAAAAATAAAATATAATGTTCAAAAAAGGTGCAGCAGTCAATATTTCATCATTTATTTATTGAATAGCAATCAAGACTGCCTCCGGGCCCCCAGTATTGTTCCCACCATCTTTGTATCTATCTACAAATGTCCCATTATTATGTGTCTGTTCCAGACCGAGAGGACGTAAAACACCATTTTCCCTATCGTTCGGGTACATTTAATCATATATGTATATTGATTTTAAAAAATCCGGGACTGTCCTGGTGTTGTACTGCCTCCGGGCATTGCCTCCAGGATCGTTCCCACCATCTTTATATCTATTAGTGTCCCATACGTGTCTGTTCCAGATCGGAGGACGTTAAACAGATTTTCTTCTTCCTTCGGGTACATTTTCGCATTTCGTGACTGGGACAGTAAAGCCACGAAGGAATTTGGTAGCATAGTGATTTTGTTCCTGGATAATTATGTTCCCGAATTCATGGAGTTTGTTCAAAGAACCACACAAAACTGGAGAAAGAATGTACGGGGGGAGGGAAGGGGTGTCTGAATAGAAAGGGGTGGGGGTGGGAGGTTACTGAACTACATGATTGCCAAAAAATGTTTGTGGGCTTGACTAACAAAGAAGGATGATGATGAGATTAGCGTCCAATCGGTCAGAGACCCTTATGGACGGTGTAACAAAGAATGGAATTATTTTGTTGGGGGGTAACAAAGAAGGAAACCCCCCCGAGTTTTATAGCTCCCGTACTTCCATAATAGACCTACAGAAAGAGCCATTGAACTCACAATAACAATTTCGACATGAAAAAAAACAAAAACAAAATTGGTAGGCGTACTTGTTAGGCTCGGTGTACATCTGGTGTGCTGGCTAACACAAAGCATCTGATTTGTTTCATTCTGTGTTTTTCTCACACCTGCTGCCATGTCATTCACACCGACTGGCGTGCGTTGAGTACGCATTTGGTCCGCTGTCTCCCATGTTTGGGTCTTGGGGAAGGGAGACCAAAGGAAGCAGACTTGCTTGTGTGTATAACCTGTCAGCAAGTAAAAAGCAACAAGACGTGTGCTACCTTTCACGCGATTGTCAAACATGCTGGGTCCTCGGTAGAACACAGATGGACACTGAGCCTTACTCTAGCATCTCACTTTCTTTTCTTTTTTTATTTCAACAGTGCAGTTGGTCCCTTTTCACAGTGAAGTCGATCAAACATGATGATATGAGTTCTGTAGGCGAGCTTCGTGTCAACATAACACGTTCCGTTTAGAGTTTCAATGATCGATTGGTGTAGCCTACGCTAGTTGCAGCGGCAGCGGCGTATGCCATGTCAGACAACTGGATCAGTGGATGTGCAGCGTTTATATAAGTGAGAATATAGTATTATATAGGCGTAGTTTACCATGCAAGCTATCATGCTGCTTCATCATCACCGGCCGTTGTTTTTTAGAACCTTTTTGGTTGTCACTGTGTTGTAGTAGGCATAGCAGAGGCTGGACAACCTACTACGTACGCTTGTCGGTCTGCACGAGCTGCTAGGCCTATCAATCATTCCACAGAGACAAGCCAACTAACAGCTAGGCTAGTAGGCCTTGACCGTGAGCATGTATGAGGAAACGGACCCTTCTTGTTGTTAGTAGGCCTATTGGAATAGGCTTGGTGGCTACTTTTTATTTTCTTTCTGTTTGATCGCATAACTTGATAAAGTATTCACATTTATATATCTAGACGATTCCTGTGAATATTGAATTGTTGACTTGGAAGAAGGGGACAGCACCGTCCAAGCCAACTCCGTTGAGGCCTTAATCAACCAACATCAATAAACCGCCTCTGCGCAATCTCTCCCCGTCGCAGTTATGCCAGACTACTGAAAGAAGAAGAAGAAGCCCATAAGCCGCATCGTTCTGGTACACGTGTACCAGACGCGGAAATCTAAAAATAGACGCCAAGGATGCCAGACTAGCCTAGCTAAGCCAGCTGCTGCTGTTTTTGATTCACTCGCACCCTCCACGTGACCCGGTGACTCAAGAATTTGAGGTTATCCCCCACCCCACCGATCCCCAAAAGGTGATTGACTCCATCGGTAGCCTGGATTATCAGTGTATTAATTAGTATTATAGCGAAGTGTAGGCAACTCGACACCGTCGAAATCGATTGGTTTGAGGCCTACAGCACGTGCTATTGGAGACAAGTGTCAAGTGTCTTTTCTTTGAAAAGATGAATCGGAAAGCACAGTTTCGGCGGCAAGGTGAACAACTTTAGCCTTTCAACTTTTGGCAACTTTTGTGGTTTGTGATATTGTTCATTAGCATCAGGCGCCAAGGATTGGGCAGGCCCGGTGCGGCGTTCTCAAAATGGATTTGTTCTCAACATGTTTGCGCATGTGCAAAATATTTTTTTGTGTATTTGACGGTTTCATGTTAGGGATAGGGTTAGGGATAATAATAATATTAATAATAATAATAATAATACTAAAAATGAATATTTATATAGCGTGATACCCCATAGACTAGTCGGCTCATCGCGCTTTACAAAGGCATCACACACACAAAAAATATTGGGGGAAAATAAATACACAAATTATTCAGGTACGTACTAATTAAATAAATTATACTAAAAATCTAGCAGTAAAAAAAGAAGATAGGTTTAGGGTCAATTTAGTGTCGAATACACAAAAGATAAAATTTGATGGTATGTCATGATCAATTTCGCACATGCCCAGACATGTTGAGAACAAATTCATTTTGAGAATGCCACACCGGTGTTGAGAATGCTACACATGAACGTTGGAGGCCTAGCCTGCTGTAGCGTGCAAATCTGTCGCTCGTGCAAATCTGTAGCTCGCTACCTATGAGAGTCTGTATTTGCGGCATTTTGCGACATTGAGCATGAACCACAAATTTCACTTTTTCCGTGGGATAGGGTTAGGGTTAGGTAAATGGTTCAACTACGGAAAAACTGAAATTTGTGAATGTCGCAAATACACACTCTCATAGTAGCGAGTGACAGATTTGCACGCGACACAGCCTACCCGGTGTCACAGGGAGCAAACATTTTATCAACACTTTTCACCCCAACCCCCACCTCATCCCATTAATTAGCAGTTGGCTAAGCAAATATGAATATGATCATTAGGGTATTTGAACTAGAGCTTTTTTTCCATGGCTTTTTTTCTCTCTCAGGCTAATTAATGATTAGAACAATCTATGCAGATTTTCTTATTATAATATTCAATGTCGGTTCTAATCATGACTACTATTATAATCGCCTTGCTTGTGTGCGCATGTATCTGTCTGTCCAGGTGATCGTACCCAAACCATTGGCCATAGACCCCTATAACCACACATAGTCTTGATCAGCATGGCATAACCTATTGAATGAAGGCTATTCAGATCCTGAATTTTGAATCTCCAATGCAACCTTCGCCAAGGAAGACTCACAAACCAAAACTTGCTTCCTTGCGCTATATATGTATTTCATGTTTGAGCCGTGTCTCATGAACCAGTGGACAGAATGGCTTCAAATTGTGTGTGATGGTGTGTCTCGGTGCAGGGATGGTCCCATAGAAGAAATATATAAATCTGCAGTGGGAGACATTTCGAAATGCTATTCTGGCACCTGCTATTCTGAAGACCTGTGCCGAGGAAGAGCTGTCATGAAGCGAAGCGAGCGGGGCGTATCTGCTAGTATTTAATATTGTTAGACCTCTTTGTGTCTCCAATCTCTCTCTCTCTCTCTCTCTCTCTCTCTCTCTCTCTCTCTCTCTCTCTCTCTCTCTCTCTCTCTCTCTCTCTCTCTCTCTCTCTCTCTCTCTCTCAGTAAGTGTGTGTCACTGTGTGTCATTCATTTAACGTCTATCATAGTATCAAATAAAACTGTGTGCCCCTACTTGTTAGGTATTTGTTTATATTATTTTGCCAATATTTGTTTTGCCTTTTTGTTTTATTCTAATGCTCTCTTCCCCCCCCCCCCCCTCTCTCTCTCCCTTTTCTTGTCCCCTCCCCCCTACTGTTAGGTATTTGTTTATATTATTTTGCTGTTTACTTTGCTGTTTTTTTATCATCATGCATGTTCATATAATTATCTGTTTGACTTATCGTTTTGTATTACTAGTCTTGTTTCCGTCTCAAGGACAGATTGTAAGAATAGGCATGGCCTAAAATCTCAGTCCTTGCGTAATAAAGTTTTCAAGTGTCAAGTGTCTCTCTCATAAGTGTCTAAACTCAAAACCACTCACTGTATCTATCTGTATTCATAATTCCATTAATGCATTATGTACAGGTATGTTAAGTTTTAGCGCAAAATTAATAGTTCATTAGATGATCAATGTAATGCTGCTGTCAATGACAATTTGATGATCTTGATAAGAATGATGATGATGATGATGACAGTCAGGGCGAGGATGACAAGGAGGACAATGATGATGATGATAATGATGGTGATGATGAACAGGATAATGACCATGGTGAAGGTGATGACGATTATGATGCCGATGAGGACGATAATTATGTTGATGATGATGATAAGGATAATGATGGTGGTGGAGGTGAATGATTATGACGGTGAATCTCATGATGATAATCTTGATGATGATGACGACGATGACGATAATTCAATGGATTTTCAGCGGGCAATGGCAGCACCGAACCCCAAGCAGAAGTGGAGTTGTTGGAGGGGGAGAAGAAGAAAGAAAAGCCTCAACTGGTCGGCCCCATTGAAGTGGTGAGTTCAGAGCATGTGCATGCACACACTCACACACACACACACACCACACACCACTCAGGGCTCCCAATCGTCTCGCAAAACAAGGGGTCCCAGGGACTCCTTCACTTACGGTATAGAGGATCCTAGAGGCGGGATAGAGTGTCCCAGTGGCATACTATGCATAGCGAATGTTAAAAAGATTTTTTCTAGTGCATCCCTGGGACCTTCTGCACATTCTTTTAGAGGGTCCTGTAGAATTTTAGTGCTTCATAGACCCCCAAATGGGGGTCCCTGGGAACCCTGCACCACGTGCGCGCACACATATATATATAAACACACACACACACTACATACACATATTTAGACGGTGCTAAATCTTGATAGAAACACACACACACACTCACACACACACACACACACACACACACACACACGTACACACACACACACACACACATGCACGTGCGCGTGTGACACACACACACACACACACACACGTACACACACACACACACACACACATGCACACACGCACACGCACACACACACACACACACACACACACACACACACACACACACATATGCACACACACACACACTTGCACACACACACACAAAGTTCTATGCACACCACAGAGAGAGAGAGAGAGAGACACACACACACTCACAATGAGTTGCTCTAACCTGGAGAGTGCGTCGCAGCCAGAGGCGCGCCACCCAGGGAGGTTTCACTTTACTTGTTTGTCTTTCCAGTTCCATCAGCGATTGCGCTAGAAATGTTGAAAACCAGTCCCATCAGCGACAATGCCCCACAACAACTGGTGTCAAAACCAGTCCCATCAGCGACAATGCCCCACAACAACTGGTGTCAAAACCAGTCCCATCAGCGACAATGCCCCACAACAACTGGTGTCAAAACCAGTCCCATCAGCGACAATGCCCCACAACAACTGGTGTCAAAACCAGTCCCATCAGCGACAATGCCCCCAACAACTGGTGTCAAAACCAGTCCCATCAGCGACAATGCCCCCCAACAACTGGTGTCAAAACCAGTCCCATCAGCGACAATGCCCCCCAACAACTGGTGTCAAAACCAGTCCCATCAGCGACAATGCCCCACAACAACTGGTGTCAAAACCAGTCCCATCAGCGACAATGCCCCACAACAACTGGTGTCAAAACCAGTCCCATCAGCGACAATGCCCCACAACAACTGGTGTCAAAACCAGTCCCATCAGCGACAATGCCCCCCAACAACTGGTGTCAAAACCAGTCCCATCAGCGACAATGCCCCACAACAACTGGTGTCAAAACCAGTCCCATCAGCGACAATGCCCCACAACAACTGGTGTCAAAACCAGTCCCATCAGCGACAATGCCCCCAACAACTGGTGTCAAAACCAGTCCCATCAGCGACAATGCCCCCCAACAACCGGTGTCAAAACCAGTCCCATCAGCGACAATGCCCCACAACAACTGGTGTCAAAACCAGTCCCATCAGCGACAATGCCCCCCAACAACTGGTGTCAAAACCAGTCCCATCAGCGACAATGCCCCACAACAACTGGTGTCAAAACCAGTCCCATCAGCGACAATGCCCCCCAACAACTGGTGTCAAAACCAGTCCCATCAGCGACAATGCCCCCCAACAACCGGTGTCAAAACCAGTCCCATCAGCGACAATGCCCCACAACAACTGGTGTCAAAACCAGTCCCATCAGCGACAATGCCCCCCAACAACTGGTGTCAAAACCAGTCCCATCAGCGACAATGCCCCCAACAACTGGTGTCAAAACCAGTCCCATCAGCGACAATGCCCCCCAACAACTGGTGTCAAAACCAGTCCCATCAGCGACAATGCCCCACAACAACTGGTGTCAAAACCAGTCCCATCAGCGACAATGCCCCACAACAACTGGTGTCAAAACCAGTCCCATCAGCGACAATGCCCCACAACAACTGGTGTCAAAACCAGTCCCATCAGCGACAATGCCCCACAACAACTGGTGTCAAAACCAGTCCCATCAGCGACAATGCCCCCCAACAACTGGTGTCAAAACCAGTCCCATCAGCGACAATGCCCCACAACAACTGGTGTCAAAACCAGTCCCATCAGCGACAATGCCCCACAACAACTGGTGTCAAAACCAGTCCCATCAGGACAATGCCCCCAACAACCAGTCCCCCATCAGCGACAATGCCCCACAACAACTGGTGTCAAAACCAGTCCCATCAGCGACAATGCCCCACAACAACTGGTGTCAAAACCAGTCCCATCAGCGACAATGCCCCCAACAACTGGTGTCAAAACCAGTCCCATCAGCGACAATGCCCCCCAACAACTGGTGTCAAAACCAGTCCCATCAGCGACAATGCCCCCAACAACTGGTGTCAAAACCAGTCCCAGGGAAACAGAAACCAGTGAAAAAACACAATATCAAAGCCTCTGTTAAACAATTTATCAGTCCTAGCAAAACTGTATCAGTCCCTGGGACTGACAGGTCTATGTGTTTTCAGTATTTTGGTTTTGCAATCAGTATTTTACTGATAATAAATAGTAAACGCGATCACTGTTCCATTTTTGCCGGTTGCTGCTCTTGTGCACACGTATGTTTTGCATTGGTGTGCATCCAGCCACGTTTCACATTCTTACATGTTTTATATACATACTGATAAAGTACTTCACTGCAGGGCTCCCAGGGACCCACATTTGAGGGTCTATGAAGCACTAACAATCTAAAGGAGCCTCCAAAAGAATGTGCAGGGGGTCCCAGGGATGCACTAGAAAAAATCTTTTTGACATTCACAATGCCACTGGGACCCTCTATCCCGCCTCTAGGACCCTCTATTCTGTAAGTGAAGGAGTCCCTGGGACCCGTAGTTTTGCGAGACGATTGGGAGCCCTGTCATTGTGCTTCCAGTTCCGTTTTTCCGATTGCTGGGATCGCCTGCTCATGGTGATTGGCTCACTGGGTGCGGCGGGCAATGGCGGGGCTCTGCCGTTGATGATCATCGTCTTTGGCGACATGATCGACATGTTCGTGGGAACGGGCATCTTCAATACCTTCCTGGACAGAATCCAGGGCTACCTCGCCTCCATCGGCATGACCAAGGACTACTTTCTAGAGAATCGGCCCATGATAGTGTAAGTGCAATGCATAATATAAATAATAAATAATAATTGATAGTATTTCTATAGCGCCTTTCTGTAATTATTTTACACTCAAGCCGCTTCCATTCACTGATACACCCGCAGTCACACAAGACATTATTACCCAATCATTCACCCAGGTACAAGATCGAGAAGGAAAAATTTACAAACCGAATGAGCTTTGAAAGTAGTGAGTCTTGAGTTTAGCTTTGAAACTAGAGATAGTTGGTTCATGGCGGAGATCGACTGGGAGGGAATTCCAAACAGCAGGGGCACTGAAACTGAAACTGCGGTCACCAAATGATTTTAGATTTGTTTTGGGCACTTTCAGAAGTTTTGTGTTTGAGGACCTGAGTGAGCGGGAAGGAGTGTAGGTGTGAAGAGCACGCTGTACAAATCTTCTCTAAGATGACAACTCTAGGGGCAAATGCCTCGTGCCTCCATACTGGGAGCTGGATGACCCTACCTACCCCCTCCACATGTCTCTCCCCATAGGGATACCGGGGGTTCTTTTGTACAAACAGTTCCCCAATCTTCTGGAGATTCTGTGCTTGTAGCTTCATCTAATTTGTCACTCTCTTTAAAGATCCACCAGATCATGTGTCGAAATCACGGGTTTCACAGGTTTTCCCTCCTATAGCTGGTAAGAAATCTTGTTTTGACCAGGTTTAACTCCCATACAAATGCCCCCAAATTGAAAATGAAACATCATTTTAAAGAGTAGCCTCAATTTCAAGTTGGGGGCATGGGTCACAGCTACCCAGAAAAAAACAAGGGACTTAATCGTGGTGGGTCAGTGTATCTTTAATTTTTCTTTGCTTTCTGTCATCTACTATCTTTCTGACTTATTGGCCCATTTTCCTGCCTTTTTTAAACAAATCTTTTTTTCCAATTTGTTTTGCCTTTGAGCTTCTTCGAAATCGGAATATGTCAGCTGTATACAGCGGGGAGACCAGTGAAAACTGAAAACCAGACATACATGCCTCACCCATTACGGCCTTTTGCCCTGGGAGCACAGATGATGACAACTCTTCTTGTCTTAAGCTACTGTGGGGATGTTTTGGTTGATTCCAAAGTTCTTTCCCTTATAATGTCTAGTCTTCTATGTTTGAAAGTGCAAGACAAAAACAATGCCTTAATGCATGTAACAAACTTATATGTTCCTTTGATGTATGTATATTTGTCAGACCCCATCATTGTAATTTGAATCAAGAAAACAACAAGATTTCTTTTCTTTTTTTTTGTCTCAATGCATTTTACTCATATTGCTTCAGCCATCCACAACCCCCCCCCCCCCCCCCCCCCCCCCCCCCCCCCCCCCCTTTTCTTTTTCTTAACCCCTTGACTGCCAGAGAAAATTAAAGAAAAAATCATTGGGCAAATCATGCCATGAAAAAGACAACTGATAGAGCCAATCTGGCAAAATGGTCTGGGGGTATAACTCTCTTGACTGCGTTAGAGCAAACGCCAGCATATCAGGATTATTCCTCTTCATCTGATGACATCATCGGTGATGTCATCAGGTCAGTACGTGATACGTTGGTGGCAGTTAAGGGGTTAATATGGGTGTCCCTGCTATTGGCCACTGCAACAACCACCTTTTGCTAGAGTGAATGCCCTTGGTAGATGCTTGAGTACTGACCAAACAAGGGTATAACTCTCGCCAATAACCCTATTTGGGGCCCCTTGCCTTTTGCAAGAGTGAATGCCCTTTTGGATACTGACCAACAGGGGCTTCACTCTTGCTGTCAAGGGCGTTAAAAACCCTAGTTGCAGTGGCCAATGCTCTTGACAATCTGTTGGTTTTTTGTTTTTTTCGCAGGCCATATTGTATGAATATAAGTATCTACTACCATGGGAACGTTTCCTGCCAAGAATTGGACTCAACAGAAAGGATTCTTGACAAAATGACTTCCATAGCTATCTACTACGTCAGTGAGTATTCGTGAAGAATGTGTGTTATTACCTTTGTCATGATTCATGCATCCTTCGATTTTTCACTGTGACAAATCTCAAAATATACTCAGACTTGGAACTACTTTAATAATTATTATCTCATGCATAGAGAAATTAATTTGAGCAATTTGCTTGTTTATTTATTTAATTATTCATTGTATTTACTTGTCTTTTTTTAATAAATTGTTTAGTATTGCGTAAGATATGTGACAGCAGAGGAAAGATCATATGATTGATTTATCTCCATGTTTGCTGGCATTATGAATACATTTTTGTTGTGTGTATGTGTGAGTGCATGTGTGTTTGTGTGTGTGTATGTTTGTGTGTGTGTGTGTGTGTGCTGGCTTGTGCAAGCGTGCACATATGTAAATTCTGCGTCTAATTCTACTCCTTTACTATACCGTACTTTTCGGACTATAAGGCGATACTTTTTCCACAGACTGAGACCCCTGGGCCTTATGATATGGCTAATAATATAGTAAGAAAATAGAGAAACAAAATCTGAACTTTATGGTAAATTTGGGGGGTGCGCCTTTTTGTCTAAAAAATACAGTGTGTGTTTTTTCTGGCCTTTTTCTCCTGTCTCTTCCAGTTATCGGCGTGGTGGTGACATTCTGCGGCTACCTGCAGGTGATGTGCTGGCTCACCGCTGCCGAGCGCCAATCTCACCGCATCCGCAGCCACTTCCTGTACAACGTGCTGAGGCAGGACATTGGCTGGTTCGACACCAGCGAAACCGGCGAGCTCAATACTCGACTGGCAGAGTAAGTCTTCATTTTTTAACCTCCTCTAAATTGGTAAAGTTTCGCCTTTGTCTGGTTTTGCTTATCTACCGTTACTTTTTGTACGTCTCAGCACATAGGCTGGGTCGACACCAACGAAACCGGCGAGCTCCACACTCGACTGGCAGAGTAAGTCTTCTTTTTTTTAACCTCCTTTAAATTAGTAAAGTTTCGGCTTTGTCTGTTTTTAATTTATCTTTCTTTACTTTTTGAACAATGTGTTGGGAAAGGACATAGGCGGGTTCGACACCATCGAAACAGAGAAGCTCAACACTAGACTGGCAGATTAAGTCTTGTTTTATGTCTCTGCCAAGTAGGTTAAGTTTTGCCTTTGTCTGTTTTTTCTTTATCTGTCATTACATTTTGTACAATGTGCTGAGACAGGACATAGACTGGTTCGACACCAATGAAACCGGCAAACTCAACAGTCAACTGGTAGAGTAAGTCTTCCACAGCTGTTCTGTCGCACAGTCGAGCTATTTAGTTAAAAGACTGAAACTAGAACTCATAGATTTAAAAAAGTGCTCCCAGCATGTCCTTTAAATATTTTGGCTGTATGTTCTACATACTATTTCAAATATATTTCTTTCATCAGATCAATTGTAAAATCTTTTTTTGTTGAGCAGTATCATGAAACATATTTAGTAGAAAATGTTCTTAACTTAGTGTCGCAAACATAAATAAAATTGTCCATGAGTGAAAATCTAGCAATTTTAGCTGAATAAAACTAATTTACGCACATACTACAACATACTCTTGACTGTTATTTATAAAACGTTACTCATGGAAAGCTAAAGTTGGTTGAAAAAAACTTCTAAAAATATAGATGAACTGAATGTTCCTCCCGAAACAGCTGTGCTTCTTTTTTACTTCCTCTAAATTGGTAAAGTTTCACCGTTGTCTGTTTTTAGTTTTATCTTTCGTTACGTACTTTTTGAACTATGTGTTGGGGATGGACATGGGCTGGTTCGACACCATTGGCTGATAGAGTTATCGTTAGTGTGTCTGCTTAAAAGGGGCTTAAGAGCTCGGCAGTACACTTTTCACAGTGGAGGCTATCCAAAAACTCAGACTGGAACTTGAACGGAGAATTCAACTGGTCTATCGACGTGCAAAATGTGTACTGTTTCAAAGGGACATAACCAGTGTTTCTGTCCTCACTACTCATATAGGGAAAAGAGACCGGATGCTTATCTTCCCCTATACAGTCTTTGTCCATAGTCACTTTCTATGCAACTTGCTAAAACAGGATATAGGCTGGTTTGAAATCAACAAAACTGGGGAGGGGAACTCAACACTCGGCTGGTAGAGTAAGTCTTCTTTTTTTTACCTCCGCTAAACTGGTAAAGTTTCACCTGTATGTGGGTCTGCTTATCCGCAGTCACTTTCTTCAAGTTTTAGGGTATTTATGCGGTCGTATCAAGAAAACAAATTAGAACATAGCTGTTTATAGTCAACGTATATAAACACTTTAACAATGAAACATGAAGCAGGACATAATACTATTAAATCTCCTAACTGATATCTGAGCAATTAAACACCCCTCTACTTCAATTACGGAGCAGCCATGTTGTGTTTACAGCAGCAGACGATGTTTTTAAAAAATTATGGCTAACCATAGAACTAAGTGTCCTAACGGGCACACAGCTCGTCTGTTGCACTTCCTTTTTCATTTTGAATAAGTGCTATAGAAAGAAAAAGAAACACCCGAAGGTGCTGGTGGGACCCAGAGACGCACTGGCCCCATCTGCCCTACCAACACAAGCGCTGGCCTTACACTTGAAGCCTGTGCCATGTTATTTCGAATAGGTGTAGGCATACACGGGACATTCCATTAACCTTTTCGCCCACCAGCCATTTTTCAGCAAACAAATTCCATTTCAAACTTACCTGGGTAGAGAAAAAAATCTGTCTGTAATATTGGGGATTCCTCTGTGACATTTTTAAAGTAAGGCCTATCCTTACCTCCCAAAATGAAGAGAATAGGGTCTTTGGATAACAGACCCTGATTTGATGCCTTTTAGTGACATAGGTGTTAAATCACTGTGGTGCTAAAATGGGACTAAAGGGCTAAGCATGCGTTTGCTGTCGTCGTTTGTTTGTTGCACAGTGACATTCTGAAGATCCATGACGGCATTGGTGACAAGGTGGGCACGCTCATTCAGTCCCTGTCCAGCTCTATTGTGGGATTCATCATCGGTTTCTACAAAGGCTGGAAGCTGACCCTCGTCATTCTGTCTGTTAGTCCTCTGCTGATTGTCGCCGCCACTCTTTTTGGAAAGGTGAGCGTTTCGTCTCTTTAGCTTTTTAGAAAATTGTTGCCCCTTTTTTTTTTATTGTAATGGTCGACTTATGGTGATTATTTGCCCACCAGGGGGCTTATCACGCGATTTTCTTAGTTGGGCATAGTGAACGAACGAACAAAACTTTTTTTATTGAGGAAAAAAGAGTAAGCACACAATGGGCTTTTTTACATCTTGCCCTCAAAGAAACATGCAAGAAAATCAATATATTCAATATATAGTGAGAGAGAGAGAGAGGGTGGGACTCATCCCTCTCTCTCTCTCTCTCTTTCTCTATCCCCAACTAAGAATATAGAGAGGATTAGCCCCACTCGAGCGTTACGCCCCCTGGTGGTAAAAAAATCCTGCTAAGTCGCTCATTCTGTAGTGTGCCAGATCTGAAAGCTCAGTTTATGCTTGATGCTTCTCTTGTAATAACAGCTATCACACAGGGATCAATCTTGTCACAAGACATTATAGGTCATTTGACCAGTTCGAAAAAAATGTAATAGGTCATTTTCATAAAACAATAAGTCATAATGTTAAAAAAAAAGGTAAAGGTGCAGATCAACACCCCCATGTTGTTGTTTGGAGTTTTTTTATATTCATTTTTTTGCATGACAGAATTTAGTACAGTACTATGCAGTATAAAGTAATATTAGGGCAATTATTTAAGTCATATGACCTCTAGGTCATTTCAAAATTTAATCAGTCAATGACTGATGACCGGGGCTAAGAATAATCCCTGAATCAAGTTTTTTTAAAATTTACTAAGTGACTGACCAAATTTCAAACTAACTAGCAAACTGTTTGCCTCACTGACTGTTGGACTGACCAATTGACTGACCGGCTGTTGAATGAAATACTAGTAGTACAATACATTTTTCAGATGATTAGGCGCATCTTATTGTAATGCGCACCCCCCATATTTTAGGCAAAGCTCGGATTTTGTTATATCAGTTTCTTACTCTGTTATAAGTCATATTATAAGGCGCAGGGATCTCAATCTGGGGGAGGGGGGAAGTATCGCCTTTTATTCTCAGGCATGGTAGACCTCCGCAAATCGCCGAAAATCCGCGAAAGTTTGAAACAAAATTATTAAAACATATATTGAAATGGCATGAAAAAGTGAAAAATTTCACTCATTTATTGAATTTTATTGAATTTTCTTCGGCCCCCTGGACCCCCGGCCATTTTCATTGAAAACCACTTTGCCCCCACTACCATGCCTGTATTCTGAAAAATATGCATGATCAGATTTCTGACAGGAAACAGTGATTTGGGGCTGAGCAACATGTTTGACTGCTTGTATTTAACCCCTTGACTCCCATATAACGTATCACATTCTGACTTGATGACATCACTGATGATGTCATCATATGAAGAGGAATAACTCTGATATGCTGGTTTTTGCTCTAACACAGTCAAGAGAGTTATATCCCCAGACCATTTTGCCAGATTGGCTCTATCAGTTGTCTTTTTTATGGCATGATTTGTACAATGACTTTTTCATTAATTTTCTTTGGCAGTCAAGGGGTTAAAGCTTGGTCTGGAACCGAAGGTCAAGGCTTTATCTTCTTATTCTGATTCGTCGATCGCTCAGTTTCCTGTCAATTATGAGTGCAGGTGCATCATGCTGTCCGTCTTTGGCTGGAGTAATTCTTTGTAAGAGTTTCTTATATAAAAAAAGGCAAGAGAATAGACCGGTAAGGCAGATAGGTAGTAGATGACAGTAAGAAAAAGGAAAAGGCAAAGTCAAAGAGAGTGACAGATTAGAGGAAGTTACAAGCACAGAACTTGCGGAAGGTGGGGGGACTATTTGTACGAAAGACCCCTCCGCTATCCCCATGGGAGGCATGCGTGTACTTATGTGTGCAGGTTGTTTGTGTGTGTCTTGTGTGTGTGTCGGTGGTGTGTGTGTCTGTGATGTGTGTGTGTCTGTGGAGTGTGTGTGTCTGTGGGGTGTGTGTGAATTTCATTTTATTGATAATCTTTTATTTCTAGTAATGTGATATTTCTCATGAACATTGTGTTTTATATTATGACAGCAAGCACATTTTTTAATTTTTTATATTTTGATTGGGATAATAAAGATTGATTGATTGGTTGATTGATTCATAAGTGTCCATATTTATCTATGTAGCTTGCGGCCTCCATGACGTCCAAAGAGCTGGCGGCCTACGCCAAGGCGGGGTCTGTGGCTGAGGAGGTGTTTGGGGCCATTCGCACGGTGGTGGCCTTTGGTGGAGAGAAGAAAGAGGCTGAAAGGTGGGTGATGGAACATTCTTAGAAAACCTTGAAAATTGGAACAGTTTTTTGGGGACAGTGAGTGGATGCCTCGTGCCTCCATATGGGGAGCTGGACGACCCCGACCCCCTCCACGAGTCTCTCCATGTGGGGATACCGGGGGGTCTTTCATAAAAATAGTTCCCCACCTTCTTGAAGTTCTGTGCTTGTAACTTCCTCTAATCTGCCACTCTCTTTGACTCTGCCTTTTCCCTTTGCTTACTATCATCTACTATCTAGTATCTTTCAGAATTATTGGCCCATTCTCCTGCCTTTAAAAAAAAAAATCTTCCAAATAATTGTTCTCCTTTGAGCTCCTCCGAAATTGGAATGTGTTGGCTGTACGCAGCGGGGAGACCAGTGGAAAACTGAAAACTGGACACATACGTACCTTGCCCATTATGGCCATATGGCCTGGGAATGCAGAAGAAGAAGAAGAAGGAACAGTTTTTTATGCATAATATCATCGCTTTTCATCCCTAACATAAGAATGGTCAAAGACGATGGGTCAGACTTCAGTTCTATCTTTATTTTTTTGCGGGACAGTGGGTGGATGCCTTGTGCCTCCATATGGGGAGCTGCAATGATTGATTGAGAGAGAATTGAAATAGAAAAAAGAAAATGGAAACAAGATCTTGGAACATTTCATGAACAGGAAATCTTACGGAAGTGTGAGCCTCCCACGCCGCTCATTCTAAATCCCAATTCGCAGCTACACCCCGGCTTGTTCAGGTTGCAGGGGACATGTATTTTGTTTCCTGCAGGTACAAGGAGAACCTTGGAGAGGCCAAGGCCTACGGGTCAATCTATTGGTCTGACATGCTTTCCCGTGACATGTATTCTGTTTCCTGCAGGTACAAGGAGAACCTTGGAGAGGCCAAGGCCTACGGGTCAATCTATTGGTCTGACATGCTTTCCCGTGACATGTATTCTGTTTCCTGCAGGTACATGGAGAACCTTGGAGAGGCCAAGGCCTACGGGTCAATCTATTGGTCTGACATGCTTTCCCGTGACATGTATTCTGTTTCCTACAGGTACATGGAGAACCTTGGAGAGGCCAAGGCCTACGGGATCCGGAAGGGGTTCACCACAGGGCTGTCCATGGGCTTCATCTGGCTGGTCATCTTCGGCACCTACGGCCTGGGTTTCTGGTACGGGGGGACGCTCACCAGGGAGGAGCCTGACGACTACTCTGTGGGGAAGATGATGATCGTGAGTAAATTGAAGCACGTTTCTAGTTGGCGCATAATGTATTGTTGTTGTTGTTGTACCCTGGCTATAAAACTCCAGGGATCATCCGAACAGACGAAGCACTTGAACACTTTTGGTGCAAGCTCATCAGGCTGTACGGATGAGAACATTACGTGAGTGACCGTTTTTGATTACCCTGCCACATGGGCAGCCACACTCCGACTTCAGGGAAGCGCATAATGTATTTCTCCAGGTGTTTTTCTGCGTTCTGATCGGTGCATCATTTATTTGCCCAGGTGTTTTTTTGTGTTCTGATTGTTGCATTATTTATTCTCCCAGGTGTTTTTCTGCGTGCTCATCGGCGCCTTCTCGTTGGGTAACGCCAGTCCCAGTCTGGAGAGCATGGGGTCTGCTCGAGGGGCGGCCTACATCATCTTCAGGATGATTGACACCGTGAGTATCAGCATCAGTATCACTATGAGCATCAATTTCAGTATCAGTATCAGCATCAGTATCGCTATGAGCATCAGTTTCAGTATCAGCACCAGTATCAGTATCAGCATCAGTATCAGTATGAGCATTAGTATCAGCATCAGCATCAGTATCAGCGCTTACTGTAGGCTGTATATTATGTAAAATGCTCTTTTAATTTTACATTCATTTCAGTATTTTTAATTTTACCAGAAACTGAACTTCAGTTTATTTTTATTTCATCCCCCCAAAAAAAAATGACCACAAGTGATTTGGGGCATTTTGAACTTAGTTGTTTTCATCTTGGAAGTTTACAAAGGCAATGTAATAATTTTACAAGGCTTATTAAACTCAAACTGTCTCTGTCTATCATTTTAACTGTCTGTCTGTCTCGTTATATCTCTCTCTTAAGTTGCCCCCCTGAATCGTCCGACGGGGCTCTGCCCCTGTACCCTGCTGGGGTCATGGGTCCCTGGACCCCTGCTTTTCATTTTTTTTTTCATTTTAGGGAGTTGCACCCATGATACTGTCATTAGTCTTCAGCTGATTTCCATGTGATGGTCAATGACAGGGGTGGGAGGCCTTCAGTATTGATACTGAATATTCAGTATAGCAATTCTGTCTGACATATTCCTGCCCCTCTCTTTCTCTCTCTCTCTTTCCTCCCCACCCCCCACCCCTCCTCCCTTTGTAAATCCTATAGAAGAAGTTATGTTGACTGGAATGTTAGGTAATATCCCTACCCTTTCTCAGTGTAGCTGCTCCCACCCATTTTGTAAATATGTCTTGTCCCAGATCCTTCTTATAGAAGAAGTTATGTTGACTGGAATGTTAGGTAATATCCCTACCTTCTTTCTCAGTGTAGCTGCTCCCACCCATGCAATGATTGACTAGCGGATTGTCTATGATTGATTGGTAATATCCCTGCCTTCTTTCTCAGTGTAGCTGCTCCCACCCATGCAATGATTGACCAGCGGATTGTCTATGATTGTTTGGTAATATCCCTGCCTGCTTTCTCATTGTAGCTGCTCATGCAATGATTGACTAGCGGATTGTCTATGATTGATTGGTAATACCCCTGCCTTCTTTCTCAGTGTAGCTGCTCCCACCCATGCAATGATTGACTAGCGGATTGTCTATGATTGATTGATTGATCGTGTACTGTGCAGAAATCCAAGATCGACAACATGATGGAGGAAGGGAGGAAGCCAGGGTCGGTGAGAGGAACGCTGTCTTTCCACAATGTTCACTTCAGCTACCCCTCCAGGCCAGACATACAAGTAAGTTTCAGTAAAAGAAAGTAACAGGTTCCCTCATTTCCGGACCGTACGGAAGTATTTGTTCCTCCGAAATTTGACCTTACATACTTAGCCTATTTTTTGGACTATAAGGCGCATCTTATAATTATATATGATATATATATATATACGATGCGATTTCTATAACCTTCCCTATTGAATCCTTCACTGGATCCACCACTGGATCCCATCTCTTTTACTCTCTTCGATGGATTGTAATTTTAGAACATTATTATTTTTTTTATTTTACACAAGATGTTTATCATTTCTTTTGAATTAAGTGCTGGTTTGCTTTTATTGTGGACTTTCAATCTGGTGCAAAGAGGACAACCTTTCTCTTGAAGAAAGTCTTCTAGCTCAGTTTGAATGTTCACTGTGGACATTCTTTGCAGGCCGATATGCAGACTGAAGAGTCTTTCTCAAAGACGAAACAGCTGTCTTTGCATAGGCATTGTCTATCTCCCCCATTGGGAGAAAAAGTAAATCAGCACATTATTTTCTTTTATTCTTTTCAGAACACAGAACAAATCGTAAAGTTAAAATTAAATTTATTGAGTTTCTTTCTTAGGTTCACAAACTTATACATTGGACACAAAACAAAGTTTTATTAAAGCAAACTATATATATAAGAGGAAAGTTTAATGGTGTGGTTGTTTTTTCTTCTTCAATTCTTGTACGTTTATATCATACTTCGAAGAAGGAAAGCGCATCAGTCTACCTGATCCAGGTGTTGAACGGACTAAGGATTGCACCATATTAATACTATTAATTATCTATTATAATCTGGCTTACTGATGATGGTGTACTCAAACTGATCAGGTGTTGAACGGACTGAACATTGCACCATATTAATACTATTAATGATCTATTATAATTTAGCTTACTGATGATGGTTTTCTCAAACTGATCAGGTGTTGAACGGACTGAACATTGCACCATATTAATACTATTAATGATCTATTATAATTTAGCTTACTGATGATGGTTTACTCAAACTGATCAGGTGTTGAACGGACTGAACATTGCACCACATTATTAATACTATTAATGATCTATTATAATTTAGCTTAATGATGATGGTTTACTCAAACTGATCAGGTGTTGAACGGACTGAACATTGCACCATATTAATACTATCAATGATCTATTATAATTTAGCTTACTGATGATGGTTTTTCTCAAACTGATCAGGTGTTGAACGGACTGAACATTGCACCACATTATTAATACTATTAATGATCTATTATAATTTAGCTTAATGATGATGGTTTACTCAAACTGATCAGGTGTTGAACGGACTGAACATTGCACCATATTAATACTATCAATGATCTATTATAATTTAGCTTACTGATGATGGTTTTTCTCAAACTGATCAGGTGTTGAACGGACTGAACATTGCACCATATTAATACTATTAATGATCTATTATAATTTAGCTTACTGATGATGGTTTTCTCAAACTGATCAGGTGTTGAACGGACTGAACATTGCACCATATTAATACTATTAATGATCTATTATAATCTGGCTTACCAATAATTTGGTTTGCTCAACCGGATCAGGTGCTGAACGGACTGAGTCTGACGGTGGACCCGGGTCGGACGGTGGCTCTGGTGGGGGCCAGCGGCTGCGGGAAGAGCACTGTGGTGCAGCTGTTACAACGCTTCTACGACCCTTCTCAGGGACAGGTATGTGGGCCAATAATACAGTGCGTGTGTGTGTGGAGTGGGGGGGGGGGAGAGCACTGTTGTACAGCTGTTAACAACACTTCTACAACCCTTCTCAGGGACAGGTATATGGGCCAATAATACAGTGAGTGGGAGGAGAGCAGCGGTTGTTTGAGTTTCACGCATCTGTTCTCTATCAAGCCATCTGGGTCAATCTCAATGGGTTTTTCTTTGCGAGTTTGCGAAGTTCTGCAAGTTCGATCAGTTTGTGGCTACTTGTGACCACCCCTCTTTCTCTTAAAAGTGTTTGCAAGTCGCTCACTCGCTTAGTAGTTTCACCCTTCAACACCATGATTGCTATGGCTTGACAGATTCGGTCGAGGTAGACTACTCTAATTTTCACGAAGTGGTCTCCCCTCGTGTTTTTTTCAAAATTGTCTATTGTCTTTGTACTGTATTACGGATTCAAGAAAAGTGTGTCTGTGTGTTGCATGTGCTCGCACACACAAGCACAAAATTCCCCTTTGCAGAATTAAAGAACATGACCATAACAAAATCGTCATTATTTCAGGTAATGCTGGATGGGGCAGACCTACGGGATCTGAACGTTCGCTGGCTGCGAGGCCACATCGGCGTGGTATCCCAGGAGCCTGTGCTGTTTGCCACGACCATCGCCGAGAACATCCGCTACGGCGCCGAGGGAGTTTCCCAGCAGGACGTCGAGACAGCCGCCAGAAACGCCAACGCCCACGACTTCATCATGAGTCTGCCGCAGGTATGCCTTTGGGATCAGTGCAGTATTTTCTTCTTGTTGATGTTTTAGTTATTTGTTTCTTCCCAGAAGAAGTCAAAAGTGTATCTACTCATTAACCCTTTCACTGCCTATGTCGCATTTATGCACCACAATGGTTTAACACCCATGTCACTAAAAGGCATCAAAGCAGGGCCTGTTATCCGAAGACCTTATTTTCTCAATTTTGGGAGGTAAGGATAGGCCTAATGTTATGCATGTCACAGAGGAATTCCCAATATTGCAGATAAACTTTGTTCTCTACCCAGTTAAATTTAATGTTATATTTTTGCTGAAAAATGGCTGAGAGAGAGAGAGAGAGAGAGAGAGAATGTGTGTGTGTGTGTGAGAGAGTGAGAGGGTTAAAAATTTGTGTTTTGTTTTAGTAGGCTTTTTGTTTTTCACCAAGCAAAAAGTTTAATGTCCCCTGTGGGGATAAAGGGAGGTTTTTTATACAAATAGTCCCCCCACCTTCTGGAAGTTCTGTGCTTGTAATTTCCTCTAATCTGTCGCTGTCTTTGACTCTGCTTTTTCACTTTGCTTACTGTCATCTACTATCTTTCTGCCTTACTGGTCCATTCTCCTGGCTTTCGTTCTAGAAACTCTTACAAAGATCTTCTCCAGCTGAAGATCGACTTGCTGGGCCTAACTGTTTCTTAGTTAGACGCATAACGGCAGCAAGACGCATCTGCGCTCACATGACAGGAGACTGTCAGGAGCGACCGATGATGAAGAAGAAGAAGAAAAGTTAATCTTCTTTTTCTTCTTCTTCGTCCATTGCTCAGTTTCCTGTCAATTATGAGCGCAGATGCGTCATGCTGCCGTTATGCGCCTAACTAAGAAATAGTTAGGCCCAGCAAGTCTGACTTCGGCTGGAGGAAATCTTTTTGAAAGTGTTTCATGAAAAAAGGCAGGAGAATGGACTGGTAAGGCATAAAGATAGTAGATGACAGTAAGCAAAAGGGAAAAGGCAGAGTCAAAGAGAGTGACAGATTAGAGGAAGCTACAAGCACAGAACTTCCAGAAGGTGGGGGAACTATTTATACAAAAGACCCCCCGGGGGAAGAAAAGTTAATCAATCATCACTCTCCTTCTCTGGAGATTTTCTGTTTTCCTAGAGATTCTTGACGTTGTCTTGTGCAGAAATACGACACTCTGGTAGGGGAGAGGGGGGCTCAGCTCTCTGGTGGTCAGAAGCAGCGAGTGGCTATCGCTCGCGCCCTGGTCCGCAACCCCAAGATCTTGCTGTTGGACGAAGCCACTTCCGCTTTGGACACAGAGAGTGAGAGCATTGTGCAAGATGCTTTGGACAAGGTATGGGAAAGAAAAGAGAGAGAGAGAGAGAGAGTGTGTGTGTGTGTGAGAGAGAGAGTGAGAGACAGAGAGAGAGAGAGAGAGAGAGAGAGAGAGAGAGATCAGAATAGGATGAGGAGAAGCATCATGAATAGGATGCCTTGGATAAGGTATGGGAAAGAAAAGTATGTGTGTGTGTGTGTGTGTGTGTGTGTGTGATGAAAGATGAAGTAGACAAATTGTGCTAAAGAAAGGAATGTACATGCATTTGTGTACAAGAGAGAAAAGATAACGAGAGAGCATCATACAAGGTGCCTTAGACAAGGTATGCAAAAGGGAGTGACGTTAATTAACGATATTCATTTCCTTCAAAGAAAAAGAAACAATCTACTGATGGGTATGCATGTACGCCAGCCTGTCGTTTCCAGCTATGACTGCCAGATAGCAGAAGGGGCAGCTGCTCTTCTGGACAGCTGGGCTAGAATTTGTTTACAGCATAGATGCCTTGCAGCTTGCCCAGGATACATCCCCACAGTCGATGGTATAACATTTCTGTATCACACAGTCCTCACATAGACACAGCTGGTGTGTCTCAGTGTCCGTTTTTAATCTGTAGCGAGTGACGTCAAAATGTGTTTGTATGTCGTCCTCTCCACCATTGTTGATGTGTACTGGGTGGGTGGAGGGTCATAAAGGCGAACTTGGCACATTCTTTTTTGAGAATGATGCTTTGTTTGTCTCCCTTTGGTTCTGACCCAGGCATTGCTAGGTGATTGGTATCGTAATCAACTTTGGATTGATGGAGGGGAGTTAATTAGAAAGAGAGTATTCACCCTTTGTTCAATTTTGTTAAAGACATAGTTACGAAAGTCACATGCACGTCATATGCATGCTTAATGGTCTGCACTGACGATGTATGAATATTACAGATGGGTACCCTGTAAACATGCCGGCGTCGTTCCGATGCTGGTTATATATCGTTTTTGCCATCATGCCAGCACTTGAGTGCGATGCTGGCATGTAATCGTCCCAGCTTTGCTGCGATTCCATATGCACACCCCTTTTAATGGCGAGCCAGCATTGGCAAATGATGGCTCATGATGGGGAGCCAGTTATGGGACGATGCTGGCAACTTACCTTTTGGACCAGCGTCGTAGTGGTCACATCGTTGCTATGCTGGCAGTGTATTGGCCCGATACTGGGCAGTACATCGTTTTGATTCTGGTTCCATTCTGGATGAATGATGGCAGACGTGTCGTTTTGATTGTGGCAGAGCAGTGTGCGTGTTGCTGTGGTAGTGATGGCATGATTCTGGCCCAGATCTGGCAATGCCATAACGGCAAATCTGCTTGTTGCCAGATTTGTGCCAGAATCAGTTTGGTTCTGGGTATGGGTATTACTGGGTCAGAGGGGTCTGGGTATAGGTACTACAGAGACATAAAGGGTTCTGGGTACGGGTATCACTCGGGCAGACAGTTCTGGGTAGGCTATTACTGGGACATAGGGGATTCTGAAAACGGGTATTATTGGAACCGAGGATTTCCTGAATATGGGTATCACTGGGACAGAGGATTCTGAAACCGGGTATTACTGGAACATAGAGGATTCTGAAACCGGGTATTACTGGGGCAAAGCAGGTTCTGAATACAGGTGCTACTCTGGGTCAAAGAGGGTTCTGAATACGGGTATTTATAGGGCATAGATGGTTCTGAATACAGGTATTTATGGGCAAAGAGGGTTCTGAATACGGGTATTTATAGGGCATAGATGGTTCTGAATACAGGTATTTATGGGCAAAGCAGGTTCTGAATACAGGTGCTACTCTGGGTCAAAGAGGGTTCTGAATACGGGTATTTATAGGGCATAGATGGTTCTGAATACAGGTATTTATAGGGCATAGAGGGTTCTGAATACGGGTATTTATATGGCATATAGGGTTCTGAATACAGGTATTTATGGGATATTTAGGGTTCTGTCGTGAATACAAGTATTACTGGGGGAAAGAGGGTACTGAATACAGGTATTCATAGGGCATAGAGGGTTCTGAATATGGGTATTCATGGGGTATTGAGGATACTGCCGTGAATACGGGTATTACTGGGGGGTGGGGGGATACAGGTAGTCAAAATCTCATTTGGACAGCCGTTCTTGGGAAGCCTGCCTTGACAGCCGTGATGCACCAGAACAGTCACGCATCTGTGCTCTTGATTCTGTAAATCATCACCAGATCAGTCATGCATCTGGACTCTGTAAATCATCCGGTTCTCTCTTTACAATAAAGGGACACACTTTGAAAAACACAGATCTATAAATTAATTTCGCTACCCAGTTTTAGTCAGTTTTCCTTTTTTTTTAGCCCCTAAAGTTAATGTGAGGCATGTTTTGCTGCTCACTCCTTTCTTTAGTTTTTGTTTAAAATTTTCATGCATGAAAATGTGTGTTTTTGTTTTGTTACTGTGCTTACACAAGCGTGAGACCACAAGGTAATTTCTCTTAACAAGATAAAGTGTTTTTGACTGCATCGTTTAGCTCACCACCGTCCATGGCATCATCGTGAATGTAGACTAGATCTACTTGTAGTTGTAACTACGCACTAGGCGAGTCCACAGCAAACTGCAATGAACCGGTTTGGTTATGTCACTGTGCCTTTGCTTTGAATTATTATGTTGATCAATGTTTTCTTAGCATGATAGACCATATTGTAGCAACTACTAGATGATCTAGACATCTAATTGATATAAATATATTATTTTATCATCACGCTCACTGAAATAGAGAAGTCTAATCATGTTTCCAGGTTGTTTTTTTCAGAATCTAGACCGGTCTTTGCTGTTGGCAGCTAAACTTACTAACACTACAGTTACACACAACCCCAAGCTTAGAAAATCAAATCTAGATCTAACACATCACATTAACAACGTGTTCTTCAAACAAAGGTTAAAAACTATTACTGACTAACTTTAAACCACTACTAGACCGGATCACGATAAGTAAGAGACAAAAATAAGCCTTCTTACTCCTTCAACGGCTGTCCGCCGCTTCCAACATGTCTGACTTTTTGTGTAGGTGGACTGATTTGATTGGCTGAAAGGATTTCCTCTTTGCGTCATTCCTTAGCTACCAACAAAATCTAAAAAATTGTTTTTATTATATTTATCGTGTCGTTGCTTCTGCTAGTTGAGAACCTAGCTAGCTAAACTTTTCTTTTTTCATCTGAACATTGTCAAATCATGCCGATCGTTATTTGATCTGTAAGGTTCTCACTTTCTTAAAATAGAGATACAGAGATTAACCCCCTCCCCCCCCCCCTTCCTCCTCCCCCCCCACCCCCCCCCACCCCCCCCCCCACCCTCCTCTCGTGGCCTACATCATATCAGAGGACAATGAGTTTTGCCAGCTTATCCCCTGGATCGACCCAATGCTGGCAAATCCAGTACTGGCACACACTGCATTTGCCAGTGTTGGACCCAGCAATGGCAAAGTAGTACATATAGGATCGATGTTGGCATGCCAGAATAGGTCCGATTGAAGGATGATGCTGGCCAGCGCTTGCCATCACGTTGCCAATGTAAGAACGATGCCGGAATGTTTACAGGGTAGGCATTGTCGCAGTCAAAAGTGTAGCTCGTGCAAATCTGCCGCTCGCTACTATGAGAGTCTGTATTTGCGACATTGAGCATGAACCACAACTTTCACTTTTTTGTAGGGTTAGGGTTAGGTAAATGGTTCAAGTAAAGAAAGAGTGAAATTTGTGGTTGTCGCAAATACAGACTCTCATAGTAGCGAGCGGCAGATTTGCACGAGCTACACTTTTGACTACGACAGGCATTGCCTTATTATGCAAAACATATAGACGCAGGTCAAAAGACATCACTTTATTGAGGAGAAAAAACTTCATTACAGATCAAGTTACGTCATTTTTGTTTGTATGGAGACACCGTCTGTGATTTAAATATGCAAATTGTTTTTTAGATGATGCGTCTTGCCTTGATCAAGTCCAACACATCAAAATTGGCCCATGTTGAGATACAGTGGAGCCTCCCTTATAAGACCTTCAAAAATCATCCAAAATGAGGTCTTATAAGGGAGGGGTCTTATAAAGGAGGTAATTTTAATACTTACAAAGAAGGGCAATGTTTCAGAGAGGTAGGTCTTATATGGGAGGTCTAGTGAGGGAGGTTCCACTGTACAATAATTGAATTCCCGCTTGGCGATGTATTCTATGTGTGTGTCATCTTTGCAGGCGCGGCAGGGCAGGACGACCATAGTCATCGCGCATCGTTTGTCCACCATCAAGACTGCAGACACCATCATCAGCTTCAAGGACGGCTGTGTCTTTGAGAACGGGACCCATGATGAGCTCATGCAGAAACAGGGAATCTATTACCAGTTGGTCATGAACCAGGTAAAAAGAAAGAGAGAGAGAGAGAGAAGAGATGCCATTATTAGTTTGAAGAACGGCTGTGTCTTTGAGAATGGCACCCACGATGAGCTCATGAAGAAATAGGGCATCCTATTACCAGTTGGGCATGAACCAGGTAAGAAAGAGAGAGAGTGTGTGTGTGTGTGAGAGAGAGAGAGAGAGAGAGAGAGAGAGAGAGATGCCATTATTAGTTTGAAGAACGGCTGTGTCTTTGAGAATGGCACCCACGATGAGCTCATGAAGAAATAGGGCATCCTATTACCAGTTGGGCATGAACCAGGTAAGAAAGAGAGAGAGAGAGTGTGTGTGTGTGTGTGTGTGTGAGAGAGAGAGAGAAATGCCATTATTAATTTGAAGGACAGCTGTGTCTTTGAGAACAGGATCCACCATGAGCTCATGAAGAAACAGGGAATCTATTACCAGCTGGTCATGAACCAGGTTAGAGAGAGAGAGAGAGAGAGAGGAGGGGGGGGGGGAGGAACATGTTATTTACCCTGGCTAAAGAGATAAACAATAACAGCCTTTTACACTCAGCCCAGCTGAGAGAGAGAGAGAATCTTGATGAATATGCAAGAATAAGGAATCTGTTGCCAGTTTGTTATGAACCAGGTACTCTGTGTGTGTGTGTGTGTGTGTGTGTGTGTGCGCTGTGCGTGTCTGTGTGTCTGTGTGTGTGTGTGTGTCTGTGTCTGTGTGTGTGTGTGTGTGTTCTTGTGCTCTCTGACAAGAAAGAGAGAGAAGATAGAATATGTGTAGTGTTTCTGCATGTGTATTGTAAGCTTAGGTATGTGCATTGGTGCCTATGCGTATGTTCATTAAATGTCATTACTAGATCTGTTCATAAAAGGTCATCTTTGATTTTAGTTTTATGGGTGCAACGTTTCCCTTTTCACAACAATTTCTTTCTTTTTAAAAATTTTACTTGAAACTGAGCTTCCTTTGTTAAAACAAAAAAATTGAGCAAAGGCATATTGACAACAAGCGATTTGGGGCGTTTTGAACATGGTCGCTCGAGCCCAGAAGTTCTCTCTCCTTCAAGTGACGCCATATTGTTTTCAAACGCACCTAAACAAGGCTTATCGTACTCAAACGGGAATTTAAAAAAGAGAAGAAAAGAGGGCAGCAATGTATTTTTGGATGGACATTGCCCCTGAACATCTGCCCCTATGCCCCACTGGGGCATTGGCAGCCCCTGGATCCATGCCTTTCAGTGTGTGTTTTTGTTTGTGGCTCAAGCCACAAAAACACACACTGAAAGGCATGGATCCAGGGGCTGCCAATGCCCCAGTGGGGCATAGGGGCAGATGTTCAGGGGCAATGTCCATCCAAAAATACATTGCTGCCCTCTTTTCTTCTCTTTTTTAAATTCCCGTTTGAGTACGATAAGCCTTGTTTAGGTGCGTTTGAAAACAATATGGCGTCACTTGAAGGAGAGAGAACTTCTGGGCTCGAGCGACCATGTTCAAAACGCCCCAAATCGCTTGTTGTCAATATGCCTTTGCTCAATTTTTTTGTTTTAACAAAGGAAGCTCAGTTTCAAGTAAAATTTTTAAAAAGAAAGAAATTGTTGTGAAAAGGGAAACGTTGCACCCATAAAACTAAAATCAAAGATGACCTTTTATGAACAGATCTAGTAATGACATTTAATGAACATACGCATAGGCACCAATGCACATACCTAAGCTTACAATACACATGCAGAAACACTACACATATTCTATCTTCTCTCTCTTTCTTGTCAGAGAGCACAAGAACACACACACACACACACAGACACAGACACACACACAGACACAGACACACAGACACACGCACACGCACACACACACACACACACACACACAGAGTACCTGGTTCATAACAAACTGGCAACAGATTCCTTATTCTTGCATATTCATCAAGATTCTCTCTCTCTCTCAGCTGGGCTGAGTGTAAAAGGCTGTTATTGTTTATCTCTTTAGCCAGGGTAAATAACATGTTCCTCCCCCCCCCCCCATCCTCTCTCTCTCTCTCTCTCTCTAACCTGGTTCATGACCAGCTGGTAATAGATTCCCTGTTTCTTCATGAGCTCATGGTGGATCCTGTTCTCAAAGACACAGCTGTCCTTCAAATTAATAATGGCATTTCTCTCTCTCTCTCACTCACACACACACACACACTCTCTCTCTCTCTTTCTTACCTGGTTCATGCCCAACTGGTAATAGGATGCCCTATTTCTTCATGAGCTCATCGTGGGTGCCATTCTCAAAGACACAGCCGTTCTTCAAACTAATAATGGCATCTCTCTCTCTCTCTCTCTCTCTCTCTCTCTCTCACACACACACACACTCTCTCTCTTTCTTACCTGGTTCATGCCCAACTGGTAATAGGATGCCCTATTTCTTCATGAGCTCATCGTGGGTGCCATTCTCAAAGACACAGCCGTTCTTCAAACTAATAATGGCATCTCTTCTCTCTCTCTCTCTCTCTTTCTTTTTACCTGGTTCATGACCAACTGGTAATAGATTCCCTGTTTCTGCATGAGCTCATCATGGGTCCCGTTCTCAAAGACACAGCCGTCCTTGAAGCTGATGATGGTGTCTGCAGTCTTGATGGTGGACAAACGATGCGCGATGACTATGGTCGTCCTGCCCTGCCGCGCCTGCAAAGATGACACACACATAGAATACATCGCCAAGCGGGAATTCAATTATTGTACAGTGGAACCTCCCTCACTAGACCTCCCATATAAGACCTACCTCTCTGAAACATTGCCCTTCTTTGTAAGTATTAAAATTACCTCCTTTATAAGACCCCCCCCTTATAAGACCTCATTTTGGATGATTTTTGAAGGTCTTATAAGGGAGGCTCCACTGTATCTCAACATGGGCCAATTTTGATGTGTTGGACTTGATCAAGGCAAGACGCATCATCTAAAAAACAATTTGCATATTTAAATCACAGACGGTGTCTCCATACAAACAAAAATGACGTAACTTGATCTGTAATGAAGTTTTTTCTCCTCAATAAAGTGATGTCTTTTGACCTGCGTCTATATGTTTTGCATAATAAGGCAATGCCTGTCGTAGTCAAAAGTGTAGCTCGTGCAAATCTGCCGCTCGCTACTATGAGAGTCTGTATTTGCGACAACCACAAATTTCACTCTTTTTTACTTGAACCATTTACCTAACCCTAACCCTACAAAAAAGTGAAATTTGTGGTTCATGCTCAATGTCGCAAATACAGACTCTCATAGTAGCGAGCGGCAGATTTGCACGAGCTACACTTTTGACTGCGACAATGCCTACCCTGTAAACAATTCCGGCATCGTTCTTACATTGGCAACGTGATGGCAAGCGCTGGCCAGCATCATCCTTCAATCGGACCTATTCTGGCATGCCAACATCGATCCTATATGTACTACTTTGCCATTGCTGGGTCCAACACTGGCAAATGCAGTGTGTGCCAGTACTGGATTTGCCAGCATTGGGTCGATCCAGGGGATAAGCTGGCAAAACTCATTGTCCTCTGATATGATGTAGGCCAAGAGGAGGGTGGGGGGGGGGGGGGGGGGTGGAGGGGGAGGAGGGTGGAGGGGGGGGGAGGGGGTTAATCTCTGTATCTCTATTTTAAGAAAGTGAGAACCTTACAGATCAAATAACGATCGGCATGATTTGACAATGTTCAGATGAAAAAAGAAAAGTTTAGCTAGCTAGGTTCTCAACTAGCAGAAGCAACGACACGATAAATATAATAAAAACAATTTTTTAGATTTTGTTGGTAGCTAAGGAATGACGCAAAGAGGAAATCCTTTCAGCCAATCAAATCAGTCCACCTACACAAAAAGTCAGACATGTTGGAAGCGGCGGACAGCCGTTGAAGGAGTAAGAAGGCTTATTTTTGTCTCTTACTTATCGTGATCCGGTCTAGTAGTGGTTTAAAGTTAGTCAGTAATAGTTTTTAACCTTTGTTTGAAGAACACGTTGTTAATGTGATGTGTTAGATCTAGATTTGATTTTCTAAGCTTGGGGTTGTGTGTAACTGTAGTGTTAGTAAGTTTAGCTGCCAACAGCAAAGACCGGTCTAGATTCTGAAAAAAACAACCTGGAAACATGATTAGACTTCTCTATTTCAGTGAGCGTGATGATAAAATAATATATTTATATCAATTAGATGTCTAGATCATCTAGTAGTTGCTACAATATGGTCTATCATGCTAAGAAAACATTGATCAACATAATAATTCAAAGCAAAGGCACAGTGACATAACCAAACCGGTTCATTGCAGTTTGCTGTGGACTCGCCTAGTGCGTAGTTACAACTACAAGTAGATCTAGTCTACATTCACGATGATGCCATGGACGGTGGTGAGCTAAACGATGCAGTCAAAAACACTTTATCTTGTTAAGAGAAATTACCTTGTGGTCTCACGCTTGTGTAAGCACAGTAACAAAACAAAAACACACATTTTCATGCATGAAAATTTTAAACAAAAACTAAAGAAAGGAGTGAGCAGCAAAACATGCCTCACATTAACTTTAGGGGCTAAAAAAAAAGGAAAACTGACTAAAACTGGGTAGCGAAATTAATTTATAGATCTGTGTTTTTCAAAGTGTGTCCCTTTATTGTAAAGAGAGAACCGGATGATTTACAGAGTCCAGAGTTTTGCATGACTGATCTGGTGATGATTTACAGAATCAAGAGCACAGATGCGTGACTGTTCTGGTGCATCACGGCTGTCAAGGCAGGCTTCCCAAGAACGGCTGTCCAAATGAGATTTTGACTACCTGTATCCCCCCACCCCCCAGTAATACCCGTATTCACGGCAGTATCCTCAATACCCCATGAATACCCATATTCAGAACCCTCTATGCCCTATGAATACCTGTATTCAGTACCCTCTTTCCCCCAGTAATACTTGTATTCACGACAGAACCCTAAATATCCCATAAATACCCGTATTCAGAACCCTATATGCCCTATAAATACCCGTATTCAGAACCCTCTTTGCCCATAAATACCTGTATTCAGAACCATCTATGCCCTATAAATACCCGTATTCAGAACCCTCTTTGACCCAGAGTAGCACCTGTATTCAGAACCTGCTTTGCCCATAAATACCTGTATTCAGAACCATCTATGCCCTATAAATACCCGTATTCAGAACCCTCTTTGCCCATAAATACCTGTATTCAGAACCATCTATGCCCTATAAATACCCGTATTCAGAACCCTCTTTGACCCAGAGTAGCACCTGTATTCAGAACCTGCTTTGCCCCAGTAATACCCGGTTTCAGAATCCTCTATGTTCCAGTAATACCCGGTTTCAGAATCCTCTGTCCCAGTGATACCCATATTCAGAATCCTCGGTTCCAATAATACCCGTTTTCAGAATCCCCTATGTCCCAGTAATAGCCTACCCAGAACTGTCTGCCCGAGTGATACCCGTACCCAGAACCCTTTATGTCTCTGTAGTACACCCAGACCCCTCTGGCCCAGTAATACCCATGCCCATAACGTACCCAGAACCAAACTGATTCTGGCACAAATCTGGCAACAAGCAGATTTGCCGTTATGGCATTGCCAGATCTGGGCCAGAATCATGCCATCACTACCACAGCAACACGCATGTACACTGCTCTGCCACAATCAAAACGACACGTCTGCCATCATTCATCCAGAATGGAACCAGAAACAAAACGATGTACTGCCCAGTATCGTACCAATACACTGCCAGCATAGCAACGATGTGACCACTACGACGCTGGCCCAAAAGGTAAGTTGCCAGCATCGTCCCATAACTGGCTCCCCATCATGAGCCATCATTTGCCAATGCTGGCCCGCCATTAAAAGGGGTGTGCATATGGAATCGCAGCAAAGCTGGGACGATTACATGCCAGCATCGCACTCAAGTGCTGGCATGATGGCAAAAACGATATGTAGCCAGCATCGGAACGACGCCGGCATGTTTACAGGGTACCCATCTGTAATATTCATACATCGTCAGTGCAGACCATTAAGCATGCATATGACGTGCATGTGACTTTCGTAACTATGTCTTTAACAAAATTGAACAAAGGGTGAATACTCTCTTTCTAACTAACTCCCCTCCACCAAAGTTGATTACGATACCAATCACCTAGCAGTGCGTGGGTCAGAACCAAAGTGAGACAAACAAAGCATCATTCTCAAAAAAGAATGTGCCAAGTTCGCCTTTATGACCCTCCACCCACCCAGTACACATCAACAATGGTGGAGAGGACGACATACAAACACATTTTGACGTCACTCGCTACAGATTAAAAACGGACACTGAGACACACCAGCTGTGTCTATGTGAGGACTGTGTGATACAGAAATGTTATACCATCGACTGTGGGGATGTATCCTGGGCAAGCTGCAAGGCATCTATGCTGTAAACAAATTCTAGCCCAGCCTGTCCAGAATAGCAGCTGTCCCTTCTGCTATCTGGCAGTCATAGCTGGAAACGACAGGCTGGCGTACATGCATACCCATCAGTAGATTGTTTCTTTTTCTTTGAAGGAAATGAATATCGTTAATTAACGTCACTCCCTTTTGCATACCTTGTCTAAGGCACCTTGTATGATGCTCTCTCGTTATCTTTTCTCTCTTGTACACAAATGCATGTACATTCCTTTCTTTAGCACAATTTGTCTACTTCATCTTTCATCACACACACACACACACACACACATACTTTTCTTTCCCATACCTTATCCAAGGCATCCTATTCATGATGCTTCTCTCTCTCTCTCTCTCTCTCTCTCTCTCTCTCTCTCTCTCTCTCTCTGTCTCTCACTCTCTCTCTCACACACACACACACATTCTCTCTCTCTCTCTCTCTTTTCTTTCCCATACCTTGTCCAAAGCATCTTGCACAATGCTCTCACTCTCTGTGTCCAAAGCGGAAGTGGCTTCGTCCAACAGCAAGATCTTGGGGTTGCGGACCAGGGCGCGAGCGATAGCCACTCGCTGCTTCTGACCACCAGAGAGCTGAGCCCCCCTCTCCCCTACCAGAGTGTCGTATTTCTGCACAAGACAACGTCAAGAATCTCTAGGAAAACAGAAAATCTCCAGAGAAGGAGAGTGATGATTGATTAACTTTTCTTCCCCCGGTGGGGTCTTTTGTATAAATAGTTCCCCCACCTTCTGGAAGTTCTGTGCTTGTAGCTTCCTCTAATCTGTCACTCTCTTTGACTCTGCCTTTTCCCTTTTGCTTACTGTCATCTACTATCTTTCTGCCTTACCAGTCCATTCTCCTGCCTTTTTTCATTTGAAACACTTTCAAAAACATTTCCTCCAGCCGAAGTCAGACTTGCTGGGCCTAACTATTTCTTAGTTAGGCGCATAACGGCAGCATGACGCATCTGTGCTAATAATTGACAGGAAACTGAGCGATCGACGAAGAAGAAGAAAAAGAAGAAGATTAACTTTTCTTCTTCTTCTTCATCATCGGTCGCTCCTGACAGTCTCCTGTCATGTGAGCGCAGATGCGTCTTGCTGCCGTTATGCGCCTAACTAAGAAACAGTTAGGCCCAGCATGTCCGATCTTCAGCTGGAGAAGATCTTTGTAAGAGTTTCTAGAACGAAAGCCAGGAGAATGGACCAGTAAGGCAGAAAGATAGTAGATGACAATAAGCAAAGTGAAAAAGCAGAGTCAAAGACAGTGACAGATTAGAGGAAATTACAAGCACAGAACTTCCAGAAGGTGGGGGAACTATTTGTATAAAAGAACCTCCCTTTATCCCCACAGGGGACATTAAACTTTTTGCTTGGTGAAAAACAAAAAGCCTACTAAAACAAAACACAAATTTTTAACCCTCTCACTCTCTCACACACACACACATTCTCTCTCTCTCTCTCTCTCTCTCTCAGCCATTTTTTCAGCAAAAATATAACATTAAATTTAACTGGGTAGAGAAAAAAAAGTATCTGCAATATTGGGAATTCCTCTGTGACATGCATAACATTAGGCCTATCCTTACCTCCCAAAATTAAGAAAATAAGGTCTTCGGATAACAGGCCCTGCTTTGATGCCTTTTAGTGACATGGGTGTTAAACCATTGTGGTGCATAAATGCGACATAGGCAGTGAAAGGGTTAATGAGTAGATACACTTTTGACTTCTTCTGGGAAGAAACAAATAACTAAAACATCAACAAGAAGAAAATACTGCACTGATCCCAAAGGCATACCTGCGGCAGACTCATGATGAAGTCGTGGGCGTTGGCGTTTCTGGCGGCTGTCTCGACGTCCTGCTGGGAAACTCCCTCGGCGCCGTAGCGGATGTTCTCGGCGATGGTCGTGGCAAACAGCACAGGCTCCTGGGATACCACGCCGATGTGGCCTCGCAGCCAGCGAACGTTCAGATCCCGTAGGTCTGCCCCATCCAGCATTACCTGAAATAATGACGATTTTGTTATGGTCATGTTCTTTAATTCTGCAAAGGGGAATTTTGTGCTTGTGTGTGCGAGCACATGCAACACACAGACACACTTTTCTTGAATCCGTAATACAGTACAAAGAGAATAGACAATTTTGAAAAAAAACACGAGGGGAGACCACTTCGTGAAAATTAGAGTAGTCTACCTCGACCGAATCTGTCAAGCCATAGCAATCATGGTGTTGAAGGGTGAAACTACTAAGCGAGTGAGCGACTTGCAAACACTTTTAAGAGAAAGAGGGGTGGTCACAAGTAGCCACAAACTGATCGAACTTGCAGAACTTCGCAAACTCGCAAAGAAAAAACCATTGAGATTGACCCAGATGGCTTGATAGAGAACAGATGCATGAAACTCAAACAACCGCTGCTCTCCTCCCACTCACTGTATTATTGGCCCATATACCTGTCCCTGAGAAGGGTTGTAGAAGTGTTGTTAACAGCTGTACAACAGTGCTCTCCCCCCCCCCCACTCCACACACACACGCACTGTATTATTGGCCCACATACCTGTCCCTGAGAAGGGTCGTAGAAGCGTTGTAACAGCTGCACCACAGTGCTCTTCCCGCAGCCGCTGGCCCCCACCAGAGCCACCGTCCGACCCGGGTCCACCGTCAGACTCAGTCCGTTCAGCACCTGATCCGGTTGAGCAAACCAAATTATTGGTAAGCCAGATTATAATAGATCATTAATAGTATTAATATGGTGCAATGTTCAGTCCGTTCAACACCTGATCAGTTTGAGAAAACCATCATCAGTAAGCTAAATTATAATAGATCATTAATAGTATTAATATGGTGCAATGTTCAGTCCGTTCAACACCTGATCAGTTTGAGAAAAACCATCATCAGTAAGCTAAATTATAATAGATCATTGATAGTATTAATATGGTGCAATGTTCAGTCCGTTCAACACCTGATCAGTTTGAGTAAACCATCATCATTAAGCTAAATTATAATAGATCATTAATAGTATTAATAATGTGGTGCAATGTTCAGTCCGTTCAACACCTGATCAGTTTGAGAAAAACCATCATCAGTAAGCTAAATTATAATAGATCATTGATAGTATTAATATGGTGCAATGTTCAGTCCGTTCAACACCTGATCAGTTTGAGTAAACCATCATCATTAAGCTAAATTATAATAGATCATTAATAGTATTAATAATGTGGTGCAATGTTCAGTCCGTTCAACACCTGATCAGTTTGAGTAAACCATCATCAGTAAGCTAAATTATAATAGATCATTAATAGTATTAATATGGTGCAATGTTCAGTCCGTTCAACACCTGATCAGTTTGAGAAAACCATCATCAGTAAGCTAAATTATAATAGATCATTAATAGTATTAATATGGTGCAATGTTCAGTCCGTTCAACACCTGATCAGTTTGAGTACACCATCATCAGTAAGCCAGATTATAATAGATAATTAATAGTATTAATATGGTGCAATCCTTAGTCCGTTCAACACCTGGATCAGGTAGACTGATGCGCTTTCCTTCTTCGAAGTATGATATAAACGTACAAGAATTGAAGAAGAAAAAACAACCACACCATTAAACTTTCCTCTTATATATATAGTTTGCTTTAATAAAACTTTGTTTTTGTCCAATGTATAAGTTTGTGAACCTAAGAAAGAAACTCAATAAATTTAATTTTAACTTTACGATTTGTTCTGTGTTCTGAAAAGAATAAAAGAAAATAATGTGCTGATTTACTTTTTTCTCCCAATGGGGGGAGATAGACAATGCCTATGCAAAGACAGCTGTTTCGTCTTTGAGAAAGACTCTTCAGTCTGCATATCGGCCTGCAAAGAATGTCCACAGTGAACATTCAAACTGAGCTAGAAGACTTTCTTCAAAAGAAAGGGCTCTTTGCACCAGATTGAAAGTCCACAATAAAAGCAAACCAGCACTTAATTCAAAAGAAATGATAAACATCTTGTGTAAAATAACAAAAAATAATAATGTTCTAAAATTACAATCCATCGAAGAGAGTAGAAGAGATGGGATCCCATGGTGGATCCAGTGAAGGATTCAATAGGGAAGGTTATAGAAATCGCATCGTATATATATATATATATCATATATAATTATAAGATGCGCCTTATAGTCCAAAAAATAGGCTAAGTATGTAAGGTCAAATTTCGGAGGAACAAATACTTCCGTACGGTCCGGAAATGAGGGAACCTGTTTCTTTCTTTTACTGAAACTTACTTGTATGTCTGGCCTGGAGGGGTAGCTGAAGTGAACATTGTGGAAAGACAGCGTTCCTCTCACCGACCCTGGCTTCCTCCCTTCCTCCATCATGTTGTCGATCTTGGATTTCTGCACAGTACACGATCAATCAATCAATCATAGACAATCCGCTAGTCAATCATTGCATGGGTGGGAGCAGCTACACTGAGAAAGAAGGCAGGGGTATTACCAATCAATCATAGACAATCCGCTAGTCAATCATTGCATGCTAGTCAATCATTGCATGAGCAGCTACACTGAGAAAGCAGGCAGGGATATTACCAAAATCAATCATAGACAATCCGCTGGTCAATCATTGCATGGGTGGGAGCAGCTACACTGAGAAAGAAGGCAGGGATATTACCAATCAATCATAGACAATCCGCTAGTCAATCATTGCATGGGTGGGAGCAGCTACACTGAGAAAGAAGGTAGGGATATTACCTAACATTCCAGTCAACATAACTTCTTCTATAAGAAGGATCTGGGACAAGACATATTTACAAAGGGAGGAGCAGCTACACTGAGAAAGAAGGTGGTTGGGGTGGGACAAGAGGAAAGAGAGAGAGAGAAAGAGAGGGGCAGGAATATGTCAGACAGAATTGCTATACTGAATATTCAGTATCAATACTGAAGGCCTCCCACCCCTGTCATTGACCATCACATGGAAATCAGCTGAAGACTAATGACAGTATCATGGGTGCAACTCCCTAAAATGAACAAAAATGAAAGGCAGGGGTCCAGGGACCCATGGCCCCGGCAGGGTACAGGGGCAGAGCCCCGTCAGACGATTCAGGGGGGGCAACTTAAGAGAGAGATATAACGAGACAGACAGACAGTTAAAATGATACACAGAGACAGTTTGAGTCTGATAAGCCTTGTAAAATTATTACATTGCCTTTGCAAACTTCCAAGATGAAAACAACTAAGTTCAAAATGCCCCAAATCGCTTGTGGTCATTTTTTTTTGGGGGATGAATTAAAAAAAACTGAAGTTCAGTTTTCTGGTAAAATTAAAAATACTGAAATGAATGTAAAATTAAAAGAGCATTTTACATAATATACAGCCTACAGTAAGCGCTGATACTGATGCTGATGCTGATACTAATGCTCATACTGATACTGATGCTGATACTGATACTGGTGCTGATACTGAAACTGATGCTCATAGTGATACTGATGCTGATACTGATACTGAAATTGATGCTCATAGTGATACTGATGCTGATACTCACGGTGTCAATCATCCTGAAGATGATGTAGGCCGCCCCTCGAGCAGACCCCATGCTCTCCAGACTGGGACTGGCGTTACCCAACGAGAAGGCGCCGATGAGCACGCAGAAAAACACCTGGGAGAATAAATAATGCAACAATCAGAACACAAAAAAACACCTGGGCAAATAAATGATGCACCGATCAGAACGCAGAAAAACACCTGGAGAAATACATTATGCGCTTCCCTGAAGTCGGAGTGTGGCTGCCCATGCGGCAGGGTAATCAAAAACGGTCACTCACGTAATGTTCTCATCCCCCCGTACAGCCTGATGAGCTTGCACCAAAAGTGTTCAAGTGCTTCGTCTGTTCGGATGATCCCTGGAGTCTTATAGCCAGGGTACAACAACAACAACAATACATTATGCGCCAACTAGAAACGTGCTTCAATTTACTCACGATCATCATCTTCCCCACAGAGTAGTCGTCAGGCTCCTCCCTGGTGAGCGTCCCCCCGTACCAGAAACCCAGGCCGTAGGTGCCGAAGATGACCAGCCAGATGAAGCCCATGGACAGCCCTGTGGTGAACCCCTTCCGGATCCCGTAGGCCTTGGCCTCTCCAAGGTTCTCCATGTACCTGTAGGAAACAGAATACATGTCACGGGAAAGCATGTCAGACCAATAGATTGACCCGTAGGCCTTGGCCTCTCCAAGGTTCTCCATGTACCTGCAGGAAACAGAATACATGTCACGGGAAAGCATGTCAGACCAATAGATTGACCCGTAGGCCTTGGCCTCTCCAAGGTTCTCCTTGTACCTGCAGGAAACAGAATACATGTCACGGGAAAGCATGTCAGACCAATAGATTGACCCGTAGGCCTTGGCCTCTCCAAGGTTCTCCTTGTACCTGCAGGAAACAAAATACATGTCCCCTGCAACCTGAACAAGCCGGGGTGTAGATGCGAATTGGGATTTAGAATGAGCGGCGTGGGAGGCTCACACTTCCGTAAGATTTCCTGTTCATGAAATGTTCCAAGATCTTGTTTCCATTTTCTTTTTTCTATTTCAATTCTCTCTCAATCAATCATTGCAGCTCCCCATATGGAGGCACAAGGCATCCACCCACTGTCCCGCAAAAAAATAAAGATAGAACTGAAGTCTGACCCATCGTCTTTGACCATTCTTATGTTAGGGATGAAAAGCGATGATATTATGCATAAAAAACTGTTCCTTCTTCTTCTTCTTCTGCATTCCCAGGCCATATGGTCATAATGGGCAAGGTACGTATGTGTCCAGGTTTTCAGTTTTCACTGGTCTCCCCGCTGCGTACAGCCAACACATTCCAATTTCGGAGGAGCTCAAAGGGGAACAATTATTTGGAAGATTTTTTTAATTTAAAGGCAGGAGAATGGGCCAATAATTCTGAAAGATACTAGATAGTAGATGATAGTAAGCAAAGGGAAAAGGCAGAGTCAAAGAGAGTGGCAGATTAGAGGAAGTTACAAGCACAGAACTTCAAGAAGGTGGGGAACTATTTTATGAAAGACCCCCCGGTATCCACACATGGAGAGACTCGTGGAGGGGGTCGGGTCGTCCAGCTCCCCATATGGAGGCACGAGGCATCCACTCACTGTCCCCAAAAAACTGTTCCAATTTTCAAGGTTTTCTAAGAATGTTCCATCACCCACCTTTCAGCCTCTTTCTTCTCTCCACCAAAGGCCACCACCGTGCGAATGGCCCCAAACACCTCCTCAGCCACAGACCCCGCCTTGGCGTAGGCCGCCAGCTCTTTGGACGTCATGGAGGCCGCAAGCTACATAGATAAATATGGACACTTATGAATCAATCAACCAATCAATCAATCTTTATTATCCCAATCAAAATATAAAAAATTAAAAAATGTGCTTGCTGTCATAATATAAAACACAATGTTCATGAGAAATATCACATTACTAGAAATAAAAGATTATCAATAAAATGAAATTCACACACACCCCACAGACACACACACTCCACAGACACACACACATCACAGACACACACACACACACCGACACACACACAAGACACACACAAACAACCTGCACACATAAGTACACGCATGCCTCCCATGGGGATAGCGGAGGGGTCTTTCGTACAAATAGTCCCCCCACCTTCCGCAAGTTCTGTGCTTGTAACTTCCTCTAATCTGTCACTCTCTTTGACTCTGCCTTTTCCTTTTTTCTTACTGTCATCTACTACCTATCTGCCTTACCGGTCTATTCTCTTGCCTTTTTTTATATAAGAAACTCTTACAAAGAATTACTCCAGCCAAAGACGGACAGCATGATGCACCTGCACTCATAATTGACAGGAAACTGAGCGATCGACGAATCAGAATAAGAAGATAAAGCCTTGACCTTCGGTTCCAGACCAAGCTTTAACCCCTTGACTGCCAAAGAAAATTAATGAAAAAATCATTGTACAAATCATGCCATAAAAAAGACAACTGATAGAGCCAATCTGGCAAAATGGTCTGGGGGGGAAAATATAACTCTCTTGACTGTGTTAGAGCAAAAACCAGCATATCAGAGTTATTCCTCTTCATATGATGACATCATCAGTGATGTCATCAAGTCAGAATGTGATACGTTATATGGCAGTCAAGGGGTTAAATACAAGCAGGGGGCAGTCAAACATGTTGCTCAGCCCCAAATCACTGTTTCCTGTCAGAAATCTGATCATGCATATTTTTCAGAATACAGGCATGGTAGTGGGGGCAAAGTGGTTTTCAAGGAAAATGGCCGGGGGTCCAGGGGGCCGAAGAAAATTCAATAAAAAAGTTAAATTTTCACTTTTTCATGCCATTTCAATATATTTTTTAATAATTTTGTTTCAAACTTTCGCGGATTTTCGGCGATTTGCGGAGGTCTACCATGCTGAGAATAAAAGGCGATACTTCCCCCCTCCCCTGATTGAGACTCCTGCGCCTTATAATATGACTTATAACAGAGTAAGAAACTGATATAACAAAATCCGAGCTTTGCCTAAAATATGGGGGGTGCGCATTACAATAAGATGCGCCTAATCATCTGAAAAATGTATTGTACTACTAGTATTTCATTCAACAGCCGGTCAGTCAATTGGTCAGTCCAACAGTCAGTGAGGCAAACAGTTTGCTAGTTAGTTTGAAATTTGGTCAGTCACTTAGTAAATTTTAAAAAAACTTGATTCAGGGATTATTCTTAGCCCCGGTCATCAGTCATTGACTGATTAAATTTTGAAATGACCTAGAGGTCATATGACTTAAATAATTGCCCTAATATTACTTTATACTGCATAGTACTGTACTAAATTCTGTCATGCAAAAAAATGAATATAAAAAAACTCCAAACAACAACATGGGGGTGTTGATCTGCACCTTTACCTTTTTTTTTTACATTATGACTTATTGTTTTATGAAAATGACCTATTACATTTTCTTCGAACTGGTCAAATGACCTATAATGTCTTGTGACAAGATTGATCCCTGTGTGATAGCTGTTATTACAAGAGAAGCATCAAGCATAAACTGAGCTTTCAGATCTGGCACACTACAGAATGAGCGACTTAGCAGGATTTTTTTACCACCAGGGGGCGTAACGCTCGAGTGGGGCTAATCATCTCTATATTCTTAGTTGGGGATAGAAAGAGAGAGAGAGAGAGAGAGGGATGAGTCCCACCCTCTCTCTCTCTCTCACTATATATTGAATATATTGATTTTCTTGCATGTTTTCTTTGAGGGCAAGATGTAAAAAAGCCCATTGTGTGCTTACTCTTTTTTCCTCAATAAAAAAAGTTTTGTTCGTTCGTTCACTATGCCCAACTAAGAAAATCGCGTGATAAGCCCCCTGGTGGGCAAATAATCACCATAAGTCGACCATTACAATAAAAAAAAAAGGGGCAACAATTTTCTAAAAAGCTAAAGAGACGAAACGCTCACCTTTCCAAAAAGAGTGGCGGCGACAATCAGCAGAGGACTAACAGACAGAATGACGAGGGTCAGCTTCCAGCCTTTGTAGAAACCGATGATGAATCCCACAATAGAGCTGGACAGGGACTGAATGAGCGTGCCCACCTTGTCACCAATGCCGTCATGGATCTTCAGAATGTCACTGTGCAACAAACAAACGACGACAGCAAACGCATGCTTAGCCCTTTAGTCGTATTTTAGCACCACCGTGGTTTAACACCTATGTCACTAAAAGGCATCAAATCAGGGTCTGCTATCCAAAGACCCTGTTCTCTTCATTTTGGGAGGTGGGGATAGGCCTTACTTTAAAAATGTCACAGAGGAATCCCCAATATTACAGACAGATTTTTTTCTCTTCCCAGGTAAGTTTAATGGAATTTGTTTGCTGAAAAATGGCTGGTGTCGAAAAGGTTAATGGAATGTCCCGTGTATGCCTACACCTATATAACATGGCACAGGCTTCAAGTGTAAGGCCAGCGCTTGTGTTGGTTAGGGCAGATGGGGCCAGTGCGTCTCTGGGTCCCACCAGCACCTTCGGGTGTTTCTTTTTCTTTCTATAGCACTTATTCAAAATGAAAAAGGAAGTGACAGACGAGCTGTGTGCCCGTTAGGACACTTAGTTCTGGTAAGAAAAAACATCGTCTGCTGCTGTAAACACAACATGGCTGCTCTGTAATTGAAGTAGAGGGGTGTTTAATTGCTCAGATATCAGTTAGGAGATTTAATAATATTAAGTCCTGTTTCATGTTTCTTTGTTAAAGTGTTTATATACGTTGACTATAAACAGCTATGTTCTAATTTGTTTTCTTGGTACGACCGCATAAATACCCTAAAACTTGAAGAAAGTGACTGCGGATAAGCAGACCCACATACAGGTGAAACTTTACCAGTTTAGCGGAGGTAAAAAAAAGAAGACTTACTCTACCAGCCGAGTGTTGAGTTCCCCTCCCCAGTTTTGTTGATTTCAAACCAGCCTATATCCTGTTTTAGCAAGTTGCATAGAAAGTGACTATGGACAAAGACTGTATAGGGGAAGATAAGCATCCGGTCTCTTTTCCCTATATGAGTAGTGAGGACAGAAACACTGGTTATGTCCCTTTGAAACAGTACACATTTTGCACGTTGATAGACCAGTTGAATTCTCCGTTCAAGTTCAGGCTGAGTTTTTGGATAGCCTCCACTGTGAAAAGTGTACTGGCCCCACTAACGATAACTCTATCAGCAATGGTGTCGAACCAGCCCATGTCCATCCCCAACACATAGTTCAAAAAGTACGTAACGAAAGATAAACTAAAAACAGACAACGGTGAAACTTTACCAATTTAGAGGAAGTAAAAAAGAAGCACAGCTGTTTCGGGAGGAACATTCAGTTCATCTATATTTTTAGAAGTTTTTTTCAACCAACTTTAGCTTTCCATGAGTAACGTTTTATAAATAACAGTCAAGAGTATGTTGTAGTATGTGTGCTAAATTAGTTTTATTCAGCTAAAATTGCTAGATTTTCACTCATGGACAATTTTATTTATGTTTGCGACACTAAGTTAAGAACATTTTCTACTAAATATGTTTCATGATACTGCTCAACAAAAAAAGATTTTACAATTGATCTGATGAAAGAAATATATTTGAAATAGTATGTAGAACATACGGCCAAAATATTTAAAGGACATGCTGGGAGCACTTTTTTAAATCTATGAGTTCTAGTTTCAGTCTTTTAACTAAATAGCTCGACTGTGCGACAGAACAGCTGTGGAAGACTTACTCTACCAGTTGACTGTTGAGTTTGCCGGTTTCATTGGTGTCGAACCAGTCTATGTCCTGTCTCAGCACATTGTACAAAATGTAATGACAGATAAAGAAAAAACAGACAAAGGCAAAACTTAACCTACTTGGCAGAGACATAAAACAAGACTTAATCTGCCAGTCTAGTGTTGAGCTTCTCTGTTTCGATGGTGTCGAACCCGCCTATGTCCTTTCCCAACACATTGTTCAAAAAGTAAAGAAAGATAAATTAAAAACAGACAAAGCCGAAACTTTACTAATTTAAAGGAGGTTAAAAAAAAGAAGACTTACTCTGCCAGTCGAGTGTGGAGCTCGCCGGTTTCGTTGGTGTCGACCCAGCCTATGTGCTGAGACGTACAAAAAGTAACGGTAGATAAGCAAAACCAGACAAAGGCGAAACTTTACCAATTTAGAGGAGGTTAAAAAATGAAGACTTACTCTGCCAGTCGAGTATTGAGCTCGCCGGTTTCGCTGGTGTCGAACCAGCCAATGTCCTGCCTCAGCACGTTGTACAGGAAGTGGCTGCGGATGCGGTGAGATTGGCGCTCGGCAGCGGTGAGCCAGCACATCACCTGCAGGTAGCCGCAGAATGTCACCACCACGCCGATAACTGGAAGAGACAGGAGAAAAAGGCCAGAAAAAACACACACTGTATTTTTTAGACAAAAAAGGCGCAACCCCCACAAATTTTACACAAAATTCAGATTTTGTTTCTCTATTTTCTTACTATATTATTAGCCATATCATAAGGCCCAGGGGTCTCAGTCTGTGGAAAAAGTATCGCCTTATAGTCCGAAAAATACGGTATAGTAAAGGAGTAGAAAATGTGTTAGACGCAGAATTTACATATGTGCACGCTTGCACAAGCCAACACACACACACACACACAAACATACACACACACAAACACACATGCACTCACACATACACACAACAAAAATGTATTCATAATGCCAGCAAACATGGAGATAAATCAATCATATGATCTTTCCTCTGCTGTCACATATCTTACGCAATACTAAACAATTTATTAAAAAAAGACAAGTAAATACAATGAATAATTAAATAAATAAACAAGCAAATTGCTCAAATTAATTTCTCTATGCATGAGATAATAATTATTAAAGTAGTTCCAAGTCTGAGTATATTTTGAGATTTGTCACAGTGAAAAATCGAAGGATGCATGAATCATGACAAAGGTAATAACACACATTCTTCACGAATACTCACTGACGTAGTAGATAGCTATGGAAGTCATTTTGTCAAGAATCCTTTCTGTTGAGTCCAATTCTTGGCAGGAAACGTTCCCATGGTAGTAGATACTTATATTCATACAATATGGCCTGCGAAAAAAACAAAAAACCAACAGATTGTCAAGAGCATTGGCCACTGCAACTAGGGTTGTTAACAGCCCTTGACAGCAAGAGTGAAGCCCCTGTTTGATCAGTATCCAAAAGGGCATCCACTCTTTCAAAAGGCAGCCATTAAGTGGCATCAAATAGGTTTTATTGGCGAGAGTTATTCCCTTGTTTGGTCAGTACTCAAGCATCTACCAAGGGCATTCACTCTATGCAAAACATGGTTGTTGCAGTGGCCAATAGCAGAGGACACCCATATTAACCCCTTAACTGCCAACAACGTATCACGTACTGGGACCTGATGACATCACTGATGATGTCATCAGATGAAGGGGAATAATCCTGGATACATTGGCTTTTGCTTTAAACCAGTCGAGAGGGTTATATCCCCAGACCATTTTGCAGATTGGCT